>JBAMCK010000695.1:41478-641478 GCA_037075185.1 Drosophila pseudotalamancana | reverse complement strand
ATATTGTATGCCAAATGCCGTATGCCGTATGCCGTATGCCGTATGCCGTATTCTGTATTCCGTATTTCGTATTTCGTATTCCGTATTTTCCCTTTGCTGTTGAAAGGAAATTGCTGAGCCCGAGCGCCGTCTATGCGCCTATGCAGCAGCCCCTGTTTCTACCCCACCCCCACTTTAGGCCACTGTCTTGGCTGCTAGTTGCATGGCTAATAGCTGGCAGCTTGTTTAAGCCTTCGGTGCCGACCAACTTTGGGCCCGGGCTCACAATGTGCTGCGAGACTCGATTTATATGTGAGACTCTATAACATGTCTGCTTCTGCATGCGCACACACGCACACACGCACACACGTACACATGCACACGCACACTTTTAAGGATGCCTACGTGCCGTTTTTGTGTGCTGCAATTTGGCCAAAAACGTTGCCCAGGCAGCGGCACCCAGTCTTTTAGGCCCGGCTAAAGCACTTAAAGCTCCAACACACAGCCACGAAGGGCTTTTTAAATATATATACATATAGTATATATACATATATATATATATATATATAGAGAAGTTTATGTAGAAAGATCTCTGGCAAACTGTTCGGCTGCACATCTGTGCAACATTTTCTTGCAGGCATTTTTCACTTTTTCCCCATTTCACATTTTCACATTTTTCGTTTACTCTTATGAAAATGGACCGAGGACTGCTCCAGGACGCATTTCAAGGATTTGTTTGAGTGTGTAATGAACTGAGCACTGAGAATGGACTGACTGCATAATATACAGATACACAGATGTATATAAATATATATATATATATAGGTATGGACTGAGTTGTTTCTCTGGCAAGTTGACCATTCTTGAAAAACTAATTTTTTATACAGGTAGAGTACAGGTGGAGTACAGGTGTGCTTCAGCTGCCTTCCTTTTTTTTCGAGCTGCGAGCCGCCACTCGATTTGTATTGAATAAATGCAAAAGGCGTGTTAATTGACAGACCATGAAGAGAGAGAGAGAGAGAGAGAGAGAGAGAGAGCAGAAGCAAAATATTTTTGCACTTTTCCTCCAACTGGTTGCAAACAAACAACAACAATAACAAGGTGTGAGTGAGGGTGGAGAGGGGCAGGGGATTGCACTCTGAAGCTTTAGACTCAGCCTCAGCCTCAGCCTCAAGTGGTAAACGGAGTATATGAGCTGTAATGAAATACTTGTTACAAGTGAATACCTAAAATAAATATGATGAAAACTCTAATTAAAAACAGAACTTAAGTCTTAGCTACTTAGTTGGCTGTGAATGTAGACACTCCACAGACTGAGGCTATTTATTTATTATTTTTATTTTAAGCTCAGCTTTGTTTAAGTTAAGTACATGTGGAATTTAGTATTTACGGTATTTATTTATTGATTGTCTGAAAATACGCTCAGAGATCATTTTTCACATTAGTATTTATTTAGCTAATTAGTTAGTTTAAAATGTAATTATCGAAGTTTTATGAAAATAAATATTTATATATTTGAGCTCTGAAATTTTGCATGTAAAATGTTAAACTTTTAAATAGAATTTCTTTAATGCTAGATGAGACATTAAAATTTATTATTATATTATTAGCATACTCTCTATTTATCTGTCTCTCTTTTTCTTTCTCTCTCGGTCAATTTATCTCTTTCTCTTTGTATTCAGTCTGTTACCGCCGCTTCTCTCTGTTGATCACCTCCTCTCTGGCGAACTGTCGCCTTTTCTATTTCTCCCTCGCTGTCTCTAAGCACAAAATACATATGCTAATCATCCCCCAAATATATGTAATTACTGAGTAATTACTGCAATAATTAAAGGTTTAATTATAGACATATGAAAGAAATTAAAATCGCAATTTTCTTTTGAATAAACCTTTAATTAAAATTTAATAAAATAATAAGATATTTGTATTAAAATGTAATTATTAATAATTTGTATTTACTAAATAATTAGAAGCAGGCAATATAATTTTTAAAGTAATTAGAAATGTAATTAAACAGCATTAACAAATTTATAAAATTGCATTACAAGCTAAATATAATTTTAAATATTTAAGAACATTAATTAACATGTTAAGAAAGTAAATTATTGTATCTATAAACATCAATTTTACAAGAAACTCAAATTCAACTACTTAAGTAATTGCAAAAGTAATTAAAAATATGCTCAGCCTTAAATGTTTGCGTTTTTCATAAGTGAAAAGTCCATTTCTGAAGGTATTTTTCTGCTTATGTAAAGTAGAGCACATAATTACTTCGAGTCTAAATTCTGGCTGTACGCGGAAGTTTGGAAAAGTCCGTCTAACTGTTCAAACAAGTTCTTGAAAGTACCGTAAATGTTGGCGCCGATGAGCCCCTCCTTACTGCGGAGTTAATGCGAAAGGCGGCAGTCAGGCAATTATGTTAATTTGTTACTGCACTTTTTTCTAGCTACTTTTGTTGCTATTTTTTGTGTTTTATTATTATTATTAATAGTCGAGAGCGTGGCGCCTATAAATCTGAGAGCCAGCGGCGCATGGTTTATGACGCTTCGCTGGCCTCGGCTTTGGCGCTGGCTTTGCATCAAGTGGAAGTTGCGTGCGGCACTAAATCGCCCATATTTATCTATAATAAAGGCAATTTGGAAAAACAGAGAGCCCCACAACCCCAGCCCCCCGCCCTTGGCCACCCTTAAGCCAAGCCGAGCCAAGCCAACGCCTGGCAGTAAAAATCGATTAAACAAATCGAGTAAATTGTTGGCCGTGTCTGCCACCCACCGAGCCAACGCATGCATACCCTGCCCCAGCCACGCAGCAGGTATACACACGCGGGCATATACTATGTACATAGTATAGTAGCTGGATAGGTAGGCAGGTACACGCCCTCTTTGCTGGCCATGTCTATAATTATATGCTGGCTATATGTACTCATACTGCTGCCATATTTTTTGTGTTTTTGTTTTTTTTTTTTTGTATTTTTTTTGTACTTACGCCGCGTGTTTGTTTGGGCCACACGACGCGTTGCCAGGCGACGCGTCAATAAGCCACGTATACGCCGCGTTCTGCCAGGACACACGAAATGTCCTTTCACTTTACTTTTTATATGTACATATATAATATCTCTTCCTTTTTTTTTATATCTCCTGCTGCTGCTTCTTCTTTCACGGAAATGCAAATGTTATTTACTTAATTTTCTGCAGCTTCTGCCCGCTGCGCTTCTTGAATGTTTTATGAAATTTGAGTTCTTTTTCTTCTGCTTTTTTATTATTAATTTTTTGCTTTTTATATTTTCTTTTTGTTTTTTTTTTGTGTTTTTTTTTTTTTTGTTTTTGATTTTCACTTAGTCAAATCGTACGGCTAGATGCGCATCCTTGCGCAACTTTCTGGCAAGCTGATGGCAAAATTTCTGCGTAAAACTTTTGATTTGGTAAATCTTTTGGCCCAAGGACATGTTGCCATAGTCTAAGCGTTTGCTAAGCATTACGTCACCATTTTGTTTACTATGCGTTGGTATTGCGTTGTTGGTATTTAATTGGTATTTTATTGGCGTATTCTCATAGCAGTAGTTTACATAACACTCGCCACTAGCCACTAGCCATTAGCCACTAGCCACTGCTGCCATTTGCCACTGCGTCCAATTGCCAACTGGCCTGCCACGGCAACGCGTATTTTGTTTGGGCCACAATGCGAACGCGTCTCCTAGCAATGTGTCGAGGAATTTCTTGCGTGTGCCTGGCCGCAAGTCCTTCGTGCTAACAACGAGCGAGCGAGTCAGCAATTCTTCCACAGCAGCGGGTCGTGTTAGCCCTCGACAGCGTGCGTTATTGCTGCTAACTGCTAACTGGTAACTAGTAGCTTGTTTTGGCCAGGCCAACAAAAAATCGTTATAACTGTTGCCATGACAACAACGAAGGGTGGGCTGGCCCAGCCAGGACTGTCTGACTATCAGATACCCTGTTGCTAGGTTCCCCTGTGCCCGCATTCGAGGATATTTTATCGTTGAATAACTTCTGGATTAATTGTCCAATCGGTATCGGATCTTAATATATAAATGTAGCATTCAAAGATTGTCACATGGTGTTTGGGATGGAAACAATCATAACGGTTTCTGCAGATATTTCAATTTTCCACACAACATTTCTTTTTATTTTATTCGTCTTTCAGAAACGTAGGCAAACAATTTATCATAACTTTGTTGATTTATTGCTTTGAGTTAGTGGAGAAAAGAAAATTAAGGATTATGCGGGCCACAAATTGCTTTAAATAATCACTTGGCCAATGGATTTAATTAAAATAATGGCCCAATTGGCCACAAGTCAGTTGATTATGTAGATGATATCGATCTGAAGGCCGTCCGGCATGCTTCATCCTTCATCCTCCATCCTCCATCCTGCATACCCCACCTTCGCTTTCGCCTTCACCTGAGGCCTATGCAAATTGACGGGGCCAACGGTTGTTTTCCTGTTAATCGAGCTAATTGCATAAATTACAATAGATCAACAAAAATAGGTCTCGTCTATCGACGTGTCTGCCGTCAGCTGCAGGACTTGGCCGGCCAGCTGGAAAGTGAAAATCAAATTCAGCTTAAGCGATTGCCAATCGAATTGAATTTTCATTAGGCCAACAACAAAAGGAGGAGCCGCGCGTGACATTCTCGTCAATTTGCATAAAGCCGAGTCCCTTAACCCGTTCGCTTGCCATTTGGCAGCACTTAAAGGATCTGCGCGACAGCTCGAACTTGTCGCTGAAAACTATGATTGACAGCTCTCAGGATGGGGCTGAGCCGGAGTCGGGAGGCGGGAGGCGGGAGTCGGGAGTCGGAGTCGGGAGGCTGGAGCACTCCGGCATTTGCCAGTTGGCCGTTGGCAGGATCTGTGCGCGACAGCTCCCGCACTCCACACAATTTGAGTTTGACAAAGCGCATAACGGAAACTGCTGACAGGCTCTGGGACATGCGCATGTCCTTGTGCCATAAATTATTTAAATTATTTGTGATTTGTGCACAACAGGCCAGAACTTTCGTAAATTAAACTCTACAGCAATGGCATCTCGCATCAGGCAGCCCATTGAGAATTCGTTCTAGTTGAAAGCAAATCAAATTTATTTATCCTTGGCGTTTTTGTGTGCAAGTCTTCTGCAGGACAATACTCGGCACCATCCTCCACAAACTCCACCTCAAATGAAAATGGGGGAAAACATGCCATGCGTCCGGCTTTTCTTGGACACTGTCCGTCCGTCTGCCTCGCTGTCAGTCATCAATTTTGAAAATTATTAAAAATTTAAATGGAATACCAAAATGCACTCAACAGCAGGAATAAATTCATATGTAAGCAGCGCGTGTGTCTGCGTATGTGTACATATATATAGGTGTGTGTGTGTGTGTGTGTGTGTGTGTGTGTGTATGCATGTTTTTTATACCTTTGTGGTTGTGTGCGTTGTTTTGTATTTTGCGTCAGGCTTGTCAAACATTTTGCATATGTCCTCTGCCAAGTTGCCAATGCGTATGAATTTTTAATTTTAATTGTTCACCAAATGCGCTCGCAAAATCTGTTCACAAGGATATGCACATGGACGCACCCGAGGATGACTCCTCAAACGACGGGACACTCGTTTCGTTGCCATAATTCAATACATGTACATTTTATAACACAGAGAGTGGAAGTGTGAGAGTGTGAGAGTGTGGGAGTGTGGGTGTGTGGGTGTGTGGTCGGCGCTTCCGTAATATCCTGACAGTTTATTGACACAATTGAAGACGCATCGAGGCAGGATACTTGCAGGTGTGTGTGTATATATGTGCAGACCCATATGGTGTATCGGGTAAATCAGAGCCCCTTCTGGCCCACGTAATACCCACATAATGACTTTTATTTTATTGACTTCGAGCCACAAGGCGATGTCGAAGCATTGAGAGTTCTTCATTAGTTGGCGCTCAGTGCGGCCCGCAAAAAAAAAAATCCATAATTATAATGCACCTTACATAACGCTTCATTAAGATAATGATAATGAATACGTGACCGCACAGACAGATACAGACGCAGTTACACACATACACACATGCACACACGCACACCTAGTCAAAGCGACAGGCACTGCCGCATGTCCTGCAAGGTAATGGCACGCATGAGAATATCCATATATGTAAGTGTATGTGTGTGTGTGTGATTGTGTGTGTGTGTGATTGTGTGTGTGTGTGATTGTGTGAGTGTGTGTTTGTGTGAGTCTGTGTATGTAGCCTAGGGCCTGCTGCTTGGTGCCTCTGTCCGATTCCGATTCCGATTCCATGTCCGTGTCCGTGTCCGTGTCCGTGTCCAAGTCTGAGTCTGGCCCCCCAAATGGCCAGCGGGCAAGTGGAATTAACCACTTACTGCCCCCCAGGCAAAGGACGTCGCCTGCGTGACAGGCCTCGTCCTGCATCCCACGACGGCGAATGAAATGCGGTCGATAATTTACATACAAAATAATACAAAAGGTGAGCAATTTTCTTCTTGGCCATTAACGAATGACACTGAACAAATACAAAAGTGTGGATTAATCCTGAACTTAAGTAGAAGAAGGAGAATTTACTTCATTCATTGTAAAATTTTAGTTCTTCTCTTATGAAATTATGAATGAAAATGAAAATATGAAAATTTCGCATTAAAATCTTAAATTAAATAGTATCAGCAGCAATAGAGCATTCTTTATTTCCAATCCAAACAATTAATCCATTAAATTTATTTCAATAGTCTGAGTATTAATTAATGTAATAAGCTTAAGCAAATATCTATTTTTTTTTTCTTAAATAAAAAAAAAAAAAAAAAATACAAATTAAATTTATTTCAATAGTCTGAGTATCAATTAATGCAATAAGCTTAAGCAAATATCTATTTTTTTTTTATGTTTTCATCATGCATAAAAAAAAAAACTATTTTTTTAATTAAATTATAAAAATCTTAAGATCTATGTTAAAAGTGTTTAAAAAGAAAAATCCTTTATAGGCATTGAACATTTTTTTATTACTAATTTTAGCCTTCAAAGGCCTTTTACAACACTTTTTATTGGCCTTTCGAGGTTTCCAACAGTTTCTTTTTTCTATTTATTTTAATGCACTTTCAAACAGTTTTCATTAACTAATTTTAGCCTCGACTTTTATAATATATTGAATGAAGATTCGATTCTTCATCGTGCATAACTTTCTGATAACATTGGATCTTATACTCCAAGCTATGTTCGTAGACAAGTGTCATTCGACAACACGTAATTAAATGTATGCTTGGAATAGTAATCAAATTCGATCTGATTGTAGGCATATTGGTTCGTCAATGCGCCCATTTCTCTGTCAATCACACAATGAGCCGAAATACAACAACTGATGAAATAGTCATAAAAAAAACATAATAATGATTATGTAACGTTAACTGTGAACAGAATGGGGTGGGGGTGTAAAGCCTTCGTAGAACCTTCAACTCCGGCGGTAAAAATATACACAAAAAAAAAAAAAACAAACAAAAACAATGGAGCCTCAACTTTAACCTTTTGGCAGGCAAGCAAAGTGTCCGTCAGTCAGTCAGTCAGTCAGTCATTGAACCCAAGGACAAAGAGAGCGACAGTCATCAATAAAATATATTGCCAGTAATTTCCATCACAGGGATAGTTACTTATGTAGTTAAAAGGGTGGATGGGGGTGTGGGGAGTAGGGAGTTGGTGGATAACTTGTCCCCCAGCATAATTAATTCACTTGCATGATAATCAGAAAATCATTTGATTAATGCTCGCTCCTTGAATGTTGAGCAAACAATCGTTGTCCTGCCACATGTTTGTCTATGGTGGTATTAACGAGGGTTGTGGCTAACGGGATTAGGGGATGCCGTGGAGCTTGTTGAAATGCCGCATGGAGTGAGGCGGAGCTGGCGAAAGGGATGGCTCGACCGAAAACCCAATTGCAAATGAGTTTTATGTTAAGAGCTAATTTGGGTTAATGCCGTAAAATGTGGCGCAGTTAAATAAATGCTAGCTAACACACACGCACACACCCACGCTGCTTAAGTAAGAAATGCTGCTGCCTGCGACAGCTTTTTAACATGCGCTACGAAGTATGCTACATAAAGTTGCACAATATGCGCAGCAGCCGCAGGGCAACCCACACACACATCTCACGGACTAGGTGTGCGCCAGTGTGTGTGTATGTGTGTGTGTATGAGTGGTTTGTCTTGCTTGCTGCTAAGAAGTGTAGCATACTTTTGCGCGTCGCGCAACGCTCTGCTTTTGTACTATTTGCGACTCAGTTTCCTTTTCCCTCAGAGTCTGTCTCTGTCTCGCCTCCTGCGCCCTGGTTTTTATTTAAATTAGCTCCAAATGTCAACTTGACACAGATTTGCCACCGACTCAACAATGCGTCGCTTTGTCAAGTCGCAGCTGAACAAAACAATGCGAGAGAATTCTTTGAAGTTCAGCCTCCATTCAGGAGTTAACTCTCAGTGCATATTCGAGTCATGCGCTGCACTTGTTTGAGTGGCCACTTAACGCCGCGATAATCTTATTAAAATCGCATACAACGCTGCGCACAATGAAAAGGCAATCAAAATTCCCAAATGAACTTTGAGCCACACAAAAGAAGCGAGCTCCGAATTCTAGGGAGACAATCAAATCAATCAGAGCTGCTGTGGAATGAGGAGGATTGAAACCGGATGCAGGGAATTGCTGGCAGTAAATAGTCGACTCTGCTTCTACTCTAAACTCATTTTAAATCAGGAATTGAGGGTATATTGGCATGTTATGTGGAGGTGTGATGAACGCCAACAATTATTTGCATTCCTCATCAGCATTAATCACTCTTTGAATAACAATCTTAGTATGAGTATAATATATATAATAATAAAAGGCAAGTATACAACATCTATATATCAAGTCATGCACACCCTAATATTTATTTCTCACTTAATCATAGTTTAGCTTACAATTTGTTAAATGTATTTCACATAATTTGTATTTATTTCTCTTCTATTCATAATAAACAGTTGTTTAATGGACATTCTAACAGCCTGTTATTTTTTGTAAATGATTAACTGTATTTTAATGCTATTATAATATGTGTATTCATATATAATAATTATGCTAACGAGAGAACAAAAAAATAACTCATTAAAATTCAATTCGTTCGCCATTAAAATTATGATATTTGAATTTTTACGGAGTCTGGAACCCGATAAGCAAAGCAGATCTGACAGCTGATAGTTGCAAATGAAATTCATTAACATTTCAATTGCAACATTAAAAATATATTTAACAAACTTAAATCTGAATATGCAACAATTTAAAGCAAGCATTTGATTTTGATTTTCATTCAGTTATTTACACTTAAAGGAAAGGGTATTGTGGAGTCGGCATGTCCAAGGAGTCTGTGATATATATTTAAGCTTTAAGCTGCCACGGAATGTCGCTCACCTTGACGCAGGCAACGGTGGCGCCACGTCCAGTTGCCCCTCACCTTGCAACAACTGCCTGGCAAATATTGACAAAACATTTGCGCTGCTTTTCCGTATTCGAGCTTCAGAGTTGCTCGACAGCAGCAACGTCGACTGCGACGCCGACGCCGACAGCGACTACGACTGCAACGCTCCATTTGCTTATCTTAAATTACAAATCAGTCAATACCAAATTGAATGCAAACAGAAACAGAGGTAAAAGGGCGATTGGGCGATTCGACTCGACTTTGAGTCTCGAATGCAGCTCGGGGGAGCAATTGCAATGCACAAGTGCTGAAATTCGAATGCGAATTGAGAGCCGAATACGAATGAGACACTGAAATGGACATATATATAGTATGAATAGCGAAAGCGAACTAGCTCCAGCTGCCATTGCACATCAGATGAGGGGCTTAGGATTTAAGCTATGGCAGATGGGATTGGAGCTGCGATTAAGGCGTTTAGATATCGATTAAGAAACCGCTTCAAGGATATAAGCAGAGCACATTTAAAGTTAAGTGGCGCCCAAATTACATTCAAATCAAATATATTATAAGCCATTCATTTTCATTCATTCATTTGTCAGTTCGCAAATGGAGCTCAAGCAATTAATAAGAACTTTCTGCTGCATACTTTTCGGGGCTGCAAAAAATATCATAAATTCAATTAGCTTTGGCTTCCGTGTGGCCCCCGCGGCAATCAATTAAATTTTCCTGCGATTTGAGCAACTTCACTGACATATGATTTATACATATATATATATGTATGTCTGTAAGTATATATTCTTGTACATGTTTAAGGGCAAAACCTCACTGGCATACGAAATTTTTGTTTGGTAATAAAAGGAAAAACATTTCTCTTGCTGGCCACGCTTCCCACTCACTCCCTCTCTCTCTCTCTTTCTCTCTTTCTCTCTCTTTCTCTCTCTCTCTCTTTCTCTCTCTCTCTCACTCTCTTGCCTTGGTCGGCTCTCTTTCTTTGCGACATGCTTCATTACATTAGATGACATGGCGAACGGCGACACGGGCCTAACTGTAAATGCCTAACTGCCTGTATGTGTATGTGGGCTGTATGCCACACCCACCTCGGCCGTGTGACAATGACGCAGCATAACATTTCATTTTTTGTGTGTTTTTTTTTGGCCGCGCGGCATGCGGCATGTGGCAAGCGGCATGAGAATGACTAACTGCCAGCGGCGACAGCCACGCACATTTCCCAGCCACCCCAACGATCACACACACACACACACACACACACACACACACACACACACACACACACACACACACACACGCACACACACTGAGAAAAAGACAGCGGCGACTCATTTTTAATTCATGAAATGTTTGCTGCCAACAAAAAATTACACTTAATGTCAAGTTGGCAGCAAAGGCGGAGGCAGAGGCAAAGGCAGAGGCAAAGGAAAAGGTAAAAGTAAAGGTAAATTCGGAGACACCTACCCCAAAATAATTGTCACTTAGCGAGGGTAAACGATGCACACATACATATATGTATATACATACATATATACTACACATACATATTTATTCATATAAGTGTATGTGAAGGATAGGTACATAAGTATGTAAGGCAAGGCTAACTAGCACATTCATATTTACATACACGCGCACTAATATGCAAGGACCACATCATAAGATATTTATGAAATGACATCCATACAACCACATATGCACGCAAATTGATTGACTGACTGACTGACAGACTGACAGACTGTCGAACCGTGTGACTGTTGATTGACAGCTGGCAAGCGATGTTCAGTTGGTGTCCAAGCTGCTGTCCTTCCCAAAGTCCCAGCCGATTTTTAATTGTCGCATTTGACTTAATTTATAATGCAACACAAAGCCCCACCCACTCCTAGTTATACTTAATCACCCCCTCCCACTCTCCAGCAGGATAAGGCTCTGAAAACTTTGCATATGAACAGCTGGTCGGACTTCTTAGAGTGGGCGGAATAATAACAATAACAATAATAATGATAATAATGATGATGATAATGATGATGATGATGATGATGATGATGATGATGATGGTGATGGTGATGGTGATGGTGATGATGATGTGGACAGCTGTAGGTCTTCACTAAGCGCATTAAGCAGGAATATGGAAGCAGGGACTGTATTAAATTAGGCATTGCATAACTGAGATATTCAGGTATCGGCTTTTAACTACAATTCTACAGCTTGCATTATAAATATGTAATTGACATGTGTAAGCTCTGACAGTTAACTTATAATTAAGCCGAGCTAATAACCCTTCAGAACCGAATTAATGAATGCATAATATGCTTTTGGCCTTCTGTTACATAAATTTCATACATTTATCCTTCATCTGGATTACCGGCTTACATATCCAAAAAGAGTTTCGATCTCAGTTAATAGTTAAAGCTGGAGTAATTATTTTTATGTAAATATAAGATGGGAGAAATTAAGTTTCTTGTTAACAGAGTATCTGGCAGTCGAGCACATCTAGCTTTCTGCCTTAATATTTCATTGACTGCGAAGACTTTTGTGTTTTGCAACAAAAACTATCCCCATAAAAGAAGCCGCAATAAACTAGTTTACGACCAGAATTTGTAAATTATAAAATATTTTACTTCTGCTTGGACAAGTGCGAGATTTAGGAGTATTTTATATACTTCATAAGCTTATAAACAATAAACAAGCAACAAATTATGAATTATAAAGTTTTAAGTTAGGTTTACAAAATGAACTAAATAAATTATTTATTATGAAAGGCAGTTTCTTATGACCGAAACGAAGTTGTCTAAAACTTATAAAGGCAAATCCTTATTATAATTATAATTATATATTTAAATTATAAAATATGAGCAAATTGGAACTATAATTATATTTGTATTCCTTTTAATGTGATTTAAATACTTATTTAAATATATAAAACCTGTTTTTAGACGAAGGTTAGCAACTAAGAAAGTTGCCTGACTAGTAGATACACTGTAGCATAAATTATATTATTATATTATTATGCTACGAATAAATGATCATTTAATTAAGTTATGTCAGTCACATAATGTCAAGTCGCATAAAATCTTTGATTAAACATGTTTACATTTTTAATTTATATTAAAAAAAAAATAAGCATTTTTGTTCTAATTTATAATAACCTTTCGATAATCTATATACCGAATATGGATACTTCATTTACTACGAGATATATTTAATTATCGATTTGAAACAAGAACAAGCAAGCGAATAAAGTTATCGATAAAAAACAGGTAACAAGTTGTAACTGTAAAATCTCATGTATGAATGAAAGTTATCGGATAAAAAATGGTTTTCTTATAAATACAGAAAGACGAATAGATCAAATTCAGATGTCATAAAATAGACTTAGCTTTCAATAATATTATTATAATTTACGAACTATGTGTAAATGCAAATCTTGGTCAAAACTGAGGCTTAATGCAAAGCAAGGCTTTGGATTTAGTTAGTAATAAGGAATTCTAGGGAGAAAGGTAAAAATTTGACTGGATGTCAAAACTTTTAGTTGTCGGCCCACTTCTGAATGACATCATATTTGTGGCCCATTTCAAAACGCCACAAAGTATGCAGAACGAAACGCAAACTTGAAGTTAAAAATAACAGTAGAAGCTTAAGGATAACAGAGAGGAGAGAGAGAGAGTGAGTATGTGAGAGAGAGAAAGAGACAGAGAGAGAGCGTGTTACTTTGAGCGTGGGCAACAAAAACTATTTGCATGAAATTGCGACTACGTGGAAAATTACCTTCACCCACTAAGTGGCTAGAGAAAAGTTGGCGCCTCACCTGTGCGTTTCCCCAAAGCGCATTTTTGCCATCATTAGAAGACACCTGAAAATATGCAGCGGAGGAAAAAACGATGGCCAAAGTATTCTGGCCAAAAGCGAGTAAGCCAAAGCACAGCTGCTGATGTTGGCCAATTTGCTGCGTCTCGTCGACAACGTGTGGCAGTGGATTATGCCACGGCCCGCAGCAAAATGGGGCAAGGCATTGGTGGCCCAACAAAGTGTGCTAAATTTTTTATGCTCCTGCAAATTGAAGCCAGCTGCAGATGGGCGGGCTTTAAAGGACGAGTGTCTTGGCTAATAGCAAAAAGTAACAACAATTTGTCAGAATTATGCAAAAATTTGTAATGCCACAGTTATTATTGTTGTTGTTGCTGCTGCTTTTGTTGTTGTTGTTGTTGTTGCTGTTGTGCAGTCACCTGCGAATTTCCCGTTGGTTGCCCGATTTTGAGAAAGGTTCATCTTGTGTTTGGCGCCTGGGCGTGGCACACGCCCCAATGCCAAAAGCAGCAATTGAAAATAAAATGTTATTTAATGGCCAAAGTTAAACACACACATACTCACACACACACACACACACGCCACGTGTGAAAGCGCGCAATTGTTTTGGATTTTCGCAGACGATAATCATAAAAATGAAAATTTTAAAAGCACATTGCGACAGCTACAAAAGTTGTGCCTGTGTGTGTGTGTGTGTGTGCGAGTGTGTGCAACACATGACAACTCACCCACACTCACACCTGCACATCTTAGACACGCACACATTAGCTGTTTTATTGATTTTATTCCCAGTTTTTTCGTATTTCTGTTTCCTCCCCTGAAATACAATTCGGATACATTCGAAAGGTCCTCGTAATTAGAGAGTCCTTCACTTGTATTTTTATTCTTACTTTCCTAATAGCCACTTATCAAATAATTACGGTTAGGCCATTTATACCATCCATTTATATTTAAAAAAAAAAAAAAACATTGCTTCTTAGTCTAAGCGAATCAGGGAGAAAAAATATCAAAAGCTTTTCAGCTGTGATATTTGTGTATTAAATTTTAAATTTAATAATTTAAATTTTAATTATAATATATTATTCTTTTCATTCGCTATGGCTGAAACGATAAGTAAAACAATGTTTTTTTAAGTTACACAAAATTAAGTTCGTTATATCAAGTTTGTATATGATTAATATGATTAAGGAATTTCTAAATACTTTAAAAGACTTTCATGTAAATCCTTTGAAATAAAAGTATAACATTTATTTGGTTTATCTTAGAGCCCGCATTTTCCGTGTAAGCAAAGCTCTCTGGAATATTAAAATTAGCTTTTAAAACTTATATTTTATCCCTCTAATTGAAATTGTTCGAAACGGGGTTTTCATTATATAGTATTCGACAATGGAGATAGTTTATATAGGCATTTTGAATATGGGAAATATATGAATGTTTTCATAGTAGCAGAAAATAAATTTTACAGAATTTTTATTAATATAGATTTCGAACAATTGCTACTATTATAACAATTTATCAACTATTTAAACATATATACATATTTAAAAAATAAAATATTTTTAGTATTCATTACTTA
Source organism: Drosophila pseudotalamancana (assembly GCA_037075185.1). Lineage (NCBI taxonomy): Eukaryota > Metazoa > Arthropoda > Insecta > Diptera > Drosophilidae > Drosophila > Drosophila pseudotalamancana. Next base: position 626,686 of record JBAMCK010000695.1, on the reverse strand, counting down.
CCTTTAATATTAAAATGCTATTTCAGCTCTGATATAATCTCCAGGTGAACTTTAACAGTTCTATTCGTTATAATTTTATGAATTTTGGGTGTTCGTATGATATTTGGTCCACGTAGATTGGATATTTAATAAAGTAAACAACTTTTCTGGTTTCATAAGTTAGTTAGTTACTAATTTGATATGTTTAATGATTATTACTTTTCCTAAGTTCTTCACTCACTTTGATATGTTTCGTGATCTTTTTTTTATATATATATATATATATTTTTTTTTTATTTGTATATATAACTCTTTTACTTTGATGTAAAATTGATAACAAAACTTTGCTCAAACTTAAAATGTCATTTGTATAATTGTTAATAATTATATTAAAATTTATTTATATTTATTTGTTGTATATATTAATCGATAATTACGCTACGTTTACTCTTTGCAAGAGTGTTGATATGTATGCGATATTAAGCACGATTTTTGTTAGTTAAACTACAGCATTTGGATTAATTTTCTTCTTTTCTTAAATTTTAATTAACGTTTAAGCGCCTTAGAAAAGTGTTTGGTTAAACTCTTTACCGTATTACATGATATGTTTAGCTTTAGTTTTATTTTGAAAGTACTTTGAATTATCAATTATTTTAATTTGATACTTTTACATATTTCGGCGTGTTTACATCTGAGTTTTTGTTAGTTTCGCTTCAGTTTCGAATGTTTTGTTTTCAAAAGTTAGCTTCCACTCAGGATCCACAATAAATTTTTGGAGTTTTCTCTTTGCTGCGCGCTCGCTTTCTCTTATTTTGTCGAGCTATCGAAGTAATGCTCCGGCTTTGGCTTTACTTCTATTATTTCTTCTCTCGGGACCACCCACTTACTTCGTTAACTGTCCCGCTCTCTTCTCTTTTACCACCCACACACGCGCGCACACACACACGCACGCACACACACAACCTTTCAGGCGGCAACGGCAGCGGCGGCAATTTTTCGTATTATTTTCTTTGCTGCCAAGTTTTTGCGTTTCCTCTTTATGTCCACATTCGCTTTCATGCGACGCAGTTCAGGGATAAAAAAATAACCGCAAGCACATAAAAACAAACGGTATTCAAGTCTAGTTTTAGGCGCTTTTTAAACTCTTCGCTCAGCTATTGCGTATTTTATTTTGTCATTGTTTTCGTGTGTGTTTTTCCTTGTTCCCTTTTGTTCGCTTCTTGGCAATTTGGCCCACTCGCTTTGACTTGCTTTCGTGCTCTGCCCCTGGCCGCTGCCGTTGGCCGCCTCCCCCACAAATTATACAATCGAAGCGAATAATTTGCGGCTTTCGATTCGCTTTCCGAATTACTTATATCTATTTTTCGAATTTCGTTTTGTTTCACTCGCGTTGCCTGTCGCACGATTTTTACAGATTTTGTTAGCAATTTTTCAATGGCTGCGCCTAGCGGTTCGCTGCGATTTATTGCACAATTAGTTGAGTTTCGAATTCGCTGCTGTTCGCTCCGTGTGGCAGAGTCAAAGTGTTGTCGTTTACTCACGAGCTGCTGGACGCTGGCTGCGATGCCAAGCCATGAATTTTTCATGAATCCTTATTAGAGATTTTTCGCCCCCGTCTCGTTGAGATTGCTGCGCGCACAGCAGCCAGCGTTGAGAGAGCGGCCAGTGTGTTAGACGCTGAAACGGGTAGGTGGGGTGGGGGGCGACAGTAAATTGGCGAGAGAGAGCAAGCTTTTAAAGAGTACGCAAGAGGTGTGCGTCAAGTCTTTTCTTGGTTAATGCTGCATAAAACATATCTTGAAAAATTAAATTTTTGTATATGGGTGGTTGGCAAGATAAGCCAGCAGTTGGGGGTTGGTTGGGGACTTGGGGTTGCTTTCACTGTTTATTTTATGCTCTTTGCATTTACGCAACGTTCTTCATTGTCCGCTGCTTCGCATCACAGTTTGACATTTGATTTTGCTGCCGCTCTCTTCTAATTTCTGCTTAGCGCAGGCGCCCAACTCACCAAACATCGCCAATAGAGGGCGTCGTCTGGTTGCCGGTTGCTGTCTTGACTAACATCGTGGAAGCGGCCGTTAGAAGCGCGTATTAGCGAAACTTTCAACCAAATCATGTTTTGAGTGTTGTAAAATGCACTGATTTAGTACTTCATCGCGGCTCAATTGGCTCAAAATTTAAATACATCGGCGAATGTGGTTTCTAATTTTGTGTTATATAAACGAAAACAGTATGAAAAGAGAAATAGGTTCCAAGTTGTTGGCATCACGCAGATGATATACAGCTGCAAATTATGCAACAGTTGTTAATCTCATGTGAAGAATTGAAGTTTCCACAGAAATTCTTGCAACTTATATCAAATGTTCAGGATTCTTCACTTATTTCAAAATAAAAACACAGTTTTAATTTGAGATCTAATTATTACTGGTCTGCCTAAAGTAAATTCTTAAATTTTCTTAATATAAGAAATTCTCTTTCCTATTTTCGTAGCTTTGTTGATTTTTAAGGGATTTTTTAATTAAAGTTTATATTAAAAATACCAAAATTAAAATTTGAACGATCCTTTCAAAAAATACAATTATCACATTTTTTAGCTTGGTTGTAAAGTATATTTGATTTAATGATATTCCACAGAGTTTGACGAGTCCAAAATAATATCATTTTTCAAAATCGGAGTATGTTTAACCGACTTTATAACAATTTATGCGTCTGACTTTTGGTTGTATAAATATGTCGATGTTGAAAACCATAAATGTTACGGACTTGCAATTTTTGGACATTTATTCTAGAATATCAGACGCATGGTTGACAAGTAATTGTCTTTTAATATATTCTTTTCTCTTTATTGGTTTTAACCAATCAAAACTAAAACCGGACTATATCTAACAGGGTATTAAGAGTTTTAAGTTGTTGATTAAACTCTAACGGTCTGCTTGTCTGGTTGTATGAACACGTCGATCTCGAAAACTAGAAAAGCTACAGACTTCAAAGATTGAACACGTATTCTAGAACATAAATCGCAGACTGGCTCAATCAGTGTTTTTTAATATATACTTCCGTTTTCTTAATATCAATAAAAATCCTCTTAAATTTCCCTTTTTCATAGTTTTGTTTACCTTAACTTAGCCGAACGGCCTTCGACTTAACGCTATATCGTCTTAAGCTCATCTGGATTGACAATATCGTATCATATTCAAAATATGAGAGTCCACTTTTAGATATAAATATTGATAAAAAGTCGTGAAATTGGTGGAAGAGAATGGTCGGAGAAGCCCGTAAATTATCTGTTTTACATAATAGATGTTCCTTTGTTGGCCCACAAGTAAAGAATGAATTCGTCCGTGAACATAATATGGTTTAAGTTAAGCTAAAGAAGTCGTTCAACGGTATCTAAAACGCAGCTGAAATAAAACCAGACGATGAGCGACTGCTCCGATAATTCATTCGGACTATTCGGATAATTCCCTTCGAGTCGACAACAATTCGCAGCGTTCGTTTGCCTGCTGGCTGCTGCACGCCCTCCCCTTCCCCACCACAGACACACACACACACACACACACACACACACACACACACACATTTGAGGACAGCTGTCCTGCTGCTCGTCCTAGCACAAGCGATTTCGGTAAAATGAAAATCAATAAAAGCTTCATGACGTCAGTCGCGTGCGCTGTTACAATGTAAGGACACACACAGACACACACACACACACACACACACACAAACTTGGGCTGTCTGTGCTTAAGATGAACTCTGAGCTGCGTACGAGGCGCTCAGGACACCCGCAGGATCCATCGGAGCTGCTCGTGGCTGCTGCTCGTGTCCCTGGCCGAAGAACTCGCACGTGAGCCGGCCAAAAGTTTCACCCGCAGCAGCAAACTTTAATGTGTCTGTGTGTGCCTGTGTGTGTCTGTGTGTGTCTGTGTGTGTGTGTGGGCGTGAGGTAACGGCTCTCCCCTCTGCTGCTCACCCCGAATGACAATTTTCGCTAAATCACATGATGGTCGGCGATAAAATCGAAAACGCAAGCGAAAGCCTAATTTTGAATGGCGACAGTTTTGCTTTCATTCTCTTCTCCCCGCTCCCTTCAAACATTCTCTTCTGTGCTCTCTTCTGGCATTCTCTTTGCTGCTCTCTTCTGGCATTCTCTTTGCTGCTCTCCCTGCAATATCAGCTCAAAATAATACTCGTTACCCAGCTTTCAATTATAGTATATGTGCTAAGAAGTGACAAAACTCCAGTCGAGTGTGCTCGACGAGGAGATACCCTATACCCCCTGCTGTACGGCTATTTAACTAATTTTGATTACTTGTATGACGAAATTTAACTCAGCAATGAACTAACGCACGCACTCTTACATACACACATACGAATGCACGCCGCTAATGAGCAAATTACGCTGCCGATGTCTGATTCAACCGCAAATTTGCGAAAATGCGCGAGGCAATAACTTTTTCTTATATTATCCGATCTAAATGATATTATTGGGATATGTTAATAACAATTACATACGTATCTCTTCCGAAACGTAACGTTCTATCTTTCAAATTAAGTTTTTCCCACGATTTATGCAAAATGTATGCCTCCTTAAGCTAAATATATATGTATATATAGTAAGTCTGATACCTCTAAAACGTGTTATCGATAACAAGAAAACGATAAGAATTATCGATTTTTATCGAACCAATTAAAATATGCGCGTGCTGTAGGGGACACACAAAATTTCAAGCCTTCAAATCTCTTGGCTGCTGAGATCGACGCGTTTATACATACAAATAGAATGACGGACAGACAGACGGACGGACAGACGGACGGACATGGCTACATCTGATCAGCTGTTGATCCTGCTCAAGAATATATATACTTATGGGGTCGTTTACGCCTCCCTCCGTCTGTAACCTATCCTTTCAAATAATCGTTATACCCTGTTTACCCATTTAAATGGGTCGATGGAAGAAAAACTGAACCTATATCATATATAAATATATTTATGATCTGTTTGTTTGTCTCTCCCCTTTTAACTATTTGAATTATCATTTTTGTTTCCCCTTAAATTCAGTTTTTATTTATTATTATTCAACTAAATCTTTTTTATCAGCTTTCGAAATTTAGTTAAAGTTCTTCTGCATGTATCCAAAATTAATAAGAATCGGTCCCCTTCTCTCCTTTCCTCTCGCCAGCCACTTCTCTCTTATCGACGGTGCCGCAGTTGTTGTTGTTGTTGTCGTCACACAGCTCCATTCTGCTGCATTTGCTGCATCTGCACACTCGGCTGCGGTGCAAGCTTCAGCTGTTGCACATGCCCCATCGCTGCCTCTTGTCAAGCAAATGGCCAAAATGGCAAAGCCAAAGATCAGTGTTTGGGCCCTCATCGCGACGAATTGATTTAACCTTCCTTTTATAGCGATTTTCAGATGAATTTCTTCTGCCTTATTAATGCAGCTGAATAAACAAATAAAGTTTGTCTGTTCATTAAAAGGCACGCGTTTGGTTAAGTCAACAATCATCGTTTGTTATTTAATCAAGTGTCAAACTCATAAAATATTTAAAAACAATTATGAAATAAATAAACCAAAATTGTCAAATATTTGAATATTTTAAATTACATAAATCCCAGGAGTTGCTATTGAAAATAATTATTTTAATAATTCGCAAATATACCCTATACTAATAATAATAATAATAATAATATTTTAGGTGAAGATAATACACATGAATATTATATTATATATAGAACGCCAAAAAAGTCTTATAAAATATGAATTTACATGTTTTTTTAAGCTTGACAATATTTTATTTAAACAAAATATATTTCAATGCTATTCTTGATTTTTTTGCATTATTATAAATTGTTTACTTAATATTCGGTTAAACAATAAGCAAGTAAATAAAGCTTGAAGTCAAAAACAAAATTATTGAGTTATATATGTATTAAATTAAAGTTTAGATAATTATAGATGAAACGTTTTTTTATACTTACGCATCTATATAATCCGTTTCTTTTAGCTAAAAGCAGAATTAAAAATTGATTCGCAGGCAAAAACATAAGCTTCTACCTACAGGGTATATTTCATTCCGATTGTATCTTCGCTAACTGAAATTTCGATATTTTAATGTAAAACATAGTTAATAGAATACCCCTTTTTTCCCCATAGGAAATATATATTTAATTACATAGATGTAGTTTATTTTGAAACCGTGTGCGTTTTAGAAAAGTCTATTAAGTGCATGGAAAGATCTGGACTTCGATCTATATCTAATTTAAGTTTTTGTCTATTTTTTATTAAAATTTTTTCCCATATATCCAAAATTAATGATAATGGGCATTTTTCCGGCGAACCACTTTTTTCTCCACTTCGGCGACTCCGTGGTTCCGACTTCGGTTGTTGTCTCTGAGGCTGCAGCTGTTGTTGCTGCAGTCGTCACACAGCTCCAATCTGCTGCATTTGCAGCATATGCACACTCGGCTGCGGTGCAAGCTCCAGGTACTGCACATGCCCCATCGCTGCCTCTTGTCAAGCAAATGGCCAAAATGGCAAAGCCGAAGATCAGTGTTTGGGCCCTCATCGCAACGAATTGATTTACCTGGCCTAAAATATTCCTTTTATAGCGATTTTTAAATGTTTTATCTTTGATTGGAATGCAGCTGAGTAAACAATTAAAATATTTCTAAACTTAAGCATTTAGTACAAATGCGTTATTTAATCAACTGTTTTGGCTGAAACTAAGATAAATTATAAAATCAAATAATAAACGTACGTCATTGAAACTGTAAATTAATAAGCTAATATACATTCAAATGAACTAGTTCATATTAATGTATTAACTTTGTTTTAAATGAATGCGGGTTAAGTTCCTAGCAATCGTATTGTTAAATATATCTTACAGAAAATCTCTTCAACTTTCATATATCTTGTACTCATTTAAAACGGGTAAATATATCCTAACATTCTGATCCGTTATAAAGATCAGCCCCAATGAAGTGAATCACTTTTTACAATATATACATATATGTATAAAAGAAAGCAAGCAGAGACTTAAAAAATTAGCATTAAACACAGGGTATCTGTTAGTCTAAGCGCAACCCGACTAGACCAACTGGCTTCATTAATGTACATATGTATGTATGTTATTGTTTTTTCTTTTTGATTTTGCGGTTGTTTGCTGGTGTCAGCTCTGGGAAGCGATTTTGAGAGCGAGTGATATGAAACCGCAAACATGGCCAAAAACAAGCACAGGAACAACATCAAACGGCCACTGCGGTTAAATGGCAACAACAACAACGAGGACAGCATAATAATAATAATAACAAAAACAGCAACAACATGGCATAATATACACTTGAATTTTATGAATATGCAACATCAACTTTGATGTTAATGTTTGGCAGCATGCGACAGAGAGCGAAACGGGAAAATAATTGCGCGAGGGCGGAAAGAAGAGTTGGCTGAGAGAGCGAGGGAGAGAAAGTGAGAGGAACTGACGGGCAATATACACACTCGAAGTGAAACACACACTCGAACATTTATTGTCGCATTTAGTTTGTAGTAGGTGTTAAAATTGCACATGAAATATGAAAAGGCACTCATAACAGAAGCAGCTCAACTAACTGTACCCTAAACTCCCCACATGCTGCCCTCCCGCTTGCATGGTTAATAACTCCCTCAGTATATTCACCACGGCGAGAGCAATAGCTTCACACCAGTAAGATAGAGAGTGAGAGAAAGAGGCAGCAAGAGGCAAGCGCTGACGACAATCGCAGCGCTGCTATTACTCTGATGCTCGCTCTCTCTCTTTCCGACTGCTGACTGGTGGGTGGCACACTGGCGCCGCCCGTCGACTGCCGACGGTCGACTGTCGACTGTCGACTGTCGACTCGACACTTGAAAGCTCAGACGCTGTTGGCTTCAGTTTCAGTTTCAGTCGTTGTCGTGTCGTGATGTCGTTGCCGTCGTCGTCGTTGTTGTAGTCGCAGCAACAGCAGGAGCAGGCAGCAGGCAGCAGCAGCAGCAGCTTCAGCAAGCAGCAGCAGCAGCCGCAGTCAACGCAGTCATTGTCGTCGTCGCGCGCATTGTACAAAAACAAACACTACAACAACAACAATAGCAACAACAACAACAATAATAATAACAACAGTAACAGCAGCCAGTATAAAAAAAACACATAAAAGTAATTGATTAACCAAATATAAGCACGAAAAAATTGCGCATATGGAATGCACATAGGGATAGATAGACACACACATGCATATACATACATACAAATCTATACGTATATCTGCAGCTGTGTGTGCGCAAAATATATGCCCCAATATATATAAAAAAAATACAAACATACACATATAATTATGTGCAAATTAATTGTGATTGAAGCTTATAATTAAAAAAAAAATTTTTTAAAATAGAAGAAGAAACTAACAAACAAGAACAACAATAACAATAACAATGTGTTAAAAGTAAGGCAAAATAAATTTTTTCATTGCTTTGCCTTTTCTTCATTTCATATTTTCTTTATTTTTTTTGCTCGCTTTGTTTCGTGCTTTTTTCTGTACACACACCACGCAGCCCGAGGCAAAGCAAACCCCTCCTCATTCCCTCTACCTCTCCCTCTCCCTACTTCTGCACCGAAAAACGAAAAAAACATACAAAAACCCAACCCAAGCAAACGCGCTTATGTATGTATGTGTGTGCGTGTCTTCTTAACGTCGTCGTTGTCGTTTTTGTGGCCGTGATCTCGTCGTACTTCCTCTCTCACCTTGCGCTTCGCCTGCATCACGCACACATGCATTGACTTACTTGAATAACTATTTTTTAATAGACAGCATTTGTCAAGTTTAATAAATCAAAAGTAAATAAAAATCAAACTGGAGCAGTGCGCAAAAATAAAAAGTAAACCTGTAAAACAATTAAGTGTGCGTGCTTGTGTGTGTAACAGAGGCAGCAGTCACTCACTTTGCTTTGCTTACTGACTCGCTCGCTGTGATAAGTTCACCACACACAATAAGAACAGCAACAACAACAAATATCCCATGAGCATAGAGCCAAAAACAATGCGCAACGCGCAAATGTTAACTGTTAACTGCCAAAGCACAAAAAGTTGGTAGCCCTGGGCCACACACACAAACGCACACTCACGCACGCACACAATTACACGTCGTGTTATGGCAAATTGCTTGTGGCTTGTATAAAAAGGACTACAACAAGTTGCAGCTGGACAATGGGCAGCAGTGTGAAACAATAAGAGAGTGCACCGAGTTGAACGTGCGTTGTGCCTGCTTTTGTCCCTTTGGTGCTAGCTTCTATTGTCCCGTTGACAAACCACTATTAAACACACGCAAAAAATATCCCAATATTATGTGCCCACTATTTGAGTTTGCTGCCTGCAGTCAGTGCAACATAATTATAGCTCTCAGTTTTTGGCTCAGAAGGCAACCGAAGCTCGAGAAGTTCGACTCGCGGGATTTTCGAGCAAATTTCAGTTTAATTATGTCTCTCTAATCTATATATGTTGAATTAAAAAAAAAAAAATACCAATTATAATAATAATAATAGAAATCAATAAAGTTATTTTAATTTCCAGCCGCAGTTCTCAAACATTAAGCAAAAATACAAATCTCAAGTGCATTCGAAGTAGCTTAATTAAAGAAACTATTGTGAATTACTTTAATCATCTAACTGTATATAAGCTTCGCTTTTCTATCAACAAATTGTGCAAACCAAAAATAAGAGAGAAAATCTATACATTTTCTAATGCAACAACTACTAAAGAATCTTCTTCATTTTCTATTGCAAATTAAAATCAACAACAACAAAAACAACCAAAATACAAATTGAAACAACGAAAGAAAAACCAAACAACGCCGTTTTACAACCAACAACAAATACTTAATGATTACAAATGTTGAATACATGTAAGCAACTAATTAAATGTTAAAAACAAGTTTTAATGGATACGTTTCTTTTCTATTTTAAATTATTACATTATTAATTAACAATTTATAGCCAAAACATTTAATTTTTATATTCTATAAATTTTATTAAATATTTAATAAAACACTTTTCGGGCAGGGCTTGTTAACATGATAAATAAGTATACTTAAATAACTAAATATTTAATTACTAATTAATTTTCAAGTGTACTTGAATTATTTATTAAATATTTTGAGTGCACAAAAGTCTTAAGCAATCTATAAAATAAATCGAATGAAAAGCGTGTTGCGACAAAATCAAAGCAAACAACAACAAAGCAACAGCAAGAACTACGACAACAACAACAACAACAACAACAACAACAATGCAAACAATGGCCAAGAGATTGCGACAAAAGCAACAAAAACAATTCCGAAGCAGAATCTTTGTTGCTGTTTACTGGCCAATAATAAGGGGCAGGAGCTTGGGGATGGGGGACTCGGGGACTTGGGGCTGGGATGGCCGCATGGATGGGCGGTAAATTTAATTAAAAGTTAAACTTGTTAAGCAACAGGGACGAGCTGCAACAACAACAACAACAACTACAACAACAACAGGAGAAGCAACGTCAACAGCAGCAACAGGCAGTTAGTTGAATCGATTTTACTTTCCGTTTACTCAGCTGTCCGTTTGAATTGGCCAACGTCACGAGCTAGAGACAAGAAGTGCGAGCGGCACGACTGGCAGATACCCTAGGAGATTATATCTGTAATAATATTTTAGCTAGAACTAAAATAAGAGTTTTTCATATTTATAAGACATATATTTTTTTTATATGTGTATACTGCCAATACTGACTGACTGATTGATTGACTGACTGATTCTGTGTCTGATTGATGAGCACTTTACGCCTTTAACTGTAGTTCTATTTATTTAAATATACAGAGTATTATTTAATAAATAGAGTATAAAACAGAATTAGAAACATGACTGACTGCGAGATACCCTTTAGTATTGCATCTAGTCTATTAAATAACAAATTGCATGAATGAATTAAAATTACAGATTATATATTTTAGAATAGTACAATTTTAATTTTAATTATTATATATTCTCATTATTATATGTATAGAAAATTATAATAATTAATTTTAGTTTGTAGAATCATTAACTTATCTTGGAAACCATTTCATATACATATATGATCTTAACTTTTCTAATCTTCAAAAAAAAAAACTTAGAATAATTTAAATATTTAATTAATTTCAACAAAAAGAAAGTGAAATTAATTGTTAACCCGAATATGTGCTTCACACCTGGCAAGCCAATTAATTAACTACTGCCTACACCTTTTGTCTGACCGTTGACATTTGACTGGCACCGAAAATACCCTGTAAAGCAGCAGTCGGTGAGCAGTTGTCGTTGGTCAATCAACTGAGTACCGAGTCTTCTTCTTCACCTTCATCATTGTGATGCTGCTTCTTTTTCTTTGCTGCCCTGACAAATGGCATTGATGACGTCAGAAATGTTTGACAATGCACACGCGTCGTATGAGTAATAGAAAACCATTCGCTTGGCCCACGTTTCTTTCAACAGAGGGTGGGTTGCTCTTTGTCTGTTTCTTTGTGTGTGTGTGTGTGCGTGTGTGTGGGCGAAGCTTGTTAAAATTGCCCCAGCTTGTTGTTGTTGTTGGGTTCAATGGGTGCATAAAATTGCTTTTGTGTATGTGTATGTGTGTGTGCTTGTTTGTTTGTTTGTTCGCTTTTTGACATTTTCACTACATTTACAATGCCAGCTGCCAACTGATAGGGACACTGCCTTCCCCCCTCTCTTCTCTTCGATATTTCTCGCTCTGCTCTCTCTCTCTCTCTCTCTGCCTTTGTCTCTTTCTCTTACTATGGTTGTGTTTTGTTCACTTTGTTTGGCCAACTTTCTGGCTTTGGTCGCCGTCCTGGCCTGCTGTCAATGCCCGCCACTCGTAATTGACAAGTTTTGTTCATGAAGTGCACTACAACATATTCTTCTTCTTCTTCTTTTTTTGTGTTGTAGTCGCTGTCGTTGCCGTTGTTTAACGTATTTGTTTTCAGCTAATTGCATGGAAATTGTGCGCGCAATTGTAAAAGTTGCTCAGGAAGCGAACGAGGCGGTTGCCTTTCTCCCCTCTCTTTCTCTCTCTCTCTCTCTGTCTATCTCTGCTTGTTTTACAATTTTTATTGTGTTCTGCCCTGGGCCAAAAGTAACGACTGCAGTGTGCCCAACTGCATAATGTAAACTTGATCAGAAAAAGTTGCTAGCAAAAAAGTGTTGCCTACTTTTTTGGGATGGCAAATGTGTGCTAAATTATAATTAAATGCACGCAAATAGCAAAAGGGCAACACTGACAACAACAACATGGCCCATTTGCTGCGAGTTCAGCAGAACTTTCTGTGGCAGACGACAACAATAACAACAACAACAGCAATCGAGGGGGAGCAAAACTACAAAGTGGCCAAGTCATTGGCTCTTTTATTGTTTTGGCTTTGGCTTTGAGCTGCAGCCGCAAGTTGGCCACGTTTGCTTTTAGCTTTATGTGCCAAGAAATGAACTACATCTAAGTACACACACTGTGACACACACACATAGCAAGTGCATTGCACTCGCTGACGTACAAAATGATGCCATGAAAAATATCTGCATAAATTTGCGATCGCAGCGGGCGATGACGCCTCGTGACGTCACTTAAATGCAAACATGAAGGAAAACAAGGTGGAAACAAAATGGTAAAAAATCAGCAATTACGTTGACAGTTGACCACGTTTAGACTCTGATAAATGACCCAAACGCAACCCAGTTGGAATCAACTTGGATCCAATTTCAAGCGATTTGCAACAGTTGCACCTTTAATGTAGATTTCTTTTTTAAGTTTTTATTAACCGTTAATTGTGGAAACTTAACAGTAATTATTTGATATAGCAGGACATTATGTGGGGAAGCAAATATCATTTTCATCAAAGTTTTTATATTTATATATTATATTTCTTTTTTGTTAATTTGAGTTTTTATTATTTAAACATTAATTTAAAAAAAAGTAACACTTTTTTTCTGTACAAGATGAAAATGGTATAATAAATAAACATATATTTGAAAAAAAGAAAAGCATTTGAAATGTATTTAAAAATTGTATTTGAATGAATTTCAAAAATGAAATTATGCACAAAATATGACAAATATGACTAAATTATACTAAGCTAAATACATATATATATATATAATATATATTCAACATCTATATAAACTCCAGCAGTCCCATGCATAATCTAAAAGATCTTTTAAAATATGTCTATAAAATGTTGGTTCCATTATGCACATTATATTTATTAGTTATATAGACAGGTAGATATATTGGAGACAATTCAATTTGTAGATCTTTAGTAATCTTTCCTGTTATATTTTATAATAACCAACAAATTATTTTGATAAAAACATCAATTAAAAATAATTGAAGGGATATTATCCTTCAATTTCGATTTACAACTATAATTTAATTTGGTCTGCATTTGAATGGAAAAATCTACAAATGAAAAAGCGGTGAAACGAATTAATCAGATTAAAGAGTTGGTTTTTCATACTGAAAAGAAAATCTGCATTAAACAATTATAAAAATGAAAGGAAGCTTTCGCAGCGATTGCAGTGGAGAAGCGGAGGTGAGGAAAATCGGAAAAGCGGAAAATACTCTCTCGCAAAATGCGGTAATTGATGGAATGACAGGCAAGTGCGAATCCGTTAGCTGCGAATATGAAATGGGCTTATTTCTGAATTTGGGCTGAACTGAACGAAAGCTTTATCTTTTGACCTTTGGACACTGTTCTGGCCTTTGCCTTAGCTCTAGCAGCTGCTCTTTCGATTGTAATTGCTAATTGTGAAGTGTCAATAGGAGGGAGCGAGAGAAACAGTGAGTGGGAGAGAGAGAGAGAAAGAGAGAGAGGGACAGAGCGTAGGAAAGGGCTTCCATTGTGTTGAAGCGTAAGCAGCATCAACTATCTATCAGCTGGCTGTGAACTTTCACATTTATGAGGCGACTCTTGCTTTTCCTTATGCGTATATAAAACAGCCTTGATTAATGGTGGAATAACGGACAGCGCTTTGACCACGAGCCACTGGTTGACCCTTGTGGCTTATTACTTTCGCTCTTTTTATATTTTGCTGCCGCACTTTTCATTATTATTATTCTTATAATTTATCCTTGTGCCTGTTAGGTTTTGCTTGTTTTGCCTTCGAGGTGTATTTTTATTTATTTACCTTGTTTTTCAGGTTTTTGATTGCGTTTTGCTCTACTTGCTTACAAAAACACGCGCACGCACACTTACACAAACTCAGATTCACACATTTCTATAAAATAGAATACTGGGAAATTTGTTTGCCCTTGCCATCTGTGTTTCCCCTCTGCACAGTCCCTATATTTATGTTCGGCTCTCTCATCGCGCTCTTTTGCGCGCCGTGGTGAATTGTTAAGCCAACTAACATTAACAGCGAAATACTCCCCACGCACAGCCACGCGCTCAAGCTTCGGCTTCTCTGCATGTTAAAGTTTTGGCCAATTTGCATCAAGTGGAAAGCGTTTGATTTTCCAGTTCCCGCTTCGCCTACGTCAACTTTAAATTTGTGGCCAATTTTCGAATATCTGCCTACGCTTTTTTATATCAATTATTTTTGCGCCTGCCTGGCAACTCTATCAACCCTGTCTCCCTCCCTGCAGCTGTTTGTCACTTAAACCCCAATGCAGCCATCAATTTTGCATGGATATTTGTCGCTGTTATTGTCTGTGTTCCCTTTGTTGCTGTTGTTGTTGCTGTTGTTGCTGCTTCTGCTGCATTTGGTGCATTATCAATTCATGAGCCCAAGGAGCTGAGCTGCCAACGACACGAGCTCAAGCCAGGCCATAAACACCCCAGAAAGTGGATTTTATCTCGCCTGAACTAATGCGAGGGTCACAAGGAAGCATAGGGGGAGGGGGGAGGTGAGTGGGTCACAGACTCAGCACCAGAGGCGCTTCGTTGTGTGTCGTGTGTGTCGTGCCCCTCGGCCAGCAATGTTCCAGTTACCACATCAATGGGCATTTGTTTGTGTGCGTAGATAAGCAAATATTTATGCAGTTAGTTCTAGTGTTAAGCTGCATGCAAAGTAACGTTTAACTTGTGTTGCAAAACTGTGAAACTATATCGAGAAATATCTATAGTAAACATGCGAAAGGAATAAAAAAATCTCAAAATAACTTGGTCAGTGCGCAGTAGTTATCTATAAAAAGTTATAAATATATTCATGGCGATCGAGCTATATACCCACTCAGAAAAACACTCATGCGCTGTTATCTGGTATGATTTGCTTTTCTATAGAAGGCGACTCTCCTGCAGAGCTTATTCAGTCGCACTGCTGACCTTCTGATGGTCGGTCGCAGTGGAGAGCATTGTTTACTTCTTGTACTCAATGCCCAAAATTCAAATTCTCCTTTCTCTGTGATCGAGCATAAAATCCACTCAAGAAAGAGTCATAATTTGAGTAACATTTTGTCAGCTATAAAAGGCGGTGGACTGTGCTGAGCTTCTTCAGTTGCATTCTTCACCTCGTGTTGGTCAGACGTCTTTCACTGCGGCTTAGTGCAGCGCAGTGCTCTTCTGATGGTAAATGCTAAGAGATAATATATAATATATATATATATGTAAATATGCTTATATATATATATATATGTATTTGTTTATATATATACATATATGGTAGTGTTATCTTTCTTTTTACTCAACGCACATAATCCATATCTTCTTTACTCTGTGATCGAGCTAAAAATATGAATCAGGAAAGGCTCTTGAAATTTCCTTTGTTTAAGTGACATTTTGCCAGCTTCAATGATTAGTTAAATATTTTTATTTGTATATTCCTATAAAACAATTTTGAACTCTTTACTCAATGCACGTCACGAAAATTCTCTTTTACTTTGTGATCAAGCACAAAATTGCACTCATAATGAGCTATTTTTTACTTTGAGTGACATTTTGTCAGCTATAAAAGGCGAAGGTCCCTGTTGAGCTTATTCAGTCGCACTGCTGACCTTCTGATGGTCGGTCGCAGTGGAAAGCATTGTTCTTGCTCAATGTTTACTATTTGTACTCAATGCCCAAAATTCAAATTCTCCTTTCTCTGTGATCGAGCATAAAATCCACTCAAGAAAGAGTCATAATTTGAGTAACATTTCGTCAGCTATAAAAGGGGGTGGACTGTGCTGAGCTTCTTCAGTTGCATTCTTCACCTCGTGTTGGTCAGACGTCTTTCATTGCGGCTTAGTGCAGCGCAGTGCTCTTCTGATGGTAAATGCTAAGAGATAATATATAATATATATATATATATATATGTAAATATGCTTATATATATATATATGTATTTGTTTGTATATATACATATATGGTAGTGTTATCTTTCTTTTTACTCAACGCACATAATCTATATCTTTACTCTGTGATCGAGCTAAAAATATGAATCAGGAAAGGCTCTTGAAATTTCCTTTGTTTAAGTGACATTTTGCCAGCTTCAATGATTAGTTAAATATTTTTATTTATATATACCTATAAATCAATTTTGAACTCTTTACTCAATGCACGTCACGAAAATTCTCTTTTACTTTGTGATCAAGCACAAAATTGCCCTCAAAATGAGCTATTTTTTATTTTGAGTCACATTTTGTCAGCTATAAAAGGCGAAGGTCCCTGTTGAGTTCCATCAGTTGACCATCGGCTGGCCAGTGGCAGTGCGGCTAATAATAATCATGAAGATAATGCTGATCATAATATTTATTAAGAGAGTATACATAATGATACATTAGGCATTATTACTGTAATGTAATAAATAAACGATGGTTATGGTAATTATCATGATGATAATAATTGGTAATTATGTTGATGATAATGAATACTATGAAGATAATTATTATCATCATGATTATCATTATTTTAATACTTCAGGCTTAAGGTGTCTTCTAGTCGGGCTATGCCGACATCGTAATACCGTAATAACTAATATGATTATTCCCATATTTAATGTTATATTTGTTTTCGTGCCTTAAATAGTTTTAATTTAAGCCCTGCATTGTAACTTTTCTTATATAAGTTTGCACATTAAAAATAGACACCGGGATGCAAGTTTTGCATGAAATGTTTCCAAGAGTCTTGCCATAAAAGTAGAGAAACTTTCCCATTTAATATTCTTCTCCTTATCTGCAATGCTGAAGCTGTTCCAGATTCGATGCCTGACCTGCTCAGCGCTACTCCAAGATGTCTGGCAAAGCAGGGGTCGATATCCGCTTAATATAAGTAGCATATTTTACTCTCTCTCTCTCTCTCTCTTTCACTCCCTCTTATTTTCTCCGTATCTCTCTGTCCGCTGAGAAATTGATGGCTAATGGCTTTTCACTTAATCGTTGTCTTTTCGCCATCAATGAAAATGAGTTAATTCTGAAGTGCAAAAGCCGCATTTCAATCTGCGTACAGGAAAATGCACTCACACGCATACATATTCATACTGACACACACACACGCAGACGCACACGCAAATGTAGTTCCGCACTTCGGAAATGGGGCGCATGAAAGGTTCTTGCTGCAGCTTCCTTATCCTTGCATCTCGATGAGTACTTCCTTCAATATGCTCTGCTCTTCCCTTTTTTTCCCTCCTTTCATCTCTTTCTCGTTCTAGTGACTGCTTCCGCATACATTTTTCAGTGTTGCGCCCCCGCTGAACAAGTTTGTCAACATAAATAGCCCCGCCTACTCGTGCCCCCTCCCACATGCACTCGTCTGCGTGCGTGTGGGTGTGTGTGTGTGTGTGTGGCCTCGTATAAATTTTCGCATTTTGTACGTGCGTCACCGGGTCGACCGCAACGAACAGTTCGCAACCCCTTTTGGCCGCTGCACCTGCTCCCAGCTGTGTCGCTCTTCCTATCCTATTTACAACGCATTGGGGTGCCCGCTCCCTCCCCCCACCCCTTCCACCTTCTCACAGCCCTGTCCCAAGCTCCTCTCCAACATTCTGTTTGCCCTGGCAGGTTGATGGTCATAAATAATTACCGTTACACATGTTTGTATTGTGACCAAGTTACTCACCCTCCCGTCCCCTACCCAACCACCCCATCCCTTAGCTCTCATGCGCTCTTGTCCAAACTCGTTAAAATTTTCATTTCCGTTTTGGACACCAAATTGTTTATATTTATTATTTTGAATTTGCCAGACTTTTAATTAAATGAATCGGAGTGCAACAAAAACTGTTGCCTACTTTTCAGCTGCAATTAGTATTAACATTTTAAATGAATTTCTGTCTTGTCAGTGAAAACCAATTACAGCCGAAATGAACTGCGTATCAAGTGAAAAATTGAAATTCATTGTAGATATATAAATATTTTATCGAAATACAAATAGAAAGCTTTAATGTTTAATAAACCATTTTCTTTTTTAAATCCTTTAAAGAAAAACTATTTTGTACTTTATTCATTTGAATAAATTCAATATTTTTTTGTAGCCATTAAAGTAGTAAATTATTTTTTGGCTTTTTAGTCTTATAGGCTCGAAATAGTGTAAAGCAAAAATATATATTAATTAAATCCATAGATAAAATGTTCGAAATGCTTTTTGTTTTTATTCTATTTATGCACACTTTATTTATTGCACAGTATAAGACAATACAAATAAATAATTAAATAGACATTTTTTTTATATATTTCATGTTCACATGGGTAAATTTAGTTTTAAATAATAGAAGACAAAATATTTATAAAGTAAAGCGCATCAAATAATTATAGCAAAATATATTTAAGTAATCTTTAAAATATTTTCCATTGATATTGACTAATAGAATATTCTCTTTCCCCGTTTCCACATTTCCCTCTCCCTCTCTCTCTCTCTCTCTCTCTCTCTCTCTCTCTGTTTCTCTCCCTTTGCAGTGCTGACCACTGAAATTTTACTGCATAAGTAGCTTCAGCTAAATCGCTTATACGCTAAACAAAGATGGCTTCGCCTCCTAATACAAACCAACAACAGCAACAACAACAGAACCAGAACCAGAACCAGAACCAGCAACAAAAACAACTTCAAATAACAACAACAATAAAGCCAAACAGCGTTTCAGAGCGCTGACAAAATGAAACAAAAACAGAATCGAGGCGCAGTAAAAATATTTTATAAAAATTTTGATATTTATATGAAAGCGACCTAAAAATACAAAGAAAAAAAGAGAAAGGGAGCTGACCTTGGAAAGGTCAAAGTGCAGCACACACACATACACAAACACACACACACACACACACACACATACACTTACACCATAACAGCTCACACAAACACACACATACAGACAAACAGAAGGGAAACTGCAAAACTGATCAAGTGAAAAGTTTCAACGAATTTCCAAAAGTCTACAACCAAAAAATAATAATAATTAAATCAACAAAAGCAAAACCGACAACTTACAAAATATTTAAATAACAAAACAAACAAATATTAAAAGAATAAAATTTAAAAATTTGCTCTGTGATTTTCTATCAGAATGGTTTAATAATAATCCACATAAATTTAATTATAATTATAAAAAACAAAACAAAAAAAAAAACAAAAATATTATATTTATAAATATTGCCTAATTGCATTGAGAAACCAAAGTTATTTAAATATATATACATCAAAAGAAAAGCTTTAAAAATTCCCAAAAGTCAAAACAAAAATAAGGAAACAAATTAATTCTATAAATCGAGAAAGTAATTAATGAATTATACCAAGCTATTTAATGACTAATTAGTGCAACTAAAATTAGTTTTTATGTGCAAAACCAACGAAGCATAAATCACACGCACACACATATATACACACACATACATACATTGAGTAGCAGTTCCGGAACCAGTTCCAGGTGAGCGCCTTAGCCATGGACGAAATGCCCGACTTATCGCATCTAACGCCGCACGAGCGCATGCAAATAGAAAATGTACTCATGCGGCAGAAGCAGGAGGAGGAGCAGCAGAACGAGATAATGCGGTGAGTAGCACAGATAACACGATGTCAGATAGCTGCTAACATATGCTAAGCTCCTATCCAACAAAAAAAAAAAAAACAATAAAAAAAAAACAATAAAAAAAAACTAACCAAATTGCATGCAAATGCGATTCTTTTGGCAGCCGGAAACAGGACGAAGTTGTCACACTGGAGATGCAAATCAGGCAGAGATCGGAGCAGCAGAAGAAGGCCGGCATCGAGCTGGATGCCACCTGTCACATATGCCTTAAGACCAAGTTTGCCGATGGCGTTGGCCACATTTGCCACTACTGCAACATACGCTGCTGCGCTCGCTGCGGCGGCAAAGTAACCCTGCGCAGCAACAAGGTGAGTGCCACCCCTCTATCTAAGTGTGTGTGTGTCTATGTGTGTGTCTGACAGCCTGACAGCCTGACACATTTTACAGTTGGCAATTTTCAAGTGCCATTAGACGCGGCTGTCACTCGGCGACGCGTGGAGCCAGCAAAATGGAAGTCGCGCTCATTTACCCGCCATTGATAAATTGGATGACACTCTGTCGCCAGTTCCACTGGCGTCCCCTCCAGCTGCTGCTCTCCATATCTCTATATGTCTGTGTGCTCATTGAAGCGGCTCCATCGGTCATACGCCCCGTTGGCCACCACTCGCTTACATTTGGCCAAAACGCTGCGTGCATTACGCATAAATAATCGCCATCGCGAGTGTCGCCAACGCCTCGACTATAAAATCCATCCAAAATAAATTTATTGGGCGTTAGTTTTTGAGGTCAATATGTGCTTGTTTTCTCCTTTTTTGTGGGGCTCAATTGGACACTTGATTCTTTTCTTTTTGACATTGAAAGGCAACTAAAGAAGGCACAAAGATACTCAGAAAAAAGCTCCAAATAGTATTTCATTCTTTATCTATGAATAATGAAAAAAATATGCAAATCTATACAAAATTAAAATTACGCTATGAAATAATATTTGTATCTATAGTAGAAGTTTAAAAAGTTTAGATATCTACCAAATAATGAAAAAGCGGGTATTTAAAACAGAAAGGAGCATATTTTATAGTTGGTTATTTTTTTTTTGGCATTTTAGCTATTAGAAAATAAACAATGTGCTCGACTAGGAGATACCCTGTGCCACGTGCAATGCTGTTATATGCACATATATAAAGTTTTGCCTATGCATGGACAACCATGAACAAGTTGAACTCCGTGTTGAACTTACGCACACATACACACACACATGCGAATGCACGCCGATCCTAAAAAACGTTTTGTTAATGGTACATATATGCGTATATCTTTCGTAGTGCAACTTTCCATGTTCAAAAATGAGTTTTTTCCGCAATAATTCAGAAACGGGGAGAAGTACCCAAAATCCGATGCATACAAAATGTGTTACTCTTGATCTGAATAATACCTCTAGTTAGTATTTGATACCTAGAAGTGATGCCCGAAAATGTTATCGATAACAAGCAAACCGAAACAGCTATCGATAATAGATAACTAATTCGATTTGCGCGTGGTATAGGAAAACCTAAATATAAAATTACAGGTCTGTAGCTTTTCTAGTTGCTGAGATTGACGCGTTAATACATACGGATATATGAAGGAACGGACGGACAGAGAGACTTGGCTAAATCGAACGGCTGTTCATCTAGATCATCAATCCTTCTCCTGCCTGTTACATACATTTTCACAAACGCATCATACCCTTTTAATTCATTTTTAGTCGGATTTGGGTATGAAAATGACGTAAAGAATGCTCAACTTAATTACATGCTTTCTGAATTAAGAAACAAATCATCTTAAATGTTCACTTTTTATGCGGCTGGAAACTAAAGTTTAGTAAAAATTGAACTAAAATGTTGGAAGTTTATTTCAATTATACATTCAACAACAAATTCAAATATTCCCATTGTGGTTAGCTTTATTTGATTGCGAAGAATATTTTTTTTATTTTCCAAATTTCTTTGAGTACTTATACCAATCTTATTCTTTAGCTGATTCTTGATCATTAGGCAACAAAAAGTGATGATCCATTGAATAGAAATATTTCAGTGTAGAATTATATTACTAGCTAAGTCACCTATAAATCGTCAAATTATTACAATCATACTTGAAGTTGGCTGCGCTTGAGAAGTAGCTTCAATAGCTTCATTGTTCTATTGATTAAGATGATATGAAGGAGAGCAGATCGAAGCATTAAATTTAATTTTGACTTTTAGTTGCACTTTATTATGACAAGAAGTACCGTTATCTAAAATAGACAGCATTGGCATTGGCATTGGCATTGGCTAGTTGATGTGTAATTGGCCTCCAGGATATGTGTTAAGGGTTACTTTTCCAAGATATTTGAAAATTGAACAAAATGGCATTTTGGTCCATGCGAGTTGCGTGCAGTGGAAAGGGGTTGGGGGTTGGAGATTGAGGGTTGGGTTTGAGGGTTGGGTTTGGGGGTTGGGGGTTTGCGTCCTTTCGCCAAGCATTTTAACATTTGGCACACCATTTCACATTGCATTGCATTTCAATTACACGTTTTTCAATTTTTTTCAATTTTTTTTCAATTTTTTATTCTGGCCAGTGAGCCGTGACGGCAACGGGTACCGTTACTGGCTGGTTCTCTCTTGCCGGGGCTTATCATTTGCTGGCAAGGTTGCCAAACGTTTTGTTGAAGCGCTGCCAAGATGTCACACACACACAAACACTCACACACACACACACACACATACATACATACATACAAATATTGGGATAGGTGAGAACACGTTGGGCACGAGATAGGAAAGGAAACTTTTAAACAATTTTCGGCATAGAAAAGAACGCGAAATAGAATTTCGATTTGGCTTACGGGTAAAAAATTTCAACTCTCATTGAAATGGGAGGCACGAAATATGAGCGACATGTGAACCAAACGGTAGAAATGTTGCTGGCTCTGCTCCCCATCGCTCCCGTCCTGTTGCTCCGACCGCCGCTCATCGTCCTCATCCTCATCCTCATCCTCATCCTCATCCTCATCCCCATCTCCATCATCCTCTTCTTCATCCCCATCCCCAACATAGCCCAGGAGCAGCCAGCCCCAATGCCATTGGGGACAGCAGAAATGCAAGCTGCAGAAGCCCGAAAAGTATTCCCCTCGACCGCGCTCAATGTAGGTAATCAGGTTGCAGCTGAAGGTGCTCCACAGCTCCCACAGCTTGTTGAAGTAGAAGACGAGAGTGGGGGGCGCGAGGAGCTGGTGCAGACCCAGATCGTCATCGTTCCTCTCTGGGGTCTGTTCCATGCCTCTTAACTCGAACGCTTAACTTGAACTTTATGAATATTATTTTGACGTTGAGCTGCAAAGCGGCTAAGTTTTAAATTGTTTTTGTTGTTGTTCTACTTCTTCTTTTTTACAGGTGATTTGGGTGTGCATTCTGTGCCGCAAGAAGCAGGAGCTGCTGTCAAAGACGGGCCAGTGGATCAACAAGACGGCTGTGCAACAAGATGGTTTCATCCGACGCATCGAGCCCGACGGCAGCAGCGTAAGTGATAATGAATGATAATGAATCTGTCCTAGTCGAGCATTCGATTTACCTTCGTTCGCCTTATCCCTTCTGCAGGACATCTCGCAGCAGGCCATTGTGGATCCCCATGACACCACGGACAAGCGGCCCAAGCTGGAGCGGACTCGCAGCGCCGCCGAGAAGGAGAACCTGCCGATGCAGCGGGCGGGCAGCATGCTGCGGCGCCAATACTCGCAGCAGGAGCAACCCACGAATCGCCGCCTCTCCATCACGGACAGCGGCATGGAGGCCATGAGTCCGGGCCAGCAGCAGCAGCAGCACCAGCAGCTGCCACAGCGGCAACGCATGCAGCCGATGAATCCACAGCAGCAGCAGCAATACCAACTGCAGCAGCAGCAGCAGCACCAGCAGCAGGGCTACGGACAGCAGCAGCATCCACAGAGATCGGGCGCCTATCCGGAAGATGATCCGCGTTACTATCAGGTGAGCTTCACAATGTTTCAAAAGATACATTTAATAGTTGGGGAAAATAAATAAGAAAATAAGTAGAAGCAGTGAAAGAATATGGAATATCCGTAGTATCTGGGATAAACTATATCCTAAGTAACTCCGCTAGATTTAGAAGTTGATCTATTCTAGAAGAATCCAAAATTTTGATGCACTCTAATATATTTGTAAGCGTGTTGGAAAGGCAAAGTAAAAAGACAAATGCATTTCATAATTAATTTACATAATTTTTCTAAAAGAAAAACAAAGTTGCTTATATGGTTGAGAGAGTTAACTAAGGAAATAATTTTGAATAATATAAAAACGACTATAAAATCCAACCCTAATATTTACTATAGCTACAGAAGTTGAACTATTTTTAAAGAACTGCAAATTGAGAAACAGTCTGATATACAAATGAATCAGTTAGTTAATAATTAGATTAAAAGAATGAAAAATTCTGATATGGTTGAAAGAGTTGAACTAAGAAAGATAATCTTTCATATCTGAAAATCGAAGCTGAAAAAGATTGAATAAAAAAAGTAGACAGACTCTCGATTTCTTTAAATAAGCTTTGCTTGTGTTTAATTATTATTTTATATTTATTATTTTATTATTATTTGTATTATTATTATTATTATTTTTATTATTATTATTATTTTATACTACGGAAATAATTTTGAATAATATAAAATCCAACCCTAATATTTACTATAGCTACAGAAGTTGAACTATTTTTAAAAAATAGCAAAATGAAAAGTCAGCAGTCTGATATACAAAGAAAATATGAATAATTTATTTAATAATTAGATTAACATAAATTTTCTTAAAAGAAAGAAAATTTCTGATATGGTCGAAAGAATTGAACTAAGAAAGATAATCTTTCATATCTGCAAATCGATTGTGAAAAAGATTGAATATAAAAAAGACAGACTCTCGATTACTTTAAATAAGCTTTGTTTGTGTTTAATTATTATTTTATATTTATGACTTGCCTTGAGTATACACTTGTTTTTAAATTGCAAATATATATATATAATATATATAAAAATTTAAAAGTTCACGCATTAATAACTGTAGCACGTGCTCGATCGGTTCAACAAACCTCTTAAGAACTGCTTTTTTCATCAGTTAGGCTTCATTACAGCTTTTGCTACTTTACATGTATTTGTGTTGATCTTATATGGCTTTTATATGCATGTGCAAGACTGTCGAATATAATTTGTATATATATGTGTCTGTGGATATTTACTTGCTATAAAACAAATATAATTGTTTCATATTCTAGTTTTTAATCTTCGATAACTTATAATGTGAATAAGAAGATATTTTGAAAGGTCTTCATTTATTTGTTAGGGAAATATATTATAGGGATATTCTATTAATATAACACTTTAAGCCAGTGTTGTTAAATCTATGAAGTGGTCATGAATACATTAGAGTATTCCAGATACTTTTTATTAACTTAATCTATAAAGTTTATTCTTAAGTATTTAACTTATAAATATTTTTTTGATAGAAAAGTTTCTGGATCTTCGTACTTCTAAATAGGCTCTTAACTTGACAGAATTTAATATTTGTAATATCTGTAATTTGCAGGGCGAGCTGGACGGACTTATGAGACAACATCCACACCTGGCGCATCCCAGCCAGGTGCAGCCGCAGCCTCATCAACAGCAGCAGCAGCAACATCTAGTGCCACAGCAGCAACAGCGCCAGCAACCGCAACAGTTCAATGCACGGCAGCAACATCTTCAGCAGCAACACCAACAACAACAGCCACAGCAACAGCAGCAGCAACATCATCATCAGCAACAGCAGCAACAGCAGCAGCAGCAACGCATGCAACAGCAGCAACAAGCGTACCAGGAAAACTCGACGCACGCCCAAATCCATCAGCAGCCGCCGCAGATAGTCGGTGGCTATCAGAAGCCGCCACCGCTGACGCGCAACTTGACGATTAGCGGGGGCCACGCCATGGATGCCACCACCTACAATCAGCAGCAGCAGCAGCAGCAACAGCAGCAGCAGCAGCAGCGGCGATCCTTGGCTGGCGCTCAGTACGCCTCACAGCAGCAGCGCTCGTTCAGCAGCTCCGAGGAGGAGTTCCAGCATCATCTGATGGCCGCGCAGGCGCAGGCGCAGGGGCAAGGACATACGATAAGTGCTGGCAGCGATTACGACGGTGAGTTTTTGCGTTTTCTCCAATTTGCACTTCGCTATGTCTCTTTCTCTCTTTCTCTGTCTTTCTCTCTCTCTCTCTCGCTCTCTCTCTCTCTCTTTGAGTGTTAATGTAAATGTTGAGCGCGTCAGCGCTCCGCTCTTTCCCCCTCCCCCTCCATTTCTGTATCCTTTGTATTGCTGTGTTCTTTAACCCGCTTCCTCTTTAACAATCTAAATGTTCAGTTTAGGCTACTCTCTCTCTCTCTCTCTCTCTATCTCTCTGTATCTCTCTCTCTCTTTATCTTTCGCTCTCTGTGTCGCTCGCTAAAAACAATGACAATTGCCACACACCTATCTATACATACACGTGTAAAAATATACATATATAAGTAAATATATATATATATTTTTTTGTATGTATATGTATATGCATATGTGTGTGTGTATTCCTTTCAAATATAACACACTGCTGTCTTTCATTGGTGCGTTGTCTTTCCTTTAGAAGTTTTTGGCTCTTCCACTAACTAAATTTCTAAATGTTTTTTGATGCCACATTTTCCAAACATTTTCCATTAGTTACGCTCACATTCTTTCAATGTTTTTCTTCGTGTATACTCATGTATATATATATGTATATGTAATTATTCTTATGTATTAGCTGATCTTAACGTATTTCCCCCCCAACTAGTTTAAGCCAAGATTTGCGTTTAAGTTAAGTCTCGTTTATTTAGGGTAGCTTTAAGGTAAGTTCGCTTTAAGTTGTCTTTCTTCTTACCATTTTGGCCACATTTTGCTGACCCGGTTTGTACGCAATCCGCAGCTGGCGGAAGTCTTAAATTTGCACATAATTTTTCACTGTGAAAATTGTTGGCCAAACTGGCAAAGAAAAGTTTTCAAATGCCACACAAAGGAAAATGCAAGTTGCATGCACCGCATTGCAAAAATAGAAACCACACACACACACACACACACACACACACGCACTTATTCTGCGGTATATGTATATGTATATGTATATGTATTCCTTTTGCTGGGGAAACATTCGGAGGCGCTTATCTTGCTGCCACTTGACTCTCAACAACAGCCACAGCCGTGGCAACATCAGCCGCAATGGCAACATAAGCGAAATAAAATAAAAATAAATTGTTGACCAGTGGATGGAGAATGGCGAAAGGAGAAGCTGGTCGAGGGGTGGGTGGGGGGCCAGCGGCTGGCAAAAGAACCGCGACAAGTGCGCTCTTCGGGGCCTTGCATACTTTTAGGCGAGGCATTTTCTTTTTTGCACCGCTGCCCGTTAAATGCAATCAGCATAAATTATATGCAGCAGTGGGGCAGTAAGGGAAGCGGGGCAGCGGTGCAGCTGGGACATTGGCTGGAGTGGGGGTCTGTGGCTCAGCTGACCCGAAAACACATTTTCCAAGCGCCACAAGACATATCTAAAAGTTGCTGCCCCGTTGAAGGGCGGCGGGTGGGGGCTGGTGAATGCAAGTAGCAAGTAGCAAGTGGCAAGTGGCAAGTGGCAAGTAGCAACTGCTTCCTGCTGCCTGCTGCCTGCTGCCTGCTGCTTTGCCTCATGTTGCGCTGAGCGATGTCGCCGGCGACACTGTCAAGTGCGTTGCTGGCAAATTTATTATCCTAATTAGAAAGTTTCTTGTAGCCACTTGGCTGCAAGCCTCAATAAGCATGCCCCAAGCCCCGTTCCCGTTCATAATTTCGGCTTGCAACATGGGGACGGCTGATTCAAATGCCGCACATTAGCGTGCAAAGTTCTGGCAAGCATGTTGCACTTGCCACGCCTCGAGCCGCAACTTTGACAGCGAAGTAGCTATAATAATTATTGATTTCAACTTTGGCCGCCTACACAAAAAATACAAGAAAAAAAATCCCCGAGTTGCAGTCAAGTTGTGCCGCAAGAAACTGTGGCATAAAATTAGGCGTAAAGTTTTCGGTCTACCCAACAATGTCGATAAGCAGCCAGAAAGTTGGCCAAAACTCTGGCAACTGTAGCGCTACCTTAACAACTGATAGGGCGACCCACTGTGGGAGACGCCAACCCCCTCCCCCGCACCCGCACCCGCCCCAGCCACACACTCACCTTGCCACGCTAAGCTTGTTGCAGCTGGTCTGTTGTGCACCCGGTGCAGCTGCACTGGCACCTTCCACATTCCACATTCCACCACAGTAAGCCACGCGCCAGCCAAAATTCACCACGGCCACTGTTCACAATAGACACGCACGCAAACCGTTCCCAGACGTCATGCGTTGGAATGCTTCCAGCGACGAACTGGAATGTTCCCACACACAAACACAATCGTATTGCTAGACGCATGCGCTGCATTGGCATGCCTTCTGCCCCATGTCCCGTTATGACCGCTCGACCCCACTCGCTGGCTATTCCACAGCCCCAACAGCAGCAGCTGATGATGTTGCAGAGCGCGCGTAATGTCAAATTTATTTGATTTAAGCCTACAAATGTATTTCCCGTTATGAGTTAGCGAAACAACGGCCTTCCGGTTGAGGGTGGCCCCAACGTAGAGGATCTTAAGCGTTCTTTTGACTGAGCTACAATAGCTTAATGATTATCCTTATTCGATATTTGGGCTTAACATAACTTTAATTTAATATTTATATACATAAATATAGATATAGTTAAACTTCACACAGAAAATTAATGCCTACCATCAAATTAATCAGATTTTTTACAATATTACACCTAATGCAGAGCACTGTTTCTCTCTTATAACTTTTACCGTTATCGCTATAACAATTGCACTTTGCATAGCATAGCATTAATAGCTGTAAATTTGATGACGCCATCCTTTGTGTGCCCACGCACAGATCACATTACTCAATGCTCACTCTCACTCTCACTCTCTCTTTCTCTCTGCGTCACTTCAATTCTGCAATCCTCCACACGCTTTGTTGCAGCGACGTCATTTCATTCACTGCATTTTATTTCATGCAGCGTCATGCTCTTTACTACGAATTCGCCAACAACAGCAACAACAACAATCACAAGAACTAATGCACTTGCAATCCAGTTAGACAGAACAGTTAGTCAAGCATCCAACACGCGCGCGCCTACGCTTCTTAGGCACGGTCTTTTGGCAGTGGAAAGGGGGTCGCGACTACCTGCCTGCCTGCCTTCCTGCCTGGAAAGCAAAGACAAACACGCTGATTTTGCAATTCGCCTTGGAGGTGGGAAACGGCGCGCAAAAACACAAACACAACACACAATACCCCAACAACAATCCCATTGCCAGTATCAGTAGCAGAAGTAGAAGCAGAAGCAAAAGCAAAAGCTGAAGCAGAAGCAATAGCAGAGCCCCCTGCCTGACCCGAGAATGCGGCAGCAGCTGTCAATGTTATCGCAGTCAACGTCGCTGTCACAGTTGCCGTCGCGTCGCAGTCGACTGTGGCCACGCTTAACTTTATTTTTAGTTGTGCATTGGAAGCGCCATGGGAAAGTGCTGCTACGGCAACAACAACATGGCGAACTTGTAACATTGTTATTGGAAATATTGTAGGCTCTCAGTACCAAGAACAGCAGCAGCAGCAGCAACAACAACAGCAATAAAAACAACAACCTAAGGGTAGGCGCTAAAGGAAAGCGAAAACGTAAAGCAAAATTCCATTGAGGTTTTTTTGTGAAATCGAAACGAAATTAGTTTTCGATGAACTTTAAAGGCGAGTAAACAGACGCTGCGGGCCACGTCGCACGGTCGCACGTGTCGCAAAATTCAAAATAAATATGCTAACAAAATAAATTGTGGCAAACATCGCGAATATTAAATACAAAAAAAAATAAATACATAAATAAAAGACTCGTCGCAAATTCGAAGCGATTTTGGGACACGCGGCAAACATTGCGAGAAATCGAAAGTGGAACTTTACGTGTGTGTGTGTGTGTGTGCGTCCATCAAATTTAAGGCTAAGGTTGTGCACAGAACAACCTTGAGGCGAAATTGTGAGAACAAACCAACGGGAAAAACAATTGCGATTAAAATGTGCGTGTTCGTTCGTGTTTCGTTTCGCTAGTGCAAAGAACCCGTTAAAAAACGTACTTACACAAAGCTGACATTGAATAATAAATAATTTAAAACTTTGACTGCTGAAGGTTAAACGTGTCACACGTGAAACAAAAACAAAATAACGTTAATTTTTAAAGTCTGCCAAAAAAGGTAAAAATTTAAACAAAATATGAATTTAGCGAAACCCCAGTGGTACAAATTAAGTCTTGAAACTTAAAAAAAAAAAGTGGCTTCCAAAATCTTTTGTGCGGGCGGCAGCGAAAATTGGTATAAAAATTAAATCGAATCAAGGCATAAATCAAATTTTGGCCAGCCTTAAACTGCGCAAATTGTGGCGCCCGTTGGACGCTCTTGCATGTGGCTGCCCACACATTCACCCACACAAGCACACACACACACACACACACACACATTAGCATATATATGTATGTATGTATGTATGTTTGCTTGCGTGGGCTAAAGTAGAAGCTGAAGAAATTATTCTTATTCCTATTATGCTTTTTGTTTTTGTTGTATTTGACCTTTGCCGTGGGGTGAAACAGGTGAAAACAAAATATAAGAAAATTTACGATTTGTTTACTGTGTACAACCACGCGATTACCGCGTATGTGTATGTGTGTTTGTGTGGGCTAAGGACATGTTTAAGCATGTTCTACAATTTGTTCTGCTAATTAGGCGACGCGACTAAAACAAATACAAGTGCAAAAAATACAAATAAACCAAATGAAAATACACTCAAATAACGAGTCGAGCGCAAATAAAGAGTGTTGATTGAATGAAATGAATTCAATGAAATATTTAACATATCTCTGATTGACTATTTGAAATTCAAGCAACAACAACAAGGTGAGTGGCGATCGCAGCTACAGCAACTATAACAACTAACAGCTTGCACTGAACACCACCACCAACAACTACAAAAACAACTACTGCAATTGCTACACCCACACACACACAGGCCACAAAAAATGGCAGCAGTGGCAAAAAATTGAAATGCAAAATGCAAATAGATTAAATCACAGCACGAGCAACAAAACAATATTGCAGACATAAGCAAAAAAAAAACAAAAATAATAAAACAAACAACAACAAAAAAAAACACAAAATCGCTGCCAAAAACACTTTGACATACACTGTACAAAATCATGTTGGCTAAGACATTCATTCGGCTTGCCGAAAAAATTCAAATCATGCAGATTGATCGCTTTTAAAAGACTTCAGATAAATTGCAATTGCAGATAGACCATATTTAATAAAGATAACAAGTTTAGGTTTAACCAGTACCACATTCAAGCACTTCAGTTTTTATTTATTTCCACTGGAATTATTAAGTAAGATCAACAGTCCTTTGGAAATAAAAAATTCCACTAAAATTTCAACTAATCAAACTTATTTAGAAACTTAATTTTCTATATACTAAAATATGTGTAACGTAGCAGTAAAAGAAGATATTTGAGCAATAATTAAATTGGACCTAAACAATATTTAATTAAATATTTAAATGCTAAAAATATAATTTTTTATTCTTAATATCTAAAATATATATATATATATATATATATATAGTAGTAAAAGGGATCCTTTCAAATATCTTTTTAGGGTTTCGTATCAATTAGCTTCCGCTTGAGTACAAATTATAAAAATAAATTTGCTTGTGCTTATTAAGGCACGAGTTTAGATCCCATTGCCAATGGGAGTGTGGGTCAACAAAAATAAAATAATAATTAAGAAATAAATAATATTCATTTTCAAAATAATAATATTAATATGATATTTTTTTTTTTTTAATAATTTATTGGATAAATTGTAAAACTTATAATACAAAATAATACAATACCGACCAAAATAATTATGTGGATAGATTATTAAATTTATAATTAAATAATAATTATAATAGGGATTGTTACTGTCTGCGATTCGCTTTCTGCAATGGTGTCGAAAGTCTTTTAAATCAAAAGCCGCTTTTGCAACTGCAACATTCAACATCCAGCAATCCGCCTGCCGCTTTATTTGCCATCAAGAGTTGCCCCTATTTTTGGTCCATTGTGCTGTCGATTAGCGCTCAAAAAAGGGTATTTGGTTTTTTTTTTCTATTTTAAGCCAAGTTTAATTCACGAATAAAGCGAAATCAATACCCAAATAAGCAAATGGCCAAATGACGACCACAAAAGGCAGCCAAAACGCGAAACATGTCGCATATGGTGGCAAAGCTGTAAATAAGTAAATAAATATAGAGCACACACGACCTACGTGTGTGTGTGTGTTAGCGTGTGAGTGTGTGTGAGCGGCCTATTAAAATATATGTAAGTCAATGCAGTCGAGGGAACGAGTCGAATTTAATTAAAATGTTGACCAACAGACCAAGAGCAAACATTGTGATTGTGATTGTGTGTGTGTGTGTGTGTGTGGGCGTGAGTGTGTGCTTGTGCATGTGCAACTGTGCGTATGAGTGACATTAATGCGAACATTAAGGCTGGGCAGGCTAAGGGCTAAGGGCTAAGGGACAACGCCAACGCCAACGCATTTTGCGCGCACTCCTTGTTGCTGTTGTTGCTTGTGCTATTTATGCGCCTGCGTCTGTCTCTGTATGTGTGTGAGTCCTGTGTTTATTTGTGTGCGTCGGCTGCTGGTTTAAAAATAGAACAAGCTTTTCTCGCCTGATGTGCTTTTGCCAGCCGCAATGGCCAAACACCTCGCCCCACCTGCCCGCCCACTCGCAGCTGCCACACGCTCCGGCAGTTGGCTAGAATTTATGGACAAAAATATAAAACAGGAAGCAAGAGTGCCACATCAACACACACACACACACACACACACACACACACACATACACACACACACATACAAACTCACACAAAGCACACGCAAACAAACAAACACAAACTAAGACGAAGTTTGTTTGATTTTAACTTTTTTCTTCATTTTTTTATTTTTTTTCCTTTGGTTGTGCGTTTGGCACAATGCGATAATTGTGCATAGCTTGACACATACTCGTACACACAAACACATACACATTCACAAACACTAACACTAACACACACACGTACGCATACAACAATGGGCAGCCAGCAACGAGCAAGCGTCCGTGTTTTTGTACACTTTATTGATTTTTGCCTTCTTTTGCGTCTTCTTTGCTTTGTTTGCCTTGGCCATCTCTCCTCTACTAATGCACCCTCTCGCTCACTCCCGGGCTCTTGCTCCTTCCCCATCTTGCTCACTCTCTCTTTCTGCTGCCTTCTCCACCTGCCGCAATTGTGCGTGAGTTTCGGCATTTGACTTTCAAACAACACTGCGCTACAGAAACAAGAGAAACACGTGTTCTTCAACATTGTGAGCAAAATTCTCCATTTATGTAGACAATACAGGTGAATCGAATTATATTTAATTATAGTTGATTGATTCACACTTAAAATTGGGTGCACTTGAGAGTAAATGTTGTAATGTAATAAATTAATATTTAAATATATGGATTTTAGAAGTTATTTATTAAACTGATTAAAGCGTGGAAAAATGAGAATATTTCAAACCTTGAAATCTTTCATATATAAGTAAATAAATTATAAACCTACAATTTGGAGGAATCGAATGTGGTTAGTGAAAGAGACTAAAATTTAAGAAATAAAATAAATTTAAAAGAACACAAATCAACAATTTCAAATAGCCGACAAATGCTTTACATTATCGTTGTCAAAGATTTTAAGCATCTCCAATATCTATACTTGAAATCAATAGCAACAACTTTCGTTTACCAACACTGTTGGCTGGCCACACTACAGAGTAAAATTTGAATATAAAATATTGTAGAACTGTGTAATTTACTTTACTTGGGTTTTGTTTTGT
Source organism: Drosophila pseudotalamancana (assembly GCA_037075185.1). Classification (NCBI taxonomy): domain Eukaryota; kingdom Metazoa; phylum Arthropoda; class Insecta; order Diptera; family Drosophilidae; genus Drosophila; species Drosophila pseudotalamancana. The sequence goes on along the minus strand of JBAMCK010000695.1, from coordinate 592,744 downwards.
TTTCGTGAGTTCTTTTGTTTACCCTAAAACGTTGTCGCTCGTAGTTGCTGTTTTTATGTAATTTTTTGTGTATATTTTTTCGTTCTTTTTTTATATTTTGTTTTGTTTTTTTTTTTTTTTTTGTTTTTTGTTGTTTCTGCGTTATTTTGTCGTCGTTACGGGCACAATAAACGTTTTATATCGTGACCAAAGTCAAAAGAAAGTATGCCAGGGGTATGGCCCACAATGGGAGGACATCATCCATGTGTATGTGTGTGTGTGTGTGTGTGTTAGTATTAGTGTTGGTGCGTCTGTGTGGCATGAATCTAGTTTTCATTCAAGCTGTGTGTATGAGTCTGTGTGTCAAGCTTAAGAAATGGCCGCAGTGCGTTTTTGAAGCAATTTACATTCTGCCCACCGCTTGTAGCCAAACAAATTATATTGTAATTAAAACTATACTTAAAATTAATTATAATACACAACACTTGTAGAATTAATTGAAAGTCGCTTATTTTGCGGCTATTATAGACTTAGATTAAGTTTTAAGCTAGTTGAATTAATGTAGTCTAAATAATGCTAAGTAATGCGATCACGATTCCCTAATGCCATATTTTTATTTATATTATATAAATATCTTTCTCCACTCTCTTTCTATTTGTTACTCCAATGTGCTAAAATCTCAAACAAAAACAAAAACTTACCCACTCCAAAATAAAAAAAAAACGAAAAAACATTCCGTCACAAACTATTTTACAAATTGACAATATCTCACAATTTGTTCAACCAAAACTAAATATGTATTGCTATAACAACTACAACAACAACAACAGCAGGTAATTTTGGCGTCGTGCAAAGTGTCCAAACAAATCTCTCGCCCGGCGATCTACAAATTCATGCAAATGTAAGCAAAGATGAAATAAACATACAAAAAAAAAAAACAAAAAATCAAAAAAAATATTAAATTTAATACATTTTTAATGCGTGTATCTATTATTGTTATCTGTTATCGTTTCCTTATGATTTGTGAAAGCCACAAAATGGAATGTACATTTTACAATCTGTGTCGTCTATCTCTCTGTCTCTTTCTCTGTTTTAATCTATTTTCTTCCAAAAAAAAACCAAAAACTTTCGTTTGTTTAAGCACCTTCTACAGTCCACACTTCTTAGACTTTTTTATTGTTCCGCATTATTTTCATTCGATGTTTGTGTGCGCGTGCGAGGTGTTCGGTATGAGAAGCGCGTAGAAACGTCTTCTTCCCTGACACTTTGTGACAGTCTCTTTTGTTGCTTAACAAACTCTATGTTCTCACTCCACACGTTTTTGGAAGCCCCACATAACTCCACACTATCGCTCGCTGCGCTGTGTACACACTTAATATTTTGTGTATTCCTCTTACTTTTCTTTCTTCCAATTTTAATTACTTTTTTAATTAATTGTAAATGTATGTCTTAAAAGAAAAAAAAAACAAAAACAAAAAAGAACTAAAAATGAAAAAAGAACTACGTGAAGAATTTGCATGGATATCGTAACGCTGTTTCCTGTTTCCTCCTTACTTCAACAACAAAAAACAATAACAATAACAACAACAACAACAACACGATGAAACTCTCAACTCTTAACTCCAAACACGCTTCACAAGTTCACTGAACAGATTAGATTTACACACTCACAGCTCCCGATCCTCTCCCACCTCCCAGCGAGCAAAGCCAACCAGTAGTTTAATTTAGGCCCAACCTATGCCAAATTCTCATTTAGCTGTTAGCTATAAACAATATAATGTTTTAACGTTTTCTAGGCACTACAGATAAGTATGGTATTATAGAATTTCGATATATTGAACTATATATCCAAGTCCCAGGCACAACAATATCCCTCTCTTGCCTTGCCTGGCATGCTCACTGTTGTACAACCCCCTGCACCTTTGAGAAACTCTCTCGCTCTGCCCCTTAAGAATACACAAATAAATACATACATACATATATCTTATTTAGCTAGGTCTTGAGTCGTAGAATCGTTTGCCAAGATTCCGATCGTTTATAATCTTCATATGCTTGGTAACCTTGGCACTGACTACAGCTCTCTCTCTCTCTCTCTCTCTCAAACGTAGGTCTACTTATGATATACATTAATCTCCTTACTAGCTTACATACATACATGAATACTTCATTCCAGACATTTACAGCTCTCTCTTTCTATCTCGCTATTGACAGCATTTACTTAGGTTTGAATAACATAACTTTGAGAATCTCTTTATCTTCACTTAAGATCAGTTTTTTATAGACTGATACTAAGAGTCTAGAATTGCATTCTCAAAGCGTAAAAGTAAAATTTGAATGTGCCGGTGAATGCTGAAAATAGTTCCTACATCTAGCGTACATACATAAGTCTTTCGCGCTTACGTATTTTATTTGAATAATATATTTTCTGTTTCGCTTTATGAACAACAAACAACAAATAACAACAACAACAGCAACAATATCAATATCAATATCAATATCAATATCAATATCATGAGTAATAAAATTGTATATAATTTATAATGCACTTGCTAAATTTCGCCGAAAATTTCAATCAAAGGACAACAAACTAATGTCAGGCAAGCAGCCAGTCACAGCGAATGCGTCAAGAAAGTTAAGGAATATCCGAGCAATTGAGAACCCAGAAATATGAATCAGTGTCTTTGACCCCCCTCTTAAGTACTGTTTAACCCCTAATAGACCCCACCCCACTTAGCCAAAGAGTATATGCCAACCATTACTAGTACATCCTACATCTACAGGCGGGCGTCTACAGGTGCGCACGGATCCTTGGCGCCAGCAGCGCAGCCTCAACGAGCGCGATCTACTGACAGTCGGCGGTTCGTACGGGTCGAGTGACTTTCGTCTGTTGGGACAGACGAATCAGCGGCTCTACGCTTCAGCGGATCAGCGAGATCGTTACGAGCTGCAGCATCGCGAGCGCCTGGAACAGTATCCGCTGACAAGGACAGCGCGTCTGGACGTGCAGCAGCGCAACTCGCTCAACCGCAGCAATCACGATCGAGTGGCTGGAGCTGGCGGAGCTGGTGTCGGAGCTGGTGCTGCTTCTGGTCTCGGAGGCGGCGCCTTCCGTCGCGCACCGCCCTTGGCCGCGGCCAGCGGCTGTGGTGGCAGCAGCAGCAGCAGCACCAGCAGCAGCTACTATCCACAGAGCTACAGCAAGCCGCAGATTGTAATCGGCGCGGGCACAGGCGTAGGCGCAGGCGCAGGCATTGCCTATGAACGTGGCAGCATGTCCGCCACAGCTGATGGAGCCAGGGGCAGCCTGAGCCGAGAGCGCGGCCTGCTTGGCGCTGGCGGTGGCGGTGGCGGCGGCAGCAGTTCCCTCAGCTCCACTGAAGCCGCCTACTGGGATGAGCCCACTGGCAGCACGTCCTCGTCGTCGGCGGCGCAGGATTCGCGCCGCTTCACCGAGCGCAGAATAAAGAAGACCGTGCGCTTCGATGCCCACGACGATGAGTCGCTTCTGGTGGCCCCGGGCACCACCACTGCCACTGGCGGGCACACGGGTACACTGCCACCGGTGACCACAATACTGCCCTCTACAGCCGTCGATGTGGGCACGGCCACGCTCCTGACGAGCGCAAAGCTCGCCCAGCCATTAGACGGCGATTGGTCGCGCTGGGATGCCGAGCGACAGGGCAGCCAGGACTCGGCTACCAAAGACTCGGGCATCGACACGAGCAGCACATTTACCAGCAGCGAGGACTCGAACCGCGGCGACGGCCCCAAGGTACACGCCAGCAGCACCAGAAGCAGGCAAACAATACGCCCAAAAGACACCCAAAAAATACTCCCCCTACATAGAGGTCTTCCAATTGCATTGTGTCTGTGTAGAGTCTGAGTGTGTTCTATGTGCTACCCAGGAACCTCTGTCTGTCTGTCTGTCAGTCTGTTAGTCAAACTGTGTATTATACTGAAACCTAGTGACAATCAGTCTTTATATATATATATATCTATCTATTTCTTTACACCCTTTCTCTCTCTCTCTGTATCTCTTTCTATCTGTCTCTCTCTCTCTCTCTCTCTGCTTCTCTTCTTTCTTAAACTCTGTTTGTTGTTCTTGTTATGTCTTCAACTCGATCGTCTAACCAACAAATAAAAACCCTTCACATTAATAGTCTGTATAGCGCTCGAAGTCTCGTAGTCCCGATTACTAGAATGCATTCTTTGTAGGCCACACTCTCAGATATCTCTTTCAACTCTAAGACCTGCTATCAAACCGATTTCAGCCATTTACAGTACCAACAACCAAACAACTCTTAACCATACAAATGCATGCTAAAACATTCAACGATTCTACAAATTCCCAAACCCCCAAACCCAAACCCAAACGTTTTTGTAATTTTAACGACATTTGCATGAAAGGTTGTAGACTTAAGCTAAGCCACCGAGTAATCCCAACAAGCACGTTCTTAGTTCCAATTCCCGTTCCGGTTCCACTCTCCGATCACCTATGCAAGTAGCCTTTACTAACAATTCCCACATAATATTTAGCACGTCTTGTAACGCATGTTTTATAATTGTTGTAATCCATACCTAACACATTTTCAAGCATTTTCGAATTTGAAATTTCGAATTTAACAAGACTTTGAATTGACTTTCATGAACAAATTAAAACTACGTGTGTGTTCTCAAAGTAGGTCTATTATTATGCTAAACTCAACTCAACTCAACTCAACTCGAAATATGAATGATAACTGTTCTATATACTATCTAACTACAATATCCTAACAGCCTATCGTAGCAAAAGTTTCTAGCTTGTAAGGAAAAGTGAACTGAATGTAAAAAACCAATTGTACAAAATGTTTTTCGAATATTGTTTTTAATTGATGTTAATCTTTTTGTTTTACTTAACTGTAAGTTCTATAACTAAGATATCAGTATAAGACTTTTGTATGGTGCAAATCTAAAACTATAAACCATTTTACTTCCTGCATACGAACATCGACATTCCGCCACACCAAAATACCAAAAAAAAAAACAAAATATAATTACAAAATCTATGCAAAATTGACATCCACGAACTCATCCCGACACCCGATCGACCCAAATACCACCCATCCAACACCACCACCACAATCAATCAACCAACCAATCAATCAACCACCGTACCGTACCGTCCATCCACACTGCGTGTACATATCGTCATGTATCTATAGAATCCGGTGAATTGGCAAACATCCGCGGATAATACTCGCATGATTGGTCACATGATATTACGTAAATACTATGATGGGGAAGATATATTAGGCTTAAAGGTGAACGGCGGTCAGCCCTTGGGAGTCGGAGGCCCATGCGGCGCCATTGTGGAGAAGGTGAAACGCGGTTCGGTGGCCGATCTTGAAGGCTGTATACGACCAGGTAAAGATCAAATCTCGCCAACATTAACATCTAAACACATGCTTCATAACTTTCTCTCTCTCTCTCTCTCTCTCTCTCTCCTTCTCTGTCTCTGTCTATCTCTCTTCGGTTCGTAACACATCGTTGACGATTATCGATTCATTCACAACAACACGAATTCATTAAACGATCATTGAACGCCGCAGGCGACGAGATCATCGAGTGGAACGGACGCAGCCTGCACAACAAGAGTGCGGATGAGGTGTACGACATCATCGACGAGAGTCGGCTGGATGCCCAGGTGGAACTGGTTGTCAGCCGATCGCTGCTGCTGCCCACAGGCGCCGGCAGCGTCGACAGCGGCGGCAGCAGCAATGTCAGCCCCAGCAGCGCCTGTTCCGGCTCTGGCAGCGGCGTCTCCCGGCGCACCTCGGCTAACTTTCCACACATCGCCCTGGCGAGCAGCATGGCAGCCAGTGCGGTGGTTAGCAGCGGAGGGCGTTACCTGCAGCGTAAAGGTATATAAAAACAATGTCAAGGGGGCGTAAATGTGTGTGTGTGTGTGTGTGTGTGTGCGAGTCTAAAAGTCGAACTATATTAGAAGGCAGCTGTGAAGAAAGATGTATCTGTATCATAGTCTTGTCTAGGCAAGGCAGCTCTTCATTCATTTAAATCGCCATGCGTACGGTGTATGTCTAAGCCACACATAGAAAACACAACCGAATACCAAATCAAACAATTTAGTGCTAAAATGCTAAATGCTTAAGCTATAGATTATATGCATTCACATACTCACGTACCATGTATTTGCCCCACAGCACCTGGCGTTGAGGCGCTCGAGCTGCACCGTGAGAAACCGAGCGTCTTGATCACCTCGCCCGGCTCACCGGATCTGCACGTCGGTGGTTCGAGCAACGGACTGCGGCACCGTGGCGCCGGTCACGGCAGCCCCTTGCAGCAGGCACAGCGTCTGGAGGCCAGCCACAGTTACAGCAACCACAGCCACAGCAGCAGCGGCAGCAGCAGCAACAGCAGCAGCGCCACACTACAAGCCGCCGCAGCCGCCGCAGCCGCCGCCGCCGCCTCGGGCGGCCTGCACAGCACAACGACGGCGGGCCACCACCATCATTGCCAACCGGCCGCGGCATCACCGCCATCGCACGCGCATCCGCATCCGCATTCGCACCCGCATTCACACTCGCACGCGCACTCCCACTCGCACGCGCCGCACCATGGGCATGGAATGGGCGTAACCACACAGCCCATACCCATCGAGGGGCGGCTGCAGCTGAAGCTGGGCTACGATCAGAATACGTTGCAGCTGATCGTGACGCTCGTGTGCGCCACGGGTCTGTCGCTCCGTCAGAGCGGCGCCGGGCGCAATCCCTATGCAAAAGTGAGTTGCCAATCTGGCTGAGCCGAAGGGACGTGCGAAATGCTAACGAACTAAATGCTTGCAGGTGTTCTTTCTGCCCGATCGTAGTCATAAGTCCAAACGAAGAACGAAAACCGTCGGCACCACCTGCGAACCTCGGTGGGGTCAGACGTTCGTGTACTCAGGTCTGCGACGCAGCGATTTTAACGGTCGGCTTCTCGAGGTAAGTAAACTATGAAAACTTGCAATGATCATTTCCATGGTTATCCTTTAATCTTGTATAGATTATTATAATAACCCATGCAATCTATCAATCGATTCAATAATTACTTTTTAAGAAATTACTTACCTTGTTCCTTAGTTCTCCCTTTGATTTATTTTATTTTATATATATTTACTGATCCTAATTGAGTATAAATGCTCCTCTTATTCATTGATTTATTTATTATTAATTATTATACAAAATAATATAATAACTAACGGGTAAAGAGTGCTAGCCACTAAGGCCATCGACTCGAGCTCTTATTCATATTTATTTATATACTGATACATCCTTAAATTAATCATTGTTTGCCTTATTACTGCGATAGTGTTTGATTAGGCATATCATAGGTATACCGATTCGTTTCTTCCATAAGATCATTGTTTTATTCGTCCGTACTCATATGTTGATTCATCCACAGATCACGCTTTGGGATTACGTACGGTACGGCGCCAACGACTTTATCGGCGAGGTGGTCATTGATCTAGCCCATCACGTACTGGACGACGAGGCCGAATGGTACCAGCTGCAACCGCATCAGGATACTTCCCATCTCGTATGTTTTGTCCAAGGAAGTCGAAGATTTTCGTTTCGTTTCTATTATGGTTTCCTATTCATTTGGTTTGGTTTTGTGTTTCATGCCGTTTCGGTTCATTTCGTTGCGTTCGTTCCTAACTAAATGTTGGTGTTGGTAAATGTGAAACCCAGTTGAGGTTTTCTCAGCTCCCCGGAACGAGGTTTGTTGAGCGAAAAACTTAACACGAAACTGAAAAGCAGAAATCTTTGTTTAATTTATTTTTATTTTTATTTTTGGATTTTGTTCACGGTGATAAGTTTTAGTATTTTAGATGTAATGTTTACCCCTGCAGCTGTCCACTCAAAACAAAATTATTAACTCAGCATTGTCATATCTTTTGTTTATGTCGTGCACACGCAAAAATATATAAAAAAAAAAAAACAAACAACAATTAAAAATATATACACAACCTACCAAATATTCACCTACCACCAAAACCCACACAACAACATCAACAACAATAATAACAACAAACAATCAACTATAACAACACGTGCTGTCGTTCGCTTCGTTCCGCTCCGTTCCGTTCCGTTCTGTTCCATTTCAATAATATGGACGCAAAATTTTTGACAACAACTATAACTGCAACTACGATGAACAGTTACGTGACGAGGGCAGCGATGTGGACGGCCTGATACTGACACCGACAGATCATTTATCACCGCCCAGCACGCTCTCGCGTCTGAGCGATTCGGACACGACGTCCGAGTGCGACATCGATGGAACGACGCCCGGTGCCAGCATCTCATCTATGGGCAGCTCTGCCAGCCCGCCACTGTTCGAGGTAACAACAACAACCACAACATTACCAACAACAACAACAGCAATAACAATAACAACAATAACAACAACAACAATAACAAGAACCACCACACATACACATTGAGTGTCACTTAACAACAAGAACAACAACATTTGATGAATATATATATATTATTTATGTACATACATACTACATACATTTGTGCCATACATATGCATACATACAAACACATATAGAGCTGTACATAAGTATGTGTACATGCAACAAGAACTGACAGCAACAAGAGTGAGGACACAAACGCACACACAAACACACTAAGGGAAGCACTTCAACAAGCTCTAACACACACACACACACACATACATATATATACATATATACAAGAGCCAAAACCCACCTTCTAAGTTACTCTCTGCCTCTTTTCTCTCTCTCTCTCTCTCTGTCTTTGTTCCGCTACAAAGCAGCAAAACAATTCTTTCTCTTTGTCATACATTTGCAGAGCGTGTTAGAATTAAACAGGATTTAATATTAATTAAATCATTATTGATGAATTTCAAATCAGTTTATAAAAATAGATTCATTAATAAAAACTGTGAGAGAGTATTTATTTGCGAATAATAAAAATATTATCATTGAATAAATGATGTAACTAGGATTTATTAATTTAATTTAAACTGAAAAAAAAAAAAACCAAAAACTAGAAAGAGATTCAAGAAAAACATAAAATAATTGAAATTCAATTGCTAAGACCTCTGCAAATGTATTTAATTTTCGTCAGAAGTCTAAATGTTCTTTGCCCCTTTTTACAGACAATTCTTCTCGTTTCCTTATTTTGTTATAGTATGTGTGTATTTTTCATTCTTAAATGTGTCTCTCATCTCACAATCAGTACATCCTCAGTCAGCTATTTGGCTGGACAGTTGGTCTGCCTTCATATGCACACATCACGCATACGCCCCATTGTCGAGTTTCATGGCAATTGCCTGAGGGTTGCTTCATTGCTGTTCCTGTCAGTTACTTTGCATGCAGGCGTAATTCAATTCAATTTCGAACATCTCATCTCTCATATTCACTTAAATTAGCTCACATACGCATTCTGAGCCATTTAGTGTACATATATTTGCACACATTTGGAAACTGTATACAGTTATATATATATTTTTGGTTTAATGTTGAATTGAATTAATTAATTTTCATTTATTACGTTCTTTTAACTAATTGGTGTCGTTGTTTCGTTGTGCGTGTGTTAAATTTTTCACTCTCTAAGCTCTAATTTCTGAACTCCTTACTCTAAAATCGCAGCTCTATCTTTTAACTAAATCAAAAACTAAACTAAACTAATCCAACAACAGCGCGCAGCGTTTGAAGGTTCAACGCTGTCGATCAATCTTTACTTACATTTTTTTGTGTTGTCTTAAGCATCAAGTTTCAGCTAACAATAATCTTTGCATTTAAGATCAAAGTAATCATATATAGCGTTTAAGTCTTTTAAGCAAAATGGTTTAGGTTAAGAATGAGTGTAAACTTATAAACTTGAGAACACATACTAACTAATTGCGACTGCCAATTGTGGCAGTCAGATATCTAAATATCTAAAGAAAAACTGAAATTTGCAACAAATCACCGCCAAAAACAAAAAAAAAAAAACATACTTATATCTATATTCGCTGCACCTTTGCCTTTGGCCGATAGTCTTTAAGCCAGCTATTGCATGCCTTTCACGTTTGCCTCACATCCACAAAAAAAAAAGAAAACAAAAAAACCTCGCTTATAATTATAGCTTTAAGTGTTTAGCTTTGATGTGTATTTGTCTTATAATTTCTGTTGTAACAAGCCCCAACAACCAGACAGAAAATACTCCCAATTAGCAATCCATTTGAGCCATTAGACCCACCAGTTGTACACTCGATTCCATATATATTTCTATACAAATATATATATATATATATTAATATATATAAAGACTCTCGCACACAAACGCAATGTAAGAGTCGACTGAACTCATATTTGAATATACTTTTCTCTCACGTTGATCATATATGTATGTACATTTTCTCCTCTTGTTCTCTTGCTCTCTATCTTTCCTCCTTATATATACACACACACACCACCACCACCACCACCCTCTCGCTGATAATGTGCTGAATATACGCAATATATGCTACCAAAAACGAATAACCCTATTACCCAATAACCCAACTCCCCATCCACCAATCGCTAACTCACATAATTCAGCTCGATCTAAACGAGCGTCGATCCAGACGTGACATGTCACCCCAGGGCCGTAAACGGGTGGCCGGAATGGTGGCCCGTGATTATCGCACAGTATCTGGCATTGGACAAAGTTATCACAATCAGGTTTGCACCTAAGCTAAATTAACGTAACATTCCATTATCAGAACAGACAGCACTACAAATAGGTAAACACAAGCAAACATCAAATCGTTAACTAACAGTAAATTCCTAGGCGTAGTGTCTAGTGCCTAGTTCATCCCATTGCTGGAAACTTGTTTAGTGTTCGACATTCATACCTCTCAGTTGCAATCATCCTGCTCTCAGCCCGTTTGCTATTGCTAGTTAGCCAGGCCTACAATTTACTGCACTTTCGTAATACAGAATTTTGCTACAATTAAATTAAACAATTAACCTAACTAACTCAGCTATTTATTAACTTAAACCTTATTTATATCAAAACTCTTAAAGCGAAGCTTTTATCAGTTGCCAAACAGAGCGTTTGCTTTGTTCCATCTGATCGGAGCCTTGCTTCCATATGTCGTTGAATTGATTTTGTTTCAAACTCTTGCTAAGTATACATAAATATTCCGTATGCCTTTACTACTTACCTGTAATTACCTCCGTATCTTTGATCATTTTCCGTGTTCCAGTAGAAGTTGCAGTAACAGTTAACCTAATCACACAAACCGAAACAAACACACCCACACACTCTTATTAGCAATGAATGAATTTCAATGCCACCCACTCACACATACGTGTATGCGTATGCGTATGCGTATGCGTATGCCTAGTCCGTAAGCTCTCGCGGATGCCGGACTTCAGACCCGGCTACGACCCGGCTAAAGCCTGAAGATTCTTCCATTCCTAGCCGTCCCACTAAAGTATGCAACTATTTCTTTGCTCTTTCGCGGCCCCATCAGGCTTCTGCCACGGGCTACTATCGACGCGGTGGTGGTAATGGTGTCGGATCCGCAATCGGACCAGGTGGCATGAGCCTGAGCCAACGCAGCCACTCGGCGGCTCCCAGCGACAACTACCACAGCGGAGGCGGGGGACACCAAGGACACTCGAGTGCAGGCTACGGCTACAGGAGCAGCAGTCCACGGCGAGGATCGCTGTCGCCACCAGACGACCGTTACATTGACTATCCAGTGCTTCCAATTCACGGGTCACCCAACGCCGCGGCGTACGGCGGAGGCAGCGCGTCTGCAGCTGCTGCAGCGGCACAGCAGCAACGTTTTCAGTCCCGTTCCGCGACTGCCACGCCCACGGGATCGCCCAAGAAGCGACAACTGCCACAGGTAGCGAACGGATATTCCAACTTCGATTTTGTTGCACCTAAATAGACTCAAAAGATGTTTATCTTATCATTTATTATTATTATTATTATTATTTATTCCCGCAGGTGCCGCAAACCTCTCGCAGCGCCATGTTGCGCGACCGACTGGGTCAAGACTTCGACGAGCGTTTGGCATCCGGCAGCCGCTTTGGTCGGCATCGCACAAGGCAGCCGGTACACCAGGCCACATATCGTAGCACCGGAATGGGTGGCTGGGAGCGTCACTACACAGGACTTTCGGACAGCGATCTGCAGTCGATGGATGCACGGATGCGGCCGCGGCACTCGCTGTCGCCGGACAAGGACTTCATGGGCGAGTTCGGCGACTCGGACATGGAGTCGGTCGTCAGTGTGACGTCGAGTGCGTTCTCCACGCAGTCGGAGCGACCGCGCACCTCGCGTGGCCTCAGGTGAGTGTTGCCGAAAATGAAATGAAATCGGCGCCTCGTGCTGCACCCGCGTCCGCTTCGTTAATGTCGCCAAGCCATGCCAAAGCAAAACTGCCAAAATTACGCTGAAATTACATTTTGGGCTACACACAAATTGGTACAATTTTTCGAGTAGAAGCTACAAAATCCAAAATCCAAAATCCAAAATTTCCCCGAATTAGGCTCTGAATCAGTTGCAAGACCGAATCAGAAGATCGCGCTTACCGCATTACTCTCGACACAATAAAACACCGAATAGACTCGCTGACACACACATATATATACACACACACACACATACACACACTGACAACAGTTAACGAAAGCAAGGCAATCTGAAAAACATAAAGTTTTCTTTCTGCATTTACTTTTTGTGTTTTTACGAAACCAAATCAACAAAATCTTGAAATAAAAACAAACCGATCAACAAAAATCGTTCAACGCGCGCTGCTCTCTCTTTTGTGTTCACTGCTTCTCTTGCGTGCTCTTCTCCACACTCTCACACCACACACAACCACACCCACAACCACAACCAACACCAAAACAACAACTCACCTCTCACCACTCACCACTCACCACTGAACGATTCCATTCGCCACCACAATCCACACTCGCCGACCACGGACGCAAACCATCGCTTGCATTTGCCAACGATCGTTCGTTATTTGTCACAAATTCAACAATCTCAACAATTTCAACAATTTCAAATTCACCACCAATACGAAAAACAATCAACCCAATCCACACACCGGGCTGACTTTTGCACGTCAACCTTAATGTTAACATTGCATGTGAACACGAAAATCAACAAACACTTTCCAACACTGAACCACATTGAACCACCCTCCCCCAACCACCCCCCTAACCACCCCCAATGGCTACCGATACCAAAAAATAACCGTCAGCTTTCCACGCAACTGGCGCAATCTCTTCGGCGACCAAAACAGCATATTGGGCAACGCCGTTGGCGGCCCTGTGACCGGGCTTAAGGTATCGGGCTACCCGGTTGAGCACCACCGGGCGAACACGATTGAGGTGGATGACTGCGACTATCTATCCAGCGGCGGCACTCAGCAGCTGCTGCTGCTGGAGCAGCTCGAGCAGCTGCAGCAGCTGGCGGCTCTGGCCGCCGCCGACTCGCCGCCCAACACGGCGGCCCTGGTGGGGCTGAGTGGTGCGGCGCCGCCGAGTACAGCAACCACAACAACACTGCCAATGCCCACGCAGCACGTGCTGGTGACAGACACGAACAGCGGGGAGCTGGTCGAACAGTTTTTCGTGGAGCCAGCGCTGGTGGCTGAGGAGACGCCACCAATTGAACCACACGATCCACATATGCATCCGCATTGCGTCTACTATTCGCCCCATTTTCCCACCTCATTCATACCGCCGCCTGACATTTACCAACGACGCCACAACGGACGGCAGCTCGCCCCCGTCCCCGCCCCCGCAACAGCAACCACTCATGCGAACGCCCACAGCCACGCCTACGCGCTGCCCAGCTTTGAGCAATTCAAGCGCTATACCTCGCCCGTCATGAATCTCTTCCGCAGCTCCTCATCAGCAGCGCCCGCCCATGACCACGCCCATACCCATGCGCATGCGCACACGGTCTCCTCCTCGCCGAGCTCCTACGTGGGCTATGTGCGCGATCATATGGACAAGAGCTGCAGCCACTGCCAGAACGGCAGCCAGCCGGTGGTGCTCTCCACGAACACGGCTCTCGCCACACCTGGGCTGGCCATCGGGGCGTGTGCGGATCCCTGCTGCCTGGCCGATGCACATCCCCATCCGCAGCACCAGCCGATTGCGTATCCGTACACCGCCGAGCAGCTGCTGCGTCGCCCCTCCCTCTCCATGTACCAGCCCAGTAGCTCGGAGCCCTCGCTGCCCACCATGGATCCGGCCATGTGCGGGGAATGCGTTGATCAGCATTTCCTGGGCGGCTTCACGGGGCCGCAGCTCAATCTGGGCATCGTGCCCACCTACCATGTGCACACGCCTACGCCGACGGCTCATCGGCGCGCCAAGTCGCAGCTGGCGCCACCTCCGCCGCTGCCCACGCAATCCGTGCTGCGGCTCTCGCGTCAGCTGAGCGAGGATGCACTGGTCGCAGCTGTGCCCATTGCCGAGGCCACGGCACGGGCGCAACCCACGTCGATCCTGAAGAAGCCCAAACTGGAGCGACGTCGCATGTTCCACGAGGGTCAGTCGCGATCCCTGGACTACGATGATCTGCATACGAAGAGCTGGGGCCGGCGGCGCATACGCTATGAGGATGAGGTGGCGCCTCATGAGGTGGCCACCTATCCGAGCGAGGGACAGCTGCCCAGCTCGCGGCGCTACGGCTCTGAGACGAACATACGCCAGTCGTATATGGGCGCCAGTGTGGACGCCGCCAATCCGCTGAGTCATTCGCATTTCCTGGTCACCGACGACAAGATCGTGACCATCACCTACGACTCAGATGTGGGCTGGACGCGTCGCGGCGTGGCACCCTCCCTCTTCCATGGTCCGCATCGTCGGGGCATCGATGCGCGCAACCACATGTCCCTCGACCTCCAGCGCACCAGCCAGCAGAAGCTCTACGGACCGGCTGCACCCTACATGAAGCGGCGACGCAATCTTCCGCATCCACCCAGTGCGCAGAATGCGCACAACTTTTCGCCCATGGAGGCGATGGATTCAACGCTCATTCAACAGCGTGTCGGTGTTGGTGTCGTGGGCGTGGGAGGGGTCGGGGGCGGGGGCGGGGGCGGTGTTGGGTCACAGAACAGTACATACAACCACAATCAGAACAGTAGCCACTACACTAACCACAATAGCCAAGCAGCGAGTAGTGTTAGCGTTAGTCAATCTCACACCAACAACAACAACCAACAACAACAACTACAACAACTACAACAACAACAACAACTACAATCAGCTAGGCAAAAAGGGAAAGAAGGCATCGCCATCAACGGATTGATGGCATCGGCATCGGAACAACTGACGAAATCTAGTAGTGGGAGCGGTGGTGCAACATCTGCCGCAGCTGCCGCTGCTGGTAATATCGTCTGCGATGGTAATAATGCTAATAATGCTTCTTCTTCCTCTTTTGCAAATCCCCCACAACAACATCATGGTGTCGCTAATCAACCAATAACAACAACAAACGCATCACCCAATAAACGTGCCCCATCATCAATACACAACACCACAACAACAACAACAACAACAACAACAAACGACGCCAACAACTTGACCCATGACGCAACATCAACAAATCCCACACAAAAACAACAACTGCAACAACAACCACCAAATACATGCACAAATCTCATCACAAATACAACAACAACAACAACAACCACAATAACAACAAACACATCGTCGAATGCAACGAATGCTGCGGCAACAACAACAACGACGACAACAACAACGATAACAACGGCAACGACTGCTACAACAACTGCCACAAAAACAACAACAAATACTAATAACACAAATGAACCAAACGCAACAACAACAACAACAACAACAAATGCCAATGCCGATCCGGATGCGGATGCGGATGCTCCGCTCGACGTCATCGACTGGGATGCAATCGATGCAATGCTCGACGACGACTTCAGCGAGTACGACAAGGAGAAGAACGGCACCAACGACGCAGGTGGTGGAAAGTCAGCCGAAGGTGGCGGCGAAATTGAGGAGAAAGCCGGTAAGTCAAAGCATTAGTTAAATACTAAATAAATAGGTCAATGTGTATTAAATCTACTTGAACAGCCATTCTATATACAAAAGCTAGAAGTCTTATAATTCGTTTACAGCTTGACTTACAGCTGTATATACAATATGTTTTATATGACTCGAAAGAATCGTATCGCACATATCGTACTATTCTAATAAATTACTTATACGAACCGTATTCACTATCTATCTAAGTTATATCTATGACTTAAGAACCTTTTTAGTCTTATCACGCAATCGAGTCGCTTGTTTTTTATAATTCATTCAGACTGATTGACTTCCAATCCTTATGACCTTGACAAGTCTTGTAGATATTATGATTCGATCGAACTATTGATCGATTAGGATTGATATAACTTGTAACCATTTCTCTTAATTATCTCTATAAGTAAACTTCTTTGTAACTGAGTAACTTCTCTTTATAAATCATATACATATGCAATCCACCCATAGATGGCAGCATGTCAGACACCTCAACGAATCGCAAGAAATGCGGGACTGTGGATCAGGAGCGATCGCCAAAGGGCGGCAGCGGAATGGGTAAAAAATCCAACTCAACTTCGCAGCTGTCGGCAACAGGTAAGAGAATTTGTTGCCTTTTTTGTATGCTGTTCGTTTACAGTTCTCGTTCAGTTGCCTTGTTGAAAATGATCAGATTATCCGACTATCAGATAACCATCATATGTCAGATAATTATAATTATAATTATAATTATATATAATAAAGCATTCGTAGGCTCCATTCGAGTGATTGGATCATGCGCTAGGCGAGCCTCTTTGGTTTCTCATACGCATTTATTTCGCCATGCTTAAAACTTTTGCGTTCTCTAACCAATCATCGATCATATTTGCTAATCTTTTACTAACAATATAATTATCATTATATCATGATTTGGTATCGTAACAAATACAAATACATACTAAAATAATGCCATACTCAAAGGTCGTAAAAGACGTATGGGCTTTGGAAAGAAGGGTAAGAACTCGTTCACGGTGCATCGCAGCGAAGAGGTGCTGCCTGGTGATATTACCCGCGAGTTGCGATCCGTCGGAGGCGCCGGTGTCGGGGTCGGTGCCGGTGGCGGTGGCGGTGGCGGTGGCCTCTCCCGTGGCTCGTCCTCGGAGGCGGACCCCATTGAGCAGTTTTTCGGCGATGGCGCTGGTGGGGAAAGGTGCGCACAAGTCCAACTTATTCTGTCTCTATCTCTATCTCTCTCTCTCTCTCTCTATCTCACTATCTCACTATCTCTATCTGTGAATCTATCTTTCTATCTAGCTATTTCTCTACTTTATGCTATGTTTTGCGTTTTATAGTTTTTCTTTTGATTTGTGATTTCGATTTGGTTTTTAGTTGCCTTTACCGGAAAACGAAGCAAACAATATGCTTAAAGCTAATGCTGATAATGTTGATGACGACGATGATAAACATTAGTTAGCCAAGTTAACAAACAAAAAAATATAAACAAAAAATAAATAAAATTTAAACACATAAGAGTCTAAATAACAGGATGCCTTGTACTTCTAGTTGTAAGTGCTTTTCAATTTGCCACACATAAAACTTTCGCGCGCTCTATTTCTCTCTTGCTCTCTCTCTCTTTTTCTCCTGCTCTCTCACGCGCTCTCGCTGAGTATCTCTAAACGCAAAAGCTTTGCTGAAGTGCTGAAATGCTGAATTGCTGAAATGCTGAAAGCTCTCTCGCGCCGCTTCAGCTGAAGGCAATACAAACCGAAACCCCTCTTGATTTACTTGATTTTTAGTTCACCTCTAAGCGCAATGAACCAACCAACCAACCAACCAACCAACCAACCAATCAATCAATCAATCAACCAACCAATCAATCAACCAAAACAACCACCCAACCAATCAACAAACAATCCAAAGTCGATACGTATTTTTAGGCTTAAACCAAGGAAATTGCCAAAAAGGCGCCGCACAAACCGAAAGCTTTGCCTGGCCGCAGTTGCAAAAGCTTTGCCAACAATGAAAGAGAGCCAAATGCCGGCCAACGCAAAGCTTTCGACTCTGTGTGGCAGCACACTGTTGACGCTCACTGTGCCTGCAGTAGTAGCAACGATTTATTAAGGCTCCCAACTCAATCCGTAATGCATTTTACTTTCGTAGCGACATTTGTTTACAATAAATACTAACCTAAATGCCAATCGTTTGTTTTTTACCTTATATATTGTTAATGCCACTTATTGATATTTATATTGATTTCTATCCAAAAGCCAATGTATAACAACAAACATACACAACATTTTATTCTAGAACTTTGTTCGATTTACATATGCATGCATTGAGTTATCTACTACTACTACTACTTATAACAACAACAATTTGCAATATACGTGTACCAGAAATACACTGCCTACCAATCTCTTCCAGCCTTATAAAGTAGTAAAGTAAAGTAACTATTTAAGACTTAATTGAACAAATATCGAAAACATAACATTATTTGCAGTTATGCGGTAAGACTTGTCCATGGTATAACCGAGACACCAAATATTCATTCGAAGACATTTTGCAACACACATTCCGTACACTTTGCCACACTAGTCTAACGGTTAAAGTTCGAGTCGAATCGAATCGAATCGAATCGAATTTTGCATGAACACAACAATTCGAATCTCTGCTAAGCAAACTAAAACAAAAAGAAGGGAAAATGAAATTGAACTAATGTTTATCATCTGTTTTCTACAAGTTTTCTGTTCTTTGCAAAACAATTTGATATTTACATATGTATGTGTATATACAGGGAGCTCTGTCGAAGAAAGCCAAAAACAGACACTAAACAACAAACAATAAACTAATCACACTACACAACAAGTTCACAGCAGTATCATCAATGAAAATTGGCATCAAAAAAGAGAAATCAGTCTGAATATATTCAGAAAAAATATATATATTATACACAAATGAAAAATCGGTGGAACGTACAAATTAAAAAAAAAAAAAAAAACCAAAAAAAAAATCGCAATTCATTTGTCAAATTTACATGTATACTCAACAAACAATAATGGAATAAATGTATTTACAATAATTATTGATTTTTTGTAATTCGGCATTATTATTAGTAATATATAATCTATAAATATGAGCTACAATTTTATTTCATTATTTATTATTTGAACTTTTGCTACCATAATTTCCATTTGTTTCAAGTTTCGTTTCACTCTCTGTGCTATAATTTCTGTATAATCAGGATATACATGCCTATAAGTATATATACATATATACAATTCCCAGAGCCCAGCGTCGAATATATTGATTCGTGTAACGTGTATCGAGTATCAAGCGTCAAGTATCGAGTATCGAGTATCGAGTATTGTAGAGTCGCAGAAGCCAGCGTCGCACACAAGTTCTTTCACTCGCATTGTTGCTGCTGTTCGTACTTTTCAGTTTTGAATACATATACATATACCATATGCCATATACCATATACCGTATACCATATACCGTATACCATTTACCATATACCATATACCATATACCATGCAAACGTACCAATCATATTGTATTATATAACTCAGACTGTACTTGTACTCTCTCTATATGTATATCATATTCTCGACAGACCAATATCAGGCACAGTATTTGGGCAGCTCGAGCGCGAGTGCCTCCTCCACTACTCACCATCATATCACACTACCACCACCACATCCATATTATCAAAGGCAGTCGCGCGGCTCGGCGGGCAGCATCCAGAGATCGGTGGAGGTGCCGCCGGTGCCAGCGGTCACCCGCTACAGTGCGGGCAGCATACATTCGATCTCTAGCTCCGAGGGCTCATCGTAAGTTTCTCTGGCAAATACAAACAACCAAAATATACCAAACTATGATACTTAAATACCAAAACAAAAAAAAAAAAAAAAAAAAAAATGAATACTCTGACATTCGAACTCTCTTTGAACTCTGCTCTTTTTGCCTAAGAATCTATCTTTCTCTCTGCCTCACACACATTCAACTCCACAATCTCCAAGTTGTATTTCCATTGCCTTTGTATATGGCTATATGTGTCTCTCTCACTCTCTGTCTTTCTCTCTCTACAACCTTTCTGTCTCTCTCTCTCTACAACCTTTCTGTCTCTCTCTCTCTCTCTCTCTCTCTCTTTCCCACTCACTCTCTGCGTGCTCTATCTCTCTATCTTACATCTACAGCATATCGCATACCCGACTATAACACAACTTTCTCTGATCATGTTATTTATCTATGTGTCCAATCTTTGCCGGCATCTCTTTCTTGTTATCTACGTATGTGCGCCTTGATATATCGTTGAGCCAGTTTTGCATTTTTGTATATCCATAAATATTTCTACGTAATTTTCGTTCTATTCAATTTTCCGCTTCACTTCTTTGTGTAATTTTCCGACTCATATAATTGTACAAATTGTATTTAATCTATTGTTTCTTAATTCTTCGTTTCTTATTAGTATTATTTCTTTCAATATGTATATATTTATTACTACTTGATGTGTGTGTAAAACAAAAAAAAAAAAAAAAAAAAAACAAAATATATATAAAAGATAATAAGCTAAATTCTAATATCTATTACAAAAGACCTAGGCACCTAGACCTCATTCCGGCACCATTGATGTACCATTTACATACCTCAAAAGGACATCGAAACTATTGCATATATAGTATATATATATATATATATATGTATATATATATGCTACAGTGTTCCTTTTCTATTCAGCTAAACCGATTTCTATTGGTTTTTAATTGATTTCAACGGCAGAAATTAAATTAAAAACAAAAAATGAAAGTTTGCATGCTATTGAACTCTCCTGTGCACCACTCTATCAGTACATAAACCACCACACCTACAACCACACCTACAACCACAACCACACGAACCATACCCATCCACAGAAGCAGTCGTAAACCAACGAACACAAGCCACTAAAACTACTTACAACAATTTAACTGTCTTTCTACAACTCCCTGTGTATAATAAATAGCCTGGTTCCATTGACGATGTCGTTCCTAATCGGAATGGCACATGAAAAGAAGGATTCGTGGAATATTAATTCAATGGAACCTGGTTATGAGAGTTCTTTCTTTCTTTGAATCTTGTCCTCCTTTTTTATACTTTCAATGAGATCTGTGTGATGAAAATCGTATGTTAAATAAAATACTAAAGTCCAATATAACTCTATCAACACCCCAAACAAAACCAAAAAAAAAAACAAAAAAAACACAAACTGAAAATTCCAGCAGATTTTCGCCATCATTGCGTAATGATGGAGCCCTTAATGAGTTTGTGGACGGGCTGGGACCCGGACAATTGGTGGGTCGTCAGGTGCTAGGCGCTCCCTCTCTGGGTGATATACAGTTATCATTGTGCCATCAAAAAGGCTTTCTCGAAGTGGAGGTGATACGAGCCAGGGGCTTGCAGGTAAGTCCAAGCAATTCAATTCATTGAAATGGGTAACAAACCTTCTAAATTTCATTCTTGTTATGCAGCAAAAACCCTCATCTAAGATGCTGCCCGCGCCCTATGTGAAGGTTTACCTGGTATCGGGCAAGCGCTGCATTGATAAGATGAAAACCTCAACGGCTCGACGAACTCTGGATCCGCTTTATCAGCAGCAATTGGTATTCAAGCAATCATACAACGGTTGCGTATTGCAGGTGAGTAAGCCCTAATGATATATGTATATGGAAATATAATTATAATCTGACCGTCCTCATCAATATAGGTGACCGTTTGGGGCGACTATGGCCGCATTGAAAAGAAAGTGTTTATGGGCGTGGCGCAGATAATGCTTGACGATCTAAATCTATCGAATATCGTCATCGGCTGGTACAAACTCTTTGGCACCACCTCACTGGTCAGTTGTCCCACTAATATAGGCTTAGGCTCTAGGCGCTCATCAATAGCCTCACTCGACTCACTCAAACTCTGAACTAAAACTAAAACTAAAACTAAAACTCAACTCAACTCAACTCAACTCAAGTTTAACTTTCAACTCAAATTAAAAAGAAAAACAAAAATATGAAACGTACAAAACTCAACTTGAGATCGACTTGCAAATTGATAAAACTAAACACACGAGCAAAAAAAAATCAACACATGCATATTTTAATACATGCATATTTAAATACATATACATACACATATGTAGCTACATTTTGTTCAGTATTCAGTATTAATACGATATACAATAATGCCAAACAAAAAAAAAAAAAAAAAAAAAATTACTTAAAAAAATTGCAACAATAAAATACAATTTAACTTCGTAGCTTAGTGAGTCACCAAACATCTGTACAAACATAAACAACAACAAAATATATTTAACAAGCAATTAGCTAATAGTTGAAAGCGAACAACATATTGATTGCATACATAATTTGCATTTGTTTTTAGTTAGCTACAAATATCAGAATATACCACAAGCACACACGCGCACACACCTGTATATGAATTTCATACACCGTTATATCCATTATAATATCTATTTATATCTATATAAATATAAATTGATTCGAGGCAGCAACAACATAACTTTGCAAGGCAATTGAAAAGCATTTGTAAAAAAAAAAACAAAAACAAAAGAAAAAACTTTAAACATAAAGAAAGTAAAAAACCTATCGCAAGACACCTAATATCTATCACCGTTACCGTATTACCGTATTACCGTATTACCGTTACGTTTTTGGCATAGCATACAACTTCAACGTAGTTTTTTATAGACTCGTACAATACTCATATAGGTATGTTTCTCTATCCCCAACTACCTGAACCAAATAACCAAAAACCAAGAACAAATTTACCAATACCAACGTAATTCTCTACTGCATGTGTAGTTAACATTATCGTAATCGTATCCTTATCATTTCTATCGTATGCGATTCCTGTTTGATCTCTGCAACTCTAGCTAACAACAACTCGATTCCACAATTTTGTAATTTGCTTTGTCCAACTCGCAACAATAACAACAATAACAAAAACAACAACAAAAACAACAACATTCATGACATACATGAAAGCATCAAAAATGGCAAATCTCGGCTAGCTGTCTATATGCGTACATATATAGATTACAACACATACTATAATCACAATTAGGGTTAGAGTCAATATCAATCAATAAGATTACAAATTTACAATGCTATTTTCGAATGTGTACCCTTATCAGGGTCGTCCGATTGTTTGGGCCGGTGAATCAATAATGGAGGAGCAGGGTGAATAACACATTCCAGCTACAGTGAAAACACTTTAAAGCACCAAGCACAAACTTATTTCCAAACTTGCAAACTGAACTGAATTGTAAGTGCACACACGATCTAATTAATTCTAACTCTATTGATAACAATTTTACTCTCTCGATTATTGCATACAAAAATACAAAACTTTTTATTTAGCAGCTTTCTGTATAACGCGCTAGTAAAGCCATTTTAACATCGACATTTGACACTTGACATTCGACCTTCGCCATTTGCCATTTGCAATTTGCAATTTACCATTTTGATATCCAATTTTCAATAAACAATAACAATACAAACAACTCACAAGCAACTAACAATTAATTTGCCCGCTAACAAACAATTAACATTGCATAACAACAAAAAAATAAAACAATCTTTAAGATATTGTAACTAACCTAATCGTAATCGTTACAGTAACCCTTGCAAAGAGCTGCCAGCCAGGCAGCCAAATAGCAAAGGACCAAGGTCAGCCCGCAGGATTTGCTACGCTACGCCTACGCTGTGTTGAAAATGATAGCTGCTGGAGCACGTGGAGCACGTGGAGCACCCGATTCCCATTCGGCATGTTGCTGGCCTAATCTATGTCCAATTTGTATCTAATTTTTGTTAGTTTTTTATGTTTATTCTATGACCGAACGATTTCCATAAACGTATAAGAATCTAGTTAATTTTGTAAGTCATGACAACAAATGCATTTAAAACCAAACCGAGATCACAAGCAGAGCAGTAAATGATTAAACTTAACTATGAGATTCAAGATAAAATGCATATATATATTATATATATATATAAAAATATAATTGAAAATACGATTTGACAAACGTAAAAATACAAAAAACAATTTGTAAATTATCGCATATTTGAAAGAACTTTTATTACACAGCTAAGATCACTATTATTTTCGTAATACGATTATTATGATTATTATTATTATTATTATTAATAACTATTATTAATATAAACAACAACAAAAACACACACACACACACACACACACACATACACACAAAAACAAGAAAAAGTGCTAATGTTGGTCAAACACCTAAAGCTAAGTCAGTGAGATAGACAAAAATATAAAAAATATAATTCGAAAAATGTGCATTGAGTGCAGACGCAATTTGTTTAATAGATAAATCTAAATTAATAAATTAAAGTTATAGATTTTCAAGAAAATGTTTACGAGTATATACTATATACAATATATGTATACACATATATATATATATATATATATATGTATATATATATATATACATACATATTTAAAATTTAAGCAAGCAAAGAACCACTAACACTTAAATAAGCCTAACTTACGATAAATTAAACTTAAACTTAAAGTTAATCAGAAAGTAACTAAAATGAGATATATGATATATGAGATATGTATTAATCCAAACCAAATATTTATTAAGCGTGACGGACGATTGAACAAATTTAATTTAGAAAAAGAAATCACAACACACAAAAGCAAAAACAACAAGCATCTAATTTAACAAAAACAGATTTTGCTCTTAAGCTGTATATAGATAACACTTATACACACACATATACATATATAATCATATAATTGTAAACCCCATAGAGAGGTGAATTTGTTAATAATTAATGATTATTTTTGCGGCTGCTTATTTTTTTTTTTTATCTCCGCACAGCTGCAAGAACCTTTGCGTCGCCCCCCATACGTGAAAGTTCTTGCAACTAGTCCAGAGATGATAACAGATAACATAAACAGATAACAAATAGAAGATGACAGGTAACGCATTCTTCATTCGCCTCAGCCATTAGATGACATGACAAGACATGATCTCGCTTCTATATCGACATATATCTCGTATATCCTTTGTCAAAATCGACTCGCCTCTATGTCAGCTAGCTCGACAGTCGACGAGTGTATAACGCATCGTACCTTCAACTTAATAGTGTGAGCTGTAAAAATGTTACCTGCTTGCTAATGAACACATAACGAATAAAAGATAAAACACATGCAACACATGCAACACATGTTTAGCTTATAGAGAGAATATCATTTGCAAACGTTACCAACTATATACATACATATACATCTTTATATATATAAATTTGAGTTTGGCGTTTGGTTGCGTTCTTTTGGGCAACATTTTGGAATGCATTTGGGCCAAGGTTTGAGGTCCTCAAATGGTTAACTTTGTTAACTTTGAGTAAACATATCACAGGCCTGCGAGAGATTGGAGCAGTAGATTTTTTATGAACACATAAATACATAATGAATTGTATTGTTAAATGTTTAAATATATGTATACGCCATATAGCTATTGTATTGTTCCTAGCAACAGATCATAAATATTTAAATATTCAACTTTATTGAGACATTCAACTTTTCCTCAGAACTCACTTGGCTAACGATATTAATTTCAACCTGTCCGTCCATTCATCAGCTTTTTGCACACAGACAACGCTTCCTATATCTACCGCTATATAATACAAGAGAAAAACAACAAAACATATTTAATAATTGCCAGAATAAAGAACAGGGAAATGCATTCAAAATGTTGCTGCAAAACAACAAGGCAGAACATCAAGTAGAACCAAAAAGAAAACGCGCTTTAAGAACTTCAATACTATCAGCGAGGTTTCCAGCAACTAATTATACGATACAGCATACCGACATAGCGATACGTAGATACATATACATACATACAAGTACATACGATACATACTACTAGTTAATAACCAGACTTTTACACTCTGCTCTAACATTCTCATACAAAAAACTTTCTAGACTAAACTCTAACTTTTATTTCGATTGCTCTCCTATTATCAACATTTGAATGCTTCTAATAATCAGCCAATAACAGCAAGAAACGCAATAAAATATTAACTAATGTCGGCAAGCTACGACCTTCAAATGCCCTTACCAAATTGAATGTAGAGTAGAAGTAACGATAAAATTACTACATACATTACTATAGAATTGTCCGTTAAGCAGCTAATGAAAAAAAAAATATAAACCTGCTTTTAACAAGATATACTTGAAATACTTTTATAAGCTATCGATACTATAGATTTTGTTAAATAGTTTACAAATATTTATATATTTGGCAAGAGCTTTTGAGCTGCATAGAACATTTTTCATAGTCGAACATCCAAACAGAATTCCGAATATGAATTCGTTACAAAGAGAAGTCACAGAATGGCAAAACACAGACAAACACACACACACACACACACACACACACACACACACACACACACACACACACTCACACACATAGAATTGTTAATGAAACACAAATATATTACGACAAGTTATTTAAAGAACAAAACCAAACAAGGCAAAACCAAAAATGCTATTTACTAGGTTCAAACTGATAAAACAATTTAAATACACAACAGCAACAACAACAAAAGAGAGATATATCATTTATTGCAAAATGTTGACAACAAACCAAAATATAAAGCAAATGGCTGCGTGAAATACGCTTCGAATATATTGTATTTTAATATCTCGACAGAAATCGAAGGTCGAGAAACGACAATAAACTGTGAAAATGAATATGTAAAAAAAAACACAAGAAATCCAAAAAGAGAAATTATGTAATTATATTATATTAAATAAACAGAAAAAAAAGAAAATTTGCAGAGAAAAAGGCATAAATATTGACGAAAAACAGACCTTGAAATTGTGTAAACTACAAATTTAATGAAAACCAACATTTAAATAACAAAACAAAAAAAATTCATTAAAATTGTTTTCTAATAAAACAACTCACTAATTCTTTTACTTTATTTAACATTTAAGTTTATGGATTCAAACTTAAAGTTGCGAGGTTTCAAGAGATAAAGATACTAACGTATACGTAATTTAAAAAAAAAAAGAGTCTTTCAGTACAATTTTAAAAAATTGTACATTAACTATTCATTAGATTTTCGATAAGGATAATTACAGTTTAATAAGAATATATTAAATCGGAGCTTTAAAATGATTCACCTTTCTTACCTAGTTTCAAAATTTGTTTGCCCACAAACATTAGAGCTCCATTTAAGTAAAAAACTGTTTATTTTCCCACCAGTAGAAAACACAAAACATTTTTGGGGTTTCACATAAAGCGGTGGTATTTCTTTATTTACCATTGATAAACCTTTAATCATATATGGTATGTATATAAATAATTCAAACATTTAAGTATTCATTTGCTTATTTATGTTGTGTAATAAATATATTTAGATGTATTTATATGCGTGAATCATGTCATATCGGGTTCATTGGCGGCAATATTCTTACTATCATTTACAATTGTTTTTCTCTCGCTTGGGGTTAGTTAGACTTACAAAAAATATGACCGTGATTACGTACATAATGCGATATCAGGGGGCATACTTGATATTCTTGTTAGACATATATCGTTAGTCCTTAAATTGAATAGAAATTATTTTACAAAAGTGTGACTTAAATCTGGTTAATATTTAGCTTTAGTGCGTTTCTTAAAGGAACCAATGTTAAAGACTGTTTGCCGTAATGGCAACGTATATAAATTAATGCATACCGCTACTATATGGCCTATTTTCGAGTTATACGAATATACGAATATACGAATAGAGTCTAGAATCGTACTATGCATAGAGTTTGATTAAACGGCAAGCTGGGGGCTTTAAAGTGTATTTGAAAGGTTGTGCTTGTTGAGTTTCTCATTATAGGGTATTATAATGCTAATCAGTCTTCATAACAAAAATAAATACGGTCAAAGTGTTAATAAAATTGTGTCGACTGTGCGAGTGCCATATAGGAATTACATTTATGCTATAGCTTTTATCTATTACCCTTAAACATTTATAATATTATTTTTATTCGAATACGTATGTGCATATTCCTTTCATTTAAAAGCCATGTAGAGAGCAATTAGAAAAGTAGCTTCGAGTTGAAAGTCTTTGTTGGAATTCTTTTTGGGAGATATGTATGGGAAGTGATTTGAAGTCCGTGAGTTAATGGTTGCGTATGTTTTTATTCGTCTCTGGTGTTTCTGATGGTAAGTATATTAGCTAATTTCATACAGTTAGTTAGTTCTTTTATCATACATAAGATATCTTCATATTGTCGCTTTGTTACATTACATTTTACATTTATCTTAAACGATACGAATATATATTTCGAGAGACCAAATATATAAAATATGCTGAAGCATTTATTAATTAACTCTACGACGACTAGCTGAAGCGTGACTAATGCTTATTACCATCACCTTATTATGATTTCTTTTTGTTTTTCTCTTTTTTTAATTCGATTAACAATCGAGTCTATAAACATTTACGAGTGCAAAAATGGAAACATTTTCGTCTTGATAACTTTATTCAAGCGAGTTAGGATGCACTGACAGTTATTCATACGATGTTTTGTCCCTTTTGGTTTTCTATGAATCGGACATCGATACTTATCGTTCGATCCGTTTTAAAAAAGATGAAGTTTGCAAATTCAATACTTTTCATTGCAATCGATTCTACAGACGTTTACAAGCATACATAAGGACATAACTGTATATATCCGATTAATCTAGTCGATCTATGGAAAATAGCTAAGAAACTTTCTGCTTGCTTGGGATTTAGCTAAGTTCCACTTACATTCAGCTTCCTACTTATAAAACCATCCAATTGCAGCTTAAATTCGTTTGCATATTTTTTTTTATAGATTAGAGGGAAATTTTTCGTAGTTGGCAAAAAATTGTAAATGTGTTTAATGTGGATTATTTGATAATAGGTATTTAGTAATATTTATAGACGGTTTATATATGCATGCCGCATTACTTAGATTAAGACGTTACGCATAGTTCTAGTCGTAATATTTTATCATAAATGATATGATAAACGCAAATATTGTTTATTATCTTACACATTGTATACGAGCATACCGAGTAGTGTGTATAAATATAGACTTGTATATATATATATATAATATATAGTATATGAATAGATATCCTTTGTAACCTTATGCGTGGGGCTTCAGTTACATTGGGCGTGGATTTTTGTGCTACACGGTTCATTATATTCATTATATTCATTATTTATGCAAATCATATCAAAAGTTCGGGACTTACGAGGTTTACGGCTGCTAATTAAATCAATAGACATCGTCGGGACTTACAGAACGTTCATATTTATGTGTGTCTGAGCTCCAACGATGTCCATTGTAACTGTGAAGTGCGAGTGGAAGATTTAAGATTTGAGGCTTCTATACACTTAGGATTAAAGTACACATACATATGTGTGTATATATGTATGTGTGTATATACTTAAGCTGGCTTTAATGCGATACGATACGAAACTAGAAATAGCAATAGCAGTTATATAAGATACGAGCTTAGTGAAGCTGCGCCGTCACATAGAGTCCGCAATCCTGATCCGAGGCCATGGAGTAGTTGGCCGAGTCGCGATCCTCGGGTATGGTCGGATGCGTCTCGTGTGGCAGTTTGCTGAAGGCGTGGTGGGCGGCCCCATAGCCGAGGTGTCCATACGGCGACTCCGCCGCCTTGCTCACGTGTGGCAGACGGCGCAGGAAGTGCGGATTCGAGTAGCGCACGCCGTTGGGCAGCGTTGTGTGCGGCGCGTGCGATGCGTGCGGCGCGTGCGATGCGTACGACGAGGAGCCCAGCACGACGGCTGCATTGGCGTAGTGCATGCTCGGCGTCTTGAAACTGGACAGCTGCGAGGGCGGCGGCGGCGGCGGGCCCATCGAGCTGCTCATGGCCGAGGTGGAGGCGTAGCCGCCATTGTTGTTGTTGCTGCCGCTGGCGTTGGCGAGCTGCTGGCTGTGACAGCCCGCCGGAAGGGGCATCGTGCTGCAATGGGCCGTGTAGTCGAACTTCTGCTCCGGTGCGCTGCGCTGCAAGGGCAAGGTGGCGCTATTGATGACGTTGGCGCTGGCGCTGGCGCTGGTCGGGGGCTCGGCGTTGAAGCTGGACATCCGCATGTTGGTGCAGCGGCCGTACGGCTCCTCCTGTATGGGCGGCTGCGGCGGGCGTGGCGGAGCCTTGCAGCTGGCCCGCGGCCGTATGATGACTTCCAGCTCACGCTCCTCGCCCGAGTGCACGCCGCTCGAGGACTCGGAGGGGGCCCGCTCCGGCGGGGAGGTGGTGTTGGTGCTTTCGGTGATCGAGTTGGTGTCGCTGCGAGGCGTTAGCGCTTCATTTGGCACGCCGGAGTCGGCGCGCCGCAGGCAGCGGGGTGTGGAGCTGGAGGCGATCTAGCGGCAAGGATAACAGAAAGCGTGAGCGAGACAGAAAGTGTGTGGAAAATGGAAATGTGCTGACAAAGGGGCAAAGAGTGGGGGAGGGAAATGTCGCTTAGGTTGTGCTTCACTTCGGCGCCTGCAAGTGAAAATGAAATTAAATCAGGCGAGTCTCCTGTTACCCTATCGCACGCTGTCGCAGTCTGCCACACCCGGACAGCTGGACAGCTGGACAGATGGATAGAAGAGACAGCCAGCCAGCCAGCCAGACAGACTATCCATCAGGCATGTACGTCCGTGTGTGTGCGTCTGTCTCTGGTCCTGACCCTGGCTCTGATTTATGCTGTCTCATAACGGCAAACATAAATCTCATGGCTGGCCGCGCTGCACCCGCAGGCGTGACACGAGTCCCAATCCACACGCCTTGCCCGGCCAACCGAGCGTGTGGCATCAATCCCGCAAAAATGTTATTACTCAAGCCGACAAACTCATACCCTATCTCATCTGATTTATCTATAATCTAAAATATATATGTATATATGCATTCTTCCTCGACCCCCCGTGGGCTGTTGGGGACAGCGTGTCTCCGAACCCAGCTACCCGTTGCCTACTTACATGCGCCTCGTTGGTGTGCACAGCGACCGTAACCGGAGCCAGAGGGCTGACTAGATGATGCTGCTGCTGCAGTGGATGCTGATGCGGATGCGGATGCGGATGCGGCTGTAGGGGATGGTGGAGCGGCTGCTGATGTAACTGTTGCTGTTGCTGTTGCTGTTGCTGTGACTGCGACTGCAATTGTGACTGCGACTTGTGATGCTCGGGTGAAATTTGCATGATCTCGGGCATGGCCTGGGGTGCGCGTCCGTAGCTGGCGTGTGGATGCGGCACAGTGGGCGGCGGTGGCATGGGCGCACCTTTCACGGGCAACGGCGGTGGTGGCGGCGGCGCTGCTGCTGCTGCTGCTGCTTCTGCTGCTGCTGTGGCTGGCTGCGGCGGCTCCAGATCGCGTGTGGATGCGTACGTAATGCTGTCGTCGCGCACGCAGGCCAGCAGCTTCCCCTCCTCGGATATGTTGTCATCGCTAATCCCGCCCAGACCGCTCAGATTCGCATAGTCGTGGGCGTGGGCGTGGCGCTGTTGCTGTTGCTGATTGTGATGGTGATGCTGGCTGAGGGAGGGCGGGGGTGGCAGCTCATCGTATTCGCTGAGGTGCAGCAGACCGCTGATGATGCTGCTGCTGCCGATGCCAGCGACGCTGCCGCCGCCACCGCCGCCGCCAACCGCAATGCTGCTGCTCTTTATGCTGCCCATGGTGATGCCCACAACGGCGCCGGCTGTGGCCGCCCTTAATGTCGCGTACTCGCCGTCGTCAATTTCCCCCGCAGCACCGGCAAAACATAGCGAGGTTCCACGGCCCGTATGGCTGCATCGAGAGAGAGCGAGAGCGAGAGGGAGAGGGAGAGAGGGAGAGGGAGAGAGAGAGAGAGAGTCAGTTAATTAGCAGGCGGACTGTCCCGGACGACCTTTTTGCCACCTTGTGTTGCTCCGTTTGTTAGTTAGAATTGACTTTGATTGCTTTTGGACAACAACAACAACAACACCAACAAGAACAATAACAATACAATAACAACAGCAACAACAACACAAAATGTGAGTTCACAATTTTACAAAATGTTAAGTTTAGTACTTAAATCGAGACATTCAATTAGCTAGAGTTAGTATTTCACGTCTAATTCAGTTAATTGACATAAAACAAACAAAAACAAAAACAATAAAAAGAAAAACAATTACAAATTAAACAAATACAAATTTAAATTAAAATTTAAAATAACAAAACAAAAAACTCTTGATTAATTCTGTGATTAATTTTCAATAAAACAGGCGACAAGCGGAACAAAAATAGTTTCCTTTATATCCTTTGTTCAGACATTTCTAATATTTTATTTTGTTTTTTTTACAAAACTGTTATTTGGTGCAAATGGGAAATTCCTTTATGGAAAATGGCAAATGGAAAATAAACCCCCAAAAAGGAAATTAAAATGGTTCGAAATAAACAGAACAAAAGAAAAACAATTTTTATGTCAGATGCACAAAACAAAATTTAAAAAAGAAAGTGTTGGTAAATATGTTAATGAAGTGTTTGTGTGTGTGCGTGTGTAATAAGTGAGCGGAATGTGTGGAATGGAACGTGCAAAACGAATCAAAAGTGAATTAACAAAACACAACACTTAAAATGAAATTAGAGTCTAGATTAAATGGCTAGAAAAATTAATTCGTTTTATTTTTATTAGTTTAGTTTCGTATTTTTTTGTTTTTTTTTACTGTGCTTCGGTGGGTGGCTGGGTGGTGCATGAGAAAATGAAATGAAACTAAACTAAGTACGTGTATTTAAAATTTGAAATTTGAAAATTGAAAATTGTAAATTGAAAATTGCAGTCGGTAAGTAAAACGGACAACGGGCGCTGCCTTCACATTTTTGTTCTATTTATTTTTGTTGTTTTGTAACTAAAAAACGATTTTTTACCGCTTGCCATCAGTTTGTTCTTGGTCACCAATTAGTAGGACATCATCAGACGTACTCGTAACTTCGTTGAAGGTGACCTTCAGCTTGGGCGAGCTGGGCGTCAGCTTCGGCCAATAGATGTCCTCCTGGGCCACCAGGCCCATTCCGCCCAACTCCGTGCTGGTGGCCGTGCTCATCATGTCCGGCTTCGAGGAGCAGTCGATGCCATTGACCGTGGTGCTCGTCGAGTTGCCGCCGCTGCTCGAGTTGCTGCCCGTCCGCTGCCCGCTGGACATCAGCAGCGGCTGAGTGCTGGCCTTGTTCAACAGTCCGCCGTAGGTGTGATCCAGCGGTGGCAGCTTAAAGTGCCAGCGCCGCTTGATGGTCAGGCAGAGCCAGACGACAATCCACAGCAGCAGGTGAGTGACCCCAATGAGAGCTGCGACAGAGAGAGAGAGAGAGAGAGAGAGAGAGAGAGAGAGAGAGGTGATGAAGTCGTAAGACACGTTAATTGAGACGCGGCGAGTGACTCGATTAAACCTTGTGGTCATTTGATACCAACTGCCGCCAACTGCCTTTAAAAGACAAATCCCCCTAAGAACAACCGCTAATTGGCTTATGGACAAGAGTTCAAGCTGTTACGACCTGGCTTAGAGCGAGCTGCTGTCGTGGTTACGTGTTTCGGCTGTCACCTCAATTAAGGCTGACAATGGGCCATTGTTGTCCTTTCTCTGATTGATGGGCCTTTGCTCTTTAAAGTCAGGCACGGGATTCAGTATTATCATTCAGTTTGTTTTCGACAAGAAGAGGAAGCAGTGCGTTTTAACTTACACTGCTTTGGGGGAAACTTCTTTAAGCCTAAATAAAATACAATAAGAGACTTTTTCCAATTACTGCAAATTGTATTCCAGCATTTGCATTCGACAATTCTTGACTTCACATTAAAATCCAGTAATATTTATTCCCTAAAGATATGCAAGTCTTGCTCACCTACTGCCAATTCCTTCTTAGCCAATTATGGCTTTGGTTCATATGATATTTGGAAGATAATCATTGAACTTCCTCGAACGAAAATCAATTTACCATAAAAAGTATTTACCGTAATTGGAGCCCAAATTAAGGGTAATTAACTCACCTGCCAGGAAGGTGGGGCTGTGCAAGTTGTTCTTGTAGGTGGCGCTGAGATCGTTCAGCAGCGGAGCCTTGACCACAGCCAGGGCCAGCACGAAGCACAAGGAGGCGCAGTGGGCAAAGTAAATCCACGTCTGGCTGGCCTTCAGCGTGATGACGGAGCGATCTCTCATGCGCGTGGCCAGCCGGCCATGTCCGTACAAATACATGACCATGGAGGAGGCCAGCACGAGGGCTGTGGCCAGCAGGTAGAGGGCCAAGGTGACGGTGGCATTCAGTATGAGTCCAGGCTGATGGACGGGCATGGCCTCCGCGTAGATCTGCAGCTTGTACAGATTCGAGACGCCCACATAGCCGAGTATGATGTCCAAGGCGGCGACAATCATCTGCAGGCTGAACACGCACGAGAAGGACTTCGAGGTGTTCCAGAATACGGCCGGATAGCGCACGGACCACACCAGCAGGGCGCACATGAGGTTCACAAACTCCGCACTGGGCGGCTGGGCAAAGATGGTCACATCGATGGGCTTGTCGATCCCAAAGAAGAGCTGCAGCATCCCGGCAAAGCCATCGAGACGCACAAACTCATTCCCATTGTTGCCAGTCGGAGCTGCAGCTGGCGTGACCGGAGGCAGCGCTTGAAATTCCGCATCCTCCAGGTCGAGATCCGAATCGTCATCCATTTGTTGCGACTGCTGCTGCTGCTGCTGCTGCTGCTGCTGTTCGCTGCTGGACTTGGCTATAAATTCGCTGGAGCTAATCGCCGCGTCGCCCAGCAAATATTCCGGTTCGATTTCCACGCCGGACTTCGAGGCCGCGCGCTTCGCAATGCGTCGCTTCTGCGTCTTGGGCTTGATGGCAATTATCTTGGAGTTGGTTGAAATTGGAGTCGAGGGTATTATAATCTCGGGCAGCACTTCGGTGCGCACGCGGTGGATGCTGCTGTCCCGCGTTGTAGTCTCCTCCTCGCCGTAATTCTCCGCCAGCGGCTGCTCATGGGAGGCCACGTGATGGCGTCGCGGCTGCTGCTGCTGCTGCTGTAGTTGTTGTTGTTGTTGTTGTCGCTGCTTGTGGTGGTGCTTGTTGTGGTGCTTACGGCTACTCTTGCTGTGATGGTGATGCAACTGCTGCTGCTGCTGCTGCTGCTGCTGCTGCTGCTGTCTGTTTGTGACTGCTGCTGCGGCTGTGCTCGTTAATGTTGCTGCCGCTTCGGTTGTTGTTGTTGGCATTCTAGTTGTCGTTGTTGTCGTTGTTGTTGTGGTTGTTGTGGAGGTTGTTGTGGTGGTTGTGGCGGCTGTTGTTGTTGCCCTGGTGCTCGTAGCGGCTGCCGGGCTGCCGGCCTTGCTGGCTGCCTTGTCCAGTGTGCCCAGCTTTTGCCAATTCTCTGCTCCCGCTGTTGCTTTGGGCACGAACTCGTTGCTGGCTGCAAAGTCTGGCATAATGATGGAGCTCTCATCTCTGCCCACGTCCACATCATCCACATCGGCATCATCGCCATCGGCAACTTCATCAGCATCATCATCATCATCATCATCCGCATCGTCATCGTCATCGTCGTCGACATCTATTTGCTGTCGGCCCTCACCCAGTCGCTCATTGCCCTCATCAATATCTCGATTAATTAAATCGGGCACTTCAAAGTATCTTGTCCTGCCCGCTGCTTCTGCTCGCATTGTTGTCTTTCTGGTTGTTGTTGCCGTCGTCTTGGCCGCCTTTCTGCCATTACGTCCATCCTTATCACGTGTCAGCTCGAACAAATTATTATTGATGCTGCCGCCGAGCCCGCCTCCGCCTCCGTCTCCATCTCCACCTCCACCACCGCGTACAGCCGTAAACATCGTATCGTTGAAGTAGTCCTCCTCGTCGTGCTCCAAACTGTTCACCGTTACATTGAGCGGCCGTTGTTGCTGCTGCTGCTGCTGCTGCTTCTGATAGGGCGGCGTCGGCCCCACCACCGACATGGCCATCAAATTGCGTCTATTGATAACAACAAAGTCCAATTCGGTTGCCCAAACTTGTTCTGCAATTGAAAAGGTCACAGTATGAGCAAAGAGAGATAGAGAGAGAGAGAGGGGGGAGATGGATGCGTATAATTAGAGTGGGCCACTTCAGTCAATGCCTGATTTGCTGGCAACAACACAAAATAGCTTTGAACTACTCCATAACAGAGCGGCCTAATTTGTGGCATGAGCTTCAAATCACCGCCATTCAGGACACACTCGCACACGCAACGAAACACAATCACTCAGTCATACACACACACACATACACAAGCACAGTAAACCAATCAAACAGTGCTTTAGGTAAATATGAGCGCAGGTAATGAGCATTTGAACACATTGAAGCAAATAGTCAAACGCCGCAAGCCGTTTTAATTTCCTCTCAGCAATCGTTAATTAAATGGGGCGTTCATAAAAGATTCCCTTTAATACCTTTTATTGTCTATTTTCTAATTGCAACTATACGAATATATATAAAGGGTGGCGCAATTAAGATTGAATTCAGATTATGGCAAAATAGAGAAAACATACGAAGCATTCATTTTAGATAAGCAGAATAAATCGAATTGGATTTCAACTAGTTCCAAGATAATTATCATAAAGTAACAATTCCAAATGCTTCCCAAGGCGTCGTTTATTTTTATACTTTGAGCCAAAAACCATTGCGACGCTTTTTATTATACGTCAGTCCCTAATGGAATATAAAAAGCAATTACACACGAATTAATTTTTAAACAAGCAAAATGTTTGCCTCTAACTTAGAGAGTATATGCTAGTCGACTACTATAAACAACTGTATGTCAATATATATGTATATAAATATATATGTATATAAATATATATGTATATACGTATATGTTAAGACTACGCCTAGTCAATTCCAAGCGGTTTACGATGCCATTTTGGCTGCCACAAAAAGTGTTGCCTACATTTCAGCTGCTCTTGTAAGCAGAACTCCGACTGGATAATGCGAAAGCCCCGTAGTGCTAATTAAGTGCACATTTACAGCATATGTCAGGGGTTTATGTGCCATTTAACGATTTTCGACAGCTACCTTAGCTAGCTGAACCTTTGCTCTTAGCCGGACTCAATGTTCAAGTTTATTACGGTCCAGCTTTTTGTTTCTCGTTAACGCAGCTGCCGGAATTTGTTAAGGGTGCGTTCTGGCCGAATACGGCGGAATGTGTGATAATGAATATTAATACAAGCGGAGCACACACAAATTCAAATGATTGTAGATTAATGAAATGTGTTGGTCATAAAAAAAAAAAAAAAAACAAAGATTCCATATTAATTTTTCTTTGAATAATCATGATGATTAAAGCGGAAATAATATAGTAAAAATATGCACGGAATAAGTTCTTCGAGCATTTTTGTTAACTTATTTAAAGCCATTTGTAAGACTGACGTCACTTGCTTGAACTTCATTTGTAGCCCATTTGTACTTTATTTTATGTTCGTTCACAGTTTTCTTATTTGTTTTTGTGTGCGTCAAACTATTATATTTGTACGCAATCGTTGATTCTCTGCTTACTGCATTACACTAAAAGGTTTCCTTTTGTTTGTTATTTTTGCAGCTAAGTCCTTGATTGATTATTCGAAAGCATTGAATGGAGCTGATTAAATTTGTTAACTGAAGTGCTTGCAAGTCGCGTTAAGTAATCCGCTTTAGTCAGTTAATTGATTTATAATTAAATTCATAAATTAATCAATATGAAAATTCAGCTATTATAGCTAAGTTCCCATTGTGTTTACTTAGGCCAACAGTTGCCGCAGCTTGGCCAAAATGTAATGCTAAGCTAATTAGTTTATTTAATGGATTTGCGAATGGCTTTGTCCACTTTGGTCGAGGGAAGAGCTGGCCCAGTTAATAACTTGAATGGCGACACGAAAATTTGCCAAGTTAACACTTTCATAAAATTATTTATTGGGCGAGTTGCTTTAAGAGCACAAGGATCTGAAAGTAATACCCCCGGCGGTTGGTCGATGGCAAGCAGAAGCAGCTCGGAAATAAAAGACCGAAAATTGTGGAACAAATATTAAAGACAATGGGCTGGGCGAAGGGCCGAGTGTTAGACTGATGGAAGGAAAGTGATGGCGCAAAAGGGGGGGAGGGGGAGGGGCTTTGGATGGGATTACAACAATGGCTGCCATAATAATATGTCGTCGTTGGCAAACGGCAAGTGGCTCGTAAAACCGACAACACCGAAAATCTGCAGATTAACCCAGCGGCAATCTCCTCGCCATGTCTCGTGCCACTCGCCTTGCCTTGCCACTGCTCACCCCTAACCCGCCTACCCGCCTCGATTATATGGCAATGACAATAACGCCAACGCCAAGAACAAGACGAAGGAGCAAAGCAGAAACGAGCAGAGAAAAAGTAATGAAAATGCGCAAATCCAAGCCAAGCAACAACCCCTCCAACCAGCCCGCTGTGGGTAATAGTTGCGATGCCGATAAGCCTCGCTGAATGCTCCTAGTCCCCCTCACCCCCTCATCCAACTCCTTGCCCTCCCCCCCTATCGCTAGTCAGCTCTAGCTCTCGCGCTCGTTAAGTCTTTAGCATGAATAATGATAAGTTTCATGCCTCGCCCTCTTCTGGCCACGTTGCTGGCCACAACATCTTTGGCCACTTCCGGTGCACGTCCAGGCCAACCTCCGCCGGCTTCCTTTGCTTACTTCGAGTGCCCCTGCTTAGCAGACCTTTATGCGCTCAATATGCCGCATAAGAGGCCTTCATATTTAACGTTCGCTTTTCTATCGCAGTTTTCATTTGTTTTTCGTTACGTGTGCATTAATTATTTATGAGCGCAACACGGCGTATAAGTGATTTACGCCGTCACTGCTGCTGACTGCTGACCGCTGATCTCTGTTTCAGCTTTTAATTAAATACAAAAATGAGGAAGAGAAAAGTCACGTAAAACAGCGGTCAACAACAGCTGCAGTGTCCTGAAATTAAATTATTTGCATAGCACACAAATTTAAGCATTTGCTTAAAAATTGCTTTTATTATTAAATATTTACAAATTATACTATTAAAGTAGGGACAACAATATTATATAAGTATTCGCTGATTAACTCAACAAATAAATGGAAAAAAAGGTTAAATAGTTCTTGCCTTTGATGTTAATTGGCTTTCAGCGTGCAACCAGGCGTATTCGTAATTTTGAATTGCATTTGAGATACTTAAATGTAATATTTTTTTATTCATTTCACAACTAACAGCAAGCAGGTTTCTCTTGGGGCGACGGCGTTCATTCAGGCGTATGCGTAATATTTTTCCAAATCTTCAGAATGTCGTAATATTTTAATTAAATAATGCAATGAACTTCGTTCGCGAATCTTACGCTGTGATAACTTCTTCGCACCCCACCACAATGCAACCCTCAACCCCCTCCCCCACCCCATTTAATATGTTTTCCGTTCGCTTTTTATGGGACTTGCGGCAACTTTTGAAAAGTATTTTCATTTTATGATTTCGCGCTGCGCTGCCTAATTGCCCTGCCCCTTCTTTGGCCCGATTTAATGCTAATGCAAAAGTTATAAAAGATTCACAGAAATGCAGGTTGCTTTTATTTTTTGATGGCTCCTTTGCTATAGCTACACCGTTAGAGCTTGCAAGTCAATCAGATGGTTAACTTGAACTTCGTTAATGTTAATTCCATGCTGGAAATTTTAATGCCCAACTTACAAAGCCCGATCCGAGGCGGACAGCTCCCAGCTTCGAAGGAGACAATCTACAGCAGCTTAGGGCATCTTAAAGAATGTCAGCCAAGTTGACAAATTGCAGTGAGGGAGGGGAGGGGTGGGGGTTGCGGTGGCAATGCGACCAACCGGCGAAGCGGCAAAATGCGAAAATGGCCAAAGCAGCCGACGCGACAAGGCATTGCACTTAACTTGACCAACATCCGGGCCCAGTCACGAGCACTCAGCCACAACCCCAGAGAGCAGAGTTGATGACATGGCCAGACGCGAGCAGCGGACTAAGACTTGGGCTTTGGAACGTTGCACATTTTATTTGTGCCAATGATTTTCTAATTTCAGCCAACAAGTTGCGCGAAAACAATTTTCGCAGCGCTTGGATTGCAAAAGCAAGGACCGCATATCTGCCATTGACAAGGACAGCGAATGGAAAACAAAAGAAATCGAAATTAATTGAAATATCACATGAAGAGAGTTGAACTGCTGCTGCTGCTGCCGCTGCTGCTGTGGAGGCTTTCATCATGGGTCACTCCGGAGTCCGGACTTAAACTCAACTCTGCTCGTCAATGCTTTTATGATGCCACTGCGACCGCCTGCCACATTTTTAATTTACTCCCGCAGCTCGCAGCTTGCAGCTCGCAACTCGATGCCGCTTCACTGACGGCATTGTTCCCACTTTTTATCCCAGTCCTTCGGTGGCTCGCTGGCTGCTGGTTCAATAAACCCGCCATACGGTCAGTGAGCCACATTGGACACGAAGCACAACAGGGATTGAAATTCCGATTGGCGATTGGCGATTGGGACGCGCACTCAGAGTCCCTTTAAATGTAGTTAACTTTGATTTGCTTGTCGTTGGCCATCAGTGCAGTTACCATTCCTTCCCTTAACCAACATTTCTGTCTCTGCAACTTAATTTTTAAGGACTGTGAATGTTTGCAAGCGGTGGCAAATATTGGCAGTTAACGCTTGCAAAGGTACATGAGTTTGCATTGTAATACAAACTATAAAGAGATTGAAATATTGAAAGAATTTTAGGGCAAGCTGTTATCGATATCGATATTTGCCACTATGTAGGGTAAGAATTATGTTTTAACAATTGCTTCTAAAGGAGATTTATTGCAGCACAAGTTAAGCATATGAAGGAATTAAAGTACTTGTCTCGATATACCTTTAAGAAATGCATTAGTATTAGTATTACAAGTCTGCTTTAATACGAACAGTTCAATTAATGCAATCAGACCAATTCTTACACTGCTTGCAATAAGCAGCAGCTGTGATTTCTATAGATATGCTTTTATTATTATTATTATTAATTTTCTTTTTATTATAAATAATTTCTCAATTGAATTTCTAAATATTGCTTGTTTCACTGTTCCTTGCATATTAAGACTTGTAAAGAATGAAGAAAACAAACTATTTGAGTACTAATTTTTTGAACATTATCGCAGTTTTTCATTTACTGTGGCATTCGTTTACTGTGCCGTTAGCTGAGCACACGTGTGTGTGTAGGGTACATGACTATACTCACACTCACACTCATACTCACACATACACTCATACTCACACTCACACTCATACTCACACTCACACTCGCATACAGGCACACGTGTGCATACAGCGATGAACAAGCAGAGGCCTGCCGGAGAACCGACAGTCCGGCTCCAACTGCAGCTCCTCTGCTTCTACTCTGTAGCTACTCTTTTGCTCCTCTTTTACTCCTCTTTTTGATGCTTTCCCATTGAGCCAACATTTGCACAGTTTTGGTTCGGTTCGTTGGCTGCCCGCCCGCCCGCTTGCCTGCTTGCCTGCCCGCCCGCTCGCTGTTAATAACATGGCTTATTGCTGCCCATAATGGGCGTGGCCCGGTTGCCTGTCAACCCATTTGTGTGTGTGTGTGTGTGTGTGTGTCGCTGTGTTTACTCCTGTGGTTGTTAGCCTGTGTGCGGCCATATTGGGCATGTTTGGGTTTGTTTTGTTTGCCTGTGGAAGCAGCGACTCATGCATATGTTTTCCGAGCAGATTTCCCCAGAGCCTTCGCTTTGAAGTGACTTGAGCCGCCACGCTCCTATGCACATTCTCTTTCACAACTCTCTTTTTGCCCAGTTTGATATTCCCTTAAGCTCACTTTGTTAAGCTTCCAGATATTAGGACTCTAACTTCTTGGCCAAACAGTTTTATGCGCTGACGTTTTTGCAAATGCTGAAATTGCTTTGCAGCGGGACATTCGACGATTGTCTGGCGGCCAATTATAACGAATGCCAATTAAAGTGCACAATGGCCACAAATGTGGAACTGATTGCAGCTGCGAATGGTACGCCTCACCTCACAGTGTACCACGTGGCGTATGCGCAACAATAATGCACCACCAGCAGCAGCTACAAAGTGTCCGTTATCGCGACGCGGAAGTGCAAAATTGAAATGCAATTGGGCAATAAAAGCGCAACAATACAGCGCAGCCCAAAATGCGATAAAAGAAATGTATAAAAAAGCGCTGCGACAGCTTCCTGTCGTCGCCAATTTGTATGCTCTCTGCAAATGTGTACTAAGGGTATAATGAGACTGTGTGTGCTTATGTAACGGGACATAGAAGTAGGTATTTATAACACTATGAGGCAAGCACTTAGATGATCAGTTAAATGTGCTTAAATAAAAGAAATCATGAAAGGAAACAATGGACTCATCTTTGGAATCCATGGAACTTAATTTGCCGACTTCGACTTAGTATATCCGCTCGTCGGATAGACTCGACTAGAGCTTTCCATCAAATTCTTGTGCCGCAGCTGGCGAATGCGCGACTCTATTTTGGCTGTTGACAGTCGCCACGTTTACACTGTCAGCATCCTTGTGGCACACTTCACTTAATTACACTCACCTTTTGGCAACAGTCCATTCTCGATGATGCGTGCCTCGAGCAAAAGTCGCGGCAGCAGCAAGCACAACGCTATGAGGATATGCACAAAGGCTGCGGTGGGTCCTCCGTGGGTCCAAAGGGCGCGCAAGGTACCGCCGCGTGCCTCCTCCTCGAGGCCATCGTGAGGTGCCAGCGTGCAGCGACGTTCCTTGGCTCCAGTTGCCAATTTGATGCCATCGTTAGCCAAGTTGCCAACCTGCCGAGCAAAGGAGACGCTTCATTACAATAACAGTAACTTTCACACATGCAACAGAGCTAAGAGACAAGGTTAGGGTATTTTCCAGCCGGAAAGCTTCTAAATAGTCATCAGCTGTTCCAGTCTAAGCCTGCAACTGTGTGTGGCATGCAACTGATATACTTTGAGTTTAGTTTTCGCCGCCACAGCTGCACCTTTGATTAGTTTCAAAGTTGTTCTCCCCAATTTTAGAACAAACTTAAGCTACACTATTTGCCAGCTATCTATGCCAGAGGAAGTGTTAACTTCTCAAGAACTTGTAACGAAGCCTCCGAAATGGAGAACTAATTAGCGATAAGACTTTTAGCTGTTACTTATGTAAGAGCACAAATTCGAGTTGAGTTTTATATAAATATTTGTATTTAACATTTCTTTTTATGTCTGACATCCCGACCCAAGTATCATTTTTTTTTATATAGAATACCTACTTTAATTTAGTGATAAATATATATAAATGAGTGTTCAGTATAACAAAAATTAATGCTCTCAAGATTATGAAGTTTCATTTGTGCGAGAGTAAAAAGTTTTTAAATTTGATTTATATGAATTTAATAAAAGCTTATCTTTCAATAACTTTGTATTGAATATATTTTGATTTCATAACATTTCATTAAACCTTTAAAATAATAATCAAATATTTTAATCGATTTTCAACTATAATATATGGGCCTTACTAATAATTGAT
This sequence comes from Drosophila pseudotalamancana, assembly GCA_037075185.1. Classification (NCBI taxonomy): domain Eukaryota; kingdom Metazoa; phylum Arthropoda; class Insecta; order Diptera; family Drosophilidae; genus Drosophila; species Drosophila pseudotalamancana. Next base: position 549,099 of record JBAMCK010000695.1, on the reverse strand, counting down.
GAATAATTCATTGTATTTCATGCGTTACGCGATCTTCATTTGCATTCAATGTATTTACATATATATATGAAAGCAATAAATCAAATAAAAGCTTTTTACATCAAAACAAAAAAAAAAAAAAAAAAGAAAATCAAAAAAATTACACGAAATTAAAATCCCAGGCGACGGGTAATGAAATTCTCGTACAATACCTTCGAAGGGCTCCATTTACCACCGAATCCGAACTGTCTCGGAGTGACGTGCAATTAAAATAAATAAAATATAATACCTATAAAACTATGGAAAACAATGAGAACGAAGTATTAAATAAACTGCTGCGTTTACAACAAAGCAAATGGAAGTGCGGGTGCTTTGGGTTTGCATTTTTTATGCGCCAACGCGTCGTATACGCGATATTTCGCGCATAAAAAATGCACGTGACAAATGGTAAAATAAAATATTTATATATACAGAGTGTAGTGTAGATTCAGCAGCACACACACACACACACACACACACACACACACACAAGCGTGTGTGTCTGAAAGTAAGGAAAACATAAAAATCACGTGCAGCATATAAATAAATGTGCGCTGTTGGGCTTTTAAATTAAAAACAAGCAGACTTCATGGAATCACAGCGAGCGCCAAAAGCGAGAAGCGAGAAGAGAGAAGCGAGCAGCGAGAAGACAACCATAGAGAATGAGACTCGTTGCGCTTTAGCTTACGTCGCATTTTTCTCATTGTTTTCGGTTTCACTGCTCGCTCACAAAGCAAAAGAGAGAGAGAGAGAGAGAGAGAGAGTATATTAGTTTCAATTAATAAAAGGGTATATCAGTTTTGTGCATGCCCTCTTATAAGAAACTATTCCAGAGTATTCGTATTTCACTTGAAAATCTGTAAAAGCTGCGTTGCTTACTATATAATATTATATCTTTAGTATGTACTAATTAATTCTATTTTTAACTTAATTTTCCTTGGGTATCTGCCAGTCGTGCACTCCCAACTGAAACACCTTAACTTGCTTTTAGTTTGTTTGGCTTGAATTCGTTTCGTTTCGTTTCGTTACGTTTGCCGTGCAACAACAACAATGATTGCAATTTGCAAAAAGCGAAACGCATTTGAAGTGCACACGCACACGCACACGCACACACACAGAAAGGAGCTGCAGACGCAGCAGCAGGTATGCTTGTGTGCGAGCGAGAAGGCAAACGGACACCCATTTGGCCAAAGAGATAATACATTTAAACGTGCCGACATATCGCGGTTTAAGCCCAACGGTGCGCTTCCCAAACCCAGCCAAAGAAGCAACAGACGAGTTTTGGTTGGGTTCGGATCGAGGTGGGGTGGATGGGTGGATGGGTGGTGTGAGTGGGCGTGGCAGTTAGCCCTCAGGCAGTCACCTCGATATATGAATGTGTGTATATTATCCCTGCCAAAATCAGCCATCCACTTGTCTACTGTGCTCATGGCTGTGGCTGCATTTGGCTTTTAGTTTTATCCCGCAACAAAATTAACTAACTGCAAGTTTATTTAAGCTCAATTCGTTTTAGCTTTTTAGCTTTCACTAGTCTAAGCAAAACAGTTCATTAATGTAACATATTTCAGATATTTACAGGCAGATCGTTAAATGTTAATGTTAATAACTTAACATTTCACTCTAAAGAATTCCCTGACTATCATTCCACTAAAATAGTTTTACAACGAAGTATAATTTTTATATGTATATTTAAAGTCTGGAATTACTTAAAAATTAGTTATTGTTTTCTATAGTTTTTGATTTCTTGTCAAAGTGAGAGAAAAAAAACAAGCAAAACTGTTCGTTAAATGTTAATGTTAATAACTTAACATTTCACCTTAAAGAATTCCCGGACTATCATTCCACTAAAATAGTTTTGCAACGAAGTATAATATTTAAAGTCTGTATATTTAAAGTCTGGAATTACTTAAAAATTAGTTATTGTTTTCTATCGTTTTTGATTTCCTGTCAAAGTGAGAGAAAAAAACAAGCAAAACTGTTCATTAATATAACATATTTCAGATATTATCGGGCAGATCGTTAAATGTTAATGTTAATAACTTAACATTTCACTCTAAAGAATTCCCTGACTATCATTCCACTAAAATAGTTTTAGAACGTAGTATAATATTTATATGTATATTTAAAGACTGGAATTACTTAAAAATTAGTTATTGTTTTCTATAGTTTTTGATTTCTTGTCAAAGTGAGAGAAAAAAAACAAGCAAAACTGTTCATTAATGTAACATATTTCAGATATTTACAGGCAGGTCGTTAAATGTTAATGTTAATAACTTAACATTTCACCTTAAAGAATTCCCTGACTTCCATTAAAATAATTTTGCAACGAAGTATAATTTTTATATGTATATTTAAAGACTGGAATTACTTAAAAATTATTTATTGTTTTCTATAGTTTTTGATTTCTTGTCAAAGTGAGAAAAAAAAACAAGCAAAACTGTTCATTAATGTAACATATTTCAGATATTTACAGGCAGATCGTTAAATGTTAATGTTAATAACTTAACATTTCACTCTAAAAAATTCCCTGACTATCATTCCATTAAAATAGTTTTACAACGAAGTATAATTTTTATATGTATATTTAAAGACTGGAATTACTTAAAAATTAGTTATTGTTTTCTATAGTTTTTGATTTCTTGTCAAAGTGAGAGAAAAAAACAAGCAAAACAGTTCATTAATGTAACATATTTCAAATATTTACAGGCAGATCGTTAAATGTTAATGTTAATAACTTAACATTTCACTCTAAAGAATTCCCTGACTATCATTCCACTAAAATAGTTTTACAACGAAGTATAATTTTTATATGTATATTTAAAGTCTGGAATTACTTAAAAATTAGTTATTGTTTTCTATAGTTTTTGATTTCTTGTCAAAGTGAGAGAAAAAAAAACAATTAATCAGACAATTTCAGAAAAAAAATTATCAATTATTTAAATTAAAAAAAGTTTATCGGTGTACTTTTCATAAGACTTTTAAAAACATTTTATTTTAAAATGTATTTAAATGTTTCGCCAAATTGAAGCAAGCGCCATTCGAAGGGTTCCATGCAATGTGTTTCAGCCAAGAGCTGATAATTGCTTTGTTATGGTTAACAATTGCAGCAGCTGATGACCGTGAGTTATGCCAATCGTAACTGTAGTTGTACTCGATAATTACGCGCCGTACACCCATGAAGAGCCCGTCGAAACTCATGCCAAGATTGTGGGTGGCTACCCTATAAGTGTTGCCGACGCTCCATACATTGTCTCAATCCGTGCGCGTGCCTATCACGAGGCGAAGTTTGGCCAGGGTCACGTTTGCGGCGGTGCTCTGATATCCTCCCGAGTGGTTTGTTCTGCCGCCCATTGCTTCGCCATGTGGGTATAGTGCGAGAAAGATTCTCTCAATCATGTGCTCACCATCTAAGCCTTAGCATTGATTCGAAGCCGCTGCTATATAGAGAATCGGAGAACTTCATTGTCGTGGGTGGCGCAAGCCTTATGACCGTGAAGGAAGGGTCCACTTGGGAGTTCTTGGTGGAGCAGATAATTGGACATCGTAAATTCCGTCATAATACGCTCGAGAACGATATTGCGCTGCTGTTCCTCAATAGTCGTATACCCACTGAGAATCCCTACATTATTCCCCTGCCGATCGTCGATCAGCCGCTGCCCCCCGGCACCATTTGCCTAATCAGCGGCTGGGGCAACGAAAACATGCACCTGCGTCAGGCGATCGTCCCCATTGTACCCCAACATGTGTGCACCTTCATCTACGCCTTCCTGCCCAAGTCCCAAATGTGCGCCGGCTGGCTGCGAGGCGGCATCGACGCCTGCCGCGGCGATTCAGGCGGACCCCTCGTCTGCAAGGGCTCCCTCACAGGTATCATCTCTTGGGGCGTGGACTGTGGCCGTGCGTTCTTTCCGGGTGTCTACACAAACATCTCCGACCTTATACACTGGATTCAGTTGGCCAACTCCTCGCTGAACTACTCAGAGTACAAAATCATGAGGCGTTACCTGCTAAGCGGCAGCACTCGCTATCTCCCAAATTTAAATGTGTTCCGAAGTGCTTTGCTAATGCTTATTATAATGCAAGCAGCTTGAGCACTTGGTACCGTTAGAAATGCTTTTTCAATGAGAGGAACTAGGTATAGTAGTAATTGAGTATGATTCAGGGCTTAAGCTGAGCAATTGAGCAATTGAGCAATTGATGTTGCGACTTTTAGCCTGGACAGGAACAGTAGAAGCGAATTAACTACCCGTTAATAATTTAACATCGAGGTGAACTAGAATCAAGTACACGAACATAACTTTGGGTTTCCTTAAATAAAGTGGAACGAGCCCTTGATTGTTTAGCAGATGTGTCTCGGCTTGGCTTTAACATTGAAATGACATTTGGCTGTTTTGCTTTCCTTTCAGCTTTTTCATATGGCTTTGGCTTTGGCTTTGGCTCATATCGGAGCATAACAGAGACCCCTAACGGCTTTCTTCGAATGGCAAAACCTAGACAAAAACTATGAATTCGCAATAATTGGCTATAGAAGAGAAGCACATCCTGCGGCGAGCGTTTCCTGCGCCTGTGTGTGTGTCCTGCCAATAGCCCGATAGCTCGATAGCCACGCGTCAATGGCCAATGTTGAGCATCGGTTTTTGCCCAGTCAGTGAATTGGCCTTTGCTGTTGGCTTTATTAAATGGCTGCCGTGTGATGAGCTCCTCCCGTTCTCAATTATCCTGCTGCTGTTTGGTTTTTCGTCCTGTCCTGTGCTCTGACTGATAGCCAGCTTGTGGTTCACTCCCGGCTGAAGTTCCGCATGCTGTGTTTGCGGCCTGCGCACTTATTTACATAAAATTTTAAGCCAAATTGCGGGCCGAACATTTGATGAACTTCTGCCCTGACGCACATACTGCTGAATAATCTGTCATTCATTTTTTTTTTTTTGGTTTTTTTTTCCAGTCATTCTGATTTTAAGTTGTCTAAAAACAAGGCAATTATTTGTGAAAACCCGCAGGCAGACGGCATGGCCAGATACTGTTTGCGTTCTGGCTAAAAACAAAAGCTAACAAGAGTGACAGAGGACATACTCTGCCTTTGCCTCCTGCACCGTACGGCAAGGGCCATATTTACAACTACCATCTCTCTCTCTCTCTCTCTCTATATATATATATATATACATGTGTATATTGGCGGTCACTTTGTGTGCCATTAACAGTGCATGTCGCATGTCGCATGAGACCCTTAACAGAGTAAAAGGCAGAAGTACTCAACTCGAGTGCTATAGAAATTTGTATACTGTTATATCATAAAAGATCTCTATTCAATTGCAACAGTAAAATTATTATTTTAAATATATGACAATGTATAACATTTTGCTTACATTATCTTTTGTTCCTATGCTTCACGTATTAACTATTTTATTGCAAATACTGCTTGCTGCATAGCCGACTGTACCCCACTTAAGCCATTGTTGAGTATAGGGTATAAAAAACCGTTTGCAAGTTATTGTATTTTTCTATCGAGCTTTTGCCAGCGCCATCGTCTGCCATGCACTTCAAATAGACAATAAATAAAACACCATGCGCTGGAAAGAGACAGCGACTGAGTGAGATGGGAAATGAAAAAGCCATAATTGCATTTATTATGCTGATAAAAGCAGGGACACGAACGACACAGACCTACACTATGTGCTACCAAGACCTTATGTGTGTGTGTGTGTGTGCGTGCTGGTGTGCGAAAGGATAACCAACGCAATAGTATCAATGTGCGTGTGTGAGTGTGTTGCATTCTCCACATCGGCAGCCATTTTGTGGTGCAGAACGAGTCAGAGGCTGGCCGGGATAACTGTCCAGGAGCTGGAACGCTTGGCTTGTTTGTTTGCAAATGAATTTAATAACAAAAATAATGCCACTAAAAATAGTTTATACAGAAACAAAGGATACACAGAATACACGGAATACACGGCACTGCAGACAGGCAATACCGGTAGAGTGCAGAATAAAATTGCATTATCGCTTGTCGGCCGTCTGCCGTCTGCTTTATACACAGCCAACCGCACAGTTAATTTCGTGATCCCAAATTAAGTTAAGACCCAATTTATTTACAGCAGAAACTCACCTTGAATACCGCCGATGTAAAGAATACCGGCAGTAGTATAAATACTACGCCGGAGAGTACAATTTGCAGATTTAGTTCTCCAACGGGTTCGATTTTCCAGGGTATAAGCGAGCAACCTGCAATAATGACATTGAAAGACAGTTAACTATAACATTATTATAAGGCTATCAGCATGCGGCTATGATAGCGTTAAAAGAGCAAAGCTAACAGCAGCAAAATCAAGGATTAACTTTTACAAATGCTGTTAAGCTTAAGCGATCCACAAGCGGGTAATGTCAACTAACAGCGACTCGAAGCTGTTAAGCTATTACGTTTGCTAGTAGCAGCTAAATAGAGACTTAACATCCTGAGTTAAGTTAAATAGGTAATGAAAGCTAACAGCGACTCGAAGCTGTTAAGCTGTTACGTTCGCTAGCAGCAGCTAAATGGAGGCTTAACATCCAGAGTAGTGTTAAGCTAAATAGCTCATGAAAGCTAACAGCAGCTCAAAGCTGTAAACATGCTTGAACAGCCAGATAATAACATCTAATTAGAAGGTGAGGTTGAGTTAATCTGTTATTGCAAGCTTAACATTTACTTTAATTACTGTAAAGTTGCTAAATGATTTCAATATAATTACTGTTATTTATTATTATAATTATGTTAAGCGTATTCATTATTATAGCAAAATAAACTGAAATAAATTACACTGAAATTTGAATATGTATAATATGAACTCTACAATTATATATTTGCTTATATCTTTGACTAATCTTTTATAATTGTAAATAAGTGAGGTTCTGTTTTCACTATTATTAATAATGTTGATGATATGTACTTACCGAGGAACCTGTAGGCTCCATGCATGGCCAAATATCCTTGGAAAAGCGTTAGTAGTACGCCGTACCATATCGACCAAAGTGAATTAAGATGCAGATAGCTGCCGGAATCGTGGCCAGAATGCTGCAGATTGGTATATCGACTCTGATGACGTTTCGACTTGATGTATTTGGCCTGCAGCTGCTGCTGCTGCTGGCTGAGACTGTTGCTAGCTGTTGTTGCATTTGTTAGCACCGAGTTGCAGATGCTGGAGTTGAGGCTGCCACCGCCGGGACCTCCGACACCACCGCCACCACCACCGGCAGTGCCGCTGGCTCCGTGCTTGCCACCCATTTGAAATGGAGTTTGTTTATCTAGTCCCTTTGTTTGTCGTTTCTCACGCTTTTGTTTTCTCTCTACGCGCTTCTCCTATGGCAACAAATGTTGACAGTAAATTTCACAGCTATTTGTATTGATTCGTGTTGATTTTGCGCGTTGATTTTCTATTTGCTTAAGTGATGTTCATTGTTGTTCCCATTGTTGTCTGCATTGCTATTATTATTGCCACTGGTTTTGTTGTAGGCGTTATTATTTGCCCGTTGATATGCCTCATTTTAGCGTCCAGCATTTGTTGATTGCTGTCGCATATTTAGCACTGAATATAAATTGATTTTCTTTATATACTTTCCTTGATTAGTTGTTTTGTTGGCTGCAATGAGAAGTCAAATATATGCAGAAATTGAATAATTCGAATTTTCTATTTATAATCTATACATTTTATAGTCGTTTATTATGCAATTCATGCACTGTAATTAAAAATAGATGCTAATATAAACAATTAAATATATATTTTATATGGTGACTCGGGTCGAAGGATTTTGTTTTATTCACGTATTTGTAAAACGAACTGATTGCAATATAATTTATTGCATCTGTCGTATTCCTAATAAAATAAGGGGTATTTATTAACCTGATATAGCTAAAAGCTTTAGGTCTATTACAAAACTCAGTTAAATCTTTTTCTACAAAAACAAACGCTAAATACTTAATGAATAAGAAGTATCTTCTGTTTTCTATACATAACGTATTAATAACTTATAGCTCATTAAAGATTTATAAAGAAATTTAACGTTGGATTATTTTCAGCTAATAAAGAAATCAGCTGCAGTCACATTTAATGCGGAGCTTAATGAAAAAAAGGGTTAAATTGTAAGTACAAAAGGCAATAAAAATCGAAATGCAAAAAGGAGATTAAAGCAGCTATAAATCAATCGGCAGAGGCGTTGCCCCAGACAGAAAACCTTCATGAGGCAGCATGCAATTGTTGCCATGTGGCATCTGTTGTTGTTGTAGTTGTTGTTGCTGTTGTTGTTGCTGTTAATGTTGCAGTTGGCGCATAATTAAGGTGTCGTGGCAGACGGCCAACAAAGCAAATGGATCCCCGCGGGAGCAACTGCCGTCGGATGTACACACACACACTCTCCCTCACACTCTCACACTCACACTCGCATGCGCACGTACACACGTGCATGTACCGTTGTATCCCAGTTGTCGTCTTTGTCTGGGGCTTGTTTTATGCGTCGCGCCTTTGAGCCGCAACATGCATAATTATAGGCAACCCATAGACACGGCTCTGACGATAATAACAAGCAGCTAGGCCTCATGCATTGCGTGTTCCGGCCGGGATTTGCTGCAATTCTGCAGCAACAAAAAGCCGCAAACCGTTAACATTTATGAGTCGCTGTTTGCTGCCACCTATTTTGTTATTCCTTCTTTAACAAAATGTTGCGTTTTGTTTAACAAGCCACAAAGCCAGCAGCTGGCCAAAAGATCGGGCTTCATTTGTTGCTGGCCATGTACAGAATTCAGCAATTTGTTATTACATATGTAATTAAAAACTGTAACAAGTTGCCTTTGGAAATGTGTTGCCAATGTAATTGTCGACTGCCATCGGCCTGTGGACTGGGAATTCACAAAAATGAATTTTTATTCAGCTCGTTTGGCCAACATGAATATTTATAATAGGAAGCCAGAAAACGTTTTTAGGTTGACCGTGTTTTGTGTAATAGTATCGTAATATGTATACATTTTTTTCTGGAATTGTTTATTAAAAAGAATTAAAAAGAATTGTGGGTCTTTCAAATTCAAATGAAAAACTAGTGCTAAAAATAATATTCAAAAAAAAATATATTTTAAATCAAAATTTAAATATACATTCTGGAGAAAATTTAAATATAAAATGCTTCAATTTAAATATATGAAAAATATATTTAAAAGGCAGCAATAAATATTAAATTGATATTAAAACTAGAGATAAAAACATTTTCAAATAAATAAGATGAATTGATAAAACATAAAAAGTTTTTTATGTGAATTTAAATGCTAAGTAAGAAAATAAAATTGAAATAAAATAGAAATAAAATTTGTATCGAAATAATTTAAATTGTATGAATTCACCTTGCACTCTCAGATATTCTTATCAATTTATCAATTCACTTCCCAAATGTATTTAGTTATTAATACTACATTTACTGTCAATGGTGTCAGACAATTTAATTTTACTTTAAAAAAATATATTATATTTAAAGAACGAAGCACATTTAAATAAGAAGTGGTTCAAGTTAAATATAGGTAAAAATATATTGAGCGAGTAAGAAATTTATTTATAAGATTTTGTTTACTTCCCTACAAGATAACAAAAGAATTGCACATATACATGGAAGCGTAAAACTAACGCACGCACACATAAACACACCCATATGAATAAATTTAACTATAACTTTTTTGTTATTATGTTAATGGTATAATAATACGTATTTCTTTAAAACAAAACTTTCTATATTTAATAATGAGTTTCTCCCCAATAATTCTAAAACGGCGAAGGTAAGAAATTCGATAATCGATAAATATAAATATATGTATATAATATATATGTAGATATATAAAATATATTTTAAGCTTCTAGCACTCATAGTTGCTGAGATTGACGAGGTTACAAATACGGATATGAAGGATGGACAGACGGACAGATAATATATATATATATTTTATAAGGTCTGACATGCCGATGTCTCCCTGTTAAATAAGTTTTCACCATTTTGTTAGGGCTCTACGTATAAAAAGAACCAATAAATATTAAATTGATATTAAAAGTAGATGATATTAAAGAAAACACGTTGAAAGCATGTCAAAATCAAATAAATTAACGTGTTTACACAATATATTCTCAATAGAATAAAAACAACAACATATTTTGAAAAATGTACAAAAAAAAAATTGGGATACATTTTTAGGTTTTTTTTTTTTTTGTGGATTTGTGGATTTAAATTAAATAAAGGGATAATAAAGTAATAATAATAAACTAGAGGAAGAAACTTTATTGTATTTATTCACCTCCCACTCTCTGATATTCCTATGCATTAGTATATGCTGGTTGATTATAAAAAGCATAGATATAATAAATAAATTTTAATTGGTAAAAACAAAATATGACAAAAAATATAATTATAGGCACATTTTACTTTAATGATAGAGTAATTCATGGTTATAAATTTTGAATTAAGCAATTTACATGGAAGCAAAAGCATGAAATTTGTACAATTCAGTAGCTCGCCTCTCATCCATTAAAGGCATAGAATTTGTAAAATTGATGCATAATAGAAAACTAAGCATGGATTAAACAACACGAACATCTATTAAGTTAAGAACACACCTGAGTGTAAATATTAACTTTAAGCCACCGAACTGAAACATATTATTCGGCTCTTCAACGGCAGCTTGAGCGAGCATCCGAGCTAGTTGCTTGTAATGGTCGGCATACAAGATGAGTTACACACAGCAAACAGCAGCAGACTTCACTCTCACCACGCACGCACACACACCCATGCACACACGCGTGAGTCTCACATGTATCCGTAATTGTGTAGTCTTGAGCTCTGTCAACAGTCCAGCTGACAGTCGACTTGCTGCCTGTTCCCAGTTCCCTGTTCCCAGTTCCCTGATCCTTGGCAAAGGACTTCCTCTTACATGTTGATATTAATTTTATGTTAATTACAATCTTTACATGTTTGTTTGCCTCTCGTCCTCTGCCTTTCAGCCCGACAATATCCAGAGCCCAGGCCATGTGCGTCGAGTCCTTGGCTCCTTTCTTTGTGGTATCGTCTACAGGGTGGCTGCTGCTGTCTTGACATGCTCAGCATCAGATTAGCCTGCCGCAAAAGTCATAAATGCAGATGCCGACATTTCCTTTGTCCCCCTTGGGCCATTTGCTTTGTTTTTAAGTCGCATCCCAGCCACTTTGCCAGCTCTCGCTGTTAGCCTTGCAACGTTTACCCCCACCTTTTGGCAATTTGTCGCGTTTGCACGACTTTAACGCAAAATGAAACAGCCACTTTATGGCTTGTGGGTGTGTGTCAGTGTGTATCAGTGTGTGTCAGTGTGTGTCAGTGTGTATGGGTGTATGTGGCAAGTATCTTTGGTATGCGTCTCTCAGCCTCGCAGTCCTTTGTGACTCATGGCGTGAAATAAAAATGCGCGCTTCATACCTTGAAATAAACAAGTTAATGGATACGCTAACTTTTTACTTCTTAGTGCCTGTCGGGAGTTACACTTTTGGAAATGTTTATACTTTTCCATTAGTTTATAACCCGTCAAACATTTTCTAATCTGGATACGGAAGCAGCTTCTGCTATCTACTGCATGCTTGTAAAAAGGGTCGATTAGTTTCTATAAATATGAGCTAAATAACACTTGATAGAACCTCAGATTAATCTATATAATAAGTTAAAAATGTATTTCCAATTTGTATTTGTTTAAGAATTATAAAAATATAATTCTAATATAACTCATGAGCGTATCATATCATATAGTATCTATATATATATTTGGCTTTACACTCAAAGCGAATTTCTTAGACCTGTCCTACAGGGTATTTCTACCTCAGTTCTCAAAGCTTTTCCTACTCTTCCACTATCTTTTTGTATGCTCGCCTTGATGCAAATGAAAAACTTCACTTAACTGCATTTATCTGCTTGAAGAAGAGTTCTCGCGTGCATTGTGGCCACGACTCTCGACGACTTTATCTGCCCCTCCGAGCGAATTAGCCGCCATTGCTGTGCATGCCACACAGCCACTTCACATGCCACCGAAATATGCTAAATGGCACTCGAGCAGCAATCGAGGTTGGGACGTGCCCCAAGCCCCCGGCAAGGCTCTTCAGTTGCATGTGAAGGGGCCATACCTAGCCGAGGCCCACGATTACTTTTGGCATTTTGCCCTCAAGTGTCTGAAGTCCACTCATGCTAATTTATATAGAGAGCCAGCCAAACCATCTGTGTGTGGCTTTCACTTCAATTTACCACCCGCTCCCCTTCACCCTTCACCATCCACCCTCCACCCTTTTTTGTCTTTTTGAAGTTTAATGAAGCGGGCGAAGAACAAAGCAAACACACAGAAAATATTGCTGGCTCCTGCCGAGGCATAAAGAGTTGGCCAAATAGAGTTTGGGGCTCGTCTTTTTGTCACAGTTCGGTTGCATGCCCCGCTGAGTGGCAGGAAGGCAACCACCAGCCGCTGTCAACATCATTTTGTAAATTCATATTTATATAAACATATATATATATATATATTTGTTTACCAATTGTTCTTGTTGAAGAGGCCCATTTAAAAAGGTCCACGACTTGCACATTTCCTGCAACATTTGCTTCATTTGCATAACTCGACGAACGGCTGCATTTTGTTGCAAATATTTTTGTGCACTGCGGAATTCATCTGCAGCCACAGCCACAGCCACAGCCGAAAATCAAACACAAAGCAAACCCCTCAAAGTGGGGGCAAGCTGTGCAAAGTTTGCTTTGGGGCGCGTGACAAATGCGCAGCTCACCCCGTGGCCAAGTCATGGAGGGCAGCAGCCAGCTTTCATCTCAACGTATTTTTTCAACAGAGAAAAGAAAGAGAAAGAGAAAGGGAAAAACAACAATTTTGTGCATTGCTGTTGCAGCAAAAGTTGTACCAGGATTGAAGGGTGGGGAAAAGGGGGTGGTGGGGAAAACACGTGACATGTTTTGAATTGGATTTACACATGTGCCGAGCTAATACGTGTCCCGTTCGGAGACGTTTTTCAATTTCCAGCAGCCACAGACGTGAGTCAGCAGTGCAGCCAAAAATATTGTTGCCTACTTTTTTGGGCATGTAATTTAAGTAGGTCAACCGCATAATAACTATGATTTATTATAAAGCCACAGTCCCAATATAACCAAACTAAACAATAAAATACAAAATGAATTTTATGTGAGTGCAACTCGAAATTTATTAGCGTAATTAAGTTGTGTCACAAAAAAGTGGAATAAAAGCGAATAAATTGCGAGTACATAAATTAACAAGCGAGCGCGCACAATCAAAACCATTGCACTCGTTTACCAACACTAACAACCATTCTGCACCCACCACTGATCCACCCAGCGGTCACAGGCCGCATGCCACCACCAAAAAACAAAAAAAAAAAAAAAACGAATACCAAAACATTCAACAGCACGCATCGAAATCCGTTGAAATGCCACCAATTTTGTAGAGCTTAAATTGCGTTAGACATTAGAAGCGAGCCCCAAAAGCCAGCCGAACCACCCCGATATTAGCATTAAGCGAGGGTGTGCCTATGCACTGAGAGAAAACCTAATAAATTCAAACAAACATGTTTGTAACTGGTAATTGCCTTCGAACTTCCTTTATCAACCAACATTTTAAAGCAAACTTTCAAAATTTAAGATACATTTTCAAAAATTATCCGTACTTTTTGATTGGGACACCTAAATCTGCTATTTAAATTAATAATTAATAAGCTTTCATAATTTTACAAGTGAGTAAAATATTTTTTAAATGTTTCTATATAGCTTAAGTCTATAGAAACGTATTTCAAATGAACTATTATTTATTATCTGCCCTTCCGGGCACTGTAATTCTTCAAGTGTATGAAAATTTTCCCAGACATTTAGCCGCTGTACATGTTGTTTTTGCTTTGCGCCTGCATTCCGGTCTAAGCTCGTAAAAACGCCGGGAATTTATCGCTTTGGAGTAGATTTTGGGGTAGAGGACGTAAAACACAAAACACCGGGGGTTGTTATTGTTATTGTTGTTGTTGCTGCTGTTGTTGTTGTGCAATTGTCGTGAGTTGCCTTAGTTGTTGTTGGCTGTAGTTGTTGCATGAGTGGGTCTTGTAGGCAGCTGCCACTGTGTATCGAAAGCATTTGAAGCAAAACTTTTGCCGCTTAAGGAAAATCGATGAAAAGCCTTGCCTCCACATGACTCTCATACCGATGGGCCAACCCTTGGCATGCATACGCACAGGTGGCCACACACAACTGCTCACACACACACACACACACACACACGTATATTCATACACGTTTGTACTGATGTTTCAATGGTTCAGGACACGCCACATTAAGCGACATTTTGTTGTGATCAAATTGTGTTGCCTACCTTCCGGGGCGGTAGGCGTGCCTAAGAAAAGGTTTTCCTTTCCGTTCAAGGAAACTGCGCACTTGGCAAAATGCTTGATAACCGAAATCGCTTTTTGCTGCAGCTGACGTTTGAAGTGTATGAATTGTATTCAATGAGCTGTCCAAAGAAAAAAAAAAAGGCAAAAGAAAAACAGAACTTCCGCCCACCCTTTTGCTGACGGGCTCATACATTTTTTTACCATTTATTTATTTGACGTTGTTTGTATTTATTTTTGTACTCCTCCCTTTTTATTTGATTATTGTGAGTCATTTTGGACCAGTCGCTTCCATCAGTTGCACTCGCAACTCAAATTGGTTTTTTAATTAAACGAAACGAAACGAAACGAAATGAACTCTAGTCCCAACTTCACTTCCTGTTGCAGCCCCCACCTCCGTCTTCTGTTCGAACCCATTTCCCATTTCCCATTTCCCATTTAGCTGAATGCTGAAAATTGCATTGCCAATGACTCGTGGAACTGAACTAAATCCTGTTCATTTATATGCCAACAGCGACGTTTCAAGCCAAACCACATAGAAAGCACCGAACAACAACAACCAGCAACAACAGCAACAACAACAAAGTCAGCTGGTTGTGAAAAATTGCATGTGTGAGCAGTTAAATTAAATTAAAGCAAGATAGCAGACTTTGCACGCCTCCTAGATACCCTACCCTCATATATATATGTGTGTAAATAGAAAAACCAGTAAAAGCAAAGCTTAGTAACAAAATATGTAGCAAAGTACTATAAACAAAAACTAAATATTGGCACTTTAATAAACAATGTAACTTAATACTTCTAAATACAACAATAGATAATAATATATTTAACTACTTCTCTATGTGAGTTGATTAAATAGCAAACAAAAAATGGATGAAATAGAATTAATTATTTGCCTAATCGAATTTCTTTCATATAATTTTGCTAATTAATTAACTTTGTTAAACTGGAGTTCAATTATAGAACAAGTTCTGAATCAATTTAACAGCCAATAATACATTTTTGCATAATTCATTGTGCAATAATTGAGAATTAAGCAGACTTATTAAATTAATAAGGCACAAAGAGAAAGGCTTGAAGCAAATATTTATACTTTACAATTGTTTATATGATTCAATATGGCTCAGCAATAGAAATTGAAATTTATGGCACGATGTATGCACATCAATCCCCGTCTTCGTTTCCTATCCCATTTATGGGTCAGTGCAAATGTTGAACGTTGAACGTGGCGTATGAGCAACATGCATACAGCATTAGCCTCCGTCTCGATGTTGGTCCATTTGGCCAGCATGCCAGCTTAATTGATTTTTCATTGAAAGAGAGGATTGTGTTAAGTACAATACGAGGCGAGGCGAGGCTGAGCTGCTCAGTTTCCGCAAAAGCCGTCAATAAGCTGTGAATTATTTAGAGGCTCTCTGCACATTCTGGGCAGCAACAACAAAAAGCAATGTAAGACAATTGAAGTGTGCAGATATGCGATATGCAAAACACGTTTCAGAGGAGAGAAACCACTGTACAAAGGTAGAAATGTTGTAATTCGAGCGACTAGTATGTCAATTATGCAGCACTTTGTGGCTGCCAAAGGGGGGCGTGCCACGTCCTGGATAACAATCAGAAGGTGTCCGGTCGGGCAGACTCTCAGCTTGAATATTTCTCATAAATATGGCAATAACAAAAAGCAAAAACCACACAAACCGTAAAGATAAGCCAAGTGACAGGCAGACAGACGGCTCGACAGACCAGCCGACCGCAAGGATCTGGGACGTTGAGTTGTGAGCTATTAAAAATTGTGCATGCCAGAAATTGAGACAAGACCAAACTTGACAGCAATCTTCAATTTCAGTTAATGTCGGAACTTTGTGCGCACCGCAAATGAAAAGAAAAAGGAGAAAAAAAAAAAAAGAAATAAGCGAGCAAGCTAAACAATGTAGAAATAATAAAATAAAGCAACAAACAAATAAACCAACTGCAGCCTTAGAATAAATCCTTTCTTAGCTGCTGCTCTAACAAATGTCCCAGCTGCTACTGCTGCTGCTCGTCATAACAACGAATCTGTTATTGTTCAGCCGCTGGCCAGAGAAAGGCTTCACAGCAGCTGCTGAGCAAATAGCAGCAAATGCAGGAGTCAAAGCTCAAGTGCGAGCGAGAGAGCTGAGTGGAGCGAACCACAGTTGGAAGCTGGCAACTGGCAACTGGCAGCTGGCAGCTGTTGCACTCGGGCAGTCAGCAAATCAAATGCCAAGCCTTAACACAGATCCTGGCCGGGCCAAGAGAGGAAATGGAAGTGGGCAATGGCATACCCCATGGCCTGCCACATGAATGCCGATAGTTGTCAAAGATTATGACACGAGCGCTTGCCGCAAATGCTGCTCACAGAGGGCATGATGTATGAGAGGAGAGGAGAGGAGATGAGAGGGCAGAGGGGTGACTGGAGAGTGGAGTGGGGCTTGAAGCAAGTGTCATAAACTTTCAAGCAATGAACACATTTGCGCATATTTGCATAAAACTCAATGGATGAGCGACGACTGAATCTGGGCCAAATGGCGGAGCAACTTTCACAACCAGCCCAAATGCGGCCGGAAACCCAAGAGCCCAAGACGAACCGCAAATGCACTTCAAATCCCTTTTCCCCACACATCTTTTCATTCATTAAGGAGGCTGTATGATGGATTAAAAACAAGTGTGCGAACATTATAATTTTCAGCGTGATTATCATTTTAATGTTTAATAATGTATTATGCAAGCATAAGAATAATACATGAAGGATTTGCATCAAACTAGAACTTGAAGAAAATCTTTTTCGGAGGAAATTCAACTTTGAACAAAATCTCAATTCTCTAGTTAAAGCAAAAACAAAGTTATTTACTATTAATTTGCATTCTTTTTATATTCAAAATATCTGGCTTAACAATAAAGGGTATTCAATGCAGAAAGGTACATTTAAGAAGAAATCCGTAATATTGTTGTGGCGCATCTCAACTTTTTTGCCTCTAGCTCAGACTAACTCTCTCTACACACTTACATGCAACATCTACTTCAGCATCAGCATCAGCATCTTGAGCGCTTATCTACTTTAGCCATTCGCCTGCCACCCTTAAATGCACAGTTATTGGCAATGGCTGGTGGGCTGCTTGGATTGGTTCTTGGCTGTTTGGTTGGCCGTAGTCAGCCGGAGCCCATATAAGCCACGATTATTAAAAATTGAAAATACTTTTGCCAACGGAAAAGTCGCAGTCGGGCTGGCAGCAAGGCAAAGTTTTTGATTGCAGTTTATGCATATGAATGAAGTTGTTTGGCTTTTAACTTTGCCAACAAGCAAAAGAACAAGAGCCAAGAAAAAAACATCTTTGCAAAAAAACAGGCAAAATAAAACTATTGACAATTTGCATTAAAAAATGGCACAAAGCAAAAGCCATTTCCCAAGCATGGCTCATAATTAAGTTTACGATCGAAAGTCGAAATTGAATCGGGAGAAGTGAAGAGCTTGCGAGTAGAACAGGTAGAACTTCTGCATATAAAACTCGGCATCGCTTTGACTAAATTGTGTATAAAAATGCATTATTCATTTGGCCAACATTTTCCAGCCAACTCGCACTGCCAATCCAGCCATTAGGCAAAAGCGTCAACCGTAAAATACTAAACTGAAATTTTGTGTTCAACAAATGTTGACAGCAGCGCGGCCAAGTTGTGGTTGCAGAACCTCCAGCCAGGCAGCTTCATTAGAGACGCCACCGGAGTGCGGAATGCGGAATGCAGAATACGGAATACGGAATACGGAATACGGAATACGGAATACGGAGTCGGGAGTCCCGGCCAAGTTGACAGCTGGCGCTGACGGAGATCCGCGCGACAAAGTGACGCAAAGTTTAATTGAAATTCTAGAAGAGCGAAACAGCAAAGAAAAACTAAGTAAAAAACGTAACTCAGAAAAAAGAGGGAAAACAAAAACAACTGCGCAGACTTCAAATTAGTTTTACATAAATTTTCTTAGCAAAGCGAACAAAAAACTTTCCCATTCAATGCACACAAAAATATTGTACGCATAATTAGTTGTCATTAGTTTTGGATACATATTTTCCTTCATATTGAATGTGCGACAGAGCAAGAAACCAAAGAGAAAGACGGAAAGCAGTCGAGAGTGTGCTATAGGATAAGTGGGATAAATATGGATTTGAAGTATTTTTTACGCAAAGTTTAATTGAAAGCACAGCGGACTTTTTTGCTTTTAGCATATACATATATAGAGATTACCGATACTACTATTTCTTACAAAACAAAATATAAATTTTATTACATAAAGAAATTATCTAATAAATCTCGTTTTTATATATATATTATAATATATATATATGTTTATATATTTATTATATATATATATGGCTCACATATGATCATTTGTGATAGTATATTATTATATTGATTTATAAACTGATTGTAATGCAATCGTTTTTAAGAAGCTACATACACATATATACATAGATAATACTAATAGATTACATATATTTATCTTGAACTGTACTACAAAAGGGCGTGGCAGGCCTTTGAGTGTGTTTAGGAACAAAGGGAAAGATTTGCTTTAGCTTTTACCCTTGCCGGAAAATAGAATTGATTAAGGTCCTTTATTGTTGCTGTTTTGGCACAATATTTGAGTTTCATTTGGCTAAATTGTTTGCTTTGCAAAACCGAAGGCGATGATAATGGCAAAGGGAGTCGAGTTTTCCATTTGTCTGATTAATTGCAAATCATAAATCACTTGAATGATTTTCAACCTTTTTCACCTGCCAAGAGTTTTGATTTTATTGGGAGCGATGGCAACGAATTTGTGGATTAACTTTAACCTTTGCCCTTTTCTCTATTATATACCAGCACATATATATGTACATGTATACATGTATACATAGATTTATTTGTCTTGTAATTCGCTTTATGGCTTTCTGCTGCTCCATATGGCAGCGTGTAAATATTTTATATGCCCGGTTCAATATGGCGGCTGTCGTGCCGCCATTTTGCCATTCGCCATATTTCATTTCCGCTTGTCGTTGACTTTGTTTGTGATGTTGTTGTTGTTGTTCTTGTTGGTGCTGTTGCAAAACTCAATTATTTATGCATGTCACGTCATTTCGGCTAACCAGCAGCAGCAGCAGCAGCAGCAGCAGCAGCAACAACAACAAAGCTGAGTTGGGTATGAAAGAAATTTGCGCAAAAATTCAAATGTCACCGCCAAAGCTGCGGCTGCTTTGTGTCATACTTGTTCAATAGTTAAAAGGAGTATATTAGCTTTTGTAAGGCGATAGGTTAAATTTATTCTTAAGTTAAGCAGCAGTACGTACAAATTTTCAGATTATTTATAAATAATAATATATAATTTTACTGCAGAATTCAAGAAATTTATTAGCTTCAAAGCTCCTTTAGAGTTCGATCTGTAAATTGTGCATTGGATCAACATGATATTCAAGTTCGGGTTGAAGTTTAATTACAACATTTCTAGTCATTGGGTAAAGTATTTATTAAAAAAAAGTAAACTGTGAACGAGTATTAAGCAGTCAGTACAAATACAGCACGTGTCTTTTTTTTTGTTTGTATTATTTTTGCTAACTTTTTTGCAGCTGCTCTAATGCCTGGTAGGCGGGGCACATAGGTAGCCGCTGCTTATTAGATTGCCACGCATGTGTATGTGTGTGTTTGATGTATGTGTAATGCCTTTTAGGTAGATTTATGGCCATGAGAAGCGGCACTCTAGGACAGCGCAGGCCTGTCCACACGTGCCCCATTGAAGGCAATTGAATTGTAATTTCAAACATGACATTTTCATTTTTGATACGGTTGGCAATTTTTCATTGGCCTTAAGCGCGTGGCTTTCCTTGTTGGCCATCAAAAAGTTATAACTTAATTGTTGTTCTGAAGGCTGATGTGCAGCTGTTGGTCAGTCAGTCAGTCAATCCCGTCACTCCATCAATCATATGGGATGTCATATTTTCGCACTCACATTACGTATACGCTGCGTGCACTGGTTGCTGAAGTTTATTTTTAATTTGATAAACTCAACACAAAGCAAAAAAAAAAAAACAAATTTTGTTAAATTAAATCAACACGCATTCAACAATAAAATTATATTAAAAGCAGAAAATAAAAATAAATATGATGAAACAATATAAAATAAAGCCGGAACGGCGTTGACTTCAATGAAGCGTAAAATTGAATTGTTGTCGCTGTTGTAGCCACATTTAATATAGCTCCATCCCCTCCTCCCTTCTCTTCTCTATTTTTCCTTCCCCCTTTTGACCACGCCCCTCACTTTGCGCCAACGCCCGCAGCAACCGCACCCAATTCAATGCATAGTCTATCTATATTATTATTATATTATTTGCAATTTACCAAACAGTTCGTCCGCAGTCAAAGTTAAAAGATGCCCACGTTTTATGGCCATGTAAATGGAAATCCAAGTTCCACGCCTCGAGCTCCACGGGGGAGCCTCTGTGTATGGGACGCTCATTGTAATCAAGTCATAAATTGCTCAATGCGTCGGACCGGAACTTAAACAGCGTTCAACCCATTGCCTAACAACAAAATGGAGCAGCACGTGCCAAAAACACACATACGCACACACGCTGACACACTGCCACACGGACATACGCACACACACTTGCTCACAAGCCTAAAGATTTATCTGAACGTCCTTTGCTTGGCTTTCAATAAGATGGGATTAAGTTTTAAAGCAAACTACAAACGAGAACGAGTTGCTCTTGCTCAGTTCCAAAAGCCAATAAAAGCTCAGATCTCATATCTATATATCTAAATACACATTACTATATATATAGAGTATATATATATATATAGATATATATGTATATATATTATATAAGTTGCCAAGACACTTAAAGCCCCCTTTGGCCTGTGCGCGTTCTGGCGATAAGTGTTATTTTCAACTGCCAGCTGTGATTCTACAGAAAAGTTTCATGTTACCAAAACGACATGGGCCACAGCTCCCCTGGCAGGCCGCACCCCTCCGCCACCCTCACCTATCTCTCTCTCTCTCTCCCTCTTTTACTCCCTTTCTCTATAACCTGCGTCTTTTCTTGCTACTTTGTGTTCGACAATGTGTGTGTGTGTGTGTGTCTCAGCTATAAATTTCGTTATCACAATGTGCTACCGATAAGGCTGTAAAATTTGTCTGCTTTAAACTGCTGCAGCTCGATTATTTCTATATATAAGCACTTTTATTTATGTACTGCTGCTGCATTAACTTTGTGCATCAAACAAAAAACTTTGCTTTGGCATTCATTGAATCAAATTTTTTCTTTTTCTTAATTTTCTTTGGTTCGGGAAATTCTGTGACGCATATGCGGGATGAAAAACTCATGACTCATTCACTTCATATCAACGTTAACGGCACTTAACTTTCACACTCCGCCATGAGGATGTTTGCAGTCATGGTTGAGTTTAAGCTTTTGCTTCATCTAATTTTCATAAGGCCAAGTGGAATTTCTACTCACGAAAATTGACTTCAACCATCGCCTCAAGTGGGCGGCCACCAAAGCTCCGTTTTCCACAAAAAAAGCCACAAAACCAACGTAAATGGAATTTACATCGCCATCGGCTCTCAACATATCGTCTACATCGTGTATATCGTGTATGGTATGTATCATAAGCAGCATAATTTGTTTGTGCAATATGCATATTAGGTTGGTCAAAGGCGAAGTCCATTTTGTAGCTAGGTTATATTAAATTTTAATATACGAGGATTCTTTGTTAAGCTGCAGGCTTTTTGTATATTATATATGTATACAATAAATTTAATCCATAATTTTTGCAATATTTTATCTGTATTTCAAGTTTACCATAAGGATATTTTAAAATTAAATAGCATTCAATCAGATGATAAAATTTTGCAAACTTTTTAAACAGCCCTCGTACCCGAACTTTTATTTATTCATATTTCACTTAAGTGTGCTTTTGGCTTTTTTCAGATTTCTTAATGTACATTGATTCAAAAATTTCTGTTTTCAAGAAAAGATTCACTTACAAATTGTATTTCACAATACTAGAAATGAACAATTTTTGCGCATTGAGAAATATAAGATAGGGTGTTGGTATTTAAACCTTTGCAATGATATTAAATCTTTTAAAACTGTGATTATTATATATACTTCGATTATTGTATATATAATACTGGGATTATTATATATATAATATAGCTAATGCTTTACTCTTTGTGTCAGAAAATATATGAATTTCATATTTTATTTTAATAGTTGCTGCACTAGTTCATATAGCACACACATTAAATAAAAAAACATTAAAAAAAAAACTAAAATATGTATCAAAAAAAGACCTAACGATGCGATGCCATTTAATAAAATGTGCTTATCCTTTTTTTATACGGTTTAGTAAAGTGTGTTGGTTCTCGTAAAAGTATAAAATTCATATATAAAACTGAATGTCAGTATTTATGAAATGTTTACCTACATATGCAACCAAGTTTACTTGTATATGTATTGAGAACATTAATTAAATCGCTATACTTTGCGTTTCCCATAAATTGCTTAAACAATTTTTTATCGAGCTTTAAGAGTTAAATTAAATTGTTTCGTTTTTCTTATTTATTTGAATCTCTTTCCTTTTTTCTTATCTGCGCTCTGTTTCGTTTGTTTTTTCTTTATGTATAATAATACATATATATATATATATATATATATATAAGTCAGCTTCGACTTTAGCTGCTTATTTTCATTTTAATGAGGATGTGAACTGGGAAAATGTGTGGAATTTAAAATATATGGAGATATTTAAATAGTTGGGGCCTTTGGTTCACATATAAAAACAGTGTGAAACTAAACTATTTTCCATAGCTAGCTCTTCTCCCTATAGATAATTATTTTGCTAAAGAAATATGAAATTACATTATAAATTTAATATACATTTAGTGGCCAAAATATCTTCCGATTGACAGTGTAAAATGTAAATTACACTGCTTAAGTTAAATTCCCTCAGATTTATGGCTCTAACTTTATCATAAGAACATATATATAAAAAAAGGGTATCTCAATTTTCAATTTAACTATTTTAACTTTTCCTTTTGTTTTGCCGAAAGAGCTGCATTTACTACATTGTTTATCCATGTAGTTGTCCAAAAAGTTGAACATTGTTTTCCGCCGTTGTTGGCTTTATTTCTGTCCTATTTTTAGGGCCAATTTATAAACTGGGCTGCAAAAGTGCACACCGATTTTTAGGGTAATAATTTATAGGCCAGTTTCGGGGTTCGCTGCCCACAGCAAAAAGTTTGCGATGCTCAATTTGTGCAACCATTTTATATTATTAATGGTTAGCATTGTTATAGCTGGCAACTGGAATCTGGCAACTGGCAACTGGTAGCTGGTATCTGGTATCTGGCAACTGGCAACTGGCAAGTGGATGGCTTTCAAAGGGATTTGCTTTCTACTCAAACAAATGGAATTTGTGAAAATGCATTTGCATTGTGGCCGGAGGAAAACGAGTCCGAAAGCATTTTCCTTGCGCTATGCAATTGTGGTGCGAAGATTTTGGCTGCCTTTTGCTGTGGTGACACATGCCAAAAATCCGACTGCTATGAAACCGGAAACGAGTAACAACTGCAACAACAACAATATACAATAGATAGACGTCAACCATTTTGTGGGCATTTTGTGCACTCAACTGTACCAGCTGCTGCCTGTGCCCACTGTCCCTGTCCCTGTTCCTTCCCCCAGTACCTAGTATCCAGTACCCACTGTACCGTGCTTTGCGCTGTTTGCTCTGTTGTGCTGTGTATTTTATGACTTGTTATTGCCACGCCCCCTGCCACAACAGAATGCAACCGAACGCCTGGCCTAGCCTTCGAAAAACTTTATGCATTCAAATTACAAAAACCAACTTTAAATAATGTCCTGAAGTCAAGACAGAAGCATTTCCTGCTTAGATATAGTCTCTCCTCTTTCCCCTCCCTAAAATTAAAGTCTTGCAATAAAATGTATGTTAACAAAGTTTTTGTTTGTTTTTTGTCATCCTTCAGAAGCAAAAAAAAGTTGATCTGTTTACGAAATATATATTTTAGTCTTGTAACTCATCTGGATAAAAATGTTTTCTATTTTTCTTAAGACTAAGGCAATTTTTAACTAAAGCAAAACTCTTTTAGCCAACACTGTGAATAGCTTTATTTTTATTAAAGACTAAATATTATATCTATAAATTTTACATCGAATGTACATATTTATCTTTAAATGAATCAGATTTTATACATGACAAAAGATTTAAAATACGATATAAATATATGCTTTCGTTTGATTAAACCTTTTAGCAGTATACATATAAAATAATCCTAGTTAATAGTTAAATAATTCCGAGATATCTCGTAGTCGGTCAAATTCGGCGACCACATTTCGACTTATTTGTGCTACATTTGGAGCTTGTTTTGGGGTTTTCTTAAGATTTTTTGTCTTTATGTTAACAGCCACGCCCCCTACAGTCTCCATATGCGAGAAAGCAAAAGGAAACCCAATAGCACTTTAGCAGGTACTATGCTAAGAAGAAGAAGAAAACTGAAAGGATCTTCAGAACATTGAAGTCCATTGCTGCTGCTGATGCTGCTAAAAGTGTTCGCCAAGTGTTGAGAGGTGTTTTTTCTTCTTCTTTGTTGCTGCTGTTGTTGCTGCTTTTTGTTGCTTTTCACTTGATGCTGCCATCAATTTTTACCTTTTTCGCCTAGTTTTGAACAACAGGAAAGAAGTTTCTCTTGTGTTCCGTTCGGTTCGCCGCTTTGTTTACGGCCAAATACAAAACAATGGCATTTTTACACATGAGCGCATTTGAGGCAACTTTTTGCAGCAGTTGCTGTTGACATCTTGCATTCAACTTGAAATTAGAGCTGCTTTCAAGCTGCTACTGCTGTTGCTGCCTTAGCTTCTCCCTCTGCTCGGACTCTGACTAGAACTGGGTCTCGAACTGGGACTTGAATTGGGACTCGGATTGCATATTTAAGCCATTGCTATAGATCTTATTCCATGCCCCACGTTCTAAAAGTAAATTATTGCCAGCATATGGCGGCAACTACTGCTGCTGCTGCTGCTACTGCTGCTGCTGCTGCTACTGCTGCTGCTGCTACTGCTGCTACTGCTGTAGCATTTCAATTGGCCAAATCATTCGACTCATTGGCTCGCCTCTAGTTGGAAGCTGGGCCACTCGGCAGCTCTTTGTTTGCCGTTGGCATTAGTAATACAAATTGCACAGCGAAAGTTCAACAAACTGCATTTAAAATGGGGCACACCAACTAAACAAACACACACACAAAAATCAACACACACATTGCAAGGAGTCACTAACAGACTTGAATTGAAAAATAAAAATGGCGCAGACTGCCATTTTGTTGCTTTTTATAGCTATTTTTATTTTTTGTTAGCCATTTTAAGCTTTTGTGTCACTTAGCGACATTTTCAGATGTTCTATTCGTACAGTTTAAACACTACTATTAATATATTTTCAGCATATTTATGCGCAGTAGTTTATTTAACTGCTCTTCTAAAACTAATTTAATGTTCATCACGTATCATAAAGTAAAAATTCTCTTGTGCGTTACACAACCTCCACAATTGCAGCTAATTAGCTACGAATTATATAACAGCACGTGTTAGTTTTGCTAATAGGACTCGACGCAAACCGCAAATTTGAAGCGGAATCATATAACAAACAAACAAACACTTAAATTGATAGACATTTATGTATAAATATTTAACAAATGTTTTCATATATATAAACATATTAATATAAAAATCTCTTTTAAGTGCTCGAGATTTAATATTGAATTTCGATCTGATAAAATGCCTTATTAGTTGATGAATTGCATCTATTAATATTTTCCATTAATGATTGGCATTCAATGAAGCTATCCACATACCAATTTATTCAGTAGCCTATCATAAATAATCTCCACTGACATTTCACACAATATTTCCCCACTAAAAGCTCTTTTTTATAAATATTGTTTTCAAGTCGTTGACTAATTGAATTTTAACGGCAATTAACGAACTGCCACTCGATTTCTTAATTAAAAAATCTATTAAAATTAAAAAATAAATTAAAAAAAAATATATATAATATATATATATATATATATATGGATATTCAAAGCTTACCATTGGTGATAATTCGTCACACAGTTTGATATGCTGAAAATAAAAAGAGGAAAAATGAGAAATATGCGAGAAATTGATTTATAAATCAAATGCGCAAGCAATAAAGAGTCCAATCAAACGGGGCGCCACCCCAATTAAAATGCTCAACATCAACCGTTATCTTACACACACACAGCAGCATCTGCAACTACATCAACAACAAAATGGCCACACATAATGCCCAGCGTCCATTTTGTTTATTGACTTTATCGAGTGTCAAAAATGGCATCATAATCAGGGCAGTAAATAGAGAAGAAATGTCGGGCACTAAGGACACTTCCGGCTGCCATTAGCCGAGGCGCTGGTTACAATTTATGGCCCCGGCGCTAAATCAAAAACTTTATGAAATCGACATAAGAAAAATGCTGCGAGTAGCCCAATCTGTACAACCCCCCACTGCTCCACCCGCCCCCTTTCACACCCCTTGTATACTTATGTACATATTATAGGGGCTGCGGCCAAATGAAGCGGCAAGCAAGACAAGAATTCGGGTGCACCTGACTAGTAGATACTCTTGTTTGAAACGGCTTGACTCTAGAACAAAGAACTCTAGCTGAACTAAACTTAAACGAATCAGAACCAAAAATAAAATACATGTATATATATATATATATTTACTGCGACTTAATAATACAAAATAATCATTTTAATTTAATTTAATTTAAACAATTCAACTCTAGGCCTTTCATCTACGGCTTTACACATAAAAAGTATATATATACTCTATATAGACAACCAGTATATTTACCAAAAATCAGCATACCCTGTCACTCTCCATGGATTCGGGGTATAAAAAGACGCTTGGGAATGGCTTGGCGGTTGCGTGGTTGTGTGGTTGTGTGGTTCGCAGGTTGGTGCGCCAACTGGGTAACTGGGGGGCTATTTGGACTGCTTGTTTCATCAACTCAAACTGCTGACAGCTGATAAATGCTGTTCAATTTGTTTCACCAATTTTTTGCCCTCCATTTAAAATTGTATAAAATGGCGGTTGACATTTGACATGCCCCCAAGCCACATCGAAGCGGGGCAACCCTCATGTTTGTCACTTTCCATACGAAAATAAAAATAAAAGTACAAAACGTGAAAACAATGTGGCTAAAATAGCTGATGTCGAACATTGTTGGCTTACTTCGTAGCTCAACTCAACTGCAGCTTAAAATTTGTACTTCATCAGTTTCTCTTTGATATAATAAGAATTAAATGGACAATTCTTTTGAACCCTTAATACTCTGGCTAGCTTAGGACTAGACTACTTCATAGATATTTTTATCTAATCTTATGAACCTGAACAAACATTCTGTTTTTAGTTTCGTCTTAAGATTTGATTTCGATTTCTGTTTTTATTTATATTTGCGCAGCAGATTTTATTTTATTGTATATATTTATAAACATCTTTTAACCTCTTTTAGCCTGACAAATCTTTTTTAAATGTTATGCAATTGATAACGAATATAGAACAAACACATTTTTTACGTAATGTTATTGGCCATCATTTTCAATTGAATGCTTCCCAAGAAAAAAATTAATAAAGATTGTTTCTTTTGAAAATGACGCAAGCATTATTAATATGCACACGAGTGTATATTTAATAATATTTTGCTTTATTTCGAACGTTGACAGAATCAATTGCGAACTCACTTTATGGAAGAAATAAGCTGCTGAAAGTTAAGCTTTTGTTGATTTATATTTTTGCTTTATTTCTTTCGGTTGACTGGAGCACAAAAAAGAGGAAGGAATCAATTCAAGTGAGTAAAACAAATTGTAAAAACTCAATAAATATTTTGCTTTCATTCGCTCTGGGACAACATTTATTTGTGATAACTGTTTGTGCGCTTACTGTGTGGCAGAATCTGTGAGGGTGTGAGTGAGAGAATTATGACAATCTTTCGACTGTCTAATGTGGAGCCTTTCATTACAAAAAGTACGGCGTAACATTCCGTTTGGGTATGACGCGCTCTCCATCGGGCACAGCCAAAAAGATGTGTGGGAAGCGCTCCTGAGCTGTCTTGAAGCTGAGTATGGCGGCCACGTTGCCGCAACGATAGCAATAGTTGGGTGCGGACCAAACCGTCACGAGCTTCTCCTCGAACATGTACTTGAGGCCATCGTCGACCAGCTGATGCGCGCGACAGATCAGGATAAGTTTGTTGATGGCCAGAAAGTCGTTGGTCACCTTGTGCCCAAAAAGCCAGCCGGCACCGCGAGGACTCTGGTCCCAGGACTCAATGTCCTCTGGATCGGACCACACCAAGTCACAGAAGGCGCCCTTGTAGGGTATCTCGCCGTTGCGTTCGATTGTGCGTATCTGATCCAGAGTCACAATCTCCGGACTCAGCCCGCCATGCACGCAGAGCACCTGCTCGTCGATGATCGCCGCAATCGTGAGCAGATCGAACACATTGCAGCAATACTTCCAGCCATTCACGTTGCCGTACTTGCTGAAGCACTCGTCAAAAAAACCGTAGACCTTAGTTATCTGTCTCGTCTCGTGATTGCCCCGGAGCAGAGTTATCTGGCTGGGGTAGCGCGCCTTCAGCGTTAGCAGCCTGGTGAACGTCTCCAGGCTATAGTAGCCCCGATCCACAAAGTCGCCCATGAATATATAGTTTGTGTCCGGTACCTCGCCGCCAGTGCTGAACAGCTTCTGCAAGTCGTAGAACTGACCGTGAATATCCCCACAGACGGTGACAGGTGTGCTGACCGGCTGCACGTTGGCCTCCTCCAGGAGAATGTCGCATATTATTTGGCAGAGCTTTCGCAGTTCATTCTCTGGCAGATATTGACACTTCTTCACTGTCTCAATCCATTTGTCAACATCCCCCATTTTAAGCTCCTCACCTGTGTTCCTTCACAATAGCTACGAATCTTGCACAGAAAAGAACAGAAAAATAATGTTTTCTATTCTCCGACAGATCTCTCTAAACTCACTTGAATTACACAAAAAAAAAAAACTTACAATGAAAGCAAATAGTCAAATTTTTGTTATATTTGATTTATAACGATTTCAAATCAAATGCTGAATCTCTTGGACCGCAATTATGAAAAAGGACTTCTGGTTGTTCATCAAAACAGCACAAAAAGTCGTACCTTTTTTTATTTGCATAATCACAATTATTCACGTATTCATTTAATAATTCTTTTCTTTCTGGCCAGACAAAAAAGTTCTTTTTATAAGGCTGTGCAAAAGTCTGACGTTTCTATGGAAAAACAGACACAAATTGATGAAAGAAAAAACTCATTTTAATTTTAATTCATTTTACTTTTTGCTTTTTTTCAATGGCTGCAAAGGTTGCCAACCAATTCCTTACTTTGTGTAAAAAAAATATGTGAATCAGGATTCAAGCCGCAAGCTTTTCAATTCACATATAAAATATTTAGTTTATGGATTGGAATATTTTTAATTGAAGCAGAGGGCAAGTTCTGCTTGAGCCTTAAATTATGAAAAGAGTTTTTGCTTGTATTTATTACATATATATTTAAGCACATATTCTAACATTAAAATTAAATCTTGTTGGCAAGTGTAATTTTTTATTCTACACCTACAATCAGGTGATATTTAGTGAAGTTTAACATTACAATAAAGTCTTGTTGGCAAGTGTAATTTTTTATTCTACACCGGATTGTAGGTGATATTTAGTGAAGGTTAAGCTTTACATTTTCACATTTTCTTTACTTTCTATTTGTCAGTTACTGAATTAACTTTTCCTTTCTAAGAAAATAATATCTGTACGCTTATTTTTATATCACCTCTGAAACTAGGACCTTTGTTCTGTCACTCACGCATTAAAAAGTTTGATGCTATCGGTATATACAAGGAGATGAAATTTTATATGTACTTATATTTATATATATAAATATATAAATAAGCATAAGTATATTTATAAGTAACGGATGGTTGAGCTTTACGCTTAGCAAGTCGACTTCTTAAGGCTTGGCGAAGTAAAAACAACAGCGTGTGGTTGCCATAACAGCCACAGCCACAGAGACAAGAAACAGCAACAAAAACAAAAACAAAAACAGCAACAACAACAACAACAACATTAGCAGCAGCAGCAGCAGCAGCAGCAAGTTGAGCAACAACAACAATAATAATCGCCAGCTGGCATCAACATCATTATGCGGGCTTGCATAAAGTGTAGCATATGCTTGTTGCTCGAGGGCAACGACTTGAGCAACAACTACAACGACGACAACAACAAAAAAAACAGGGTATAAGCATCATTCGCAGCCTTTTCAGTTGCTTTAAGTCAACAAATCGTAGATCTCGCCAGTTTCACACAGGCACTCGAAAGAAATTTGCAGGCTGGCTGCACAGGCTTCTTGCCAAAGCGAGTGTTTGAGCCACAAACTGAGAGCGCGTTAAGCTTGTGGCCAACAAATTGCTTAAGTTTTGCCCGGAATCTAATTAATTTCAAGCATGAATACATAAACTTTTCGAACTAAGCTTCAATGTCTATTAATTTTCGGGAGCGCTCTGTGTGTGTAAGTGTGTGGGTGGGGGCTCCGCTTCCAGGAATCTATTAGGCTGTAAACTTCTTCCGCTGCAGACACGCACACATTGATTAATTTTAAGACAATAATCATAAAGGCGTTGCCCACCTGACCACAATTGGGCAGCTACTCACTCCATCCATCCATCTATCTATCTCGCTCTTTCAGCCACTATTTACGCTGGCTTCGTGGTCCGTTATATTCAAAATGGCGCACGTGCCAGTGTGTGCGTTTTGCGTAGCATACTTTGCAGCGTCTTCATTTCAGCAAACCAAAGCACGTTGTTTGGGCCGTGGCAGAGTCTTTTGGCCGCCTCCAGAAGTTTGGTTAGTTAATTCGCCGCCTTCTACGCTCATTGCAACTTTTAGCAAGCCAAAGGCTAGGAAACCTAATCAAACACCAGTGCAGCACAGTTAGCTTTTTTCAGCCAAATCTGGAGTGTTTTCTACATTTCTTAAGGCTATTTTCTCTCAGATATTTTGAGTTTGTTTGTGCATACCTGAATCCTTTTTTAAACTATAATAAGTTGATTCTTTCTTATATTTATATAATCTGGTAATATCAGAAGTAATTAAAAATGCATACAATCAAATTAGTTTGTATACTTTCAAATAATTAATTTTAAATTATTTATTTGCATTGTTTTCCAAAGAAAATTCTGAGATGCATTCCAACCCTTCCCGTTTTCAGCTTATTAAATTCTACCGCTAAAACTAGCCTTTTTCGAGGCCGACAACACTGGTTCCCTGTCTTAATGTTTTTGCGGCTGCCCCTTGGCACAAAGTTTGCTTCGTTTGTGTTGTTTTCCTGGTCGAGCTTGGCACGCAACCAAAACGGGGCCAACGCGGCGCGTCGTGAACTCGTTCACCAGCTGGAAGGCAGGTAGAAGGGGTCCCAAAGATTTCACCTGGCAAATAAACTTGCACAAACTGTTTGCGTGTTTGGCTGTTATTTATAATACGCTGCTCACCCTCAAACCCTACACTACGTTCCTCTAACGGAAAGCCTTCAACTTGACCATTGAATCGGGCCTGCAAAAATTTAACATTTCCAGTTGCACCATCTTAACTTTTTGGCTTACTCGTTGCGGCGTTTAAGTTTTAATTGGATTTCAGTTGATTTTGTTTTAGCTTTGCACTCCACTTATATTTTTGTTGCTCTAGCTTAAAAAAAAAAACGCTTAATTTCAACAAATTTTCCCACTGACTGAGCGCCATTCATTAACATTTTTCTCATTCGCATTAGCATTCAAGAGGGGTTCGCATAATTCCCATTGGTAAAACTTATTTAAACATCCCCTTCAATCGGAGCTATTCAGAACACTCTCAATTAATTAAGTAAATAACTAAAAAACAATTTATCATTATTTTTCACATGTTAAATAAAACAAAGTAATAAAGCGGATTATGAGGGTTTTTTTTATAAAAGGCAATTTATAACAATATGGCATGAAAATTAATTTTAATAGATTTTTATTGTTAAAGAATGTAAAAAGGATTACATATGGCAGCCGAAGAAAATAATTCGAATTTCATATCAGAAGAAACTATTCTAGCAATAATTGAATAAAATAATTGTATTAAATGCGATTATTCATTTTAAAAGCTTTTCTTTTAAATTCCCAAACATTTTATTTTGCACCAGCTTCAATTTGCTCTTGCTTTAAAAAAAGGGATAACTGAACGCTTTTATCATAAATATTTACGAAAGTCAGGCTCATATCTTTCTCCACATTCTTGTGCATAATTTTAAAATTAAGGTCATTGCATTTGTGGATTAAAAAGCGAGCGAAATGTTTTACAAAAGCGTTAAGCAAGGGCTTCAAAATAAATTCCTCGGCAAGAACGCACAAAAATTTCTTTACAAGCGAATTCCAGACACCACAGGAACTCATCCACCCACACACATACACATACAGAGAGAGGGAGAGAGGGGGAGGGAGAGAAGTACCCTCAACCCAAGCAGTTCCTTCATTTCCGGATCGCATTCCTAGCAGGCATCAATGTAAACACATTCAAAGCTATCAACAATTTATCACGGCAACTGAACGAAATCTCATTTGCAAAAGAGGAAAAGTTTTGCATGCGCGGGAAGGAGTGAAGACGAGGCTGTGATTGTCAAACTGTTCAGCGGCCGCAGGCTCTGGCTGCTGCTGCTGCTGCTGATGCAACAAACAAAGCAATTCACGATAGAAAACAGAGAGACAGAGAGAGAGAGAGGGGGAAATGAAAAATAGACGGAAACAGCGACAAACGCAATTTGTGTTGTGTACCAAACACAACAAAAGGAAATGCGAGAAAAAGAAATTGTTAAAAGGGTTTGGCGGCTGGCCCCCAAACTTTGGGGAAATGGAAATAAATAAGGAAATCATGTTTAACTTTTGCCCAGCTAGACAATAAAAAAGGAAAATGCTTTCCATTTCACAGCAAATCCATATATCACAATACGCATCTGTGCGACTCGCATAATTCTTGGCCCGATTTGATTGCCACTGCGTCTACCAGACCTCCAGCCTAACCCTACCAAACCGCCAACCAGCTCCAACCAATGTCTCGTACTGGCCTTTGTTTCATTTGGCTAAAAAGAAAGCCAAACAAAGCAAACATCGAGCGTGTAAAAGCAAAAACAAAGGATATATTGGCCAAGGGACTCGGAAAAGCTGAGCAAAAGTCGCCGCAGAGATACGACGGAACACACACCTGCGTTCAATGCTAGCACAAAATTGTTGCAACAAAGCATTAGCATAAAAAGTACACAAAACAGTTGCCGAGCGAATGCGAAGACTTTTCTGCGTGACTGTGGCGTATCTCTCTATATATATACATATATATATATATGTTTGTGTGTGTGTGTGAGTATAATGGAGTGAGTGTACATAGTTTAATATTGCACATTGTTGTCCGTGTCTGTGGCTACACTTGCAACCAGACAAAATAGTTTCCGGCTCTGAATACGTTCATGCGTTCACAGATATCGAGTATCTAACAAGTGTAATTATGTATACAGAAAGTATAGAAATGAATATGATATTAGATAAGTGTGTGGCATATTGATTTATATTTTACTCTTTAAATTCCCTAACTATTTGAATACTCAATTACATTTTATATGCATGCTATAAATATTTATGTACATTTGCTATGCCAAAACTTTACTCATTTATTATTGACAGCCAGGTGTACGAGTTTTGTAATGCTCTATGCAAATGTGTAATGCTTCAGTTTAAAAAATGCAATTTATAAATAAAACTTATACTTGTTCTTTATCACGAGTTCTAATTTAGCCGAATATTAGATATATATACCTTAAGAAATAGAGCTCATTTTATATATATCTAAGACTTAAAATGATTTGCATAATTGTCACAAATTAATAACTAGTGATATAGGAGCCTGGGGAAGAAACGTATCTTTGTAATATCTATAGTATGTTCTAGAACTTGCCGCATATTTTATACTACATAGCAGTACTTTGTAACCCTCTATCTAGAACATATCTAAATTGTGTAAATCATGCATTGCTTATCATATATTTGCATCGCATAAACTCAGGTCATGTCGCAACTTTTCATTCGCTAGCACGCAAATTTTCCGGTACACACACGCATACGTACACATAGACCGTTTTCAACTTTTTACCGGGAGGCAAGTCAAAGAGGATTTGTCGTTCATAGTTGCCACAGGACGACGATTTCTTCTTCTTTCGCTGTGCACTTTTGGCTCATTGCAGCCAAATGATAAATTTGCACTCTTCTTTGTTGTCTGCCGGCGCCTGGCATTAAGTATGCCCGACGCACCCCTCCCACTCCCTCCGCTCGTCTGCACAGATTGACGATGGTGGACAGAAGGATACGTCCCCATGTAAACAGCCTGGGGGGGCATGGCATATGCAGGAGGCGTGCCAAGAACAAGTTGACGCGAGGATTTCGTTTCTCAAAGTTAACGAGCCAGCGGGCCAAAGGCGAATTCCACAGTCAGTTTATAATTTATGGCCGCTTAAACTTTGGCTCTAGGTGCGAGCCGTAGACAAAAGGTGCTCCTCGACGAAGTTTGTCGAGAATTCTTGCAGGGATTACAATGTTGCACGAAACCTTCGCATGGCCAAATTAATGGACGTGCACAATTTTGCTTGGTAAAACAAATGAAATGCCAAGTTATTTATATATTATATTTCTTTTTGGCAACACCTGGCTGCTGGCCATGGCCAAAAATCTGTTGCCATTGCAGCACGTGCCACATGTCGTGTCATTAGGGGCAACCCTTTCGTGCCTATTCTATTAGTTGGCAATTTTCACGCCTCATTCGAGACGTGTGGAAAATGAAGCTTCCAACCGACCCGACACGTTCCGTTCCGTTCCGTTCCGAACCCGACGCACTACCGCCACACAGGATCAAGGTGACCCAAACAACACACACCTTTTGCACCTTTCAACGCCTGGCAGTCGGCTTGCCACCCCCGCCTGTGGCACATGTGGCACACGCTCGGACACACCCCCGAAACGCATTCGAAACATCAATAAATTAAAGGTACGAATGTAATTCCGTATCCGGGCCCAAAAGGAGCAGGCAATAGCAAAATAAATGCGTTCCATCTAGCAAAACTCCAATTTCAGGTTTGCCTTTAACGACTGCTTGTAAATAGATTAGGGTGCTGCCATGCCAACGCCCTCCCCCACGACCCCTTCGCACCCCTCCAACTTCGGCAACTCCGGCCAACAATAATACGTGCCACTGCCCTTTTGGCTGACCCCCTTTTCGAAGCCTGTTCGGAGTCCAATAAATGGACATATTTCAGCCATTTTATGACACGCATTGCTCTTGTGGCTCAAACGGCTGCCAATGACATTAGAAATTTACTAACTGCGACTAACTGAATGCTCTTCAAATCATGCTCTTTGGCACACTTTTCTTTCTTTGTGAACTATTATTTTGTATAAAATTTATGTTACCTATTATACTGAATTTGTTTCTCTGGTTTCTTCAAAAGTTTTTTATTTTATTTCTATATTTTAATCACATTTCTTATTTTTTATTTTTCTAAACTATCCTAATATTTGAAGATTGAAAATAATATTCAACATAAATAAATATGTATAATTTTAATTTTAATTAGTTTTTCTCTTAATTTAACGTTCGCTGAATGCCATTGAATCATTCATCATATAAACTGTGCTAAGATATATAGACACGTCAACATGTTACAAACATTATATACAAGCGCAAATACCTCATCGCATATGCATATAAGAGGTAATGCTCATCAGCTCCCCTGGCAATGCAATGAGCAACGGAAACCTCAGTGCCATCTGCTGTTTGTAACTTTAACACCTCTTCGTCGTCATGCAAGAGGGATGGGTGAGGGGGGAAGGTCAGAGGGGGGGCTGCAAATCCACTTGGACTCTTCAGTTCGTGTGTTGTCACAATGCACAAAGCGCACATTAAGAGGCTGTGGCTGAGCGAAAGCCTCGACAGGTGAGTGCAGGCAACAACCCCAACAGGCGGCCATTGATGGCCCAAGCGGCAACTGCACAATGTCAAAATGAACGTGGTCCAAAGCCAACCCCCTGTCAAAACGAGGACCCAAGCGAAGTACTCGGCTCAATGCGCAGTTGGACGGAAATTTGTTTTTGTCATACGCTAAAGTTTCTCACTGCTGTGAGTGGGGCTTGGGGTGGCTTGGTTTGGGGGGCAGCTTAAGCCCACTCAGTGAAATTAATGGGTCGGAAAGTGTTGAGATTAATCATGGCCGCATAAAAACTGTCGCCTGACCCGCTCTCGGAAGTATTCAGTATTCAGTATTCAGTATTCAGTATTCAGTATTCAGTGTCCAGTGCAGCAGCTACTCATTAAGATCTGGCACAGTAAAGCCAAGATAGTCCGGCCAAAGCAATCTGGGCCATTTAATCAGCCAGTGCCAGACTTAAAGCCTAAGCAAATGAGCCAGACCAAATGGGAACGCGTCCCCGCTGGTGATGCATTCGCCATGGAGGGGAGCGAGATGCATTCACTCTCACAAAAGCCGTTAAATGGGTTGCGCAGGCGAGCGGGGGGAGAGCGAGAACGAAAGCGAGAATTAAAAACACACACCTGCTAAATGAGACTTTAAATTAAGTCGAAATACCAAACACGGCGCTACAAAAGCAAAACCAAATAGTTCTTGCTCTTCCTTTTATAAGAGATTTTCATGTCTTAACTTTAGCATAGTTCTTGGTTACCAACAAAGCGTTTATCTTTTATAAAAATCATGAATATATCTAAATTTTTAAATTTCGACATTTTGGCATAGCAAATTTAAAATTTCTTAAAAAATAGACAATAAATTTGTTAAAGATATAAATAGAATAATTCAATCTAAATTCAACTTTAATAAATTATATTATGCGAAAAGAAGTAAAAAATCTAAATGAAAATATGATTAAATACATTAAATTTAGAAATATTTAAGGCCAGCATAAAAGAAAACTGTTATTTAAGATTATTATTGGGCTCGTATGGGATCCGCATTAAACATTGCGGCTGCCATAATAATAATTTTACTCCAATAAAACTTGTATCGCAAGTTGAAAAGGAAAATGAAAACTCAACTCTGGGCTGAGTTCACGGAGTCAATGATTCATGAAAACGCATATCATAAAACTTTTCTCTCCATTCCGATTCCGATAAGTACTTTATGATTTATGATTATGAAAATATTTCGTTGGGTGCGTTGCAGGTTGCATGACCAAATGAAATGCCCTAAGGGAGTGTATAAAAGAGAGAGAGAGAGATATATATAGAGAGAGTAAAAGAAATGCAGAGCAACGGACGGCGGCATAGAAACATAAATTACGGTGAAGCACCGACTGTGGCATAAAGTCGGACGACAACACAAAAAACATATTTTGAAAAACTTCCGTGGGGAGAGGGAAACAAGACAAAGAACTAAAAAATGTTTTAGGCAACTTCAGCGACCACTCAGCAATGTGAATCAGAGTGGGGCCCAGTGTGGACCCAGTGGGGAGCCGGTGGGGAGCCGGTCAGTGGGCGTCATCAGAAGCCACTTTCATGAGGTGCGGGCTATACAGTTGACTAACTGACACACATAGATACGAGCACACAGACAGCTGTCGCACAGATATCACAGCAGTTACACAGCTATAGATACAGATACATCGGCGTAGATAGAGTCACAGCTACTGATAAGCTCCAACCACAATGGGGCCAAATGGTTGTTAAGAGTGGCAGGCGGCCCAAAAAGGTGACTTTTGACAAGTTCATGCATTCGGTAACCGAAATTCGGAGCCATTAGAAATTGTAATTGAGTTGCGAACACTCTGTGGACATTTTCGAGCCTTGTTGCCATTGCCCATTGCCCTTTGCCCTTTGCCATTTGCCATTTGCCATTTGAGTAATTTTTCAATTTTTGGCTAGCACTCGCAGTTTGTGGCTCGTTCGTTGCTTGAGCCAAGTGGCAAATGATAAATATCTAACACCCGACAAACCGCTTGGCAGACCATTAGGCAAGCCAGAGGCAACCACAGGACCATTGAACAGCCACAGGACAACCACTCCTCCAGCTGATGTCTTTTCTCATTTGCACTTGAAGTCTGGTGTAGAGTTTGCAACTGCTCCGCATGTCCTTTACATCCTTCAATTCCACTTTGGCTCTTCCTGTTGTGTGTTTTATAACCCAGGCAGAGGCACTTGATGTGATATTTCCTCTATCGATAGGCAGACGTAACCTCTGCGCATTTATCACATCGATTTAAAGTGGCATTACCTTTTGCCCGCATTCCCAGCATCATCTCCATCCAGTCCATAACTAAACACGTACTTTTCAACGTCTGCCAAATGTTATGGATGCGAAGGTGGCGCATAATATAGAGGAAGAAAATGTTCTGCTGCACAGTCTCAAGTATTCCATTTATTGGCAAAATGACGTACCGCCACCGCCAATCTCTTCCCCCCGGACACACTCACACATTGACATCTGACTGTGACTCGCCAAAGTGCTGGCAATTTTGGACTGAAAGGGAGTTATCAAATTGTCATCAGCTTTGCAATTTATCAAAAGAATTTCAATACGAATTGCGAGTATTTTAGAATCACATTGTTTATAGGGACTTTTGTACTTCTATTTTGATTTATTGCTCTGCATCTAAGTAATTCAAACGCTATTCATTATTTTTATAAAGTGAGAAATTTCATCATATCAAATATAAGTATATTATATTTACATCTTTTTTGGTTTAAATTCCTACAAATTCACAATTTAAATGTGCAGAAGTTTCGAAAACTTTAGATGGAAATAGGAGAAATAATTAATTGAAAACCAAAAATAATCATAATTTGTATCTTAATCAACTTGTCTTTCTTCTTCTTAATATTATATATAGAAGTTTCGAAAACTTTAGATGGAAATAGGAGAGATAATTTAATTGAAAAGCAAAAATAATCAGAATTTGTATTTTAATCAACTTGTCTCTCTTCTTCTTAATATTATATATAGATGTTTCGAAAACTTAAGATGAAAATAAGTAAATTAAAATGAAAAGCAAAAATTAACAAAAATTGTATCTAAACAAAATTTTCTCTCTTTTTCTTAATATTATATATAGAAGTTTCGAAAACTTAAGAAGGAAATACGAGTAATAATTTAATAGAAAAGCAAAAATTAACAAAAATTGTATCTAAATAAAATTGTCTCTCTTCTTTTTAATATTAATCAATTTGTCTCTCTTCTTTTTAATATTATATACAGCTCTCTGAAGCATGTTCCACCACTTTCCAAATTAATTAAAGATAGCCTCTAATCAAACTGTGTCAGAGTATTTCCTTATCGACTTGGTATAATATTTGTCTAGAGCTCTTGTACGTTATTCTTATTGATTTTTTGGTTTAGTTTGGGTTTTCGTGTCGTTTCATTTGGTTTGCTTCGATTTTCCCTCTCTCTTGCACCAGCTCTCCACTTTTCTCGCGCTCTCTCTTTCTCTCGCTGTTCCCCTGTTTCTCTGTATATATGCACAGTCAAAAAAGTTTTTATCTGGCTCG
Organism: Drosophila pseudotalamancana; assembly: GCA_037075185.1. Lineage (NCBI taxonomy): Eukaryota > Metazoa > Arthropoda > Insecta > Diptera > Drosophilidae > Drosophila > Drosophila pseudotalamancana. Next base: position 508,986 of record JBAMCK010000695.1, on the reverse strand, counting down.
TGTTGGCAGTGCGGGGCTGTCAAACAATGCGACGGCATTGGAATAACACTGCCAAGTGCAGACAGCGCAGGCGGCAAGTAGTCGATGGAAGTGGGCAATGGAATGGTGTGAGGGGGGGAGGGGGAGTCTAACTGCAGAGCGTTGGCAACGCCGGCAACAGCGACATGGATGGCAGTTCAAGTTGAAGTGGCCGTGTACACAATTGTAATTTTTCGTATATCTGCAGAGATGAAAATGCAGCGTCCCTAAGCTAAACCACCGTAGCCGAGCACCCCCCCCCCCCCCCCCCCCCCCCCCCCCCCCACTTACTCGCTCGTCCCTTGACACGCCCCACAAGCGTGGCAGATGGCCCTTGAGGCGGCGCTGTTGTAAAGTTTAGTTTTTGGAGTTGATTCATTTTAATGAAGGAAATTCTGTTTGCCAAAGTGTTCCGCCAGAGACTTCGTCACTTGAATCACAGAGAGAGAGAGAGGAGAGAGAGAGAGAGAGAGAGAGAGAGAGAGACGGCGAGAGAGAGACGGCAGCAGAAGATGCAAAATAAACAAGTCATACCCTAATCGATGGCAGCCCTAATTGCACTCTGCCACGCCCCGCTGTCATAAGAATGAGAAAATTAATTGCATTTACACCTTGAATTTGTTGTCGCCAGGTAGAAGACAAAACCAAACCGAATGCCAAAAGCAAAGAGAATGCAATTAACACATAAGAAACCGATAGTCGGAGAGAATTGGAGAATTGTGGAGAGGACACAAACAGGCAGAGTCACAGTTTCAATTTCAACTGCGTTGCGATGCACGGTAGCAGGTAAGAGAATAATTTATGACAACTATTTTGACATGAAGATGACGCGGAACAGAGACAAAGTGCAGGAGACAAAAAGACAATGTGGCAGACAGAAAGAGAGAAAGAGAGAAAGAAGGGGAACCTTGTGCAGACTGCACTCTGAGATAAATATCTGAAGACGCTGCACACAATAGCCATTAAACAGGATATGCATTGAAATATTTTAGATTGAGATTCAGACAGGGCTATTATAGCAAAAGACAAAAACAAAAAAAAAAAAAAAGGATGAGTCGACGGGCTACCTGACAAGTCGAACAGCAGGTGTGCACAACAAATCAGTTAAGGCCAACGCAACGCCGAAAAATATGAGCAAAAAGCAAACGGGTCGTGCAACGACTGTCGACAGGGGCGCAGATCACGACGAGCTCAATTTGCACCTGCCGCAAATCAAAGAAGTTGCCAGCAGCAAGTGCGACAGAGACGGCAGAGCCGACTGAACAGGTAACTCGAGGTAAGCGAAGGTAATACAATGCCCAACAGCCGCAGCGACATCTGTTCTTCTCTTCTTCCTCTTCTTCTTCTTTTGCATAGGTGACTGTTTGTGGATGGGGGATCGACAGGGGAAGTGGAAGGGGAAGGGGGAGGGGCAGGGGGAAATGTGGAGCCAAGCAGCGTAGGAAGCGCACATGTTGCCCCATTGCGAAGCCGGTTCCGTGACAAGGGTAACCCAAATTTTTGCCATTGCCATATACCGTTGCCATATAATTTTCGGCATTAGCTTTGCCCAAATTAATGGCCAGTTGCAGCCTGCAGCGACTGCGCTGCGGCTACGTCCGCTGCAGCAGCTGTTAGAATTTTGGACACAAAAACTGGTTAACTCGTTCCGGACGCACTGTCCAACAAAATACGTGCCAATAAGCTTTAAAAGGTTTATTTAGCCTTTGTAAGACGTAATAAAACATAAAACATTATATTGAAAAAATATCATTCGAATTCGTTTCGACCACAGGAAAATCTTTATCTGTATTATTAAATATGGAAAAATTCGAAATATAATACTAATGAATCATAATGTATTATAAATAGAAAATACCCTCAGCGAAACTTAATAAAAAAATATATTAATATTATAGACGCGAATTCAAAAGTGAATATGCAATAATTAGAATGTATTTAAAAAAAGATACAAGCAATTTTTAATTAATATTATTATTGCTATAAATTGTGAAAGATAAAAGTATTTATTGCTTTTTATTATTTAATCAATATTTAAAAATCAATTACCTAATTGTTAATCCTATCCGCAGGCTATAGATATTTAATTTATCACTAATGAAATCTACAGTTTATACAGCTTGAACTCTATTTAATTTTCTCCGTTCATTGTTTTCAATAAACAACTTGAAACTTTTAAATCCAGCCGCAAAAACTTTAAAGCAATTGATTGATTAAAATCGCATTATAATCAGTATTTAAATTAATTTTCTATAAAAAGTCCCCTTCAACCATCTTTTATTTAAACTCCGTTTGTGCAGTGTAATTACAAAAATAAAAAAAAAATATAAAAAAGCCAATTAAAGAATATGATTGGTCGTATCGAAATGTTGAGCACGCCAATTGATGTTCTAAGCATTTCAATTGCCTTGATTAATTAATTAATGTTGCGTTTTAAGCCGCAATTACAGTTAATTTCCAAAATGTTTCACATTAACCCAACATGTTTGTCAATTAAAACTTTTTACAGCCGCACGACATGATGAACGGGTTGTCCTCCCCCTATAGGAAGTTGAATGTTGTGGGAAGGGGGAGTGTGGAGTGGAGAGTGGGGAGGAGGAGGCACTTAATCGATTTTTGATTTCTTATTAATGACTCGCACAGGATACGCAGCAACGGGAAGTGCCGCAATGTGTGCATCATAATTTCTGATTCTCGACAGGATGACAGGATAACATTAAAACAAGTCCACAATTTAATTATGAGAAATGGCCACGTTCATTTTTAATGCTCTGTTCATGTCATGCATTGCTCTGCAATTATTAAATCAATACTTCAAACGGTATATAAAGTAACTGTAACTGCAACTCCAACTGTAACTCCATTTAAGAGCCGCTTTTTTCGTTTTAGTGTGTTTGTGTTAGCCAAATTGAGCTGGCAGCCTGATTTTATGGCTCGCTCACATGTCACGACGCCTTGAACTTGATGTTTGCCCAGCGACAAGGGCAGAGAGAAAAAGAATGTGAGAGAGTGAGAAGGATAGCCAATTGTTGTTTGACATTTGGATTTTGGCATTTGGTTTACTGCTGTTTTTGGGGTTGCAGCACCAATACCCAACAGTGTGCTGGCCCAGTTAATTGGACCGTCATTACATGGCTAGCGACGATAATGAGCGATGTTGCAGCGACTTTGGCGTCGACTTAACCCAGCGACCCAAATTCAAGCGAAAGCCGCTTAACATGAACGTATGATGGGGCACAACACATGCACACATACTCACACGTACACATAAACAAAAACACACTAGCTAAACTTGACGAATGCATATGTAAAAATCTTGCGACAAATTTTGAAATATTTTAAATAATTTATATATTATAATTTTAATAAAAGACTTATCTCTTAAACTCAATAAGAACGGTTTGAATTATTTATGATTTCATTTAAAGCCTTATTTTAATGTAAGATATGAATTTTAGATAAATTTGACAGAGAGAGAGAGAAAGAGTGAGAGAGAGAGAGAGAGAGAGAGAGAGAGGGAGAGAGAGAGAATTGAAAGCAGTCAACACCTAAAAATCCCATTTAAAAATATCCCTAAACAAGTCTCTTAAATTCAATTAAAATTCAAATTTAACACTGCAATTGAATTAAGAGGATAAATGCTAACACAAAATAAAAAAAAAAAACAATTAAATGTAAGAATTGCCGATAATCCTTTCTATTCTTTAAGCTTTTGCATTGTTGCAGATTTTGCTATAAAAGGATTATTTATCAGCATATTACAGATTATTTCATTCTCCTTTTATTTTATTGCAGCAAGAAAACATTACACATTTTATTCGGATTTCCCGCAGTGTATGCGCCAAGCGTCTTTGCCCACCGTCTCGGCCTGGCTTCCCTGTTTGGGCCCGTTGCGCAGACACTCTTAAGCCGCTTTCGCCAAATGTGGACACAGTAATTAAGTTTCAATTTGCTCGACGGCACCAAAGCTCCCATCATCTTCTTGTTCCTGTTTGCGCGCCCTTAAGTAGGCAACAGCAAACACACAATTTGAATAGTGCGACGAATACACGGATATTCCTCGTGTACGAGACAACGAGCGGCATAATGAAAACTTTCCACTTTCCACTTTCGTTCACGTTTGCAACGCACTAAAACGAAATCCCGCAGATAAATTATGCTCCATTTAATAAAGCTACCAAACGAGCATCTTCCGGGCAACTTTTACGCAAATTATGCTCATCAAAACGAGCCCTCCCGATAGGCTCGTGCATGACAGGCAGGATAAGCGAAAGCGGATGGGGATGCGGATGGGGATGCGGATGGGAATGCGGATGGGGATGCGGATAGGGATGCGGATAGGGATGGGGATGGGAATGGGAATGGGAATGTCATTGCTGACATGTCGCAAGTGGCTTCGTTGATGAGCGCCAAAGAAATAAAATGCAAGAGAAAAAAATTGTTTCGCAAAAGTCACGCAACGCACATTTAAAGTCTCACAATTGGGCAGGAGAAACAACAACACGCAGGAGGAGACAGTGTGGAGCTATCAAAGGTGGCCAATAAGCCGTCAGTGGGGCTCAACTGGCAGCTGAGGAGAAAAGCGAACTGAGCCGGGCTGAGCTTCTGCAGCATGTGAAATGTGGCATGCCGCATGTGGCAAGTGCGGCTGCTTGTCAACGACTTGGTAATGGCCACCGCCTCATGCTCACTTCGATGGCTTAATGCTCCCGCTCCTGCTCCCATTCTCACTCCCACTCGATCCCAGCCACGCCCCCTTAAGCTGGGAGCTCCAAAAGAAATGAAATATACTTACGTAAAAGTCATTTACATTTGCATAAAATGCGCCAAAATAAAAGGTAAATGGCAGAGGGCGTGGCATGCCACTGAAAGGTGGTTCCCACAGTGACTAGCGGCGCCGGATGGGTGGCCATTTGGCAAAAGGTTCACGTGCCGCCAAGCTAACAAAGATTAACGAATGGAATGCCGCCTTGCAAGCGATGCAGCATGTGGCAATTGCGTTGAGTACATAAATGAAAAGGACCCAAATGCAGCAAGTAGCAAAAGCAGCAACAAAGTGACTGCTAGTCGAACTTGCAATACCCTATTATAATGATATCATATTTCTTGATGATATCACACGTAATAATAGCAATAAGCAACGATTTGCAGCATCATTCATTGCCAAAATTTACTTTTTACTATATTTCCTACTTGATCAGGATCAACAGTCCGTACGAAAGCTAAAGGCATGCAATTTTATATGTACTATATACTACACTAGATATATTCTGTCAAACACATTTTCAATTTCGGAAAACTCCCCCGCTTACAAGTTATTTTTCATTTTTAAAGATCGAAAGTTGCGCTGCGAAAGGTATACGCTAAAATGTGTCATGAACGTATAAAAAAAGGATTCATAAAGATCGGATGAGAAACAAAAAAGTTATAGCCTCGCGCATTTTTAAATTAATTACAGCGACAGCGTCGACTAGAAGCGAGCGATTAGCACAGTCGATAGTGGCATGCATTCGCTTGTGTGTGTGTGTTCGAGCGTGAGTTCAGCTTTATCATACTTTTCTGTTTAAGCTTCTATTCTTTTGTAAGCATGTAGAGAAGTGAGCAAAGTGTAATATATAACAGCACTGCGCGGCGTTCAGGGTATCTCCTAGTCAAGCCCACTCGACTTGTTTGTTATCAAATATTTTTAATTACAAAAATATATATATTAAAGTCAAGGCAACAAAGAGCGTAACAAAATAACTTTAGGCAGTGCCCTAATATTCAGTATCTAAAAACCCGAATCCGAACCAAAAGAATTCAAAATGTTCATTAATCCATATTACGAGCATGTCAGTTAGTAGCACAAAACTCTAAATATTAATGCCTAGACATGCATGCACAGCAAGTACAACAACAACAACAACAACAATTAGAGGCTGCACAACAACAAGGACTACCACTTTTTGAAGTAGATGCTGAAATTTAATAAGTTTTAATACAAAAGTTGGCGAGCTTCATTATAAAACTGTTGCTGTATTTAGTAACTGCATCTGTAGCTGCAGCTCTATGTGCGTATCTGCATTCTATAGCAGCTACCTCTTCTGTTTCTCTCAATCTATCTATCTATCTGTCTCTCTCTTTAATTCCCTCTGCTGCAGCTACTCAGCACTCGAGTACGGATATTTAAAATTCTGTGGCTGTTACTTTTCCAAGTGCAGTTGAAATTATTTTACATTTCTTTTTTATACACAATACCCATTAAAAAGTGACATAAAGGTATCATATAGTTGTTATACAACTTTTGTCGCAGAGAGAAAAATATAATAACAGAAATCTTTTTTAATTTAAATTTGGATTACAAAATAAAATGTATATTAAATTATTAAAAACGCTTCTCTTAATCAAAAATATTGATCTTTTCGTAAAATTTTGGTATATTTACAATATTGGAATGTTCCTAACACAATTTTCTTTACAATCGGCATATAATTTTAATGTATATATATATATATATATGTGTGTATTCAAGAGTAATGTATATTAACGGACTACAAATTAAAGGTGTTGTAGAAAGCAAGGTATCTGCTAGCAAGGCATACACAATTAGAGAAACTTCTTTTTTTGGCCAACGTCGCATTTCATGCAAATGAAGTAAACTTGTTGTGTGTCTGCATATGCGTGTGTGTGTATCTCTGAGTGTGTGTGAATGCAAATGAGCTTGTTTGTATGTGCGTTGGGCCATGTAAATGTTTAAACTTTTGGAGCAGCAGCTGCACAGAGCAAGCCGGAAAATTGCAGCTTTTCTCGGTTTATGCTGGCACCTGATTTATGGCTTATAAATAAAATTTTAATTTCGCCAACAATTAATATGACAATATTCGCGTGCAGAGGGATTATCCATAAAGCGTACACACACTTACACACTTACACACTCACACACTCAAACACTCCCTCTTTAACTTTCACACACGCACACACTGTTATGTAATAGAATCAAGCAAATGCGATTTGCATTTTATACCCTTTAAGCCTCAGTGAGAGCAAATGTGACAATGCAAAAAGAGTTAAACACAAACACCGCAAGCACACACATCCCCCTCCCCATCCCATACACACACACACACACACACACACACACACACACACCCATTTTAACATGCAGCAACAACAACAGTTATTGGCTTAGAAGAGAACAGAGCTATAAAAAATGTGTGGAACGGTAGGCGGCAAAAATCTGCAAACAAGTGTGCAACAAAGCGCACAATTGTAATTTAACTGCAGTCAGAGTCTAGTTGGTAACAGCAACAGCAACAGCAACAACAACAACAACAACAATAACAACGGGCAGCAACAACAACCACCAGAGCAAATGTGGGGCCTCAAGTGTTGTAAGCGGCTTTTGTTGGCAATTGTTTGGCAAATGCAGAAGACCAAAAGGGCAGGGGAAGATGGGGAAAGAGAGCGTAGGGGAGCGGGTGTAAGTGAAGCGAAATTGGTAGGCAAATGAAATGCACACACACAATCAAACAGACACATTCCCTTAAACACACGCTCACACTTCAAGCACATACACACAAAACACACACAAAGACATAATCCACTTTGTTGAGGCAACAGACACAGCCGCTGCATCAAACTCGAATGTTACACATACGCCCCGTCGTTTGTTCGCGTTTCGTCTAGCGTCTATCGGACATTGGAATATATTTATATTTCTACCCTATAATAAATATTGATAACACTACTATTGATATTCCAAAATATAAATTATAAATTAAATATTATTTTAAGAATTATATATATATAAATATAAAAAAATAACTGTAACTGTATTTTTGCGATCTTAAATTTTTCTTCTGTAAGCTTCTTCAAAATATTAATCATAAATTAAATAAGATATAAGTAAAATATATTAAAAATAGCAAAATTGTCTATTTTGCAAATTATAATTTCTTTAACTTAAGGAAGTATATATTTAAATATATATAATATCTAAAATATATAATTAATATAATATGAATTGTAATGAAATTATATTTATGTTATTTCTTCAAATTTAGGAAATATATATACGTATTTATATATATATAAGTTTTTTATATATGTTTTTAATTAGTTTCTCTGCAATTTTAAAATTTCATTCAACAGTATACTTATATTTGACACATGCAACACACGTTAATGTAATAATTATCTGAAAAAAAAAAAACAGGGCATTACATCGTTTATCAGAGTTCAATTATTGAACAATTTAACTTCCGATTCTGGTTTTTGCGACACGATTTGGTTGACAAATGTCACAGCAGCGGCGTCCAACTAGCGGCAAGCTCCATTCACAACTTCATAGCCCCTTCCTTCCCTCCCCACATCCCCGCACCCCCACGCCTTGTATACGTCGCATATCACACTGTCAACTGCCAACAAATGTAAAACAGCATAAAACACTCGTCGCTTCAATGCCGCGACGCACTCCCAACCCGCCGGCTGGGATGCATGCCACACGATGTTGCTCGTGAAAAACTTGACACTTAATTGTCTCTCCCACTCTCTTTGTCTCACTCAGTCGCTCTTTGTTTTAACATGAGCATAGTTTTTTGTCGGTTCCATTCTATCTGTGGAATCGTCTGGCGCCTGTTTCTGCTTCTTCTTTTCCCTCTGCTACTGGTTCTGCGTCTGTTTCTGTTGTCAATTGTTGCACATTTGCCTGTCGCGCAAAACTCTTCTAAAATTCTGGGCCAATGCCCGTTGCTTTATGATGCGACAAGTGGAGCTGAACATTCGAATGGAGTGGTGCAAGGGTGCAGTGGTGCAGTGGTGAAGCTTGTTATTTAGTCAGAAACTCACTCTTGGTGGTTAAGAGTAATGCATGCCACATCTGCAACAATGAGCAGCGGAAAAGCATTTCCTGCAGCAGGTGCTCTACTAATGGAAGCATATAAAACCAAATAAGTGGAATAGAAACAAATGACCAAGTAAAGAGAACCAGAAAATTGTTGTGGTCTTTCGTAAAGAATACAATTAAACAAATAATTACGTAACCGTCTTCCAGATACACTGCTTCAGTTTCTCACTTGATTAATATGTATAAAGTTTGAAAACACGTTGAAGTTTTCCTCTTCCAATTTGCCACGCCCCTTAAGGCCTAACTCTACCCATTATCTCTTACACTCGAAAAGCAGTTATAAAAAGCACTATAAATGCATTACTAAAGAGTTGTGTATAATAACAAAGTAATAATATCTTCACTGGCATAATCTTACATATGCTTAATGATGGTAAATGTATGTATGTGATAGTCTCATTAGGAAGCATCAATAGAAGGTTTTAAGCCAAAAAGGCTTTCAAATTGTGTTACTATTGGTTTCCTTTTGTGTCAACATAATTTTCATTTGCCTTCTTCTTTCTTTCTCTCATTTAACGTCTCTCTGTTTATCTCACAATCATCATTAATTGCGCGTTTAACTTAATCTAAGGTATTCTGAACGCCAAATTAATTGAGAGCGAAGAATTTTTCAACTATAATTCATATAAAAATCGCCCCCTTTTATGAGTGAACCCATATAATCACACTTTAATAGCTCCGAAAAGGACATCGAGCCGTAGATCAAATAGCAGCAACAACTAAAAATCCACATTAATGGAGGCCCGGCCTTAAGAAAGTTTTCGGCAATGTCGCACGGCCCAAAGACATAAAACAAAAGTTGGGACCCCCCTCTCAAAAAGTTGCACGCCGTAATGGCAAACACCGAAAGGGACCCAATCAAAAGGGAATAGAGGGAAAGTGGAAGAGAAAGACAGGACTCCAAGGAGCTCAGCTGGTGCTTTGGGGCAACGTAACAAAGTGAAATGTGAAGAAGTATTCGCAAAACAAAATAAAACATAAAATAAAATGCTGAAAATTAACGACAAATTGCGCATCATTAAAAACCGAAACACAGAGCACAATGAACAACTGGGGAGGCCCCATTCTGAGGGGCGAAGACTAAAGCCAATAATGAAGACAAGGCACTGTGCCAACTGACACGGGAAATACGGGGAAGCACACCTACTATTCAGGGAGCACCTGGGTACACTCATTTATTTGATTACAAGCCCAAAGAACGCGACAATGGTAACCGAGGAGCAACAACAACAACAAAAATAGACTCGTTCGGGCTGGGAGAATGTGGAACTGTGGAATTGTGGAACAGGGGGCGGGTGTTACGCAACTCAATTTCTGTTCGTACAGGACTTTAGAAAATTACAAAATATTTGCCACAGATTTCATACAATTTACGCGAGTTGATTTAATAATGTGTTCAAATACTTGCGAGCTTGTTCCAAAATGTACACTGAGAAAAATCAAGACTTAGTTCAATAATATTTTGTTTAACTATGTAGGTTTCGATCTTTGAGTTTGATTTTAGGGTCAGAATGGAAATAGTAACATTTTTTAAAGACGTTTTTTTCTTATTTTATACTTTACCAAACTTTTACACAGTTTTTGCATTTGCACTGAGAAAAATCGGGAGTTAGTGAGATAATAATATTCTTATTAAAAAGATTAAAATTGGAATGATAAAAGTAATTTTTCTCATTTAAGATGAATTTACCAGATTTAAGCAATTTAATATACTTTAGGAATAATTTTCTTAGTATAGCCGTGCATTCCAAAATTTAAAAATCAAGAGTTCATAAAATGAAATAGATGAAAAGCTCAAGAACGTCGCTTCTCGAATCCCACTTGAATTTAACTTGTTTCAGTCATTTTTGCAGTGCTTACATATATATTATATAAACACAGTTCTTAATTGCCAGACAAAGGCACTCACCCTCACACACACACATACACACACACACACACACACACACACAGAAAAGTTCTCACCTTGCCGCCCGCAACAGAAAGTCGAAGCCCGCAGCTGCAGCTCCCAATTTCCCCAAAAGCCAAGCCCCAAACTCGGCTCACAAAATGACTCACTTTGTGGCAGTGGAGCTGCCAGCCTGTGTGCCTCTGCCTTCCTCTTTTCCTATCCCCTGCCCTTCCCTCCACCCCTAACTTCTGCGCTGAGACAAAGTGACAAGCCGTCAAGTTGCACGTGAGCCGCAACTTGGGTTCACTTTTTTTTATCTTCCTCTCTTTCAATTTGTTTTCTTGTCCCGGCTCACACTTTAATATAAATATGTTTTTTTTTTTGCACATTTTAAAATTAGTTTTTGTTCTTGAATGGCTTATTTACATGCATAATTTATTTTAATTGGATTCTTAGTATATTATAATAACCATAGCGTAGGCAGCAAATTATATTACCTTTAGGGTTTTTGAATAGAAATTCATATTAATGAGACCTGCATGACTTTTATTAATTTATTTTTGTCAAATAATGTTGATGCAACATTTTTAAATTGTAAAACTTAAAAAATGTTATGATTATGAAAATATACTGGTATTTGATAATATGATGAACATATACATATGTATAAAATAAAAACTATTACAAATTATGTATTCATTTATAAAATATCATATTCTTACTCAAATGAATATAATAAAACGGTAAAATTATTCATACATTATTAAAACTTTTAGCTAATCGATTTGGTTCATAACTTTGTTTCCTATCCATTATTTTTTAGTTTTTCTCTGTTCGACAATTAAAAGAAAACTCTTAAAACTTTTTATTTTACTGCTGATTCTTTTTTTGTATTTACTTTTTGTCCATATCTTGAACTATCTTTTTGGTCAGAATCTTCACAGCTGTTAATTTCCATTTGCTGAACTTTTTAATCAGCCTGTTTTTCACTAAACTCCAATCTTTTCATTAGCTTTATGGCATTTCTTCTCTCCCTCTCCGACTTTTCTTTTGCACATTCGCCCCTCGCTTTTTGGCAAGCTCAAATTTCTATTTTGCTTTTTGTGGGTCTGCGGTTCCGTTTTAATCAAAACAAAATGCCAAAGCACAAAAAAAGGCAAAGAAAACTGGCTCAAATGCTTGGCTGGACAAACCAGACTCGAAGACACCCTGTAATACGAACGCTATTTGCTTGACTTGGAAGAAAATATATATTATTCTATTGATCAATTTATGTTATTTAATATAAATATGTTCATTTAATTTACTCAATAAATTTGAATTTAGACTAGACAACAATAAAAATATGTATGTATACATATGAGTATATTAATTTGTGATGTGTAAATATAAATATTTTATAGTCAAAATCTCCTTTTCAATCCCTTTCATGAGGAGTGAATATGTATGAACAAGTAAACCCAAAATCAAAAACAAACAGAGCAAAGAGTGGCAGTTACTAACAACAAAACAAGAGCAAGAAGAGCAACAGCAACAACAACAACAACAACAACAACAACAACAACTATTACAACTACATTAACCCGAGGCTCCTTTTATGCCCCCAAACAATCTCATTCCTTTTATTGTTAGTAGTTCTAAAAAGTGTTTGCATTGTTCGTGTTGTTGCTGTTGTAGTTGTTGTTGTTATTGTTGTTATTCATTATTTAAAGCATAATGTCACAATAAACGTGAAAGGTGCAAAATGTTGCCCAAAGGCAACAGCAACAACAGCAATAACTATAATGGCAGGCAGCAACAACAACTCAACTGAATGACGGTTTTGCAGTTCACGCGAGTCGAGTCCAACCCACTAGTCCATACCCCTCTTTCTCACACTCTTTTTATTCCTCTCACTCTCTCTTCTACTTCTTCTGCTTCCGCCTTTGCATAAATTGTGTCGTATGAACCGACAGCGAACTCTTCCTCTTCTTGCTTTGTCGCTGACGCTGCAGTTGACAGACCCTATCCCATGCCATTCCATTTCAGCTGTCCATTTCTCCACTTGGTACTCTTCAGCAACAACAGCAACAGCAACAGCAACAACAGCAACAACAACAACAGCAGCAACAACAAAAACGAGTAGAAATGGCCGTCGGCAACTTTGGAGAAGTCGCTTCGTTGCGAGGCGCCATCCACGTCATTGGCGTCACTTTTGGACTTGTTGTTGTCGCTATAGTTGTTGTTGTTGTTGTTGCTGTTGTTGTTGTCCTGTACCCCACACTCACTCCCTGGCAGCTGTCACGCCCACAGCGCCCATTGGTGGCCACTTGAAGCCCTTTTTGCCTGCCTCCGCCTTTGCCCAATTGTTTCCCAGAAGCCAAATTTGCTTGAAATGATTTTATTGCCAGCTCTGGTTTTACGGCTAATTATGGAAATGGACATTTAAATGCCCAGCGAATCGTACACTGAGAATAAAGCTGTGTGAGAATGTTTATACCGCCTTGGACAGCCTATATGTTGATTAGCTGTGAATTTATATTTTTATAGCTATATAAAGGAAAACAAACTTATATACATATATTTAATATATATATGTAGATATTAATTTTTCAAACTCATTTTCATTTTTTATAATATGTATTATTTATATAATAAAAAGTAGTATTTCATATTTAAATATAAATATAAATAAGCTTCAAGTATACAAAGATCAAGTTCCATTGATTATGAAACATACAAAAATGTGTTCAGTGCACGAACCTTTGACCTCAGTTGTCAATGTTGGGTCTTCGATCGTATGAAATACCCTTATAAGTATAGCAAAGGTTGGGTAGTTCAACTTGTCTTGAGCCCCGAATGAACCTATTCAAGTGCTTTGTCACACTCTCCGACTCTCTGGAAGAGTCCATTCGTCGAACAACATCCGCTGCTATATTTGAACACTCTTGAAGTGAACGTAATGCCAGATAGAACTCATAGATCTTTATAATTCGAGGCGCACATGTTTTGCTTTTTTCTGTTTTTGGACAAATGTCACATAAGCACTTGGCGCCGATTGTTAGCTCAATGGCTTCCACTTCACAAAAGAGATACATACGAGGGAGAGAGAGGGAGATACGGAGCAAGAGAGACGGCAAGGAAGAATAATAAAAATAGCCGCACAAGAAGTAAGCATGCATGCACTTGTCGCTGTCTCTCTTGCAGCCTCGCTCCCTCTCACCACCCCTCCCTCTCACACGCACTCCTTCTCTCTCGCTCTTCTTTAATTATAGCCAAGCTACATATTTGGTATGTGCGCCGTCGAGGCGGAAGTTTGTTTAGGATACACGAGTATTTGCCAGGCAGCTGCACACAGCGGTCGCTTTGCTAGTGCCCCCCCCCCCCCCCCCCCACTCTTTCCCTCCATCATCCATCACTCCCTCCACCGATCCCTCGACAAATTGCATTAGTTGTTGTCGCGTCTAGACGCGCCGCTGCGGCACATTCTGCAACAGCTTTTCCCCCCGCTGCAAATTATTTAAATGAAGCACTCGCATGCTACATACGCATAGCTGTGGCAGTTGCACTTGTAGTGGCAACTGCAGTTGATGCCGCATTAATCTACTCTCTACTCTGTTGACTTACCTCTCGCTGCTTACAGTTAATTATATGTTTAGCCAATTTAGCCAAGTCGGTATGATATTAACGTTCGCTTTGTGAGGATCTCACTTTCAGTCACATATGTGCATATAATCCGTTATGATATGTTTTAAAAGCTGTAAAAAAAAAGCATAAGAAAATGTATCAGAAATAATGTGATTTATATTATATAATATACACAATAACACAGCCTGAATAATCGGCTCTCCCTTGATATACTTTTTATTGATGTTACACCATAACGCCGTTATGTGATATTTTAATTGGTTTTTACTTCTTTTTACAGAGTATCGCATAGCCAAACAAACCTGTACGAACATAACGGTAGTTGACATTTCACACACTGGCAAAAAAAAAAAAATAAATGAGACAGGGTTGAAGTCTAGACCGCCGAGGCAGGATGCAAATTTTCTATGCCAAATGTGAAACAAAATGCGGCACAAAAGTTTAGACGCGCAATAAAAAGCCGCACAGAAATCAAAAATCAACGGCGAACAGTTGCACGCCAGGCCCAGAAGGCTCAACCACCCAACCACCCCACCATTCCGGCAATCCGAGTCCTCAGTTCCAATGTCCTGAGTTTCCGTGTGTCTGCCGGCCAAGTCGCAGGAATTGGGGGTGGCTCTGTCGCTGGCTCTTGCTATGATTCTGAATTTGACTCTCTGGGCGGCTTTTGGGCTATTTGCCTGCGCTGCGACTAAGCAGGCAGCAAGTGGTAAGTGGGTTGGGACCACGATGAGGGGGTGGCAGAGTTTGTGTCTCGTCTGACGACTCAGACGCTGTAGACGGTTTTCTAATGGGATAAACTATACGCACTTGTGATAGTGTGTGTGTGTGTGTTTGTGTTTGTACATGCCCGTACGATATACGATTCACTCCCACACATATAAACGTTGACAAAATTAACAATAAACAAAAAAACAGTGCTGCATACTTTTAGCGCTCAGTCATAGTCAATGGCGCATAACAACAAATACCGACAAAATTTACAATCACTCGCACACACACACACACACAAAATTAACATTTTTGCGGGTAGTCTGACAGAATTTCGAAACAGCGACGGCGCCAACCTGCAGATGAGTAAGGTAAGAAAAGGGGAGGCGGGCGGTGGGGTTGAATTTTAGGCGGTCGCTTTGTTGTGCCGGCGAAATTGTAGCTAAAACCGGAATACCAAAACAAAATTGCGTATTTTTGGCTCATTCACTTACCGGCTAAATTTGCCGCATTGCAGGCGGCAACAAAAACAATGGCCAGACGGCTTTCAACGTTAGGTCTCTCTGTTGTTGTTATTCTTGTTTATTTATGTTGTTGTTAATTTAGTTAATCACTTTAAGCTTATGCATTTTGATGCATTTATTGCTGTAGTAGCCTCAAAGGGCATTCAGTAAGTAACACCCACACACACGCACAGTTGGTACACCTTAAGCACATACGCACCATACAAAGAACTGTTAAACGTAAATCCGCGTCACGTCCTTACACGCCAACATTGAGGGAACATTTGAATGTTTTTAACATAGTGCTTGACTGAGCGCGGCAAACCACTGTAAATTACTCTAAACTGCTGCTAGCATAATGTTATGCTCATGTGAGCTGTTATATTTCATAGCTTTTACTAAATGGTCACCCTGCACTGTTAAGCTGAACACAGCTGTTTGACTACAATTATTATCGATACATCAGCTAGTTTTTCGATCGCGTATCGCTTAACCGCCTCAGTGGCGAGTTATCAGGCCAACAACAAATGAGATCTAACAACTGAAATCCGAACATCATTTCATCTGCAGTAATCTAAAGAGAGCAGGAGAGGGAAGTGCAGTAGGCAACATCCTGTTGGTAGCTGGGGCATCAGCAGTAGCGAAATGGTGGAACGGCAGCTGAGGAAACGCAATGCTTGCGTCATTGTACTGGGTGACATTGGACGTAGTCCACGTATGCAATACCATGCCCAAAGTCTTCTCGAAGATAATTACAATGTGGACATAATTGGCTACTTGGAGACACAACCACTTGATGCGCTGACTGCCGGGCAACCGAAATGCAAAATACATGAGTTGTCAGCGGTGCCCATAACGAATCTGACGCCGAAGCTGAAGCTGCTCTTCAAAGCGATTTGGCAAACATTAAGCCTGCTGATAGCTCTAATCTCCATACGGCGGCCCAATTTTCTGCTGGTGCAAAATCCGCCTGGAATACCAACGCTGGTCGTCTGTTATTTGTACTGCGCCTTGACGCGCACCAAGCTGGCCATCGACTGGCACAACTACACCTACACGGTGCTGGCTGTGGGTACGGCTGGCGGCGAGAAAAGCCGGCTGATACGTGTGACTAAGCGGCTGGAACGCTACTTTGGCGCCAAGGCGCACACACACTTTTGTGTCACAAAGGCTATGAAGGAGGACTTGCAGAACAACTGGAACATTGGGTGAGCTATGGAGCGCATGAAATAGCCTTAGCCAATGTTTCAATGTTTGCTTACAGGCCCGTTACTGTGCTCTACGATCGGGCGCCTGCACAGTTCCATCCCATTGAACTCGCCAAAAAACACGAGCTGTTCATGAAGCTTTCTAAAGATTACGCGCAGTTCATGCCACAGTGCTACGCAGATTTGAAGCAGTCGGGGATGATGGAATCGACCGCGCTTACCCAGAAGCTGGTCAATGGCAACGTACTTTACAAGCCGCAGAGACAAGCGATACTTGTCTCAAGCACTAGCTGGACGCCGGACGAAGACTTTGGTATATTATTAAAAGCCTTAGAGTTATATGAGCATACTGCAGTGGCCGAACCGAATATCTATCCTTCGATGCTGTGCATTATCACAGGCAAAGGGCCACAAAAGGCGCAGTACGAGACGCAAATAGGTAAATTGAATTGGCAAAAGGTGTCTATTGTGACACCCTGGCTGGATGCTGAGGACTATCCGAGCATATTGGCTAGTGCTGATCTCGGAGTGTGCCTTCACTGGAGCACCAGCGGCCTGGATCTACCGATGAAAGTCGTGGACATGTTTGGCAGCGGTCTTCCAGTCTGCGCATACAACTTTAAATGGTAAGTGATTGGAAGTCTTATTTTATTCCCAATGTATTAACTTGCATTTTTTTTCTAGCCTCGATGAACTGGTCAAGCACGGCGAGAATGGCTTTGTGTTTAACGATCACGAGGAACTGGCGGAACAGCTACGTATCTGGTTTGAGCACTTTCCCAGCAATCCAAGCATTATAGAGACTCGCTCGCGCTTTAATCGTAGCCTGCAGCAGTTCCAGGAGCTCCGCTGGCGTGACAACTGGCGACAATGCGCCGCACCCGTACTGGAAGCATTTCTTTAGATATTTACAAATTTAGACAGCGTTTATTTGTTTTAAATAAAATTTGTGAAAACTACAAGGCACTTAACCTAAGCAATTGTTAATATGATAAGTCCAATATATGCGTTTATATATATATAAGTATATTGATAGCTATCAAAATTTGCGCCGTTTAAAATTGTATTGATATTGCTTTAGTTGATCTGTATTCAATACAGTTTGTTTGTTTGTTTGTTAAACAAAATCACTTCAGTTGCCTTAAGCAAACAGGACAAGTTTTATAGCTGTTCCGCTTATATTCCAGCAAGCATTTTATGTGCAGGGCATGCTCACATGCCAAGTACTCTATAGTTTCCGGATCCATAGGTTCACAGCAGATAGAGCAGTCATCACCGGGCACATCAATCCGTATCACTATCTGATCGCAATACGGGCATTTGCGACACAACTCCCGGTATTCCGAGAAGCACGGTTGATCGCACAGGGCATGGCCACAGAGCATTTTATGCATTGATTCTGTTGTCATTTCCCTATGACAAATTGCGCATTTGTCGCCGGGTTTGCTGAAGTGCAAAAGAATAACAATCAGCCTTAATAAAAAAAAATAGACGCGCTGCAACTTACCTATTTCGAAATCGCACATTTCCTCCTTTCTTATCTTCCCTATCATATGCATCATAAGTAGTGTCATTCCGTGGACTACCATACTGCTGTCCCTGCTGCGGCTGGCGATACGGAAAACTAAAATAAATTGCAGCTGCTGCAGCTGCAATTACGCAGCCAACACTTAAAATCAATTGCACATAAACCATGTTGACGTTCACAGCATATATTGCTTAAGGCTTTTATGTAGTTTATCGACTAACAAAATAAACAACCTTTATTTTTTCATTAGTTTATCAATTATGTGCTACTTTACTTGTCTCAAATCCCCCTAAAATAAGTGGCTATAATTTGCCACTCACATAATTCGTTTACACGGACTGCCATACCGCTTAAACAAAATCGGTGCTGCCACACTTTTTAATATAGATAGACTTACAGATCTTACTTTTAAGTAATAATTTTTTTTTATTAAATTGTATTAATATGCTGGCTTCCATTTAATTTTGCATATAGGACAAGTGTTGATTAGTTTTCTTATATGGGCATGGCCACAGAGCCTTATGACAAATTTCGCATTTATTAAAATTTACTAGCATTTAGCATAAGCAGTTGAAATAAAAAGTGCAATTATGTATATATGTATTCAATATTTACGCCGGTTTAAATTGTATTAATATTGCATCATCTGAGCTGAGTTCAAAACAACTGAACAAAGAGGACAAGTTTTGAAATTAGTTTGCTTATTTTCCCGCCAGCAACTCTTGTGCAGACCATGCTCACATGCCAAGTACTCCATAGTTTCCGGATCCATAGGCTCTTTGCAAATAAAACAGTCTTCGAAAGGCAGATTAATTTTTATCACTATCTGATCGCAATGCGGGCAGTTACGACTAGTCTCCCGGTAATCAGGAAAACATGGATGGTTGCACAGGGCATGGCCACAGAGCATTCTATGCATAGATTCAGCTGTCATTTCCTTAAGACAAATTGCGCATTTGTCGCCATTTATGCTAAAATGCAAAGAATAACAATCTGACTTCATAATACAAGATATATGCTTTTATTTACCTTTTTCGAAATCGCTTACGCTGGCGCTGACCTTGGGGCTCACGTTGGAACTGATCTTGGGACTCATGCTGGGGTTGATCTTGGTAATCATGCTGGGGTTGATCTTGTGGCTCACGCTGGTGCTGATCTTGGGGCTCACGTTGGCGGTGATTTTGGGACTCATGCTGGGGTTGATCTAGGGGCTGACGCTGGGGTTGATCTTGTGGCTCACGCTGGTGCTGATCTTGGGGCTCACATTGGCGGTGATTTTGGGACTCATGCTGGGGTCGATCATCGACCTCACTCAGACCTTGGTATCTTTTCTGGTGTTAGACTTTATACACTCTACACAATAGAGATGCTTTCACTTACTCATTTAGAAATTGCTCATTTCCTTCTGTCCTGTCGTTCCATTCTTGGGCATCATAAGTATAGACATCGCGAAGACTACTAGAATGCCTCTTCTGGAGGCACGGGAAATTGAAATAAGTAAAAGCTGCTGTTATAATTATGCAGCCGATAGATACAGATACAATGAAAAAGGTTAGACCCATTTCAGCATATGTTCCTTTACGCTTTTATGTACTTAGTCGACTAACGAATGTAAAGTAAAATACAATATCTTCGATTTTTTCAGGCATTAGTCAGTCTTACTTATCTGATATAAGTAATCTAACTACTTTGCAATTTGCCAATCTAACAATCAAGTTGTGGAATTATATATATTATTTACTGATAAAAATAAATTTTAAGCGTAATTCCTCGTAAGAACTATACAGAAAAGTGAGTAGGACCTGTAACGTATTAAAACGGAGGCTCGAGTCCCCATCATTATGCGAAAATATGGTATTTTTTGATATCATGTTGCTTTTTAACTGATATTCCGTGTTTAACGATCATAAGTAGATTAACGATCAGCTTTTAGAGCAGATATTTGGACAGCGTTTATTTGTTTTAAATAAAATTCAAATTGTTAAAATGTAATAGCATTTAGCCTAAGCAACTGGAATAAAAGGTGCTATTATATATGTATTCAATATTTACGCCGGTTTAAATTGTATTAATATTGCATCATCTGAGCTGAGTTCAAAACAACTGAACAAAGAGGACAAGTTTTGAAATTAGTTTGCTTATTTTCCCGCCAGCAACTCTTGTGCAGACCATGCTCACATGCCAAGTACTCCATAGTTTCCGGATCCATGAGCTCACTGCAAATAAAACAGTCTTCGAAAGGCAGATTAATTTTTATCACTATCTGATCGCAATGCGGGCAGTTACGACAAATCTCCCGGTAATCAGGAAAACATGGATGATCGCACAGGGCATGGCCACAGAGCATTCTATGCATAGATTCAGCTGTCATTTCCTTATGACAAATTGCGCATTTGTCGCCGGGCATGCTAAAATGCAAAGAATAACAATCTGACTTCATAATACAAGATAGATGCTCTTACTTACCTTTTTCGAAATCGCTCACTGCCTTCTTTCTTGTCTTTTAAATCAGGATCATCGTAGTAAATATCATGTAATGGTGTAGTAATATTATTGCGACGATTCTCGCGTTGGTCCTGAGCCTCACGGTGGTGCTGATCTTGGGAATCATGTTGGAGCGGAGCTTGGGAATCATGCTGGGGCTGATCCTGGAGCTCACTTTGGCGCTGATCTTGGGGCTCACGTTGGCGCTGATCTTGGGACTTATGCTGGGATTGATCCTGGGGCTCACTTTGGCGCTGATCTTGGGGCTCACGTTGGCGCTGATCTTGGGACTTATGCTGGAGTTGATCCTGGGGCTCACTTTGGCGCTGATCTTGGGGCTCACGTTGGCTCTGATCTTGGGACTTATGCTGGGGTTGATCTTGGGGCTCACTTTGGCGCTGATCTTGGGGCTCACGCTGGCGCTGACCTTGGGATTTTTTCTGGCGTTGATTCTTAAGCTCACGCTTGCGACGCTCCTGAAGATAATGCTGTTGCAGTTCCTGCTGCATTTGCTGTTGCCGATGGTGATGCTGATGCTGATGTTGATGGTGGGGCGGTTGCTGTTGTTGTGAGATGAAATAAACTGTTGCTGCAGCCACAATTACGCTGCCTATTATGTATAACAGGTAACCCATATTCACGTTCACAGCATATGTTGCTTCACATATTAAATACAAATATTTATATTTGTTGACTAACTGAGTGCAACATAAAATACAATACCTTTAATGTTTTAATCTGGATGGTTTAATCGCAACTTTGGCTGAAATCCCCTAAAATACACTAAAGCTTTTTATTTGCCATTCACATAATTTATTTACATGGTGGACTGCCACAACTTTTCAATAGCATCGGTGCTACCACACTTTTTACTATATATATAAAAAATACTTTAAAGCAAGTTGTGACATATATATTAATTACTTCAAAAATAAATTTTAAACACAGCTCTATATAAAAACTGTAAGGAAAAGTGCAGCACATACACCATATATAAACACAGGTTATTGTGAATTCTCGTGGTTAAGCCGAAAATGTGGTATTTTTGCATTGCCCGCAATTCGGTCACATCGAGCCCATTTTAATTCTATGCTTTTTCTCTGCTCAAAATTAATTTAAATTCTAATTGCGGATCCACTACGTTTACAATTAATTTTTATTGTTGCGTATAACAAACAAGAAAGAATTGGAAACGCTCCATCTACCGTGTGATATTGATTTAAGTGGTTGGTGTGGCACCAATAAGACAAATTGTCTCACCGCTACCCCTCAGGACGCAGTCAACGATTTTTCTGCCGAAATTAACGTATATTACTCACCGCAAGGAAGGCAAGCATGGCGGAACGTGAGCGCAGCATACATGAAATGCTTAAGGACACACCATCCATGAACGATAGCTGCGGTGCTGTGCACACTGGAACAGAGGGCGTAAGCTTGGGAATGGGGATGAGCGGCAGCACCAGTAGTCACAGTATTGGAACTGGCATTCCATTAAGTACGTCCGCCAATTTGCCATTACGAAACCATTCAGGTGCGCTAATCGACATTATGCATTATTAATTGATCAATCACAGTTTGTGGTCACATACCGTTTACAGCACCCACCACACCCATGTCTCCGACAACGCCACAAACAAACAACGGGTTCTTAACATCAGCAGACGGTAGCAGCAGCCTCATACGGACAAGCGCTTCTAAGATTGACAGCATTAAGAACTGGAGCATATCAACGTACAAGTGCACGCGCCAGATAATGCTGGAAAAACTTGGCAAATCACAGCGCACTGTTGATTCGGAACTGGAGGCGCAGATTGAACAGCTTCGCGAGACCCAACGAAAATATTTGTCCATTTTACGTTTGACACGTGCGTTTAGCTCACATTTCCAGCATGTTGTGGTCTCCCAGCAGTCACTGGCCGATGCCTTTGCCGATTTGGCGCAAAAAAATCCAGAGCTACAAAAAGAGTTTATCTGCAATTCGGAGACTCAACGAAACTTGACAAAAAATGGCGAACTGCTTTTGAATGCATTAAACTTTTTTATCTCATCGGTAAATACGCTTTGCAACAAGACCATAGATGATACCCTGCTAACGATACGACAATACGAGACGGCTAGGTCAGCTATAAATTGGAGTCTTAATATAAATAATGCTATAACTATGCATTTAACTTTTTCAATATAATTTGCAGAATTGAATTCGATGCCTATCGAATGGATTTAGAAAACACAAGGCCAGAGATAACTCAGCCGGTGTCTTCTCTGGAGGAGACCCAACGAAGCTATGCGCATCACAAGGATCAATACGAGAAGCTGCGAGGTGATGTTGCTATTAAAATGCAATTTCTCGATGAAAATCGCGTAAGTTTTATTACTACTTTTTTATTTCATAATATAGTTAAATTACAAATTAACTTTCTTGATCGTACAGATAAAGGTTATGCACAAGCAGCTCATTCTGCTACATAATGCTATTGCTGCATACTTCTCGGGAAATGCAATGGCACTGGAGAGCACGTTAAAGCAGTTCAATATAAAGGTAAGCACATCTGTTCAATTTTAAATAGACTCTTTCTATGCCTTTTTTAATCCTTAGTTAAAATCTCCGAATAACATCACTGGATCATGGCTGGAACAATAGTGGAAGCCAACACATCGGTACACCCATGAAAAGTATTACTACCCCTTGTAGCACATGCAACATTTTTCACCACTGTACATGCCGGCATTTAGGCGTATATTCAAGTATAGCTGATGGAGTAAACGCTATAAAATCTGCATGACTCTTAACAATATCTAATGCTTATATTTAAGTCGAATCTATAATTCATAAGCAGAAAGTGAAGACGAGCACAGTCCACAATCCACATTGTATGATTTCTATGTAACTCTTTACACTTCCACACAAGTCGTACTTAAATAGTTCCTTCTGTTTATAATTTATATCAACGTTTTTATTTATAAAATTTGTAGACGAATGGCACTCAGTGCTATACTAATATAGTTAATTGAGTTGTATTTAAAGCTAGCCAGTCAAAGGGTATATCAAATATTGTTTATTTAATCATTATAAATATCAGTAAATATTCCTTTAGAGTATCTGTACGGGTCATATTTTTTGTGTAGTATAATTTCCGTTATTTATCTAATGCTCTGTATATTTTAACATGATAACTACGTTAAAGTCAACAAAAAGCATACGCTACATTTTTTTTCGCTAATGTATATTTTAAGCTTATTGTTTACTAGTCAACATATTATTTACAATAAAGGGAAGTATGTATACAAATAAAAACCTATTCAATTAAACAGCATATTAAACACCAGCTACGAGGCTAGTTTTTCTCTAGCTTCAAATCGCTCAGCTTTTCGTTGAGCGCCGCTGACTCATCCTCTTCCGCTTTAAACATGTCCTGCCGTAGTCAGAAGAATTTAAATGTTAGAGGTTTATCTGTCTTCCAAGGATATGTACTTACAGCATCGTATATGACTTTAATGATAAGCGAACAACTGGGACAAGTGGCCACCTCTTCGCCCTCAATGAGTTCCTCCTGACAAGAGACAAACTTTAATAGTAACTGCCAAAAAATACGTTTTAATGGTCGTTTACCTTAGAAATTTGAAATCGATCGCCGCAGGGACAAGGGTAGTAATACATCTCCTCCTCCTCGTCGTACTCGAAATCTTCAATCTCGACCTCGTCATGGTAAACACTCATCCTTTCTCAGGGCTCTATAGTCTACGAATTCGGGATTATTCATACATATAATACAAATGAGATACACGCCAAAACGACGCACGTTGTGGTCGCGGGGCTGCCAATCTATTGCAAAGAACAGCTGATCTGCAAGTATTTATACCCGGTTTGTAAACAACTCGAAAACGTTTGCAAATTATTTGTTGAATTATATTTTGGAATTGAAGCCATGGCCAAGAAATATAGTGATGTAAATTTATACGACCTGCTCGGCGTGTCCATTGAAGCCGAGCAGGCAGAAATACGTAAAGCGTATCGTAAACGCGCGCTTGACTGCCATCCGGACAAGAATCCTGACAATCCAAAGGCGGCGGAACACTTTCACGAGCTATCCAAGGCCCTGGAAATACTTACCGATGTTACAGCACGCGGCGCCTACGACAAGGTACTTAAAGCAAAAAAAGCTGCTGAGCTACGCACCAAACAGCTGGATAGCAAAAGGCAAAAGCTAAAGGAGGAACTGGAGCAGCGGGAACGTGCAGCGGTACACAAACTACAGGCTGGCCAGCCTTACAGCACAGTCCGTAAAAGCGATGAGGAGGTGCTGCAAGAGCAAATCGAACGACTTCGTCGCGAAGGCTCCAAACTGCTGGAGGAAGAGCAGCAAGTTATGCGAGAGCAACTTCAGCGCAACTACAAAGAGCAACAACAGCGTCAGCAGCAGCAAACACCTGCCTTCGACTCCGCCCAGCATCGCATCAAAATTAAATGGAAGGCGGACAAGAGCGATAACAGCAATGGTGGCTACACCCAGGAGCACCTTATGCAGTACCTTAAGAAATATGGAGAGGTAGTTGCGTTGGTCATGAACACAAATATTCGCGGGCGCGCCATGGTGGAGCTTAAGACCCGCGAAGCCTGCGATATGGTACTGGCATATGAGAAAGGGAATCCCGCGAATCCTTTGCGCTTTCAGTGGGTTACTCCGCCGGCACAAGCCAAAGAAGCAACGTCAACGACAGCGCCGAGCAATGGAACGGCGCGGGATTACGAGGATTTGGTCATGCGTAGGTTGCGACAGGCGGAGGAGCGCAAACGCATAATCGAACAAATGATGAAAGACGACGGCGACGAATAACAGGCATACGTTCAAAATTGTAGCATTAGATGTAGTATTTAAAATTAAGAGCAGGTTAGCAGGACTGCTAACAGATGTTGTGCAGATATACATAGAAAAAAATGCATTAGATTTAGTATATCATAAATAAATCAAGTTAGCAGCACTGACAACAGCTGTTGCGCGGATAGGAAAATAAAGGGTGCAGAAATGATGTATACAAAAGAGTTTATCCGCGGAAAGTGGGATACTCTATGAGTACTGCAGTTTTATAGATAATTAATTTACCAATCAAAAATTAACGATATTGATAAATTTATTTAATTTATTCTCAAAAATCGATTATTATTACTCTTACGAATACATTTCTATTTACAAAAATATATAGTAAGACAATATTATTATCATTATAGACTTTCTTTGTCTTCTAAATTTAAGGTCACGATCCCAGCTACATATGTAGTTAAAGTTATTTAAATATGCAAATGTTTTGAATGTTTGTCCGTAAAACGATCAAAATATTGAAAACGAAACGCACCAGCTCTGGTTTCGTGCAGGGTATTTCGTAGTCAGTCCTGCAGTTGTTTTCATGTTTGCCACGAAAGAAAAACGTAAATTCAGTCTTAACTCGGGGAAAACTGTTAATTAATTGCAATTGGAACTGATGCGACATGGATAAGCGACAGCGTGAGCTGGAGGCCCTGGTGACCACGCAGAAGGAGCAACTGTCGAGGTACGAGAAGCGACTCAAAGGTGAATTATTGTGCAACAATCGGATAGTAAGGGAAAAGTATCAGCTAATTAATTAAAATTGCAGACGTGGTGACTGCGTACAAGGGCTTGCTCAAAGAGAAGGAGGCGCTCGAGACGAGTTTGGCTGCGCATGCCGAAGTTACTGGCGGCAAAGATGGCAATGCCAGCACAGGCGATGCCAGCACAGTCACTGCTGATGGCCAGGCCAGCGGGGACGCCACCGACGGATCCAACAACTCTGGGACTACTAACGGCGGTGAGGGTTCTGGGTCATCAGATGAGAGAGGGCAGCTGCAGACCCAAATTATAACACTCATGAACTCGTTGGCCACGCTCTCGGCGGAGAAGTCTCGCATGGAGGCATCTTTCCAGGCGGACAAGAAGCAGCTGCGGGCGCAGATAGCACAAAAGGAACACGCCATACAGGAGCTTAATGGCAAGGTGAAGGAGCAGGCGCAGCGAGCCAAAAGCGACGTGGACGAGGTAAAGGCCAAGTGGATCATCGAGCGTCAGGAACGAGAAAAGGAGACCAATAATCAGATGATTATGCTGCGTGAGCTGCAAAAGCTATATGCGGACGAGCGTCACCTCAAGGAGAACATTGAGATGCAGCTGAACAACTTCAAGACGCAATTCGCCAGCAACGAGGCCGAGAACAGTCGTCTGCGCGAGCTTCAATTACAACTGAAGGAGGCGAAGGCGCAGCTGAAGCAATTGCAGGCCAAGGCGGAGCAATCATCGTCCGCCGCCTCGGCCACAGAGAACAGCGTGCTCCTGAAGCAGGTCCGCCAGGAAATGCAGCAGCTCAAGGAACAGCATTCAGTTGCCATCAAGCAGGAGCAAAGACGCGTGCTGCGCGCCGAGGAGCAGAGCCGGCGACAGGCTGCATTGCACGAGGATCGCGTGGCCAATTTGGAGTCACGCCTAGCCGAACTAAGCAGCACGGTGGGCAACTACGATCGATTGCGTCAACAGGATCAGGACAGCATTCACGCGCTTAAGCAGCAACTGCTCGAGCTGGAGCAATTCCAGACCCGGACTGCTCCCACTCCGCGACTAAACGATAGCGACACCGACATGGGCGCTCTGGTGGATGAAATTGTGCGCCTAAAGAAGTTGCTAGCCAATGCCAATGCACGATCTTCCAATCCAATGGACCTCAGCCATGTGCTGGGCAGCAGCCATGCGGCAGCAGCCGTCGACAGTCATGTGCATTGCGAGCAACAGCTGCAGAGCCTGCAGCAGTTGTTGGACAACGGCAAGCAGCACAGATCGCAGCTGGAGCAGAAGATTCAGTTGCAGCAGACGCACATACAGACACTGCAGGACAAGGTGCAGGTACTCAATCGCAATATAGACGAGGCGGAGCAGGAGCTGAAACTGCAGGGTGACAAAATGCGTTTAGCGCTGAAGAACGAACGCGCCAAGTGGCAGGAGGCGAAGGCGGAGCTGGAGAATGAGACTCGTTGCAAGCTGAACGAGCTGGAGCAACTGCTGCAAAAACAGCGCCAGCGTTCACTGCAGCTGCTCGATGAGAAGGAGCAGGAGATTAAAACGCTGCAAACCTCCTTCGAGGTGTTCCACAAGCCAAGCTCATCTCCTCAGGAAGCCAGTGAAACATTTGCGTATTCATCGGACGCTGACAGCGTGGAGGTGGAAGGCGAGCGGGAGGCGAAGATGAAGGTCAAGCCGAAAAAGTTGTCGCTGGGCGAGAATTGTCACATGCTGCACTACGCCAATGAGCTGGCCCGCAAGGATATTGAGATTACCACGCTTCGGAAATCGAGGTACGCTGCCGAGTCCACGCTTCGCAAGGCTATACAGGACAAGGTCACTGCGCAGCAGGAGATGCACGAAAAGATCGAGTTGCTCGAGGAGCAGGTGGACAGGTGAGCCTGGAGTTAGCTTAATGTCGGCTTATATTCATTCCCATTCTCATCATCAATTGCAGACTGGAGCGCTGCAAGACACGTGAAGGCGCCAATTTGGAATACCTTAAGAACGTAGTCATAAGCTTCATTGTCACCCGGGATGCCGATGACAAGCGTCACATGCTGAATGCAATCAGCGCCGTGCTGCAGTTCACCGCCAGCGAGATGCAGACCATTAACGGAGCATTCCAAAAGAAGTAGCATTCAATCGAAACATTATTTGTAGATCATGTATAGAACAGGATATTTATATATAAAAATACAAAACTTATATTACTCAAAGCCTGCCACTGGATACTTTTCTAGGTGGGCAGCCATTACGCCTGGGAACATCGCCAGGAATTTGAAGCGGCTGCCCATTTGCTTTGGATCGGTGAGCATCTCATAGCCGGAGCGTATAATGCTCTGATTCTCGGCCAGCGCATGGGCTAGCAGCTGCTCCAGTCGGACCTCGCCCTGCATGCGCTTCAGAAAGTCGCCCTGCTCCACGGGTCCACAGCAATGGATATGACCGCGCGTCTCAGCCACGTGTTTTAAGTGTCTGAAGTCTACATCGGCCGTGAGATCCGCCGTGCCCGGCGCAAGCAGAGGCTCGTGCAGCGCATGCTGCTTGAAGCCCCGAAATGTGTCCGTCTTGTCGCCAAAGTGTCCGTAGTCCATGATTAGTGCAATGCCGCCATTCTGCTCCAGTCGTTCCGCCAATATGCCCACATGCCGCTCCGCTTCCAGCGAGAACTCCAAGCAGCTGCGCGTCTCCTCCGGCACCGGTGTAAATACACGCGACACTGGCGTCTGAGCCTTTGATATAACGTAGCGAAAGTCGGCAGTCTTCGATTGCGCATCCTCTGGCTCGGCCACATCGATGAGCACCTCTTTCCATTGACCGTTGACCTGCTGCAGCTTGTGCACGGGCAGCGCGTCAAAGAACTCGTGGGCCAGCACCAGAGAGAACCCTTTGGGTACATCCTCCAGCCGGCGATGCCAAAAGACCTGCGTGCCAGTGGCCGTAGTGCCGATCTGGTAGTGTTGCAGCTGCTCCTCTTCCGGCAGTGTCTCGTGCTTATAGCAGAAGCGCTGCGCCTGTGCCTGGCTCAGATACGGACTAATCTCGACCATATGCATGGTGAACTGGGCGCCACTCTTAAACTTGGACAGCACTTTAAGCACATCGCGCGCCAGTGTGCCACGACCTGGTCCCAATTCCACCAGCTGGAAGGGCGACGGACATCCCAGCTTCTGCCATTCGTTCATCAACCAGACCCCCACGAGCTGGCCGAAAAAGAATATTAATACAAAAAAATTAGTTTAGTGCCCAGTGCTCACCTCTCCAAAGATCTGAGATATCTCGGGGGATGTGATGAAGTCGCCCTCACGCCCGAACACATCCCGACTCATGTAATAACCGCCCTGCGGGTTGGTCAGCACTTCCTTCATGTACTCCGCCACGGTTATCGGACCCGTGGCCCGAATTTTGGCGGCCAGCTGCTTGGTCAGGTTTGCATTGCCATTGCTACCAGTCTGTGCTCCAGTTGCCTGCTCCGTCCTCGACTTCTGCTCCAGCTCCCCATTGCTGGCCACACTCAGGTTGGGACGACGCACGGATTTGTAGCTAAAGCTGCGACTGCTGCCGATTCGCAGCGCCTTTCGTAACATTTTTACTTGCGTCGGAGCTGCCAACTTGTCAAAAAATACGAAAAAAAAAAAAAGTTGGTTGCAATGCAAAGTCGTTACTTTCAAACTATATTTTAATGCATTTTATATTTCAAGGCTTTGTATTACATTTCGAAATTGTGAATCGGCAACTATCACTGCGACCCTCCCCTCCAACTCGAACTCGAACTCGAACTCCTTAGAACACCTTGATGCCGGCCACAACCTTCTCGTTGTCGTAGATCTCCTTGGCATAGCACAGATTGGGATAGTCGAAGGCGGCACCATAACGGTTCTTGCATCCCGAGGTGGCCTTGTCGCCGGGAGTGTACACGGGCTGGCCAACCACGTTGGTGGTGGCAAAGTTGCAGGTCAGCACAAAGTGGTTGTAGTAGTCACGAGAGAAGCGAACAGCGGCACAGCCCAAGTGGGTGTTCTTCTCGGACACGGCGACGGTGAACTTGGCCACCTCCTTGTTGGGAAGATCCTCTGGGAAGCTGGCCAGAATCTCAGGCGAAGCATTGGCACGCTGGTTGAACCAGTTCTCGATCTGCTCCTTGATGATCTCCGCATCAGTGTACTCGCTCTCAGCGCCGCTGTAGCTGAAGATCGCATTGTTCTGGCCGGCATAGGCGAAGCGCTCGGTGCTGCGGCACTTGTCGGGAAGCGACTGGCAGGTCTTCACATTGTAGAGGGCCAGGTGGGTCAGCTCCTCGCACCAGGTCATCTTGGCCATGCGCGCTGCCTTGGGCAGTCCCTCAACTGAACCTCCGGCAACTTTGTTCCTCAGCTCATTGAACAGGCTCAGGATCAACTTCTCGTGCGGCTGAATGTTCACCTCCCGTACATCCTTGGGGCAGTTCTCGCTGAAGTTCTGCGAGGTGATTGGGATTGGGATTGCGATTCGGATTGGTTAGACCTGTGCAAATGGAACAGATTAACGACTTACTCCTTTGTTGTTGCAGGCAATGTGCTTGTCCAGGCAGGTGGGCAAGGCGCAGTAGTCAATGGAGGCTACCAAGCCAACAAGGGCAGTCAGCAGAAGAAATGCTTTCATTGTTAAGGATGTGGTTGTACTCACAAACTGTTTCACACTTAACTGATGCCTGACTAGGGAAGCAGTCGAGTATTTATAGCTCTGGACTAACAGTTGGTCAAGCTTAATAGACATATTCCTAGAGTCGGAGTACAGCAATAGTTGCATACATACAAACATATATATTGCTCATAAATTGTTTGTTTAGCACTTTCGATATACAGAGTATGTATTTATATTGTTGCAACTGGGTTTACGGGAATGTCTCTGCCAGTCCACTAAAACATCTGTGTGGTCATCCATTTCGGAATTGATTCATTACTTGGAAAAAATAACACACATCTGTGGAACTTTATTCACCCAATAGCCACCAGCGGGCTATAAATTGGTCCACTGTCGTGGTCATTCCTCAGTAGCAAGCCTACAGCCAAGATTCGAAATGTTCTCTAAAGTCTTTAACTTTGCACTGCTCACCACAGTCCTGGTTGGCTTGGTAGCCTCCATTGACTACTGCGCCTTGCCCACCTGCCTGGACAAGCACATTGCCTGCAACAACAAAGGAGTAAGTCGTTAATCTGTTCCATTTGCACAGGTCTAACCAATCCGAATCGCAATCCCAATCCCAATCACCTCGCAGAACTTCAGCGAGAACTGCCCCAAGGATGTACGGGAGGTGAACATTCAGCCGCACGAGAAGTTGATCCTGAGCCTGTTCAATGAGCTGAGGAACAAAGTTGCCGGAGGTTCAGTTGAGGGACTGCCCAAGGCAGCGCGCATGGCCAAGATGACCTGGTGCGAGGAGCTGACCCACCTGGCCCTCTACAATGTGAAGACCTGCCAGTCGCTTCCCGACAAGTGCCGCAGCACCGAGCGCTTCGCCTATGCCGGCCAGAACAATGCGATCTTCAGCTACAGCGGCGCTGAGAGCGAGTACACTGATGCGGAGATCATCAAGGAGCAGATCGAGAACTGGTTCAACCAGCGTGCCAATGCTTCGCCTGAGATTCTGGCCAGCTTCCCAGAGGATCTGCCCAACAAGGAGGTGGCCAAGTTCACCGTCGCCGTGTCCGAGAAGAACACCCACTTGGGCTGTGCCGCTGTTCGCTTCTCTCGTGACTACTACAACCACTTTGTGCTGACCTGCAACTTTGCCACCACCAACGTGGTTGGCCAGCCCGTGTACACTCCCGGCGACAAGGCCACCTCGGGATGCAAGAACCGTTATGGTGCCGCCTTCGACTATCCCAATCTGTGCTATGCCAAGGAGATCTACGACAACGAGAAGGTTGTGGCCGGCATCAAGGTGTTCTAAGTTGCTGATTACTTAAATATGTTCCATCATATTAATATGCAGTGACTTGTAATTTTACGATATAATCGATAATAAAGAGCAAGACAAAATCCAAATATATTGATTTACTTTCGGAGGATCCTATATCATTAGTTTTAATGTTGTGAATCCGACCTTAATAACCACTAGATCAAGATACATGTGTAGTATAATTTGATATAAATACAAAAATATTTGATACGCAGACGACGCATATCTGATATATTTTAAGTCTCTTTTGAATCAAATTACCATCAAAGTACTTGCAATAGTATTGTATACGACCTGTATATTATATGTATATACTATAATACTATAGTGTATTTATTCTATATGTAAAACAAAAACAAGTTGTCTTTTAGTTGTTATTAGCTTATTCAAACCACTTTTTTTATTGGGCCGACCTTACCGTAATTAAGACGGTAGAAGCCAGTAGAACACCAAACAAGTGCATTCTGTATTAATAAAATGATACAAAGATTGCGCTTAGGCGGTGGTAGCGGCAACAGCAGCAGCGGTGGTGGCAGCTGCTTCCTCCTTGAGACGATCCTTCTTGAGTGGACCCATGAAGGCCAGCTTGTCGGCTGGGGTCTGGAAACGACCATGACCCATCTTAGACGAGGTGTCGATGAACTTCAGCCTGATCTGTTCCAACGCCGAACGCTTGGTGTGACGAAGCAGAGACTTGCGCAGGGTGATGATGCGCTTCTTGGAGCCAATGCAGCAGCCCTTGATCATGACGAAGTCGTTGTTCACCTCACCATAGTGGGGGAAGCCACCCATTGGGGTGATGCTCTTGTCGGTCAAATCGTACTCAGTGGAGGCGTTGTTCTTGATGACCTGGAAAGTTGAAGATATAGGAATGTGCGTTAAATATATATTTTTATTAAAGCAATATAGAGTGGAATTAATTGCTGTCAGTCCTATCATTATAAATATCACGGCTCATCAAGCATTTTATTTTTTCGATGTCGTTATTAATTGTTTTGTATCATCATTAAGAAGTTTATTGAAATATAAAACATTTTGCGTTCTTACCTTGCCATCCAGGGTGTGGATGCCAGCACCGATGCGGTAGATCTTCTTGTTGATCTCGGTACGGTGATGGTAACCCTTTTGACCAGCACGTGCCACGGTTGTGGACACACGGGACGGATGCCATGCACCAATACAGGCAACCTTGCGCAGACCCTTGTGCGTCTTGCGGGGCAGCTTCTTGGTATGCCAACGTGAGGTGACACCCTTGAAACCCTTACCCTTGGTGACACCAACGCAATCGATCATCTCATCCTGGCCGAACACGTTGCTGACCTGGATGGGCTTCTCGAGATGCGCACGCACCCACTTGACCTTATCTTCGATGGAGCCACCGTTCAACTGAATCTCCATGATGTGGGCCTTCTTTTGGCGTTGCTTAATCAGACGGATCTGTGAAAGACGAAACGAGTAGAACGTTAATACTGAAAGATTATATATAATATTGTAAGACTGTGCGTGATATGGTTTAACCGCGCGCTCATCGCCTGAACGGCTACGCACCGTTACTGGAATATATCAAGCATCGCCACCCGAAGGGCAATTTGATCTGCGACGTTGCATCCTTGAACAGTGCATTGAAGGCACAGCGCGAATGCTTTTTAGGCCAGGCGCACCGAAAGGCCGTGAAGCACAATCGGCACAACAAGACCAAGGACGTCGCGATTTTAATGAGTAGAAGGTATATTTACCTGAGAGTGGGCAATCACACGGATGACTTTGCAGTAACGGAGCATCTTACGGAAATCGTTCTCAATGCTCTTCTTGCCCAAATCATCGGTCCATTTCTTGCTGGCCTTGGTGAAAGCCTTCTTCTTGTCGCTCTTGTACCTGATTGGAACGAATTTTGGAGTTGCGAATTAATACAGAGCCGTGTCGATCAGTCGAACGCTGCATGAAGTCTGTGCGGGCGAGAGACAAAACGGGAAGCACACCTCATCGCAATTAAAAGCGAGCGGAGATGATATCTTCCATGACGTGCTCACTTATCCATTGACTCAAATTGGCCAATGCAGCTCACACGACTTGCATAGATTTAAAAAGCTCTCTCAGCGAACTGATCCAAGAACTTTATGATTTTCGTTTAGTTAGTAAAGAAGATCTCAACAAACGGTTCGCGACGCACACGCAGTTTCAAGTTCAAGTTGTTGTGCAACTGTGATCAGAAGGAAGGCAGCAGATGGTATGAGGCTTTCGACAACGTTTGTTCAGATACCATCGTTTCATCATCCAACAGCATGCGGCACCCGACTTGTAACCACGTGTGCGACTTGTATACACGAAAAAAAATAAAAATAAAAATGGCGTCCGGCATCTAAATACATACCAGTTCTTGTAGAAGCGACGACGGCACTCCTCGGACAAGTGCTGAGCCCAAACATTGACCAGAGCACGCAGACCGAATGGAGTCTCGATGTAACCAACGGCACCAACAGCAATCATTGGTGGTGTCTCCAAAATAGTTACAGCCTCAACGACCTCCTTCTTGTTGATCTCTGTAGTAGAAAAGATAAAATATAGATTTTAGGTACGAGTTTTTGAGAAGCATAATAAGCTATTTCTCGAAATGCAAGTCAGTCCGCCCTAGTTAATTAATAATCACGGTTGATCATATGTGTTCTAACCATAAAAATTTAACTGTTCCTCATCATGGAAAATGCTTTAAAAAGAAAATACAGTTAAAATCTGTAACTTACTTGATCCAGGACGATCGGCCTCGCGCACAATGTGCGTCATACCGGCCTTGTAGCCGATGAAGCAAGTCAGATGCACTGGCTTGGTGGCATCATCCTTGGGGAAAGCCTTAACCTTACCACGATGACGGCATGAGCGCTTCTTGGGGTAGAAGGCCATGGAGCCATGACGAGGCGCAGAAAACTTACGGTGAGACTGGAAATAAGATAAGAAATCATTTTATCTTAGTTGTTTTTCAATTCACATTTCTCTAATTCGATTCATTTTTAAGGTTATGTATGCATTTCTTTTTGCACGTGTCAAAAATGAAGTTGGCAATTGTATTCCGTCGATATACACATCAAATTAATTTACTTTACGTTATGTTCGAACAATCTACTATTTTATCACAATTAATTTATTAAATTTAACAAATTTATTTATATATTTTCACTACTTTTTTGGAGCTACACTTACCATGACGTCTGTTCGATTCAGACGCTGAAACAGAAAGAAAGGAAGTGCTGGTTGAAAAAGCGAAGTCAGCTACGCTTGCTACGTGAAGTGCTACCAATCACATGACAAAACGAGTAAAGTTGGCTGCGCTTGCATACCATAAGTGTTGTTAGGGCTGCCAACCTGTGACACAGAAACGACATTACCCAACACATGCGTAAATAAATTGGCGCCGGTAAATTGTTGCATATTTTAGATATTTTAATATTAACTTAAAATGCGGACATTAACGGATCCCGATCACGTCATATTGATGAGAGAACCCATTAGTTGCTACGAAATATGTGAAAATGATTTTGCGTACAACCTAATCTGCGTTGCCCAACAAAAACATCTCTCATTAATTCTAATTAGTTTTCCGGCAAGTTAAACAATAACAAAAACATACTATATAAATAACATATTACATTTATTAGGAGGAGAGCGGCGAATTTGTGTGGAACCATGTGCAGGACATGGAGATACCAGATGAGGATTCACGTTGCCACGCGATTGCCTTTTCGCCAGATACTTCGCTGAACTCCACGCCAAATAAAGTAACTATTTGTGTTGCATTCGGAAGGTGCAACATGGCACTTTTTCACACGAATCTAAACGAGTTAAGTAGCGTGCAAGCCTTTCGAGGACACAGCAACTATGTCAATGACGTTGCCTGGGTCTGCGATGGTGAGTTGCTTGCCTCAGTCAGTGACGACTTCACCTGCAAGTTTTGGAGCATCGGAACAAATTTTGAGAACATTCTAACCTTTTGCCTGTCATCGGCGGGCGTGTCAGTTAAGAGCCATCCAGAGGATCCCAACAAAGTGCTTGTAGCTGAGAAGCGCGGTAAGTACTGTTTAGAGGTTCACATTAATTCATTTATTAACACACTTCCATTTAGGTATTGTTCATTTGTACAATGTGCGCAGCAAGCAGACAGTTGTGTCCGTAGAATCCCCGAAATTTCCGCTCATGTCTGCGGACTGGGCAAACAGCAATAGGTTATTCGTAACGGCTTTGGCTGGCGGAGATATCGTGACTTGGGATCTGAGCCGTCCATTCGTTCCAGCCGACATCAAGCAGGTTCACGAGGATGGCGGTCGCATTGTGCGTTTCGCTCCTGGGAGCACGGAGATCGCAGTGGCCAGCATTGGTCGTCCGGATCTCACGTTGAAAGTATTTGTGGCAAAGTCAACCGTGCCACTTATTGAGGCACCCCTAAAGACATACGGCGGTCTGGCTTGGCATCAACGTTTGCCATACATAAGTGCGGCATCTGATAAAAGATTGTCTTTTTGGAAGGTTCAAATTAAATAATTATGGACACTGTTAATAAGTTTGTGGAATCAAAAATAAATCATTTTTTAAATTACAATTTTAGAGCTGTTGGTATTTATTGTGCGGGCTTTATTTGTGGTATTTTTCTACTACCCCACCAACGGTCACACTACAAGTATTTAAGTATTTACCCTGTTGCCGATAAAATATACACAAATCGCAAAAATTGCAATTGGTTATAAATATAGACGTACAAGATGTCCACCGCCGAAACACAGGTTTCTAGTTTGCCAATGCCTCCAGAGCGCTACATCAGCAACTACACGGAGGAGAACATAAGAAGGAATCGTGCGCCGCGTCCGCCGCCTCCGCCTTCTCAGCATGAAGTTTACAGTATGTTTGGCATCCAATACAACAACGACGAGATGATACGCTCTCTTGAGTCGCAGAATATAAAGCGTCTCATACCCATTCACTTCGACCGTCGCAAAGAGCTTAAGAAACTAAATCACTCGCTGCTCGTTAACTTTTTGGATCTTATTGATTTTTTGATACTCAATCCCGACAGCCCGAGGCGTACAGAGAAAGTATGTAGTTATTTCTTTGTTCAATTATTATTATTACTATTAACATGTTGTCTTATGCACAGATTGACGACTTGAGTCTACTCTTTGTAAACATGCATCACTTACTCAACGAGTTCAGACCTCATCAAGCACGCGAAACCCTGCGCGTAATGATGGAGATGCAAAAGAGGCAGCGCGTGGAGACAGCTACACGATTCCAGAAGCACTTGGATCGTGTACGTGATATTGTCAATACTGCCTTCTCAGCGCTGCCCACACTTTATGACGATGATGAGCATGGCGGGGCCAAAATCAAAGTGGAA
This sequence comes from Drosophila pseudotalamancana, assembly GCA_037075185.1. NCBI lineage: Eukaryota > Metazoa > Arthropoda > Insecta > Diptera > Drosophilidae > Drosophila > Drosophila pseudotalamancana. The sequence continues at coordinate 471,247 of JBAMCK010000695.1, read as the reverse complement.
ATAGACCCATTGGAATCCAATGCTGCGGCTAAGAACGATCCCATCTATCAACATGACCGCATGATGTGCAAGCTGGTGGATGCCATAGACTGATATACAGACCGGTATGTGGCGTATAACAACATTTACCCATATACCGGACAAGTATGTCGTTTTTCTTCAAGATCTGTCTAGTCTTACCTGAAATATATTTATGTATATGAAAAGTTACTGTACTGTATTATAAATACATTTTCACATAGTATATGGCATGATTAGATGAATGATGGTCTCTCAATTGCAGAGTCGAATAAACTTGATGCATTTATTTCACTTATTCTTAAATGCTTTATTTGTATATGCCGGACAAATGTTTCGTTTGTCTACACAATCTGTCTAGTCTTACCTAAAATATATATGTATATGAAAAATAAAATGTTCTATATTAAATTACTTACTTAAATTGAATTTGTCATTCGAAGTTTTCGTGTGCACTTTGATATTAGTAATTGGATTTCATCACGGTGATGACGTATCTTTTACAATAATTATGTTTGTTTAGCTATTCACATTTATTAACATGACTATCAAAAATCATATATCGTGGTAAGTCGGCACACAGCGTGCTTAACACGCGTTTCCCAGCCCCTTTTATCCAGAGGTTGTATCTTCGTTGCTACCTTATGGCTTATCATCGCTTGGGGCTGCCATTGATAAGCTGGTCGTTTATTGGAGTCTGATGGAGACGGAAGGGTCCACGACAAAACATCTTGTTTATTAACCCATGTTAGGCCAAGGATTTTTGTTTATGCTAGTAAATGTGTCTATATAATTTCTTCAGTGCATAATAAATTATTTTATACCCTATATATATGTACATAGATGTAAGATTTTGTCTTGAAGTAAATGATTTAAAAAAAAAATATATATATATATATAGTCGGGCTTACGTAAAGTTATTTTATTCCTTGGTGTAAAATATGAATTACAATAATGGGCTAATTCTAATTTAATGCATTCATAATCTTTGTCAAAGCATGTTGACGCTGGTTTATGATAAGAAAGTGTTAAAGATATATAAATGAATCTTAAATTTTTCATTCTAGCGAGATTATAAATGCCCTGGGCCATTCATAAGAGCTGAGCATTTGCCTACAGACACTCGTTGAGCTCGAAGTGCTCAGAAATCGTGAAACATCTGTGATAAATTAATATACTATAGTGCATTCTTAACTATTTATTGATTGTGTGCAAGACAAAACATTTCAATTGATGCGACCCATAAATTATTTAATAAAGTAAAATTGTGATATTTCAATCCAAAAAAAAACAAAGAATAAATCAAATAGTACAAAAATATGGTTGCGAATAATATAGAAAGTGTCGGCGGTCAAAAAACCAAAGGTATTTTTTTATCTATAAATGCATAACTGATGAAAATATAGATATTTATTACATTTAAATAAATTGTGAAAAATTGATGAAAATAATCTCAATCTCAAATTAGATGGAATATAGCATATATCTAAAATTTTGAAAAAATAAATTGAATAAAAAATAAGAATTTGAAACAATTTTTTAAAGATTTACAAATTATATTAAATGAAAAAATAAAATACAAAAAAAAGCCAAAAAGAAATAAATTCTGTTGGATTATTTAAAAGTTTTAAACTTAAATTAAAATTAAAAAAATATATGAAAAGTGAATTAGATACTTAAATAAATACAAATATAAAAATAAAAATTGTGCTTTGAAATTGGAATTTGTAGAAATCGAAACGGAAACAGATGGCAGTTCGAATAGCACAGCGGTGGCAGCGCCAGGATCTCCAGAGGATGAGCCGGCAGATTTTGACAAGGCCATCACATCCGCCGGCTTTGGAAGATTCAATCTGGTGCTCCTGTTCATTGCAATTCCAGCGACCTGCGCGAATATGTTCGAGTCGACGACCATGTCATATATTCTGCCTATAGCCGAGTGTGATCTACATTTAACATTGACCGACAAGGGAATACTGAACGCTTGCGCTTATGCGGGCATGATCGTTTCGGCCATACCCTGGGGCTATTTGGCCGACACAAAAGGTCGTCGCATGGTCCTGCTCTACGGATATTTTATGACCTCCATTTGTGTGCTTGGCAGCGCGTTGAGTCAAAATTTTATAATGCTGGTGACGTTCAAGTTTTTCGGTGGACTTATGTAAGTTGATTTTATATACGCAAGGGTTAATTTTAATAATTGTGTGCCCAGTGTAAATGGACCGTCGGCTGTGCTCTACTCGTATCTGACGGAGATGCATGGACCTAAGCACCGAACTCATGTGCTGATGATTCTTGGAATGATTGTGAGCGCAGCCACATTGGTGCTGCCTTTGCTGGCCTGGCTCACCTTTCCACAGCCCTGGGACTTTGTTATCTTTGACAGTTTAAACAGTAAGTTAAACAAAATGCGTTTCGGAACTGTTTGTTTACTTTTTAAATTTGTTTATTTCTAGTTCACAACTGGCAAATCTTTTTGTTGATATGCGCGTTGCCCAGTTTGGTAAGTGGACTCATCATGATTCTGATGCCTGAGAGTCCCAGATTCCTAATGGCACAAGGACGCAACGCGGAAGCCTTGCAGGTGCTGCAAAAGATCTACCACATCAACACGGGCAAGCCGCGGGACACTTATCCAGTGGGTGCCACTAACAACTAGATTAGAGTACAACCTAATTATGATTTGCGTTACATAGATAAAGTCCCTTGTTCTGGAGGTCCCTAGTCGCGATGCCGAGAAGGACGAGGTCATATACACCATAGAGGAGAAGCCAGGCGCGACAGCTGACACAAAAAGATCGCGTACGCTGCTGGAGAGCCTGCAGGCGGGGATGAAGCAGATGAAGCCAATGTTCCACAAACCTCTGTTGGGCCTCGCGATGCGCTGCTATACGATGCAGTTCTGCATGTTCCTCGGCATGAACACCATTCGTCTCTGGCTGCCCCAGTTGTTTGCCTCAATGGCCGACTACGAGACGGTGCATGCCAACGACGATGCCACGGCCACCATGTGCACCATTCTCGAATACAGTGTCAACAAAACAGCCGAAACTCTGACGAATTATCAAAATGCCTGCGCTGAGGTGAATGTTAAACCTTTTCTTTTTTTTTTTATCAGATTTGATCTGCTAAGCTGAGATAATGTGCCTAATATAACATTTACTTTTCTATTTGCTGCATCATTGTGACGCTTCTGACTCTCTTTCTCTGTCTGTTACAGCCTCAAATAATATCTATAGATATGTACTTTAACAACATAATCGTGTCTGCCTGTGGATTTGGTGGCTATTTCTTTGCAGCGGCTATAATTCGTGTAGCTGGTGCTAAGCGTTTGTTGAGTAAGCGAAAGTTAATTTCAAAATATTATTAAATAAGAAATTATTATAATTACTTATATATTATTGTTGAGTTATTTATTTAGTTATTTAGTTAAAATGTTTAATATAAATTTACTCTTAATCAGCATTATTTAGCTTTATCCGTCCGTCTGTCTATATGTATGAATGCGTCGATCTCCCAATTTATAGGAGCAAGAGTTTAAATTTTACATGTAGGTTCTCTTATAGCATGCCTAAATCGATAACTCTTTCCGTTTGCTTGTTATCGATAACAGGGTTTAGTTTTTTGCGCATATCTTGTACGTCTTATATATGCATTCATCAAACTCAATATATACATATATTTTCAACTAAAGCAGGCACACTCTAAATGGTGCACATTTTGGATTTCTTCCCCACAATTTTCCCAAATTCAGGAAAATCGATTTTGAAACATAGAAAGTTTTGCTTCGGTAGATATTGACATTTCAGTGGCAAAGAGTATGTATAGATGTAATAAGAATTAACAACAATGCACGGTTTTCCAGCTATATTCTAGTCCCGCACACTCGACGAGAAGTTTCTTAACTTGCTATATATTTTCCTAATGATATATATATATATATATATATGTATATTATTGTATATATTATACTAACATCATATCATGTACTCTTACAGCTTATGGCCTATTCATATCTGGCATCCTGGGTATTCTGCTCTATTGGTCAGTTAATAGTGTTATGACAATTGCCTTGTCTTCAGCCTTTGTGACAGTGGGCGGAATTGCGGTCTCCTCGCTCCTGGGCGCGGTCGTCTCGCTCTTTCCCACACAGCTGCGGTAAGCCTCACTTTACCTATTAGCTGAATAACTCTCCGAACTATCAATCTTTATTCGATCTATTATCCAGCTCATTGGTGGTGGCCATTGCCATGATGTGCGGTCGATTGGGAGCACTCTCTGGCAATTTGCTCTTCCCAGTTTTAATTGTGATCGGCTGCGTGCCTCCCTTTGTGATGGTCGGCTTTGTCATGCTGCGTACGTGCGCTTAACTAACTTTACTCTATAGAGTGGTTATTTTTATAATATATTATTGTAAACTTTTTATTTACAGTTGCTGCCGTGCTCTCAATTTTCATTCCCAATCCAACAAAAGCGGCTTTTGCCTAAATATTTTCCATTTGCGATTAAAATTTAAACAATTGCTTTTTCAATTGTGGACAATTATATAGTTTATGCCTTTATTGTAGTTCTTAAGTTGTAAAAAATGTTGTTTAGTGTAGTCATGTACATATAGAATTGTAGGCTTTCGGTTTTTTATTGCACCTAATTTGTCCCATAAAATGTATATACTGAGAAATAAATATATATTTACATATAAAGTCTACCTTCGCATTGTAAGATAGCACAATTACACTATCTTTGAAATAAACAAAAATTAATAATATTTTGTTTTTGTTATATGTATAATTCTTACATAATTACAGTTAGCGATAAGATAAAAGTGTTGCATCTATATTTATACAAAAAGTCTTACTTAAGATCAAATCAGAATAAATGAATTGAAGAATAAATTATTAAGTTATTAATTATTAGCAATTGATTATATTGATCAATAAAGATTCCTTCAGATGGTATACAAAATATGAGACAATAAATTTAACAATTATTACAATTTTACAGTTTCAGTTGCAATTAATGCATATACATTAATTTCTACAGAATTACACGAGACGATTAATTAATTAATTTATGGATTTACGTTTAAGTTTGGTTGGTTGCCCAGGCAAAGCAGGAATAACAACGTGTAAAATTACCATAAAGCCAATGGAAAACTGCATTCCCATCAAGGCCAATTAATTCGAACAGAAAGTACTCGGAGTCGAACAGTGTAGATTTCATTATCCTGCTGACAGGATCAACTCGTGCATTTGAATGAGTCGAAGCGAAGGATGTGGAATTAATTAATTAACTTCTGTTTGCTTAATTGTGTAAATGTTATTAAATCTGTTTAAAAGTGAGCTGAAAATAAAATAAACAAGTGAATTTAAAGTGTTGGGCGACTAGGGGATACCCTGCAACGCACAGCTTCTTTGAATTAGCCAATAAATTCAAATTTTTATAAATATTAAATATAATAAATAAAAAAACATACATAAAAACTGTTTGCCTACTGTTTTTATATTCTTTAGAATATGACAAAAATTGCGGATCATATTTGATTTTGAAAGTGTTTAAGAAGCTGAGATATGAGAATACTATGAGTACAAAATTAACTCCAATTGTTTTTTTATTGGCAGAACTTTACATATAGTATAAATAAATATTTATAATATCTTAGAGTATTTATATATATCACATAATTTATATAAATGTCTAATAGTATTTAAAAATATAAAATAGGTTATAAAAGTTTGGCATAGTTTATATATGTATATCATTGAATGTGTGAGTAGTTTTACTTGTTTTATTGTGTGTTGGTTATAAAATTTTATGTAATCCGTAAACCCAGAATGCCTTAAAATTATATTCAAAATTAATTTTGTCACTTTTAGTGGTCTTGAACACTTTGCGATGGCTCAAGCCGCAGAGCCAAATAAAGAATCGGCCGATTTCGAGAAAGCGATATCTGAATGCGGGTTTGGCCTTTTCAACGTGTGGATTTTGATCAGCGCTATGCCCTGTTTATCGGCTATGGTCTTCACCGCCGCAACCATGTCCTTCGTGATGCCAACAGCTGAGTGTGACCTCAACCTAACTATTTTTGACAAGGGCATGATGCATGCTATGACCTACGCAGGTAACGTGAATCGAGCTCGATTAAGAACGACTCTAATACAGCTCTCCAGGCATGATTATTTCCGCCATACCGTGGGGCTTCGTGGCAGATACGATGGGACGTCGCTTGGTGATAATCGTTGGGGGTTGGGTCGATGGCGTCTGTGTGTTGTGCTCCGTCCTTAGTCAGAATGCCGTACAGCTGATGATATTCAAGTTCTTCGACGGACTAATGTGGGTATCCAGCCACTCGCATATGCTGTACTAAATCCAAACAGTTTTCTACTCTCTTACAGAATGTGCGGTCCGTTCGCCGTAGTCGTCAGCTATCTGGCCGAATTCCATGGCAAGAAACACCGGCATTATATTATGTTCTTTGTCGGACTGACGGTCTCCCTTGCAGCACTGATATTGCCGTTGATGGCCTACCTTGTGCTGCCGTTGCACGTTAACTTCAGAATTGGCCAAATGAATTGTGTGTACAATTCAATAACCGCAATAACTTGCTTTTATAGAATATTATTTCAGTCCACATCTGGCAAATCTTTTTGGCGTTTACCTCTCTGCCCAGCTTTTTGAGTGGCCTTCTGCACATATTCCTTCCCGAGAGTCCGAAGTTTCTTATGACACAAGGCTACTACGACAAGGCTTTGAATATCTTTAAGCGCATCTATGCCATCAACAAACGCAAAAGTCGCGATTCGTATCCGGTAAGTTAGCTATAACTTACGGATCTGTTTTCTATACTGTGGAATCTTTTGCCATTCGCCAGATCAAGTCTCTGTCGGATGCGACGCCTGATCGATCCAACGATTTGGAGAATCCTATAACTAGCGTCTCGATAAGACAGCGCTTTCGCAAAACCAAAATTAAATTTGTCGATGGCCTCAAGCAACTCAAGCCCATGTGTGCCAAACCCTATCTGGGATTATCCATTCGCGTTTACTGCCTTCACTTTTGTCAAATCATGTGGTAAATATGTCTGGGAAATGGGCGTAAGATCAGCATAATAGATCGAATTAGTATATAATAAGAGATTAACTCTCTTGGTATTTATTAAAAGTTGTATCAAGAGTTGTCTGTTAAGAAATTATATTGTACACTTATATCACAACTTTCTTTGAACACACATATTTCCACTCACTTTCCCTTAAATATTTTTGTCACTGAAATCGATTGACTTCTTGATATTTTTATATCTCATATGGTAAATGTGTTTGTATAAAAAGTATTTAAAAAGAGATTCATATTTTTGAATGCAAAGTAATATTCATGCTATTCGAAATGTTACTTTCTATACATTGATCAGCTATCTCTCCCCACAGTGTAAACTCGGTGCGTCTATGGCTGCCACAGATCTTTGCCACGATGCACATTTTCGAAGTGCAGGGCGTTCCGGACAAGACAATGTGTGCGGTCCTGGAGCACAATTCGTGGCAGAGCAACGGTACGACTGCGACGACGGAGGAATGCGACATAGTAGGTAGGCGGTCTTTTGGCCAAAGTTTCAAGGATTAAAGTAATGAACTCCAACGAGCAGCATCACCACCCGGGTACGTTTAAACACAACATAATTGTGGCAGCCGTTGGCCTGGTCGGATTTTTGCTAATCTTTCCACTTTTGAGCATTCGAGGAGTTGCCAATCACATATTGAGTAAGCTTTTGAAATCATTATATATATATATATATATATATATGTATTATTTGACTGATCTCTTGATCTCCTTCACAGAGGTCAGCCTCTTTATATGCACATTTCTAGTGGGTTGCCTGTACTTTACCAACTCAAGTCACTCAATTCTTGCTTTAGCGTCGATCTATTTAGCGGTAATGGGCATTTGTGCCACTACCGTTATTGGCATGTGTGTGGTTGTATTTCCCACTTTTATGAGGTATGACTGGCATTAATTAACCTTAACCATATGTAAGTGTGTAAATTAATATTTTGACTTTTAGGACAATGGTTCTATTGTTGATTATGACATTCGGCCGTTTGGGTTCGGTTACAGGCAATATATTATTACCATTTTTTATACAAATCAATTGCTGGGCTCCTTTTCTTTGGCTCGCTTCTTTAATGTCGAGTGAGTGGGATCAGCTTGTTACATAATCTTTATATACTCATAGTTTTGTATTTCAGTTTCGTTTGTATTTTCGTTGTTTCTGAAAGTGAATGTGCAACAGTCACTTAACTGACTCCATCGTCAGCTCGAGAGAATACAAATAAATATAAATCATAAAAAAAAATATAAACTTTAAAAAGAAACTTTCGTTCCTTATTTGTTTACGTCGCTTGATGAAATTGAAATGCATATCAAATAGGGGCACAGATTCGTTCGTCTCATTGTGTATTTCTTCTATTCAGCTTTAATTTGCTGTCTTATCAACGTCCCTATAGTATATGCCAGATTAAAGATTCAATTTAAAAAACACCTTTATCATTTATAAGCAGAAAACTGTGTATGAAGATAAAGATTGTAAAGCCGAGTAAATTCCTCAAATAAACTAATTTCATTATTCATTTTTGCATTAAACTTTATTTTAAGAGCTAAATAAATAGTCCCAGCTGAACAGTGTCTAAACCTAATGACAAGAAAGCACACACAATGGTATCTATTAATCAAGTCAGTCGAGTATGCTTCGGTTAATTCAAGCTAATTACATTTTAATCACGACGACAAAGTAAATGTTGATTAATTTTTCTTCCCATCTAAGCTGCTGGCAAGCAGCATCCAAACCAAAGACCAAATTGAAGCCCCACGCTCCAGTTGTGGCCACAAGCAGCTGTGACATGCTAATTATATTTTTCTTTTGTCATCAATTAATTAGCACATGCAAAAGTGAATTCAGATTACGCTTGAATGGCTGGAAAAGTCATATTAAATATAAGGAAAGTATGGTACGGAAGAACCGAAAAACGTTTGCTTTTAGCTGAAGCCAACTCCTGCCCTCAATTGTTGCCTAGACAAGTCTATCTGCATGTGTATATGTTTATATAACTTTATATATCCTACGTGAAATACAGCCCCACTGCTTGCACTGTCATCTCAATGGGTTGGCGTCTCGAAGCTCCGGCACTCTTTTAGCCATGTCACTTGCAAGCCATTTCTCATGCTGTCAAAACAAAGTCAAGTGGTAATTGACACATGTTGACTTGTGTAAGCCACCAACTTTGTCGTCCTCCATTCTCTGCCTGGCTGGAATCTAAATTAATAGTTTTTGGTGAGATTTGATGTTAAAGATAGTGCAACTTGACTTCTGATTCAAATCCAAGCTAGTTTATTAAGTCATGGAAGTTAGTCTTTAGATAGTTAAAGAAAAATAAATAAATTTGACTTCTTAATGCATTGTTTATTGTAAGAATTATATGATTTAGTTACACACTTACTTCGAATATAGTAAATACCCGAAAAGCAAACATAGAATTTCGTTTAGACTGATAGATCATTTAATTACGGCTTTACTTAATTGAAATTTACGTTTCGCTTTTTAATAAAAGTTTTATTTGGTATCAATTGAGGTCAAAACATTAAGCTAATAAGTCTTGTGGCCCAATGAACTTGTTTTAATACATGAATAAAGTTTGCAAGCTAGATGGAGCTAATATTATTTAAGAACTTCCTCAATTTCGTTTTTATTTCTGTGATTGAATTGCAATCAAAATGAAACTTTTGTAAGTTGAGCAAAAAGTTTCATAAGAATTTCTAGATGTTGTGACCGAAATCAGAGATTGAGTTCGAAAAGGGTTTATCGATTCCAATACACCTAATTCCAGTTTTATTGTGAAATGTGGTAAGAAATAAAAAAAGTTCAAATTGAAGAAGAGGTTGTGATATGATTTAAGCTGATGCGAATAATAATTAAAATAATAGGAAATGTACTTAGTACTAGTAACGTTAACTGTAATGCTCACTACATTTCTAATATATTCAAATAAATTTAAGTAGATTTATTATCCTCGTAAAATTGTGATTGGTAAACGCACAAAAATTTTGCGCAATTCCGACATCAATTTATGCATAATAGCCGACTGAAAGAGCTGCTTTATTAGAGAAGTTGAGTGTGTGTGTGTGTGTGTGTGTGTGTGTGTCGGCAACAGCAATAATTGTGTTCCCGCTCTATAAAACGAAAACAACAAATGCGCATATATTTTACATAATAAACATGTTCGAAACAGAATGAATATAAACAAGAGAGCGCTTCACCAAAAATGTGCAAATATGTTTGGGGCGGGCGATGATGAGTGTACCGCTAACTGTATGTGTGTGTGTGTGCCAATGGGGGCGTGGTCATAGGCAGGTCATAGCAAATGTATGCCATAAACAAAACATAACAACCAAAACAACAACATAAAACCGACAAAACAAGGATGCATATGCCAGCGTATTAAGAAGATGTGTGTGTGTGTGTGTGTGTGTGTGTGCGTGTGAGCGTGTGCTCCACGAACGTGTGGAGTTTCCTTGATGCTGGAGTATATATAAATGTCCAAATGGGCAGTCATAATCAGAAATGCGCAAATACATGTACACACCCCTCACACACAAACACACACAACACATAGATAAATAGCCAGATAGGCAAACATACAAACTCACTTTGAACACACACTTGCAGACTTCAGCCAACAGAAATACGAAAGCAAGTCACAAGCAAACAAGCACATCAAACAAACACTTGGACGACTCACACACATGTACACTGTCTTATGGCTCTCTGTCCTAGCCCATGTCCTCTATAATGATTTACAGGTCATTCATCATATCAACACGCGGCAAGAAATTTATTTGCAGTAGCCACTGCCGCAGCCTAAACAGCACAAGCCGAAGGCAGAAAGTGCACAGAGCAATAACAATGCCGCCTGCAAATTAGAGAGCACTAGCTTTCGCGCCTTGAGTCGCTCTCTCACTCTCTATGTTGCTATCACTCTCCCCTCTCATCAAATGTTGCTGAGGCCAAAGTGCTTAGCAACATGCTGACAGCTTTTTATTACTCACGTCTCTCAACAGGTTGTGCTTAAATGTTGCTATGCCTGCGTCTCTGCGGCAGATGTTGATGTTGCGTTGCTCGTGGCTACAACATTTCGGCAATCGCGGCAGACATTTTGTAGTCACATTGTATGGTGGACAGTCGTCGGCAACCCTCGGAATACCAAAGTTCGCGCGCAAGCATCAGCTCGTCTAACGGTTAAAGTCACAGCAACTGTATTTAAATGAGAGTGCGTAATTGTTGCAGTACCTAAGCAGTGACCGAAACAAAAGATTTAAGCAACAAAATTAATTTTTAAAGTCTTATAACAATAAATAATAATAATAATTAGAAGTTAACTTTGGTGTAATTTAATCTGTGTTTAAAGCAAATGTCTGCTATATGTATATAAATAAAAAATAAATAATATAAAGACATATAAATTAGCTGAAATAAAAGTCAACTATTAGCTTTTCATTTAATATATATTAATTGTTATAGTTATAAATCTGAACCATGAATAATATTTAAAGTTATGTGTGTTTAACCCAAGCATTTAAATATTCTATATTTAAATAATAGCATGATCACTACAAATTGAGTGTAACGAAACTAACTATTATTCAAAGTTAATTCAATAATTATTTTTAAAATTACAAATTATAATAAATCAACATTTCAATAAAAAAAAAATTGTACAATTTTAAACTTAACACAGTGTATACACAATATTTGCAATTAATCGAATTTATATCAAATAATAGAGACAATGGCTCGCAGCAGCTTCATTATTTTTTCCGATGCATTTTTCTGTGCAATTTGTTGTGTGGCACGCCCATCTATGGGGCTGGTTTAATTATTAATTAATCATAAAGGACAGCCGCAACGTACACGTTAAGTCCTTAAACTGCAAACAAAAGATTCGTGCACAAAGCGGATAATTAAAGTCCACAAACTGGCATGTGCATCTCTCACTTCGACTACTTCACAGCCTGCAAGCTCTGGGCTGTCCACATGGGGTTCTATAGAATCGCTGTGAAATAAATTGAAGTCAACCGCTTACGATTATTGCGCAACCTACGATTAACAGCTCCCCGCTCGAATCAAAATAAGAAAAATTATGTCGGAAATTGTGGATACGGAACTTCTGGTGAACTGCACAATTCTTGCCGTGCGTCGCTTCGAGCTGAACACCATTGTGAACACCTCACTGTTGAATACCCTCAACCGCACCGAGGTTGTCAGCCTGTTGTCCGGCATCATCGAGAATCGCGATAACCTCGATAGCATCAACGAGGCAAAGTAAGTCCAGCAGTGCAAGGGGAAAAGTTTATCCCTATAGTATAGCCTCAGTAACATAATTCACCCACATCTATGATAAATTTCGATCTCGTCTGTCTTAATTTTCCCCTTGTATAGTTCGTGATTGTGTCTTGCAGCTGATTAGAAGCGGAAATTGCAATCAAGTTATGCAAATTTTGTTGCGTGCTTAAGATCTGGGATTAACGCTTAGCGGGTTGTCGATAACAGTAAAACAACTTTGTTTAGGGGGATTGTATGATTATTTATTTTAAACATTTAATATATTAATTATGTTTTTAGCAATGACTTGTTTGTTATACCAACTATTCATCTAAAATCAACTATTAAATAAATAATGATTACAAATATTTCCCAAATTTAAAGGAATTCACTTAATTCATAGCCAGAACATTTCTTAATCAAAAAATTGTTTCTTTTTAGTACTAAGAATAAAATTTAAAATATTTAAACATTAACCTCGTTTTATTCGTGTTATTGTAGATAAATAAATAGATTTTTCAATTAATTTATCTTGTTGAAAGATTTAATTAAATGGATATAAAACGTATTTATTATAGCTGCCAGAAAATAGAATATTCCATTAGACCCGAGGCAAATGTAGAACAATTCGTGGCATATTTAAACAGTGTGATTAACCTATTTTTAATACCTCTTATCCATGGCAATTATTGTTTGGCCAACCCACTTTTGTAGTACTTGTGTATAAATATTTTGTTCGCGGTATTTCGCTAAATGGCGGAATTAGCAAAGTCTTAATTTTAATAACTAAGTTCACAATGTCAAAGTTACAATTTTATTAAGTGAAAACTTTAGTTCACCAAGTCAAAGTAAATAAGTCAAGGGGATTCCATTCCTTCAATTGAGTTTAATTTAAAAATAGTACAAGGATTTCAGTTAGAGTGCAATACTTAATATATTTCTTATTACCAGGAATTTGTATTCTCTGATAAAGTTGGCGAAAGTAATCGCAATGTCTGACACCTTGAGGCAGGTGTTTGTTGAAGGAAAATTAACACGAAGAAACTAAGAAATAAAAACTACAAAACTTCTTACTTAAGTAAAAGAAGCTATAAATAAAATTAATTAAATATTTTCTTTAAACAGTGTTAAACTCTTTAATACATCCTTTAAGTGTTAATCATATCTTATATTTGTGAGAGTGTTGAAGGATTTGTTGGTAGTTAAAGAATCTACTTAGGGAACAATTTCTTGAAAATGGAAAATGAAAAGCCTGTTAAAAGCTGGTAAACACGCCACATAAGTAAACATATCTAACTCAAAAGCGCAAACAAAATGACAATGGAAAGCTTTTGGTACTTAGCAGAAGAAGTACAAATAGAGACCATGTGGAAGCTATACGAAGAGAAGTGTGTTAGACTCAGACTTAAACTGAAAGAGTGGGAAAAAATTACAAATATTGACAAAAACGAAAAGCAATCTTTTGAATTGCAAAGATTGAGTTTGCTGCTAAAATTGCATTTACAAATAAATGAATTTGATTTATTATCGATTTGCGCTAAGCTCAGATAGCAGCTCAGATTTTTATAAGAAATCGTTGCTATCTGGGGAATATGTGCAGTACGAATTAAATTCACATTTATCATTGAGCATTTTCTATTGCCTTGTAAATGCATTTTCTTTAATGCAATTAGCAAAGTGTTTCATTTGCCACATTAAATCTTTTAAAGTGCAAATAACATAATAATTTAACTTGGCTTGTTATACCCTGAACCCATTTGAAATTGGTAAACAGGGTATAATGTATTTGAGAAAATGTGTGTAAGAGGCAGAAGAAGGCGTGACCGACCCCACAAAGTATGTATATTCTTGATCAGGATCAACAGCCGAGTCGATTGAGCCCTGTCCGTATGTACACTATATAAGCTAGGGACTTAAAAAGCTTGCTTTCAAAATCGATAACTCTTTCCGTTTTCTTATTATCGATAACACGTTTTAGTTATTCGTACATATCTCCTACATCTTAAGAGCTAGAAGTATCAAATAAAAATATATATTCAGCTACAGGAGACACGATGTTCAGGGTATCTCCTTGTCGACCACACTCGACTAGAGTTTTCTTACTTGTTTTTATTCTGGTTTTAGCAATTTAACACTTTCCATGCCTCAATTCAAAAGCTCGATGCACGATTTGTAAAACTTTTTCGATTACGTCCTTTTGTATGGTGGGGGCGAACAACTAAATTAACAAGTATGAATGTTTCCCCTGGGTGTGCTAGACTAGTACATACCCATCTCATATAACTTGTCAATAAGTTAGAGGTCTGGATATGATAACCTAGAGAAAACTTTTGTTTAATAATCTCAAAGGTTAAACTTAATATAGGCAGATAGATGTATAGAAGAATAGGCATATCTAACATAAACTATAACAGGGTATACAAAATTAAAAATTGTGTTTTTTTTTATCTGCGAAACAAGTGCGAAAATCCACTAACAAATAAATATGTGAAAATGGAGATAAATAAAACCTTACATATGTATGAATGACTTTTTATTCTTTCATAACTGCAAAATATGATTTTATTCAATTTATTTTAAATTGGAATTTTAATTTAAAACACAGTAAATTTGTAGAATTATCTATGCAAATATAATGGAATATCTATATATATTATATATATTTATAAAACATACATATGTACGTATTAAATGTTTTGGTGTACTTCTTAAACAATTTTTCTATTTGGTTATGTAAGTATTTATGTAAATGGCTAATTAAATTTAATTATGCATTCGAAATGTGGTGTAAAAACATTTAAGAATGTTTCCGTCGGAATTAGTCGACTATTAAATACCTAACTCCAGCAGCCATATTATTAAAAAAAATCAAGTTTCGTGTTTTCACACTCAGCTAGGGAAAAAGATTTTTTTACTCCTTTATTAAGTTTTCAATATAAATATGATATTCTACTCAGAAAATCCACTTGCCTCAATATTTTACAATAAGTTTTGCAATGCTTGTTTTTTTCATAGGTGATTCCAGACCTTTTGACCTCTTTATAATGGTGATTCCAGACCTTTTGACCTCTTTATAATGTTAAATAAATTATAGCTTATTATTAAAACAAAAATAAATTAAGCCTTAATTCGCACTAAATGTTTTTTCTGGCTCATAAAAGTCTTCTTCCGTCTGTTGCATACGTACGTAAGTAACTAATATTCCCTTGCCTACCCATTTTCAATGGTGTTAGGGTATACAAATGTGGCCTCTCTTATGCTAGAATCTCGTGTTGTCAACTACATATCTTGGCCTAATTGTGATTTTATTACCTTGTTTAGCAAACTGTCATTAAGAAAACAGTCAAAATTAATGATTATTTTGTGTGTAACAAATAAGGAAACGAATGTTTCCATAAAAATAAATGCAACAGGAAAAGTTCTTGTAATGAAATATATTGTGCTAGTTTTACTAAATGCAATAAAATTACCTAACACAAGTTAAGTTTGACCAATGTCTTAATTACTAACAAATGTCAAATGTGTATATGCTACCCTTATGCCATCAATTCGAGGGTATTACAGAATTGGAATATGTGCGGCAACGTTGCAGGCAACTAGGAGTAAATTTAAGCCGTGGCTTTTGGGAATGCAGAAATTTGCAAATTGCTTTTCAGTTGTCAGACAACTGGACGGAAGCGCGCAACAACAAATAATTAAATTCAGGACGAAAACGTATCCAACAAATCCCCCAGCATAACTTTGACAAACAGTAATATGTCCAAAGGAAAAGTGTCAACAAAATATGAACTAAAAAGAAACTATCTTTGGGATTTATGTTGGCCAGCTTCGCAGTTTGGCTGTGTGCAAAGCAAATTGACATTCGCTGCTCCAGGTGAGATAAGTGGCAACACGTGTGGCCAGTGCTAAACCCAGCCCAACCACCCAGCTATCCGACCACCTAGACTTTGTACGCGTTAAGCTCATTATGAGGCCTGTGGCCGTGCCTTGAACGCAATCAATGTGGGCCAAAAATAGAACCATTTGCAACTAAAACAGCCTCCGTTATGTGTCCAAAACTAGTTGATTGCGCTTTTATATGGCCGTTTGTCCGTCTGTCTGTCTGAGAAAAGTTTATGCGAGGCGGCTCGCTTAAGTGCCGCCCACGTTGCGTATACGCATTATGGAGATGGAGCTGCGACCACGGCCAGCACTTAAGTGCACAATATGAGAGAGTCGTGGGTTTAAAGCTGATCGGGATACATTTTCCTTTGATATTTTTATGTTGATGACTTTTCATACGCTTATTGATTTTGATGCGCATCGAATGACAAGAACGGGATGATTTCATTTTGGCCACTGGGCGGCTTTGGTCTTTGGTACATTTTATGGCCGGGTCTCAAATCCAATCACAGTTTATATGTGAGCATAAAAATAATTTAAAGTAATTCAAGCAGAAGACACTGCTGGCAGCAGCCAAACCAAACTGTTTGGCTTTAGTCCTTGACAATAACAAAGCGTTCTAACAAAAAGGACACAAAGGATAACTCGTTTGGCCAAATGTTTTTTATGCCTGCCTTCCCAGTCCAACGTTCAGCTAACAAAAATACCAAAAGGACCGCCTTGAATGTGCCCTGAAAAATTCTTGCAATTATGCTGCCTACTTTCGTGTTACCCACTTCAAGGCTGACAAAGTGTCGCTCCTTTGTTTCGCCCACCCTCTCCTTCTCTCTCTCTCTCTCTCTGTCTCTCTCTCTCTCTCTCTATCTATCTATCTGCCTCCTTCTCGCCTTCGCACCGTGACAAAAATTTGCATATGACAAATTTTTCAATTAAGTTTTTTTGCTGCACATTGTCTGAAAACGTTTCCTGTTTTATGAGCCCCCTGTTAAATTATTGCAGCAAGGACATCACTGAGAGAGGTGTAGAAAACAAGGCCTGATACAACCTGAAAATTGAATACAACAACATGATACAATGATAAGCATGATATTACAGTTTCAGTGTGCTGAGCTTAAAGATACCCCGTGTATTTTGTAATATAAGAACTGACACTTTTTTATACAGTTTTAATCAAATTATGTGAATAAACTAAAATCTTAAAACTAAACTAAAAAATAACTTAAAAATCTTAAACAGAATAAGAATGATGCTTTAAAGACTTATTTTTATCAACGAATAAAGTGTGTTTACCAATGCTGAAGTCCGATACAAAAGTATAGTGATGTAAGCTACAACAAATTCCAAGATTTTGTACAATACTAGGCTTTCCAGTTCTACATCTTGAATAGTGTAAAAATCTTTTACTACCCAATCTCTCTGTATTCGTATCGATAAATAACCCAATTTGTAAATAAGAAAACTTAATTTGCATTAATGCAGGCTACTAGACCCTAAGGTAACCTTTAAAGGCGATTTTTGCCTTTTATAACAGGATTTATTTTACGATACTATTTGAAGGCCTATGTCATTAAATTAAATTAAGTAGGGTTTGCATTAATGTCGTACTCTAGAATCTGCTCACAGGTTAGGATTTGTATATTAAAGAGGGCAGTACTAAAAGTATTTAATAAATTCATTTAATGGTCCTTTTAGTATTTTTATTTAAATTGAAAATGTCAGGATGCACATCCATTAATGTCCATTGAGCGTGTGTAAATAATGTTCAGAATATGTTACAATTTTGTTGGCATTGTTGTGTAGTTGTTCGACACTTCCGATAGCTCCGTCAAAATAGACACGAAAAATGAGAATGAGCAAAAACAATGAACTACCCCAAATCTCAATCCATAAATTCAAATTGAAATGGGGTCGAGTGAGAGGTTGTGTACGTGCCCCAATATTTGCGTGGCCCAAACAAACATATATGTATACGCATGTGTAGGCATGTGCGTTTGTGTGTGTGTGTGAAGGGTCATTGTTTTTGGGGCTCACTGTCGATAATAATGAGGCTGATGATGCGATTGAGTGGTCGTGATTTTGACAACGGAACTCGTCCATTATCATTTGTCAAGCATTGGTGGGCATTAAATGGATTTAAATGAAATGAGTTTTCAAAAATGATGGCTTCCCTTCAAATGTTACGCACTGAATAAATACTTCAAACATAATACCAATCAAAGTCCACAGGATTTTAAACTTGAATTGATGACTGAAACTAGAAATAAATAAGGATCAGTGTGAAATGAAGGACTGTGAGGCATCTGTATGTTTCTCAATTTCAAATAATGAAGTCTTAAGTAACTCTACTTATGACTTACCTGCTTTTTATACCCCTGATTTAAGTGCTTAAAAGTTGAGTTGATTTTAGATTCGGTACCAGGAACTTGGCTAGTACATACATTTTTGATGGCTTATGAACTATTTAAGAACGTGATTGTAAAGTTTTCCTGCTTTCCTGTTTCGTGGGCATCATAAGTAGTCGACCTTACTTAGCAACTGCCGCAACTTTCAAAGTTTCCGTTTGCAACTTTTCGTTTGTATCTTTGCTTCCCCTTGTGCGGCAAATGCAGCTGCAAATGTAATTGCCACTGTAACTGCGACTGTGACAGCAACTGCGACTGTTACTGTGACTGGGACAAAGGCAACAAACCGCAGACCTCCCAATTGGGGCCCATGAAATATGCAAACTAAAGTACTAAATGTCAGCAGAAGCCAACAGTCACGCTCAATTGCAACCGAAGTTCATTTTAAATGCAGCACAAAATTACCAACAGCGAATATTTGCTTTAAATGCTAAATATATGACATATCTGATAGTTAAAAGTTCGCCCATATTCGTGTCTGAGCCCACCTGGCAGCCAGGTGCTAAATTAATGCCACGCGTCAGTTTTGCTCCCACGGAGAAACTATTTAATTGAATAATTCGTCCCCATTAATGAAGGTAATTTTTTGGCTCTTGTGTGTGCATGCCTTCCTTATAATCGTGCATAATATGAGAGCGGGAGCTTGAGGTAAATTATCGTGTGTTACACCATGATTGATGTTAATTTCCTTACGGCCGCAATTTACCTCAAGCGCTCAAATGTAGGCAATATTATTTTAAGTGAGCGCTAATAGCGCCATTTTGTGTTGCCTCTTTCGCTGATGGCTACTGTTATCGATTAATAAATAGCTTGAATGTTTTATAGCACAGTTCGCTGATAAGTCAATTGCTTTATGGCAGGTATAACAATTTAATGACTTTCAATTTACATACAAAATGGTATTATAATACATAACATTTAGTTTTTACAATATCCGATTTATTTGTCTCCACAATGTAGCTACAATCATATTTCACATTCGGGTTTATAAAAAACATAAGAAATTCAATAAGAAACACATTTCAAAGATAATCCATACAAACACAATTTTTCTCAAAGCTGTCAACAAAGTCTAAAAGAAAATTTTATTTCAGTTTATTAACAATTTGTATATATAATATTCAAGCCCTTATAGAGAGGTCCTCCACTTAACTTTCTACCACAAACCTTTTGCTGTATACTTATATAACCATATTCCATTTATTCCTGTATTGAATACAAAAAATTTAAAACATTTTGTAAATATTTACAACATATCAAAATCTGTATCAAGGATTTTTTCAATTTATTCAAGTCTGTCGCTGGCAAACAATTTTATATTATTCAAGAAATGCAATTGATTTGTAATCAGTGCAAATCCATATTTGAAGCTTTCTAAATGCCACTTCTGCGCCACAGTAAATTCAACACTATTATATATATATATATATAAATATTTCTGTATTTCTTTGCCGCTTCTGCTTCAATTTGCATAAACAGAAAAATTGATTGCGTGCCAAGCTCCAAGAGTATTCGATGCAAAATGTAGTTCAGCTTAAGACTTTGACTGCCAAATTTCCTTTGGGAATTGCCAAAAAGTGGAATTAAAACAAATAGAAATGTAAAGTAAAAGTAATAATAATAGCGTCCCCGATTATTATGGCGGTAAGGAAAACAAAGCGTGTTGGCAAAAAGGAAATAATTAGTCGATTTTGCCTTTCGCCTCGACTTCCGGGTAAACACTCAGATTATTATCATAATTACGGCAATTATTTATGTTTCGTAGGATTACCTATTCGCAAATTATAATAAAAGTTAAATGAATTGGACTGCAAAACGGAAATTAAGATAATCAACTTGGATTCAGTGTAAAATTGAGCAGCAATTAATTTATACCTGCCACCAAATAGCAAAGAACCTTTGTATTCCGCACACAAATTACTGTTTTAAATGTACGGCTTTAAAGCTTGCTTTTGTTTTTATTTTGCTTTCATGAGAATCACAACAAACAACAATTACATAATTACAAGCTGTGCGTGCTTGTCTAAGAGATTCACACTTAAACAGCTCGACACGACAGAAGCACGAAACGAAAATTAAATAAATCTCTGAACAAAATAATATTTAATGTTTCTATATCTCTGATTATCATAAAACAAGATGAGTAAATCAAACTGAAAAATTCCTAAGCAAGCGTCTCTCTTGAAAAATGAAAACAATAATAATTTCCAACATTTACTATCACCTAACTATCATACATAATTCAAAGATCTTTATTTCGACGAAAAATCTAAAAAAAACAATGTTGAACAGGGTTTTAAGATATTAACTACTTTTTTTCGGCAGGTTTGTTAATAAGAATTACTTTGATTTTTAAAACAAGTTTGACAAGCGATCAAACACGAAAAAAAACTTTAAGTGTAGAACAGATTCAAATTTCAGGAAGATTGTTTGACTGTAGGGTAAAAGCTAGATTTATAAAACAGATTTGTAGATACCTAGTTTGCCCGAGTCCCAAATCAAAACACGACACGCGCACAACTCTAATTCGGGCTTCCACAAAAACTTTGTTCAGCTGCCCCAAAAAGTAGGCAACACGAATTGCATGCCACTC
Source organism: Drosophila pseudotalamancana (assembly GCA_037075185.1). Lineage (NCBI taxonomy): Eukaryota > Metazoa > Arthropoda > Insecta > Diptera > Drosophilidae > Drosophila > Drosophila pseudotalamancana. The sequence continues at coordinate 449,988 of JBAMCK010000695.1, read as the reverse complement.
AAAAGCAGGCAATAACAAAGCGTTTCCGTTTTCTTGGCCCATGCTGCATTTTCCTCAATGGCAGCTAAACCAAATTGGGTTTGAGTTTTGGTCTGGACTGGTCGGAGGCTGAAATGGACTCTTGCCTGGCATTTGCCGCAGAATGCAATTATGCAAATTGAAACAAGATATTTTCAATTTAAAATTCGCTCTCATATTCATTATGCACACAACAGTGCGTACTAATTCAATATGGTAATTAGGCTGTATGCCAAATCGACTGCAATTTACACGAATGCAATTGAATTGCGAGAACTTTAATTTCAAGTGTGCTTTAAATGTTAGTTTTATATTGGCCCAATTAGCCAATTGCCCGTCATTTGTTCTGCTCTCGAGTTGCCCAATAGCCATTGCAAAGAGCAACTATTATATATATGTGTAGAGGTATCCTAACTATTTTATCCTTAGACGTAACTCTGAAGTTACGTTAATTGTCTGCTATTGTTGTAAACGAGTCGAAGAACGTGCACAGGACTCGGGCACACGTCCTGTACGATAATCAAATCGATATTGTATTTCCCCTTAGCTAATTGAGTAAAATACGAGCTTGTGCGGATTGGTAAACATATAATTATTTACTAAATTTATATGTAATTCAACCCTAAATTAATTGGTCGAAAGAAACTGATGAAACGACAAGAGCTTGCAAGTTGGAACTGCCTGGAAATCTAATCAGTTTTGCTTGAAATACTGGGATTGTTTTTCCTATGGTAAAACTAACACTTTTATTAATTTGTAGATTCTGTTCAAAAGCCTAAATAAATGCCTAAATAAAAATTATGTTTATCTTATAGAATATGTAAATAAAGTTTGATTTTCATCGTTTTGAAGAAAATAAAAAATGTTTTCTTGCATCATATGCATATCTTATATATATTTATCTTATACAAATATTAGTATTGATTAAATAACGGTCTTAAAGTATTGTATTATGATTATTTCATAGGATTTTGTGGCCTGGTCTTGCGGTTCGTTTTTTGCAGCAGTAATTTTTCTGGCTTACCTTTGTTTTGCCGTAACCTTGAATAAATTCAGTCGTTGATTTTTTATATCGATTTGACATCCGTAAAGTTTCTAATTTAAAAAAAAAAAAAACAAAGTTAAGCTCATGGATTTGCTTGGCACGATTTTGATCTTCAATCAAACGCAAATTCTTGTAACTGCTTCACTTTTCTAAATTCTTTTCGGAATATAGAATATAGAAATATAGAATTTTAAATTTAAAATATGAAATTCATTCAAGCTCAGTTATTTATCAGACATTTAATATTAATTATGAGTAATCTGCAAATCATATTAAAAGATTAGAATCAAAGGCTGAGTGAAAATAAGAGCAAAGTCTGAGCCGTTTAGCAAGGAATTACTTTGAAGGGAAGCAGTGAATAAAATATGGGCTCAATTCCATAAAGCAGAGTATATGCAGAAAGTAATATTAGATTTAAGCAAATAAAATTGTAACAGGCTTAAAGGCTAATGAGCAAGCCCTAATTAAATCATCAATTACGCTAAGCCCAATTAGAAATTGATTTTAAAGTACTGATGACGTATTTTAACCACAAATTGTAAAAATAAGCTATTTATAAAAAATGCGTGGATTCAATTAATTAGGCTTTGAAACCCACAATTAGATTGATTTGTATTGTGAATGAGCAGTAAAACCATTTCCTTAATAGATATTTGTTTACCGGCAAAAACTTTTAAAAAACTTTATTTGTATTAAAGTTATTTTAGCAGTCCTTGGTAGATGAGTTGCCTCATTGGCTCTGTCAAGCTCTGTCAACACCGACAATTCTGGTACGAATCCCGCGCTAATGTATGAAAAAACTTTGTGGCTATTCCATCAACAATATTGATTGATTTCGATTACCCAACCTATAAAAAGGACTCGCAAAATGTATCATTAGCAGTTTAGAATTCGAGATCAGTCTATTATAATAGGCTGCTAATTAACTGCGTTCTCTCATCTCGCTGCACTTCAACGAGAGGCAGCTGGGGTATGCAACATGGTGGTGCATTTGCTTAATTAATGAGTCAGACATTGAATGCCATTTAACAGGATGACGGCCTACAGCCAGGTAATTGAAATGCACTTTAGCTCGGCTCTAACCGTGTGTAGATATTAATAAATTTCACATATTGACCAGTCAGTCACTTATGTATGTATGTGTTCATCAGTTTTCAGCTGTTGAAGTAAGTCCTAAGTGCGCTTCTATGTTCAATAAGGAATATTTTAACAATAGACTATTGCCTTAGTTCCGCTGGCGATTGCATGAATCTCAAATCGAATCACTTAAAACTACGGACTTCAGCTACGTTCCATCATCAACAATTTCCCTTTTTGAGGAATTTGAAGCTCATCTTGAGGGGGAAAAGCTGAAACCGTCTAATAAAAAATCAAATACTCGCTTGTACTGACGGTAATTGAATTTACCTTACTATATACATACATATATACCTGTTGGCAACCAATTTATATACATATAATAAAAACTGGCTTTCAAAGCAGAGCTTGCTGCGATGGTTAGCAGACTATCGTATTGCATCCAGAGCGGTACAAGCAGACATCTTTACTATATCATATAGCTATGGTTAAAAATCAGTTCGATAATCCACCAGCTTAAAGTGTATTAAAGTAGTCGATAGCTTTAACTAGTTGTTAGCTTTACTGAATAATTTAATAATATATATTTAAAAGCTTTTGTGATTGTTATTTCAATATTTGATTGCTTTGCTGACTAACCGAGCTTTGTAATAATTTAATATTTAAATCAAACAATTTCGATGACCGCAGACGAACCCACGCAAAGGTCAAGCGTTCAGGTAATACGCAAATCCCATTGCCACAAGCTGCAACGTGTGCATTGTTGTTTGGTATGCACTTTTATTGAGCCCACTCTGCCGTAAATTGATTTGTATTTTGACAAACATACACAGATGCATTTATTCACATACACACACACGCTCACACACATTAATACGCAATTGTGCTTTGTGGAGGGTTCTATTTGCAATTGATGTGTGCATTGAGAGAAAGTTTTACATTTGTTTCCTCTTATATACTTACACATATATTCAAGTCAACTTTAATCTCTCTCCCTCTCTCCCCCACACTTAGGGATTTTCTGACTGAATGCCTGTTTCCATCGCCCACACGTCCGTATGAGTTGCCGTGGGAACAGAAAACCATTTGGGCCATTGTGTTTGGCCTGATGATGTTCGTGGCCATAGCGGGCAATGGAATTGTTCTCTGGATTGTAACAGGTAAGCTCTTAATAGGTTAACGGCTTAGCGTGCCAGCAATTGTTTAAAATGTTCGAGCTTAAGCGGCACCTTAAAGCACATTCTAGCCATGGAAACATGTAAGCTTAAATCGCGTATACGCCGCATGGCCGCATGGCCGCATGGCCACATGCTCAGATGACATCGATTTGTGCCGCATTACTTTGAAGGACGAGGCAACCAATATCCGGTGGATTTGTCTTTGTTGTCACGTCTTACCATTTCTGGTATTTTCTCGTTTTGCCCGCAGGACATCGCAGCATGCGCACGGTCACAAATTATTTCCTGCTGAACCTCAGCATCGCTGACCTGCTAATGTCCTCCTTGAATTGTGTTTTCAACTTTATATTCATGGTGAATTCCGATTGGCCATTTGGCTCAATTTATTGCACCATCAACAATTTCGTGGCGAACGTAACGGTTTCAACATCGGTGTTCACCCTCGTCGCCATCTCGTTCGACAGGTGAGTGCTAAGTGTTTGCCGTTATCTCCATTGCATCTATATCCGCATCCGCATCCGCCTGTGCATCCGTTTTGTATCTTTGCAGATATATTGCCATAGTACACCCGCTGAAGCGTCGAACGTCGCGTCGCAAAGTGAGATTCATACTGGTCCTGATCTGGGCACTCAGCTGCGTCCTCTCCGCCCCCTGTCTGCTCTACTCCAGCATCATGACAAAGCAGTAAGTGAAGTGCCTCCACAATATATATATATATATATATATATATATTGTATATATATGTAAGCCCGTGTATATGACCTTGCCGGTTCTGTGCAATGTCAGAAGTGGCAGGAACCGCCGCACATTTGTTTATGTTCGGCTTTTCCTACTTGCCAACCAGTAATAAACATAAAGAACTTTCTAAGAGGAAAGTTCAACATACTTTTCACGTAGATACTTTCTCTCCCTCAAGCGCCACCTGGAGCGGAATCGCCCGCTGCGGACTCTACTTACGTACACCCATCAATACATATATATATATATATCTATATACATATATATGTTCATATGTATGTACAGGCTCCATTATGAGTAGGCGTCGATCCAAACACCTTGAGCTAAACAAGCCGCGTAACTTCACTTTTATATGAATTTTACGCAAATTTGCGCACTTCAATGAACCAAATGGCACGTTCACTTAATAGAATTGAAGCATTTATTATTTACTCTGCTTGACTGAAAGAGTGACAGACTGACAGAATGACAGACTGAATGACTGAATGAGTGATGGCCTGACTTACGCTCTTCACATAAAACGTTGCCTAGGGTAATAGACAACGGGCCTAATAAATACAAGCGATAAACATATCGAAATATTTATGACATTATGGCCCCTAATCTCTGCATAAGTGAGGATACACGCAGCCTAAAAAAGTAAAGGCATACACATAACATAATTTGATAAAAATGGGCAAGTATTATTACCACAGACACTTTATTTACTTCTTGAGTTCTAAATATGAACAGCAGAGTCTGCGATGAATGTGAAGATCTATTAGACAGGATTAAAACATTAATGAAAATGACAGAGGAGAGGCTTTGATTTCTTTTGAATTTTCCCGAATTAAAACATTAATGAAAATGACAGAGGAGAGGCTTTGATTTCTTTTGAATTTTCCCGAAATGCGTTAGAGCTGCCATACTGTCATAAAATAATTGGGTTAAATTAAACGGATTTTAAAAGTCTTAAAATTAATTGAAGTACTTAAAAAATAAGTACACATTTATATGTAAAAGCAATATTTAATGTTAGAAGTTAAGGAAGTATAGCACAAGTCTTACATATCATAATTATGTGACATAATTTTTTATAAAGTTTCTTTTTTAGTTGAAAGTGAAGGCCATAAAAATAATTAAGATATAATCAAATGTATCATTTTATTTTAATTTGTCATATTTTCTTTATATAAAATACTTAAGAAATCAGTAAAAAATGTATATATAAAAGTAATATTTAATGTTAGGAGTTAAAATAGTATAGCACAAGTCTTACATATCATAATTATGTAACATAATTTTTTATAAAATTTCTTTTATATTGGAAAGTGAAGGCCATAAAAATAATTAAGATATAATCAATTGTATCATTTTATTTTAATTTGTCATATTTTCTTTATATAAAACACTCAAAAAAATATGTAAAAATTTATACATAAGAGTAATATTTAATGTTAGAAGTTAAGGTAGTATAGCACAAGTCTTACATATCATAATTATTTATAAAGTTTCTTTAATAGTTAAAAGTGAAGGTTATAAAAAAAGGCATATACTCAAATGTATAATTTTAATTTAATTTGTCATTTTTCCTTTATATATGTGTATGTAACTAACACTCCATATATGAAAGGAAGAACTTAAACTACTTATATACCCATTAAAAACAGAATAGATACAAAGGAATCCATTTAAAAGTGATAAATAAATCACTTTGCGACGAGTTCGACTAAAATACAGATTCAAATCTACTTAATTGCTCAAACAAAGGAAAAGCAATTGAGCTGCCGTCTAAATGGTCAAGTAGGTTTACAGTTGGTCGCCCAACTAATTACCTGACTGCCAGTTGATTATTAATGGCTTCCAGATTGCTTGTTAACAAATTGTCGCCATTTTTTTTAGGTTACAGCCCTTTCAAGTGCTTGGAAAAGTTGCGCTAATTTTCCAAATTAGGTTTTCAACTTGCCGTCTAAGCGGCCATGAATAGAGATTCCCAGTTAAAGTGCTGCAAAGAGTCCCTTAGCATGTAGCTTTCCGTCTGGACGCTTTCCGCTTAACTTTTTGGGGCGTACAAATATTTAACGGTACTTCGGGTAAGGTTCCCTTTTAGTAATTAAATTATTTTGAAAGTGTCGGGCGTCACACAAAAGGCAGAGAGATACTTTTTACCTTTTATAAAATTAACTTAGTTGAGTGAGCAAAAGTTTCGCTCACCGTACAACTGAAAATAATTAACGTCAGCTGCAATAACGGGTGATGATTTATAATTACTTGACAGTTATTACAACGGAAAATCACGTACGGTTTGCTTCATGATGTGGCCCGATGGACGTTATCCCACGTCGATGACAGACTATGTGTAGGTATTTGCATGTTGCATTAACCAACAGCTAAATAATTAAATAATTGATTTATTACCCATCGCCAGCTATAATGTGACCATATTGGTGCTGACCTACGGCATACCCATGATCGTGATGCTCATCTGCTATACGCTTATGGGTCGAGTTCTATGGGGCAGTCGTTCGATTGGGGAGAATACGGAGCGGCAGATCGAATCGATGAAATCGAAGCGAAAGGTGGTTCGCATGTTCATAGCGATTGTCTCCATCTTTGCCATTTGCTGGCTCCCCTATCACCTCTTCTTCATCTATGCCTATCACAACAACCAAGTGGCATCCACAAAGTACGTGCAGCACATGTATCTGGGCTTCTACTGGCTGGCCATGTCCAATGCCATGGTGAATCCCATCATTTACTACTGGATGAACAAGAGGTAAGAATTCATTTAGTTTTACCATCAAATGAGAATGTTCTTGAGAGACAGAAATAAGAGCTTAATAATTTATGAAATGCCGTTCTTCTTCTTTACAGATTCCGCATGTACTTTCAACGGATAATTTTCTGCTGCTGCTTGGGCCTGACGCGCTATAAATTCGACTCGCCCAAGAGCAGGCTGGCCAACAAGAACAGCTCGAATCGCAATACGAGAGGTACGTACAATGGTACACTGTAGGTATCTCTATCATGTGATTCTCCCCGTCGCATGTGTAGTCGAGACCAAAAGCCAGTGGAAGCGCAGCACAATGGAAACACAAATCCATCAGGTGCCTGCCACATCGATGAGGGATAGGCAGGTGGTCGGACCGGGCGTGAACCACACGGCAGTCGAGTGCATTATCGAAAGACCAGTGGATGACAATAGCTCCCCCATTTGCCTATCCATTAACAATAGTGTGGGTGAGCGTCAGCGGGTAAAAATTAAATACATTTCGTGTGACGAGGACAACAATCCCATTGAGGAAGGGACCGAAAGCAACAGTAATCACGCTCACAGTCACAGGCACAGTCATGGTCACAGTCATGGTCACATTCACAGTCACGGTCACGGGCGCAGTCACGGCCAGAATGCGATGCTCGCTCAGCAACTGTGATGGGAATGTTTCAACATGGTTTCGTTTTCGAAAGAGCCAATCAAAAGTATAGAAATTGCATTGTAAATACGAAACTCGAATTTGTGGTTGTCAGACGAAAAAAAAAAAAAACCTATACGAAAAAAGTTACGAATTAATAAGAAATTTTAGAGTTTTATGTAATACGTTCTCATGCAGTCTTTTATGTACTTATGTATAACATAAATTTAATAATATCATCGAAGAGCTGTAAGTTTTAAATGTTGTCTAAATATACACTACAATTGAAATTTACTGTAGTATCTCGAATATATGTATTTTCAAATCTTGGCTTATTACAATATAAATTTAATGAAAACCAGAAAAAAATCTAATTAATTTTATTTGAATTCTAAGTTTTAGACAGGCAAAATTTGAGCTTCCCATTTTAATGGTTCGCGTTGATATGTAATAGTTAATATTTATAATAGTTATATATATGAAATATATATATGTATTTGTGTAAATTGTAAATAAATTGTAAGAATTTGATATTTTAAAAAGTTGTGAAATTTCTTGGCATTGCTTTTAAAAATATTATTATTTTGCTTTATATATCTGATGACTTTTTCCATTTACTTTTCTTAAGACTATAAAGGAAATAAACAAATAAAAAAAAGTTCAATTAAAAAATGAAGTCTAAGGACTAAGCTAAGACTTTCTAGTCACAAGCATATTGGATTATCTCCTTAAAACCAAATATTTTGGCTTGAACTCTAAAAAAAAGTTTATTTATGCTTACAAATAAAAGCTATTTATGCTTCGATGCATTAATTAAGACTTATTCGCTTGCTTAGTTTTAATGCCTGATTGAGTAGTAAATGAAAAGCTTAAATGTGAAGCTGCCATCTAATGTGATTAAATAATTTATGCAAAAGCCTTTCGGTTACCTACAAAATGCGAATATAATAAAACGGAACCTCTGGCTATGCACGGATAAGGTGAACTTCTCTAGAGCTCTACTTATCTTTCTTTGTCGAAAACTCAATAGAAAACTTACTCGAGGTTGTTTTTTATTTGATGAATGCAAATGAATCTTTTGGCTAAAGTGTCATTCATTCAACTATTCAAAGTGGATACTTTGGATTTGGCATTTTGAGTGCATTGCAAATGGATAACAGAAGCAATAAAGGAATTTCCCAGCACAAAAGACGGTGAAAACTTGCATATTTAAAAGTTTGCTGAAAAAAGGTCACAATAAATTTAATGGAGTTGGAAATTCTGCTCATTCTCATAAAAAAAAATGAAATCAAAAAAATTTCTTTAAGCTGTAAACAAATATCCGAATATCAAAGGAAATTTTCACAAAGGGAATAGATTTTATTTTTAATCTTGGAATGAAATTTGATGACAGACAAGATTAAAAATATTGTCTCGATTTGTGTTTTACTTCTAAAAACAGATAAAATTGTGCGAATGAGAAAAAATATTAAATATAAGATATTTATTTGGCTGAGAATATATGGTTGTGAATTTAAAACAGAAACTAGAACAGACCATGTTTCCGGGAATATTTAGTTATGTAATTACTTGGAATAAAGGATATTGCTTTTCCATGGAAACTGTAATGGAAGCTGTCAAACTCCTCCACATTCACGAACAGCTGCCACGGAAGTCGTAAATCCCTCGAGCCATATTAAACATCAAAATTAAACAGAACATATTGCAATGCGCTTAGCAATTCGTAAACTGCGTATAAGATTTCCACTGACTTTTCAGCAATTTTCCCATTTTCTCAGCGGCATTAATGCGCGCAAATTGCTTGTTGTGATAACTTGGCGATAAACCCTATTTACTGTTAGCTATGCACGAATTGTTGTTTTGTTTGCAGCCTACAACACATTAAGCCTAATAGGATTTTATGGCGTTTTATGGATGAGAAAGGGAGAGAGTCAGGGAAAGAGAGTGTGGGTGTGGGTGTGGGTGTGAGAGAGGGAGAGTGAGAGTGAGAGTGAGAGAGCACAGCAAAAATTCCATTGAAATGGCGTTTAATGGTATGAAAGCATAGAATAACAATTTGCATAATAAGATGATTTTCGGTTAGCTGTTTCTTATGTATCGAGCTTTCTATTTGCACTTTTTTCGGGTCATCGTCATGACAGCGAGTGCCTTCGAATTCGGTTGAAAAGAATACCTTTTGTGCCACTGTGCAAGTACTTCACAGATATCACATACTCCGACTGTGCACGTTGCCCAGGCAGCAGACGTCGACATTCAACAGTCGTCAAATGGAATGGGATGGAATGGGATGGGATGGGAAGGAGGATGAGTAGGTGAATGTGGGGAAGGAAGGACACATCCAAGCTGTTGCCGCTTGTTGTCACATTAAATAAGAGTCAACGTTCATATGCTGATAAGCATTCAATGAGTGTGGCATGCAGCACTTTTAATGGAGGCGCAACAAGCTTGCAGACTAATTGGCAAGTCTGCACAAAAGATTATGTAATACAACAATTAATCTAAAATTCAGCGATTGCAAAGTGAATAACTTACAATTCACAGCCTTTGAATTATTTCGCATTTAATTTAATTGGCGCAATGGCAGCTGTGATAAACAAATTAGGCAAGTAGTGAAAGCAATTTATTATTAAACTTAAACAAAGTTTTTCAAGCACGTACATTTTAATTGGCTTTGCATAAAAATAAAGTTGACAGAAGATTTGATTATTTAAGCAAAGGTTGTTTTACTTGGCAATAAATTGAGATTTTTCTTTGTCAGGTTAAGAACTTAAAATATGAGAATTTATACAAAATTTAACAACTATAAAGTTTTAGTTAAGTTTGCTTGTCAAGCTCAATTTTTAATTTTGTTATCAACAAACAACTTACTTGTGTTTTAATTAAAGTTATGCAGCTGAACATCTCAAGCTTTATGAACAAATAAATTCATCTAAAATATTTATTTATTAACTCAATAAAAACTCAATGCTTACATAACAAAGGGAGATTTACGCAACTCCCACATCGACAAGAATAAAATACAAGCTCCGCATACCCCGAACATTTGTATTAAACCAAGGCGTTAATTTGACATCCCGTTATGCTTGACAAAGGTGAAGCATGTATTAAAATGTGTACATATGTATATGTAATTTAATATATGTTAGATTCAAATTATTTGCACTTCTCTTCTCTGCCATTACAAATGTCATGTCACTGTCAAATGCAAGAGTTATGCCAAACTGTGTTCCTTCCTATAAAATTCTTATGTCAAATTCACATTTAAATTCACATTTGACTGCAGATATTTCAAACGTTGTGTATTCCCTATGCCTATTGAGAATAGGAAGAGAGGGTTGATATGTTATAGAAATGTGCAAATGTCACTTTCATTAGCATCAACAACCGATTGCGTCTAGACAGGAGCGTCTGTCTATCTGAACTGTCCAAACGTGTTTTTCCATATGCCTCTATTTAAATAATAGAAGTAAATAATAGAGTATCTGTCAGTCAATGATGATTATGTAATCATGTAGTCTGTTGCACAGGAAAGACAAATCGAACACAGTGTCAAACACACAAATAAAAAATACATACAAAATACAAACAGCAGAGGGGAGCCAATGATTTAAATTGGAATATATATATATTTAAATAGATGTATATTTATTTGTGGTCAGAATGATTTGAAAATGTTTGCAGAAAATATTTATTTTATAATCGAAACCCAATTTGAAAGTCTGACTACAATATGTCTTGCATTCAATATGAAGTAATTGCTGAGCTTTTTTCCATCTCTAAATTAAATTTCTTAAAGGTTTCTTTTTACCATTTTAAACCTGGTAAATATTTTGAAATTAAATTAAATGTCAACTGGGACTAACAAAAAACAGTCTGTGTTTGAATAAATTGACATTTTTGAAGCAATTCTTAGAACGTATAACAGATACAAACGTATAATTGATACAAAAATATATAATATATAGAGTATGATAGTTTATCTTTTAATCACACAAACATGGACTACAAATATATCAAATACTTAATATTTATGTACTCCAATCATCGATACGGATTGAAACCAGTTTTCGAACTTAAAACTGTCATCAAGAACTATCATATTTGAACAGATTGGTTGGCTTATGGTTTCGAATCAGAGTAGTCGGGCTATTGGATAGCACAAAGCGAGTTATTTCAAAACAATTTTAAAAGCAAGTCGTTCAGTCCGAGATTTTATCTGCTCTCAACATATATTTCGTTAAATACAAAAAATTCTTTCAAAATGATTGGAGTACTTGTAAACAAAACATCTCTCGGTGTTGTGGCAGGCTTGGCCAGTGCCGTATTCGTTGGTTATTGCGTCTATTTCGATAGCAAGCGACGCAGCCATCCCGAGTTTAAGAAGAATCTCTACGAGCGTCGTCGTCGCAATCAAAAATCCGACGAGGACGAGGGTATACCAATTCTGACCGACCAGCGATCCATCGAACGCTATTTCATGCAGGAGATCCACAAAGGAGAGCTCCTGATCACCGAGGGTAACTTTGAACGCGGCGCTGACCATTTGATGAATGCAATCGTCGTCTGCAGCAAACCTGGAAAGTTGCTCAGCGTTCTGCAGTCGACGCTGCCTGTGGAGGTGTTTTCTTTACTCGTATACAAATTGAACAATTACAATATGAACGCACAGAGACAGCCAAGTATGAACGATAATTTAATGACTGGACTAGTTGCTGACGACGGAAGTGTCGAATAGGCCATCGAACGTCAAATCGTCAACTCTATAAACCAAATTCCGATTTGTTTACCTTTTTTCAAGATTCCAGTTAAGAAGCTTCGAATAATAATACATATATGTAGTACATGTATGGTAGATCCGATATCTATTTAATTATATTTTAATTATTGAAATGGTCTAGTTACTTTTCAATAGTTACGTAACTGCAACCACCGACGGATAAATTTTCTAGCAATCGTTTTGCAATCTTCTCATATCTTGACCAATTACTCAATCCTAACTTTTAGCATAGATTAAAACTCACATTTTGTGCTTCGTGCACAGAAAAACAACCTTATTTGCAAATAAGAATTAAGATATATTTTGAGTGAAGCGCTCATGCCAAAAGACAGATACCCTGGACGAAAGGTGAACGACAGTCGAACTGCTTAAGATATTGTTAACGCTTGTTTCAATTTGAAATTTAACTGGCTATCTTAAACTGTAGATGGAGTTATTTCCAAATTGATCGAACATTAAAATGTATGACTTAGGATTATATCATTTTTGTAAATTTCAAGTGTATCTTCAACAGCTTGATCTAAATTCAATATTCTAAATCATAACTTTCGAAATGTATAATTAACTAAACAAGAATAAATAAAATTAAAAAATAATATTTTTTTTTTTATATAAGACGGTAACGTATAGTTTAGAATATATCGAATTTTCCCAAAATATTTTAACGATCCCCTTGACTAATTTCAATTGAATATACCTTTCATGTAAGTCTAGATTTTTTTATATAAGACGGAAACGTATAGTTTAGAATATATCGAATTTTCCTAAAATATTTTAACGATCCCCTTGACTAATTTCAATTGAATATACCTTTCATGTAAGTCTAGTTTTTTTTTATATAAGACGGTAACGTATAGTTTAGAATATATCGAATTTTCCTAAAATATTTTAACGATCCCCTTGACTAATTTCAATTGAATATACCTTTCATGTAATTCTACTACTGCTTATTGCACCCATATACCCATCATCTACAGGTGTAGGGTAGCGCAAAGAAATTATAAAAAGTTTTTCAGCGAAAATTAGCATTGTTGCCTTGTAAATGATAAATGAGCGAACAAAAATGGACTCGTAATACTTCAACTTTTTGGCACATACTTTTGCATTTGTTCGAAAAGTATCAGCAAAGTTTTGGAATGGATGTATTTAATTAAAAATCTGGGCATGGTATTCGGTATTATATTGACCTATTGCCAGTTTGGCACAAGTCTAGATTCTCATTAAATTGTTTAAGTTGCCAAATTGTATCTTCGCTAGGCATATTATATTATATTATATATTCAACTCAATTGTTTGGCCTAACAATTAAAATCGTTTCGGCGTGTCAAAATTAACAAGCTATTCGCATTATTGGATGCCGGTCTCTGCTCTTGATTTGTCTGGGTCGACTGCTCGCACACAAAATGGCTGCCACAGCCCTTCCGGTTGCATAAATATCTCTCGCACTCGACAGGCGAACAAACTGCACACTAGGGAGTGTCTAGGAAGCAAAACAAAAAAAAGGGAGGCGGAGAATGGGACGGAGACGTTAGCCGAGTTGCTGTCTGGCCCCGTTAACCAAGTTTGGTTTGTGTGCATAATTTGGCAACAAGTCGACCCCATTGCACAGGACATTTGTCATTAGCAGCAGATGCTAAATCGTTAGCCACGGCTCTGCGGGTACTAACAGAAACAGAGTGACCTTTGCTCCTTCCTACCCCCTCTTCCCCGTCGACACCAACAAATTTGCAGCTGACTTAACTTGCCTTCTAAGCTGTGTTTATGCAAAGTTTCTCATTCTGTTTGTCTTGGGTCGTGGCCATGGCTACACCCAACGGTTGTTGTGTTGGCCATTATTGAAACATGGTTTGTATATTAACCCCAAGCGCCAGCCTGACACATCTCACGGCACTTAGACAAGGGCCACATTCGTCTGGGATACGCTGCGGAAAGGTCGTAAATCTGCAAAAAGTTACGATAGGAATTTCGTAGTGCCTTTTTCCTCCGAATTCAATGCGGGCTCCTTTTGATTTGTGTGTTTCGGCTTCGGTTTCGGTTTCGACTTCAAGAATGCAATCCAGATTAGCTCGAAGAGGTTCTTTCCTGCCTTTCACAGCATTTATACGGTTTGCTGCCCACATTCAGAGAAGGGCTGTCTGTGAAATAAACTGTTCATCGAAGTACACTGAGGAAAATGTATTTGTTGGCATTCAAGCCCGGCGGCAGACAAGAAAATGCACGGCAAAGTAATTACATAATGCGCCCGTTGTCCGCCCACATTGTCCTGCAATTACGAGATATCGCAGGACACTCGTGTGGACGGAACGAAGCTTAACAGCCAGTCAAGGATGCGTTAGAGACGTCACTCGACGGCTTGACCCTCGTCCGTTGTCAGACTAATTTCCAAATTGAGCCACGGCCAACAACAAAGTTCCGCTAGAGTGTGCACAAAGAGATTCCCAGTAATCCAAAAAAGCAAAATTATCTAATTTAATGAAAAATGATTTAATTTCCCTGCTGTCCTGACAGCGCTAACTTTGACATTTATTTAGCCCGGAGTCCAATCTGAATCGTGAATACCCACGCATATGTACTTTACATATATATTAATTAGACTTCTGATGCTCCAGCAATCTGACTTTGTTAATGCTGATAAAGTCATTATGGGAACTAAAAAAGAAATGGGAATGTGACAAACATGATCAGACAGCACGAGTTGTATATCATTTAAATCACGCGAAATATAAGAAATAGTATAAATTTCTTTATTATGATTGCATTTTTTAAATGCTTTATCAAATAGTCAGGCATGTATAATGTATTGCATTTTTCACATTGTTTGTCCATTATTATTCTGAATATGCGCATATTTGTTGAACTTGGAGTAAATTAATTTAAAGCCTCATCAACACGAAATGCGAACTATAAAAAAATATTACACAATATTTTCAGGCCGCTTGCTTCCAGAGCAAAACACATGTTTATTTGAATAAACAATATGAAAAAATGAAATTCTTCTGCCCGAAATCGAATTTGAGATACTCTCATATTTTCATTTTGTGTACTTCAACTATTTAGTAGCTATACTTCAATAAGTCTGATTGGTTTATTCATTGATTCAACTTTAAAATCTTTGACTTTCTATATTATAAATTCAAATTCTAAATTAAAATGGAAAGTATTTAAAGTACAAAACCACATTTATTAGTAGATACTCCTTAATAACTAAAAGTAAAACGTTAATTTTTTTAAATGTTCTTACCGTTCAGCAAATACTTATAATTATCTAAAGGGTTTACGATGCCTACCTATCTGCTTGACATATTAAATATACTCAAGTTTCCGTCAGTGTATTAAAAAGTGTAATACCCGATGACAACGATGACAACGGCGGCGGTGTAAAAAATAGTTTTTTCTTTTTACACTTACCCTTCCACAGATTTGTATACCCTTTAAGCTTGAACAGATCCCACAGCAGGCCAACAATTGGTTGGAGTAGAAGTAGTTCAAATGGTAGAGAATTATATCAGATATAGGTCGAGTTTTGTATTAGATATTTGCATTAAAATTTAAATTTTTCAACTGCAGTTCTTTAGCATTTTGACTCCATATTATCTTCAGAACAAAAAAATTCTGCCTTGTAGGGTAACTTATAACTGAGTACTTCCCATATAAACTTTTTCAACTTTCGACGGTGCAAGCAACAATACTCACAACACATTTTATTCTGCACGGACATTTATTCCCAACTGCGAATTTTTGAATGTTGCCCTGCGACTTGTGTGTGTGTGTAGGTGTGTGGGCGTGAGATGTTGCTTTGAGTGTGTGTGTCTGAAGTTTTATTTCATATTTTTTTTGCTTTCAGTTTTTCGCACGTTCCACAATTTGTACCCTCAGCTGTTTTGAATTACATTTTTATGTTTGCGTTTCGTAGTGAAAAGTCAGTGAAAACTACGGAAAACTCGTCATTTTCCTTTGCCTCGTCTACGCTTTGTGCGACCCAGTGGAAAATGCATGGAAATAAACTGCCATAACCCAAACAAAATGGTATGATATAAAAAAATGTACATTACTCAAGGTAAGATTTGTGTGAAAGCTGCAATTGAACGGAGTTCCGCCTCAGCCTCAAAAATATTTGTTTAAAGAAAATGTTTTATTGAATTATTTGATAAATATCATTGGTACAGAATAAAATATTTTATGTGATATACTGAGTGAAAATTGTCGTATTTATTTTACTGTTATAGTTTTGGTTCCAAAAAAAAAAAAAAAAAATGGTATTAATCTGTAAATCAACATAATTTAAAAAGCAGTAAGAAAAATAAATATTTTTATAAATTTATTTTTAAGGAAAATATATGTATAATTTCCTTATTAAAGCTATACATAACTTCTATTAGAAAAACCACTTTCCGCAAGATTTTTGATCTGAGAACTTTTTGTATTTAATATCATTCTGGTTGTTTTATATTGCCAGCTGCTCTCCATAAAAAACAGCTTATTGTCAAGTTTTATGACTTTAATTCTTAAACATCGCAAACAGAAGGTATATAACATTTTTCCCTTTAAAGCCAAAACAACAACAATTACAACAGCTGCTTTATGCAGGCAAGTCTGCAAAGTTTTGAAAAGGAAATGCGCTTGTCGACTTATTTCTTCTTCTTCTTTTTTTAAGCGTCTGAGTGCGTGTGTGTGTTAAATTTTGTGTGAGTGTATTTTCAGTCCACAATGTTTCTTGCAATACCCTCTAAGCTAAAAATATTTGATAAAGGTTGTAATATCAATATGAGATTCACCTTATTCAATTATATTCAATGAGAAAATCTGGCTTATTTTAATAATCTCCTCTGAATATTGATCAAAAATAATGAATGGAATAACCGTTATTACTGTTAGATATATTCCCGATAGTTGAAAACAATCTAATTTTTCATAATTTATTCGATATTCGGATTATATAAAAAAAGCTTTTAATACTGTCTCACAGGGTATCTTGTTTCGTGCCAGGCAAACTTCGTTTATCTGCGATTCCTTGCATTCTATTTTGTCGGCATTTGTTGGTTGCACACTTCTCGTCCTCCAGAAGTGAGTTACGAGTCGAGTCTGAAACTGTTTGCCTACTTGGTATGTCGTCAAAGCATTTACGTCGTAAAGCCCACCCAGGACATAAATATTTTTGTTTTTGCGACTGTGCGACAGCTGCAACTATGCGTTTAGAAATCGGTATTGAAGTTCACAAAGGATATAGGGATGGAGATGCTGTTATGACTTTACGGTGGTGATATGCTTAGTTCGATAAAAGCTGTAAGCTCTTTACTTTATAGATCCTTCTATATTCAATTATGTAGAGGCTTATATAGATTATATCATAGATTGTGTAAAAGTATCAATTTCCACCCGGCTTACATGCTGAAATATGTTTTGAAGTTTTCTAAGATTATATTGATATCGATCCTATTATAACTTTATTATGGTGGAATACTTAAGTCGATAGTATCCTTATTATTATTTTGTAGTTTGAGTTTATAGGACTAACTAAAATAGAGTCTTAAAATTTAGAAAAAAGATTTTAGTAAGGTATACACAGACAATCTTAGTTATTTAACTATTTAATTCCCATCTATTTTTTTAATTTATCTGAAATCCCGACAGGATTTTATTATAGAAAACTGAGACGTTGTTATTTATGCTACCCGGTTTATATTAAGTTTGACGTAAGTTTTGATATATCGACAGCCACCCTGTTAGGCCTTCATTAAGTACAATAAATACAGTAAATTGTTAAAATCCATAACAACATTAAATTATTTCAGCGAAAAAGTCTCCAAATGGCATTCGTAGTATGAATTATATAGAACAATGAAAAGCTAGACTATTTTAGTTATGGAATAGTTCCCGCATTCCGTGATAAATTTAAAAAGAATCTCATTTTGGAAAATAGCGAGTTTTAATTTACATTATTATCATGCTCCGAGAATTTCATTTATTCCGGTGTATAAATATCAAAGTTATTTAATACCGTACTTCACATTGGGTTTGGCAAGGAGAAGCATAGCTGCAGCATAAAGTACGAGGCTTGCTACGTACCTGTAAAAGTGTGCTTGTGTATGTACGTGTGTGGTTGTATGTGTATGTGCAGCAACAAGCTCGAATATTGGAAACAGAAACTTGGGCACGAGTTTGAGGCGATTCTTTAGTCGGGAACACCCGACTACAGATGTTACTCTAGCCTGCTGTCCGACGCCATTTTCTTATCTCGACATCTGCAGGTAGATCTTAAAGCAAACAAACAGAGAATTGTATTCAAAATTCATTTTCGATGCGTCTCGGATGACAGCGACGGCTCACCAGGGGCCAAATGATTGTGGCCCAGACCAGGCTGCGGGCTAACAAGTGCTGGGGCAAAAAAGGTGAAGATTAATGGCATGTGAACTATTTGCTGGCACGTTCTTGAGGTTTCATTTCACTTTGTCTGCCTCCACCTCTGGCCAGTAGCTTGTCATCCCAGACCAAATTCTGGCTGTGAACTTCTTGGGTCAAGTGCTGGAATGTAGTTATGTATGTCTTCAATTTGACAAAATACCCAAAAATATAAAAAAGATTACATGACTAACATTTTAAAAATATTTTCTTTAGGCTTTTAGGTTAAATTTATAAGTTTCTGTAAATAAGAAATGGGCCAAATCTATGAATAAATATTTGTAGAGGAGTGAAATTTATGCTGATATTAAGATATATCAGTGGGTATTCTTTCCTTTTTTGCAATATAAAATTTATTAATTAACTACATTGTTCTACGACATACTAATATTAAGTTTTAAGCTGTACTTAGGTTGTCATGGTAATAATTTGGCATATAAAAAAGTTGTCACAAGTTCAAGGTTTGACCTATTTACATAAATTTAAAATTCAATAAAATTCATCTGTCATCTGAATAACAACCTTTCAATTTATCATGTCACAAGCACAACATTTTATATGAAAATTTCCAAGAAATCATATATTTTACATTGACAAATTTTTGTATTTATCAAATTCTAGTTATTCAAAGCATATTTACAGCATTATTAAAAGTCATTCAAGGATAAAAATCAGAAAAGCAAAAGCAGTGTAAAAAAGTTTATTCAAAATAATTAGAGCATTTGTTTTCTAATATCCATGCACAACAATAAAAAAAAAAAAAAATTCAAGGTCTATCCCAGCTTCATGTCTAAGTCCATTATCTGTGGATGTTCTTTTAGCTTACACTTGAATGAATCCAGAATGAAATGAAACAAGGGAAATGCAAGGCAGACATTCGATATCTTGTTCCAAAACAACAGCAACAATGATAATAATAATAGAATGGACGGCAAGCTGTGCGCCTTATGAATAAATTTAAAATGTAAATAATGAAGGAGCGCAAAACAAATTCCTAATATTATAATAAACAGGATAACAAACAATAATGTAATGTGATAGGAACAACAATATCGTCCAGAGTCCAAGTCATAAATATTTATGAGCTCCAGCTTAGGCCCTAAATTTAAAATATTTTAAAATATTTTCAGGCGCCGGCCAGTCTTTCTTATTAAGAAATATTAGTTTTAAAGTCTCACTTAACTTTTTACAATTAAAATAAATGAAAGGCAGCTTGTTTAATTATCCGTAAGTGTGGTACTGTTATTTATTAACTTTGCTTCGCTATTAAATATTAAAAAAAAAACAAGTCAGAAAACTCTAGTCGACTGTGCTCGACTAAGAGATACCCTGCACCCCATGGACACATATACGAACACACGCGGCTAGCGAGTAAAATCATATCACGAGGAAAGAGCTATCGATTATCGATAAACATACTTAATATGTGTGTTTTTTAGTTCCTCAGATCGACGCGTTCATAGATACAGACAGACGGAAAGACAGATGGACATGGTTCAATCGACTCGGCTGTTGATCCTGATCAAGAATATATATACGCCTCCTTCTGTCTGTTACATACATTTTCACAAAACATTATACCCTGTTTACCAATTTTAAATGGGTTCAGGGTATTACAAATTCATAAACTGTATTGAAATTTATATGAAGTTCCTTGTCATGATTGTGTATTTACTTTATTAAATAAACATTTGAGTTTTTCGCAAAATGTGCATTCAGTGATTTAGCTATGCATACGCAATTGTTATGCAATTAGACAACTATTCTGTTTATGCTTGAAGCCAAATTTCAAATTCTGAAATCAACAGATTAGTTTTGTTTGCTATCCCATGAGGCTATTACAAATGTGTAAGCATGGATTATTCATTTAAGGTTAGTCTATGTTGCATTTAAAGGCAAATATAACTTTAATGAATACAATATTAAAATAATAACATAAGGAAGTAAAAATATGCTTTTTCAAGAAGGAGATACCTTCAGCATTCTATATATGAATGTGACTCATTTAGGAAAAGCTAAAGAAAAGAATTATTTATCAAGAAATAAAAACAAAATCAAAAATAGCTTTATTTATATAAGAAGTTACATTTGTGCTTCGAGATATTTTTCTGTTCAAGCATATGTATGCATATATCTATGAGATCTTCAATACATACATATCTTTTGATGCTGCCTAGCTTAAGCTTATATTGGAAAGACAAATAGCGAACATTTTCCTCCCACTCATTTCCAAGTGTGAAAATCAATAGGGCAAACACTGAAATAGCTGATTAGAGGCGTTTATCGGTTAATTGGGATGCGAGCTCGTTGTACAGTTAACAAGGCAATCCCCGCCAGCTAAATGGGACCAGAAATTGGCGAGAGGCAAAAACAGTTTCTGGTTTATTTGTTCCTTGTTGGGCTTGTTGGCCTTGTTTTCTCCTACCCATTTTCCTGAAGTTTGAAAAACTTTTTAATTAAGGTCATGTACGACTGCAACACTTTTTTACAGTACCCAACTCGGCTCAATATATATTATTAACAACGAATAAAGGACATGCCTACATCCCGGCCAGGTGTGACAGCGAATAATATTATTTGTTTTACAGGTGCGACAGGTGCGGATGATGTGAGTACTGAGTCGCCTGCATAAATGTTTTTCAGAAAATTATTTTTAAAAGAAAGTACAAATATTTACACATTACGCACGTAAAAAGTCAAAATAAAAATAAAAACAAGAACAAAAACAATTACATTGAAAGAAAAACAATTTCGAGTTTCTTTTTGCGGTTGATTCTCTGTCACTTCATTTTTTATATTTCTTGCTGTCGGCCAAGAAATTTATGAGCCGCATATAATGTTGATTTAATATTTATTGCAACGATTTTCACGGCGCCTGTCTGATTTTCTTTCCTTTTATGCCCTGAACTTATCGAAATCTAAAAGCAGGGTGTAATGTTTTTGTGAGGAAATATGTTACAGGCAGGCGGAGGCGTGACCAACTACACAAAGAATTTGTATTCCTGATCAGCATCAGCTGCCGAATCGATTGAGCCCTGCCTGTCTAGCCATATGTATGAGCGTGTCGATCTCAAAATCTTTCAAGGTTAGAAAGATAAAATTTTGTATGTGGATTCTTATAAAGGAGGCACACATTTCCAATGCATTCAATATTTATTTATTTATATATTCCAAATATTTTGAGCAACAATATCGAAAAAAAATCATTTTTAATGACAAAAAGTTGAGTTTCGGAAGAAATATGGATTCGAGTGACATAAACATATCCCAAAAATTTTATTAAAATCAAATAGTAAACAATACATTTTTTCATAATTTTTGGAAAAGAATCACAGCGAGAGCTTAAATTTCGTAGCAAGCAGCCTGCGCACGTGAGTGTGTTCCTAATTTAAGGTTGCACAGAGTTCAGGGTATCTTCGAATCCGGCACACCCGGCTATGGTTTGCGTACTTTTTTTAATGTTCGCAGCTCGAATGTGTATTGCTATAAATGTAACTGTTAAACTAAGTTTACTTATTAAGTTAATATTATTTTTTTATGTCTGAACTGGGATTTGGTTGCAAAACTGAATTTTTATTTCTCGGCTTACAAGTTTTTATGGCCAACACGCAGCATTTGTTGTTGCTAATGTGGCCATAAACTTGAAATCACATTAATTGAAAGGACTTGGCTTAAGCTGAATGCGGCTTTTTGTTTCGACACTATCCGTCAATGCATTTTTGTAGGCCTTAATGCGTTGGCCTAGTTGGCCAGTTTATGAGCGGAGTTAATAGCCTGGAAAACGTTTGAGATTTGGCTGATCTTGAATTGAAGGAATGACCAGTATAATGAAATAAAAGAAAAACCTTAAAGTTGCAGTAAAGATCATTTCCTAATTGATTAAAATTATGTTAGCTTAATAGCTGTTAGATTGAATTTCTAAAATACATTTATTTATTTATTCACAGCTGCTGCTATAAAATAATATATTTATGAGAAATGTATATGTAGTAATGTATTTCGTGTAATTATTCTTAAATTAAGGTGTGTAAATAAATAGCCTTTAGTAATTACTAAAGCGGGCCTAATTAATAAATAGAAACAATACAGACATCTTAATTAGAATGTTCAATAAGTGTTATTTAAATTAGCAATTTATTTGATCCAATTCTTGATTCAGTCAATGGACGAACGTGTTACACACAAATATCTTGTAAACATTATTTAGATTTTTATCCGTCTGCTATTTGGCTTTGACCTTCTGCCTGATGTGCTGATGCTTGCTATTGGAAATGAAAATAAGAGGAAATCAAATTCACAGAATTGAAATGGAAATGAAAATGCAATTTACAACATAGCATTCAATTCTTTCGAGTGGCATTCGTCGTCTGGTATGCGATTTAAATATTTGTGCTGCAATCTGCACAATGTGGACATTCAGATAAAAAACTATCTCAAAACGCAAATATTTAAAGCCAAGTTGAAATCGTTGAGTTTCGAGGGTTTTGCGGGTTTGCGGGTTTGGTTGAGCATTTATTTAAATTAAGCGAACCAGCGGGCAAACAGTTAAGTAACCACTAACTGGTCACAAACACAGCTTCAAATGGCGATGGCTAACAAATTTTCACTTTGTGCTGCTGTAAAATTTTACTTTTTATCTCAAAAGTTCTCCATACCACAGTTCTTTATTTAGAGAGGTTCTGCTGCTGCGGGCAACCGAACATTTGAAACGCTTTGGGGACTTTTCTACCCAAACGTAGTCAAGAGTGAACAACAGAAAAAGGGAAGGGGGAACTAGAGCCAGGATAATGTTAATGTTTACTTCGTGTAAGCTATGTCGTTGCCCAACTATACATATATATATATATACTATATACATGATGAGCCATCCATTATCAATGCTCTTTTTGTGGCAGCCTCATCTGCGACACGTTAACTTTTCCTCAGCAAGTCAGGTGGGTATGGCAATTAGGCCAAAGTGTGGAATGGCTCAGACAGCAGCCAAGACGTCTTTTAAACTGTTTACGTCTATGACAGAGACTGCAACAGAGCTGTCATATTACAGACAGCTGTGGCCCTCGACTCGGATAGCTGCCAGACTATATGCAAATTTATGTCGGGGACGTGACAACTATATAAACACCTATGTACATGCCTACCCAATATCCAAATTAGGAGGCAGATTGAGTCACGTCCTCTAAAATGATAAAGCGCAAGCCTGTTGAACACCTAAGTCGAACACTCAAGGCCTAAGTCAAGAGAATAACTTATTTTTTACTTCAAAAACTCGACTTAATTATACTCCAAAACAATCTGGAGAAGTTTTAGCTTGGGTTTAGTTTTATTCTTTGATTAACTTGGGCATACAGAAAGTCTGTTCAACTTTTTCAGGGTAGCACATTATTAAAAATTAAATACTTTTAATAATCTGTAAGTTAAAAGAAAAGCATTTAATATGAAAATTAGTGAAAATCTGAGATCTGAGGTGTATTACAAGTCTTTTGGTTGTGCCACTTCTCTTAAACAGAGTATGGTACAGTCGTTTACAATTGACGACAAGATAATACAATTTGTGTCTCGTAATTTTACAGCATGAATTATGCTCAAGTTGCAAGTTGGAAGCTACTCAAACGTCATCATGAATTACTCTCAAGTATATAACACAGAGATAATTTAATTTTCAATTTCTTCTTTCACAGAGTATCTATCAGTTTAACTGCCCTACTTGAATTCATTTAAATTCAATTTAATTTTGTATTTGTTTTTTTCTATAACTTTCTAACGCCAACATCTTGGCCGAAGTGTCTGTTGGCCACGTTTGCTGCCCAATATCAATTTTAATAAATGCAGTCAACAACTTTACCTCGAATCGCAGTCCCCGCTGACAGTCTAACCAATAAGGACCACACTCTTGAAATTATTAAAAAAAAAAAGGGAGTATATAAGTACTTGTGGTGGCAACGGAAGCCGCATATCTGCTTCTTCTACGTTGAGTACTTGGAAGGCGCATAAACGGCTTGTAAGATCGACATAATTTAATTTGTGCTGTCGGCCTGTTTGCAAACATATTCGGCGAGTACTTTTATGGCGCCCTTTAACATAAATTAAGCATTTAAAATGCTTTACAATGAAACTGGAGAACTTTTACCTGGGGGTTAACAGGGAAAAGGGCTACAGGTTTTCTTCGACACGCAATTTGTGTTTTATTTTTGTCGGTAATTTAAATGCTTGAGCCAGCGCAGTCGTAAACTTTATTTGACAAATTGCTAGCTTAGCAGCCGGTGGAGTTCCAACCGAATCAAAGAGGAACACATATGCCATCAATTGGGAGCCAAAGCACTCGGCTTAAGGAGTTACTTTTCTGCTCTACCCTGTAAAGAAAGCAACATGTGTTAGGAAATTCCATCTTTTACTACATCTAATGTGATTAGACACAATATCCAAGGTACGCCCTGTTAAATGCATTTAACTGAGATTTTAATCTAAACTAATAGGGATTTTTTTATCTTAAATAAATATACTTATACTTAACATAAATTAAATATTATACTTGCCATGTGAAAACCGATTATTGTAATGCATTAAGTATTTATTTATTCTCTTAGAGTTAACGAGCAATTTTTTTCGTCACATTCGACAAAGTTTGAGCCTTGAAACCGAAGGGAAAGTTCCTCACAAAAAGTCAGTTAAGCTGGTCGTGTCCAACATTAGGGTTCAAGATTGCTGAACTGATCAGAAAATCCCTTTAGAACAAGTTCAGACGAGATTCTGTGTTTTATTGTTTCACATAAAACACAAATGAAAACTTACCTCTCTTTATATGAAACCCTAAACACCCTGCACACGTTTAAGCATGGGTATAATCATACGTTAATGCAATCAAACACGTATTGCCAGTTCGCCTGCACGTCTGTCTGTCTGCCTGTCTGTCTGTCTGCCTGTCTGTCTGTCTTCGTGTCTGCCCGTTGCTATGCCTCACGGAGGTCCTGCCATTATCCTTTGCCACATAAGCGGCTTAATTGCGTGTCTTTTGATGGCCGTCTCGTAAAAAGCACGATATGCATTTGAATCGACAGTCGTTCATCAAATAAAAATCCAACCAGTGCCAAAGATTCACATGTCCTGCCACGAGCACGAGCACGAGCATTCTGCTCTGTGGGAATCGTTGTCAAGTCTCCAAAGTAGAATGTGCTCCCAAACATCAATTGAAGCTTCGTTGGATGCCAACCTCTGAGCGGCAATATTTATTGCAAACGAAGCATTCACTTGATTGTGGCTTTCACAAGTGAAAACATTCAACAGTAGAGACAGTAGAGCTTGATGTCAAGTTAGAACAAATATGCCAAATGCATAAATAAGTCATGGTATATTAATTCACATTTTTACTGATTGTAAAGATATATATAACTTGATAAAGTATGTTAACAAATATAAACATACATTAATTTTTTATTTGTTTTACTGAAAAAAAGAATAAAAAAATAAACAAATCAATCAAGTAATACACATCTACTTTCGCTACAGGGTATTCAATTATAAAAGATTCCCTGACCCGAGGACGAAAACAAACCGCAGTTGTTAAAACGTGCCAAGATTTTTGTATAGTGATAAGAATTTGTCACGTAATCGGAATGTGGATGTGGAGTGCGGGCACAAATTGATTATAAAACAAAGCTGAAATTCACACCATAACAGAATTTAGCCTTGAAATCAAGTATACGACATAAGGGTGTGAACACTTAAAATGCTTGAGTTGAAAGAAATTTCTAGAATGTATTTCTAATGCCTTCCGTCCTTGCAGATATATGAAATATTATTTTCACTCAATTTTTATTTCTTGTTTTGTGGCCTTAGATGTTAAAGAGCAAGGTTTTTAACTGATGCGTTTTATATGCCGTAAAGGTTGCAGAAACGTTCAGTTAAATTTAGCGACTTACGTTTTTTATTAGTACGCAGTAAAGAAAAAAGAAGCAATACATTTTATCACCCAACTCCAGCCCCAGACCATGGGATATGAGGTATAAAAACAGCCAAGAAAACGAGGCATGAAGGTATTAAATTGCCTCAAGCTTTGTTTATTTTCCTTCTCGGTTCCGGAGCATCAACTCGTGTACTTAACTCTGAAGATGATTAAAGGGATTGATTTGGAGGAGAGCTGTTATGTAGCTTCATACGATACCCTACAAGTTTTCGTTATGTTTATTAATAAACAATTTTATATGGGTGTGTAAAAAGGATCAATGTCTATGTCTATATTTAAGTATAAAATGTCTATAAATATACGTTTATTTAAAATGGACGTAAATTTAATTGAATTTCACTCTGTTAACTTAAAACTTAGCAAACTTTTTATCACAAAATTCGAGGCTATTTTTGCCTGACTAATTAGTCGAAATGGCTGAGAATAAATAAGGACAACTGCTATTTTTATCAAATTGGCGGCTTTTCAACTAAATGGATATTGTTGCCAAAACGAAGGAGAACCTTTTAATTTTAATTAGTCAAAGTAGAAGGATTCTTTTCTTATGTAAAATGAACCAGTACAGTGAAGTCATTAAAAATGTATAAACTTGAATATCTACTAAACGATCTTATAAATGATAAATTTGGTGAGTCGTAATTTCTTCTTTTATATATATTTAAGCCCTGGACATCGTTACCACCGCTCGTTTTTATTTTAAAATATGAAAAATATTAATACATAACTACAAAAAAATTTTAAACTCATTTTCATATAAACTACTTTTGTTTACTTTCAATAAAAATAAATATAATATTAACATATTTATATTTATAACATTTTATTTTGCCTTTACCTAGATTTCAACAATACTTTTCACCACTGTGCTTCAACCAGACCCGAAAACTAACTTGGACATTTCAGATAAACAAAAAAGTCTTTGTTTATTCCGGTCATAGACGAACTAATGATGCGCTTAACAGATAGACTCTCACTCAGCCCAATGAGAGCCAAGTCCAATAGTACTTTCAGAAAATTGCCTGATCGATATCGCGGACACGCATAAATTGATGGAACAGTCAAATGGACTGCCAAATGGGACAAAAAAAAAAAAAAACGTCCTTTGACTCTTTAGTTCGTTCACTTCATCTTACAATGTTTAACATTTACTGCCTTCGAGGTAATGTTCTGCAATGCATAAACGAAAGATAAACGACCGAGCAGCCGCAGTTTCGGACTGTGGGGGATTGGCTTTCAAAGTAAGTTGGCCAAGTTTGGCACAAAGTATGTCCTGGCCAAAAACCACAAGGTCACTTCAAGACTCATATAACCGGAACGACAGTTAATTAAGGCTTCAGTTGGTCTCAAGCTTAAATATTCCTGAAAACTCAAGATATTTTTAATTTTAAATTAAAGGAAGCTCGTTCAAGGTTCGAAGCTATTAACACCATTATTTGACATAGCAACCATCAAAAGCCTTACAAAAGTCAACATATATTCAAAGATGGCAAAGATGGCAAAATGGATCCTGTTTAGATAAACACGATACCGAATAAAACAAGAATTGTGTGACAGTTGAGGGTATTAGACTAGAGTGTACCCTTGATAAGATAATGATCTGACAGTCTGTCTTAACCACAACTTAATTGAATTGATTTATGAAATAAGTTTTGAAATTTATCTTGAACTATAAATAGAATTTATCAGCTATTACATTTATTTTTTTAATTTCTGAAGTGGTATCAAAATAAATAGTAAACTGTGAAACTTTATTTGCCACTCAAATTATTTTTGGTGCTTCTAAATAAAAAAAAGATACATATATATATATAAAATTACATTGGCTTCGTTATTGTTTTATTTGTAGAGTAACAAAAAGAAAATGTATTAAAAAAATCTACGATTGACGTCAAGCGCAGTATTTAAATGTAAATTATTAGCATGTTTAGAGACGCTTTGATGTATTTTTGGATCCCATTAACGAAGACCGAAATGTTTGCTCTCGAACTGGAAACCTGTCTATGTGTTTGAGGCAAGTTACATATATACTATATATATATATTAACTTTTAAAACGCTAGCTGAAATGTAATAAAGACGAAAATTGAAATGCCAAATATTGCTTTAAGTGGGCGAGCTATGAAAATATGTAATATTTACGTAAGCCAATTACAGCAGTTATACCTTCTCTTGACAAAAAAATTAAATGCTTGTAAAACGATACGTTATTCCAAATTTATATTTCAATTTAACGCAATAAGAAAATACATAAATGCAATATTTTTTTTATTTTGTTTGACTCTTTGTATTGAATTATTTGTATGCAAATTCGCATAAATAAGGTAAAAAAAAAAAACAAAAACAATCTGCATAAGTTGAAGCAGAGAGCAAAAGAGAATTTTTCGATATATTTAAAAAATGTTGTAGCACAGTTTTTTGGGCTCCATCAGCTTGTGCTTGAATATATGATTTAATTGCAGAGATGTTCAAAAAGTAGAATCTACGGAAGCTACGTGCTACACCAGGACTCCTAATTGTGATTCTAAAGATGCTTCCAGCATTTGCACAGTTAGTTAAACAATCGCGAATGGTGGCAGTATGTTTGTAAAGGGTGGAGGGGGCTGCAAATAATTCCTATTTGCTTAATGCTGCACGTCGACTTGACAGCTAACCAGTCCCAGTCACGCCTCCTTCCTAGTCGCTTTTATGGCCTGCACGTCACTTCAGCAAATAGAATGGAAAATTCTTTACATTTTGTCTGCCAAGCCGCATCCACACTGCACCATTCCGCTATCATTCAGTTTTTGTGGCATGTTTTCAATTGCGCATTTAACCGATGTTCCGCCAACGCTTCCAAAATCAAAGTCTAACATTTAGTCTAGCAGGTGCCAAAGCAAAATGCCAAGAGTTAAATATGTGACACACAGAACCTTAATTTAAAGCAGCTAAATTCAGTAAAAATAAAGAATGAATCAAATTTTTATTTATTCTATATGTATTCAGTTGCGTCTTAAAGGCATTTAAATAAAATCTCTGGTTTTTTAATAGCCACTTTTAAACATTTTTGCAAAATTTCCAGTTCAGCTGAGGGACGTCGTTGCGTATACGTCATACGCAATGTAAATCATACGCTTGGCATGATAAATTGCACTCGCGGAAGGAGCATTGCAAAAGAGTTTTTCATACGCTGTTGAAGGTATTTAAATTTTGGTAATAACTGTGTAACGCATTATGGAAGAAATCCTCATCCCGATTTAGTACATATACATATGTATATGTGTATGCTATGGTAGTATAAACAGCTATTCGCTATTCCAATATTTCTCTTGCATGTGATTTGTAAGCAATTCTCGCATAAAGCTCATGATGTAAATTCTATTCATGTTTTTATTTGCTTCCTCTTATATAAAGTTCTGCCAGCTTAAATTGATTTTATATTTATTAGTTTTCTTATATCCTGTACTTAATAATTTCACTCTATACATTGTTACCCAGCTTGAAAGGGTATTCAGGCTTCGTAGAATAGTTTGTGTGAGTTTTTGTTTCAACGGTTTTTGGAGGAATTGTCGTGCATCCTGTTGGTGACCCACATGTGTGAAAGTTGCCAGCGGCTAATGGAGCCACACAATTGTAAAGGGGAAACTTAATAAAGGCAATGCCAAGCATATACGAAAACTAAAGTTACGTATGAAGCAAGTGGAAACAGAAGTTTCATAAGATGTTGATTCAACTGCTGACCAACAATAATTTATGCCATAGAAATTTGAAGAAATTTAAAACTTAAGTGAATTTTAAGAGGCTCACCTCAAATGGGGCAGTAACACGACCGAGCTCTCATAAATAAATAATGCGGTGGGAAGCCGCTCTCGAAAGCAAATTGACTGGAAAATGGGGGCCGGCAGTGGTAAAGTGTTTGGGTGAGTGCTAGCACATTGGTCAAGCTTGTTTATTTACTTGATTTGTGTAATATTTTATGGCTTGTCCCGCCAGCAGGCACGTCCTTCATCCTGTGCGACACTTGAGCTAACCAACGGGACGTGCTCATTAGGTGTTTCCCCACCTGTTCACGTGTATTTGTACTTCTCAAACTTTGTTTAGCAAGCCGCACAATTTCTGATTTTGTCGTGGAAATTTCATTCTTGCATTGTTCTCTTTGTTTCACATTATTTTGTTTGTGTCCATTCCATTTAGTACCATTAAACAAGGATTTTCACTTTATTTCAAGTGTAATTTAATTTCTTCTTTTATTCTTTATTCCATTCAAAATAATTTGATTCATTATCAAAAAAAAAAAAAAAAAACATTTTCGATATAAGAATACAAACTGTGTATAAATATATTAAGCTTTGCATTTAAAATTTTTCAACTATTAAATCTATATCGCTTCTTTCGTATGTTAACATATTTAAATATGTACACATATATGCTTAAAAATGTTTTTTTTATGCTAAGGTCAAAGTTCAGATAAAGTGCAGTCAACTGTATTTCATGTGTAATTTTTACTTCTCATAGTCTGTAGCTATTCGACGTATTTTTGTCTATATATGGAGCCCCAAAAAACAATTAAATAAAACTCATTGGAGCAACTTTATAATTCAAAGTTTATTTTTTATTTTTTATTAATTTTTGAATTTTATTTACTTTTATTACAATATTTATGTTGATAAAGAGCACTAAGAAAATTATTTCTTTAAACTATAATTTGTGCAAAGATTTTTATTAAACACATTTTAAATAAATATGTCTTTATTTAATATGTAATGTTATATAATAAGTATATCCGTCTTTAATAATATAACTCTGTGAGTTTTTAATAAAATTAAAATTAATAACATTTTAATTTAATATACTTTTTAATGTTCGTTTAAGAATCCACTTGAGTTTGGTTTGAATTACTCTTTGCCTATTAATTTAACATAGAAACTAGAGAAATTTAATTTATATTTGTATTCATATCTATTATTGCGGTATATATATATATATATGTTTGCCAATCTGGTAGAATTTAGCTGTCTTTAAGCTGTTCAGATACCGGGTTTCAACTCAACAAAATCAATATAGTTAAAGTGTTTATAATTTTAGCTACTGTCAAGTTTCTTGCTAGGTATATCCTAGTTGAGTCCTCTTTGCATTAATGTTTACCTAGCAGCGTTCGTACTGTGTGCACATCATGCAACTAATTCTCCTTCTCATTCTCATTCTCATTCTATTGGGGAAGAAGAAGATGGCGTTGTCGGTGCGAAGTAGCACAAATTTTGCTGAACTTTGCACGTTCTGTTTGTCTTTAATATTATAGAAGCGAAAGCCACTCAACTGAGGTACGAAACTAACCTGCTGTATGAAACTGTTTCTCCTGCAGTTGCAGAGATTTGATGCACGCAAGAGGCAAAAGATTTAACACACTGTCCGCTGTCACGGTTTGAACCAATTAATCAGAGGCGAAGCATGGCAAAAGGCAAAAGGCAACTGCCCAGTTTAATTTATGCACTGTCCATGACTCCTATCGTGGCGCAATCGGGACACAAAGGACACTGCAGCGACTGCAGCGGAGCGCGTAAGCTGGTTAAACAAGCGCAGAATGTGTACAAACAAAACACAAGAGATAAAAGTGAAATAAAAAAATAATAATTTCAAAGTTTGCTTTTGTACTTTTTTCTTGCCTTAGCTGATTTATTTCATTTATTTTCATTTCTTTCATTAAATTAAAGCATAGCCGTAGGTCCAAAGAGCAAAAGCCATTTGGTTAGCCCAGATAATGATAATGCCAACGAAGAACTCTGAGTCTGACAACTTGATAATCTTTTTTGGGGGACAGCATGTGGCGGCATTTGATGAAACATTAAAAAAAAAAAAAAAAACATTCTCAAATGACGCTGACAGCTGTCAACAGCGATGTGGATATACCCCACTGCTTATAGATGAAGCTCAGGATCCATAATAAAGACCAAAATACGCATTGCGCATACGTCATGTGGTACGTAGAGGCAACAGCAATGCGTATTTTAATATATTTCAATGCATGTGCTGCAACATTATTGTGAAATGTATATTGTATACTAGTATTAGTGATGTGTCCAGCCACCAGACATCCAATCGACGAGTATTTGTTTATCTATTAAGCTGATTCAAAGACGTGGCTAAAACGTAGTTGTCAGTGACAGCTTTTCCGATCTTCCATTAGGTTTATTTGAGTAACAGATACTGCTTTTGAGATACTTCAATTCAATTTTATAAAGCACTGAAAGGAGAGAAGTCATTTGCATTTAAATATATTTAAGGAGAGTTCTTTGTAGCTCTAAATATCTGAAACTCTAGAATTGCACACAGAATATACATGTGTTACTTTTATAGGTTACATTAGCTTATTAAGATTTATGTGCTATACTTAATATTTATTCTCATCATAGAAAGTAACAGGAAGACACTTGTTATCGTAAAACAAATAGAAAACTTAAGACAGATATGACGGACTATGATATACCATGAACGCAACACATACACGTATAGGATAAATTGATTCGCCTGTTAATGGGAATGATGGGAATAATAAATATTTATACTTTATGGCCGACCTGTTACATTCTTTTTCAGAAAAACGTTATATCCCAAACATATTCAGCCATTTCCAATGGATCTCAAGCGTTCCCTTTATTTGTGGTAATATTTCCGGAAGCGTTTGTAAAACAAATGTTTCCGTATAACCGATTTCTCGTTTTGCCTTTCCTCATATAAATTACAAAAATGTGTTTTCGTTGTGTTAAACTTTACAGGCTTACAGATTTACAAGTTTACAGGCTATTTGCTTGAGTTCCGAAAAGTTCTTCCAGTGAGCAAATAAACGAAAGTGAGGTATAAAAGCCTGCTGGAGCACATATGATTGTGAGGGCTATAAATAACATTGGGCAGACGCTCGCGAAATTAACTTGTATATTATTGGCGATTATGGTCCCCAAATTGAGGCAATTACCAACACTTTTTGGCCGCACCCACAGCACCAATAAAACAAGTGTGCGACCACCCGTAGGATTCGTAACCCGTAAAAACAAAACAGGGCCCGCCACTGAAGCCGGCGGCTGCTGTGCAGGTCATAATGAAAACTGCTGTTTCTTCACAATGACTGGCAAATGTTTGGTAATAATATAGAAAAAAGGCGTTTGCGACCTTCAGGCGACTTTCGATTGGGAAACAGAAACGTCAACAGCAGCCGAGTGTCAGAACAATGTCCTGATAAGCTTCGGCCAGTTGTCTGGGACATTCATTAAGTCCCGACAAAAGTCCTCCTACTAAATATTCCCTAGCATTGCTAAATGTCAACAAGGTCATTAGGCAAAGCATCGACAACACACACACACACACACACACATACACACACACACATTCGCACATACATATATGGAAAGGGTCCATTGACAGCTGGGCTTGGCTGCTTCTTCATTGGGCTCCAGCAATGCTTAATTAAATATCCGAAAAACAAGTTGATTTCACTTTCACTCCTTGAGCTCCTGCCAAATGAATGCTTAACATTAGTTCTTGGCCAAGTTTGCGGCCAGGACGAAAATAATTTGCTTGCCTATAATACGGCCAACCACTTGGTGCTATATTTGGCCAAAGGCTGGACGACAATCCTGTGGGATTCTTCATAAAATAGCTATCAAATAGTTTATTCGTATATATTCCCACTCGCAAAGGCAGATGGGCTCACTTAATTTCATGCCAAACTTGTTGCGTGGACTTATAATCAGACGGTGGCAAGCACCTCAGTCTGAAAACTTTTCGTCCAGGATAATACTTGCGTACATTATAAGTAGATGTTAAAGAGGCTTCAAAGTTTGAATAATTGTTTGAGTATCAAGGCAGCTGATACACTGCTTAACAAAGTTCAATAATATAAAATGGTTGAGCAATGGAACTTACTTGATATTAAAATATTTTTTTAATGTTTTTAAATTATTTAAATTGGAATTATTATATATTTTTTGCTATGATATGATTTTAACTTTCTATATATAATATATAATATAAGAAGGCGATTAAAGAGGTACCATCTACTTGACCTACCAAACAGATAAATTTAAGTTGTAAAAATATATAATATAATTTGTTGATCATTTATAACGACGATTATATTTAAATCTTACATATACATATGATTTATCCACCTTTATTCCAGAGCTCATATATCTTGTTAGCAAGTGTAAGCTGCATTATACTTTAAAAGTGATCTCTCAGAATTTGATAACACTCAACTTTGTGAATGATGAAACAACGAGTGGGTACCACAAATTTCTAAGAGGATTTGCTACTGTATCTATTTGAAAATCTCAGCATGAGCAGTGCTATAATCCTGACTAGTCCGTACTGCTACTCCGGGCAGATGGCCGGAGATGTTCGAAAACAGAATGTGGCATACTCAGCTTTCCAGGTACTTGCCAGGTGCTTGCTTACCTGTCGAGTTCAGAATCTGCGGCGTCTGTGTCAATAGCGCAAATGAAAAATCACGCCGCGAGCAATGCTGTTGTTATTTTCTCATTTATATAACTACAGTCAGGTGGAAGGAGAGACAGGTGTAGAGGAGAGACTGCGCAACCAAATACACACAAGTCCTTTTAAGCCACACGACAGCCAACGTTTTCATTTGTCAGTCGCCTCGGCTCAACTCCCACCTGGAGCTGCTGAATGTTGGATGCTGCTCATCCTTGACAACAGTTGATTAAGCTCATTTATCAAAAATGACTTACAAGCCAGGTAACAAAGTGCGACTGCATTGAGTTGCGGCTTAAAGCATCCAGAGGCTCAGTTGGAACTTTTGTCTCGTATCTCGCTCGCAATTTCCTTCGTCGAAGTAAATATTTACATCGATATTTACAATTCGAAGAAATCAGAACTTTCAAAGACATTGGCGCAAATTGAAGATGTTACTTAGGAGGGGGAGGTGCTCCCAACAAATATAAAATTTGAAAAGTTTTCGGACATCCATTTTAATAGCAAAACATCAATAAAGTTTTGATTGCAAAATTGTTGAAATTGTTTTATTGCATGACTTGAGAATTCGTATCCTAATGAAGATGTCTAAATGAAGTGAAGCTTGTTATATTGATTATTGTTAAGGGATAAACACTTGGAAAGTACTTATAATTTGTCTCATCATTTTTTTTACAAATATAATATATATTCTTATTTACGAATCGCTCTTCTATGCGATTTTCATAAAACTTCGTAGATAACTTTCTGGCTTTAAGTAAATGGTTTTTCTTGTTCGCTCCTTTTCTCCTTTTACTTTAATTGCATTTTTATTTCTCAACGTTAAACATTCAAAATGATTGCTAACCCGCACCAAAGCTCATAGGACTTTATTTCAAACACAGTGCAGAGTATCTTTAACATAATGCTTTTCGACTTGCGAACTCTTATTTCGTTTTATTTGAGGGTTGCAACTAGGCAACCATTCCGCCAGAAATAACATTCCACTAAATTTCACATATTTCCAGGTAAGATACACATAATACAATCTTAACTCAACTGCCTTAAGGGTCTCGCTCTCTCACCCTGGTAAGCTTTTCCGACTGTCTACTTGGCAGTCA
The DNA here is from genome assembly GCA_037075185.1 of Drosophila pseudotalamancana. Lineage (NCBI taxonomy): Eukaryota > Metazoa > Arthropoda > Insecta > Diptera > Drosophilidae > Drosophila > Drosophila pseudotalamancana. The sequence continues at coordinate 413,845 of JBAMCK010000695.1, read as the reverse complement.
TAGGAAATTCACTTTCACATTTATCAAATAGTTGGCAAATTTGTGCATTCCAACCTGGAGCAGGACAACTAACTGTAACGGCAAGCAGCTTACTTTTTCGGTATCCTGTCCCCAAGGATTTGTGGCATGTCGTCATTCACTTTACTGGGTCTGCGACGTTGACAAACTTTGAATGATTAATCTCAACGTTTGTTCCACAAATTGTTGGCAGTTTTTTTTCAATTATTTTACGAATCGATGTATCTTTTAATTTTGCATGACATTCTCTCGAATTTAATTTGACGTCTCGACTTAATTTCTTATGCTTAAATGGTTGCCAGTTGCCAGCCTGTCTTCTATGTTGATTGGACTCCTTAATTGAATGCATAAGATTTTTACCGACCTGTCTGTCTGAATTTCAGCTATTTAAAATAAGCTCAAAGAATTTCTATAACAATAGCGAATGTGCTTAACTTAAATATACCCTGTATACTTTATATAAATTTCAAAATATTCGTAAAGAAATTTCCATCTACTACAGTGAAACCTCAATAAAAGAATCTGAGGGGACTCAATAAATTCTTCGTAAAATCTATTGATTTATCTCTTTTTGTTATAGGTACTCATTAGTAAAACGATGTTTTTCAAGGGACTTAAAAAAATTTCGTTATTTCGAGTTTTTTGTCTATACCGAAGTTCTGTATATCAAGGTTTCACTGTATATGAAAAATTGAGTCTAACAATAAATAATTTAATATCACTTATATTTTCCAGCTAAATATTTAAACTTATCCAAGTTTAGTTGTTGGTAAAGGGAAATTTACAGGGTATTTGTGAGCATACTAAAATATATAATATTTATGTTAACAGTTATGTTTTCTTGTTAGCTGCAATGTCTGAAGTAGCAGCTCAGTGGGGGTTCATTGTATCTGTTAGCCTGTCATTGCCGGCTAGACAGCCTTACTTTTATTTTATATACATATATATTGCATATATATCGTATTTATTTAAAGTAAATTTAATTCATTTGATATACAAGACATGAATATGTATATGAATCAAATATGAATATATTGAATAATGGATCTTTTCTCATTTTTTGTATATACCCTGTAAATTTCTAAGATTATGTTGGGCGGCAGGTCATTGGCCAGTCCTGTTTTTGCGACGAGCCATTGTTAAGAGCTACGGCCTATTTTAAATTAAATAAAATTGTATTATATTTTCGCAGAAATTGTTTTTCCGAGTATACTGAAGAAAGGCAATTTTTATTTGCAATCAGTTGGCTGAACCTTGAGGAGAACTGGAAAGCTTTTATAAATGATATCTACTTTTATTTGCTATAGGTATTATTAACACTAAGTTTTGTATCTATTAATATTATTATCATAATAATTATTTTAGCAATTCATTCAACTATATTTATTTTAATTTTATTTATTTTTTTATTATTTTTATTTACTATAGGTATTATTAACCATAAGATTTGTATCTATTAATATTATTATCATATTAATTATTTTAGCAGTTCATTCAACTATATTTATTTAAATTTTATTGTTTGTTTATTTTGTGAAGATAAATCATTTTAATCCGTCAAGATAATTTTCTATAAACAAAAGAAAGAAGAAGGTAGGATCACGCCGATTATCCACGCAATGGTTTCGAGGTTTATCCGTACAACAGTATCGAGGATTATGCAACGGTGTCGCCATCGATGGCAGAGATAAGACAGGCGCGATACGCAAACATTTTCTGTTCCGTGCAGTTTATTAAGAAAAGCGAGCTTTCAATGATAATCCGGATTGTTGGGATAAATTGAATGAGCCTAATTGTAATTTAATTGTTGAGTTCGAAAGTGAGATGTCAGCTATATTTGTATGTATGTATAGGATTGTATAAATGGAAGATGATGTCTATATAAAATGGAAACAGGGTCAGCTATATTTGTATGTATGTATAGAATTGTATTAATGGAAGATGTCTATATAAAATGGAAACAGAGTTAAATATATAGTATATATAATTTTATTCTTCTACAGGGGGACAAAAAAAAATTAACTGAAAGGCTCAATAATGAGATATTTACTTACTTTTTTAATATGGACATATTTTGTATATGTATAAATTCCTGAGCTGGTAAATTTAAAGAATTTAGTAGATTTCTGCCTATATACGCTTTATAATAAAGAGAACAGGTCCTTGCCATTTAAAGGTATTCCATGAGTTGGATACGTTAATGAAGTTACGAACTTTTCGCTATGATTTAATGGACTGCCACATAGTTTGTGTAAAGCAGACTTATAAGGGATGTGTTTAGCATTTATGAGGAGTATATTTAAAAAGAAAATGATGTATTCCATTCCACTCGATCAAGGCTTGCTTTTGATTATCCGCATGTCTCACCACATTTTGGGTTTACGTTGGCCCAAAACAAAACATTCGCTGACGCATGCTGATTTGTTCGAGTCAGAAGTTTCATTTCCGTTTCCGAGGTACAAATTTTATTTGCTGGGATTATGCGGCTATTTTTGGGGACAACTTTGTTTGCCCTTTTTTCGTGTCGGACGTCTTTTTTTTATCAACTCATTTCTGCCTGAATGCACAACACACACAACAAACAAATGGAGCCCACGGCTAAATATTATACATATTTACAATATTTGGCTTGGCATTTTCTGGTATTGACCAATTTTGTTATCCTTTTGGTGAAATATGATTGGTTATTCTACTTTTGCTCACTTCAATGCATCCACTCGTGGCAATATTTCAAATTCTAAAATCTATTTTTACCCTCGAGTTATGCTAATTTCATAAATTCCATTTGTGAGTTGCTGAAACGCCTTTTAGGAAGCGTTGTCCTTCCAATTGGGCCTATGTCAATTTTATTTAAAAGCACAGCAAGCACAATGTATGTATATATAGAGACCGTTTATTTACTGATACTCCAAATTTGGAGAGATATGCTAATACAATTGAATTGCTTATACTCTCTTACCATAGTTAATCTATTCAAATCTATCGGACAAACGAATCTCCTTAATTTCAATTAAGCCATCTCTTTGTTTCCAAATGTTGATGGAAGAGTATGGCATAGGCCACGAAGGAGAGCATAAGGTGGACCATGAACAAATAGAATGACGATATAATTGTGGCCGACAGTACGTACTCCACAGAGACAACATTTCGCAGTCGACGCTGATGTATTAGTGTGCTGCCATACATCGTTAGGAGCACCATGTAGATCATCGACCATGTGTCAACGAGCGCCAAGAAAACTCGGATTTTGACTGCGAGGATCACAACTGTTATTAATACATATCCGATAATGAAGGCAATTGTTGCCACGAGCATAACACGATAGCCAGGAAGATAGGATAAAGGCATGTAGACGCCTACGAGATATATAAAGAGATTGAGCCCAAGTGCGACAAGAACCGTAACGGTGGCATACCACGAAGGTATCGTAATCCAATCGTTGCATATTACGCACATGGTCATGCTCTCCACAGTTACAAATCCCAGGGTCCAATTCATTGGAAACTTGTTGTACTGCTCGGTATATACCAACAGAATGAGGCAAACCAGCGATATTACCAACCACATGAAACTTGCCACCGGCACACTGCCCTTCATATCGAAATCTGCCATCCTCAGCAATGCCATTTGGCCAACGGCAAAGCCCGTAAATAGGGAAGATGCCAGGTAGACCTTCTCCAACCGCATTCTATCCTTGGGGCTCGCATAAGTCAGATCAAACATTGTCTTTAGCCGCCTTGAAGGACCCCGCAACTCCATATTATTTCTGAACGTAGACTTTGTTAAATTATTTTAAATAATTGCCAATGAAATGATTATCAATGTGAACTTAAGCCTAAAATAATCGAACGCCTTGTATAACACGAGAACAACTAAGTTATTCACACTGTTCAGGTGTTGAAATGCACACGCTAATCAATGCCACGCGCTGACTTATAATGTTCTCTCCCCTGACACTTTGCGATGTTTACATTTGACCTTCTTCTGTGACCCCCATTTGACAGTTTTGGCCTAAGAGCGGCGCGACAGCTGGGCTGAATTTTAATTGGCTTTTAGCGGTAAAGCAAACACATGCTTAAACGTCAACAGCGACCGCAAAATGTCAAAGAGCCAAGAAAAAATGTCACGCCCAGAAATTTAAAATTAAATTAAATAAACAAATGTAACAATGAACAATGAACAATGAACAATGAGCAATGAACAATGTTACTAATGACACCTTCAATATAGACGTGGGAAATCCTTCAGTCGAAGCGAAATAAACATTCGACAAAAGAACAAAATTGCCAAACATCCCCAGATCTATTTATAAAGAAAGTAACATCTGAAGGTTTGCTTTCACACGTTTCCGACGATGAAATTAAAAAATGAAGATGTTTTACCTTATTTCCAACTGTATAAGTGATTTTTTTTTTTGGCATTCTTGGAGGTAATTTTTAATCAGCGACTCATTTTAACAAAATTTGCGAAAAAAATGTTAACATATGATAATTTGATGTATTAAATGTTATTTGCATATCTATATATACATATCATATTTAAATTGATTTCTTATGCCGCGAAAGTTGTGATATTTAAGTTTTCATATCCCAGTTGCTATTTTGATTCTTATTGCAGCAGACAAAATAGACAATGAAAATCAATTAGGAAGGCGCTAGTCGAGTGTGCCCAACTTAAAGATACCCTGAACCACTGCAAACGCAAGTCGCCTGTGACTAAAATTGTACTGCAGAGCGAAAATCGTGAGACAATAAATTTTTTATTATGCTCCGATTTAAATGAAGTTTTGGAATACCTAAATGAGTTTTTCTCTGAGGTATGCAAAATATTTGTCTCTTTAAGCAGAATATACCTCTAACTCTTAAGATGTATGAGATATGATTGAAAGACTAAAACATGTTATCGATAATAAGTAAGGAAAGTTATATAAAAGAACCCACATGTCAAATTTCAAGTCTCTAGCTTTTATTGTGGCTGGGAATGATGCAATCACACAAACGGACAGATGGACGGACAGACAGACAGACGGACGGACAGGGGTCAATCAACTCGGCTGCTGATCCTGTTCAATACATATATATATATATATATTCTTTATGGAGTTGGACATGCCTCCTTCTGCCTATTTCATACATTTTCACCCTGGCACTAAAATGGTTAGCAAAATACAATTAAACTAGCATATTGCGTATTTGTCTTTCTATTACGTATACGCACAATCTGCCTGAGGCTCAGGCATCAGCTGCTTGCATAATCTTTGCGCATTTGAAAGCTCGGACAACTGGCAATATTATTAGTAAACGTTGCCGGCTTAATGTCACAATAAACTTGACAATTAAAGCTCTATTAATGCCTATCAATCAGAAAACAGACATTCACAATTTTCTACAATTTACAAAAACAAACCAAAATGACAAAAACAAAAACGAGGCTTTAGAAGATTTAAGAAGAATCATAATTTTCACAAGGTAAGCTGATAGATTCGAGTATGAAATGTTCGTAAATATGGGATATAATATAAATGTACAAATAAATTAAATTATATTTATATAGCTTAAACAGAAGACATTTGCAATATTTAACAATGTTTATTAATGTTTAAATGCGATCAGATTATTTTTATACATTTTAATTAAATAATTGCTTACAATGCATTGCAATGTTTACTTGGCCTTAAGCATTACACACTCTTAACTAATCTGCTTTTAATGAGGCCACGTGCTATACAAAAAGTTGGAAATTAATTACCAGCTACAGCATAAAAAATATAATCCAAATATTAAATAATAGTTTATGCGTAAATACGAAAAGCGAGCAAACGCCAAATGCATTTTTGTTCTACAATTTTTAGACTGCAAACAAACAAAGTTTATAAAGTTGTGGATGTGTTTATTAGCTGTTGAGTACGTTAGTCAAATGTGTTTTTAAATTTATATTCTACTCGTATTTATTTGATGTACTTAATGATTGTTTAAAAATGGAATCTTTAATATTTTTTTTCCATTTATATTCCAAATTTCATCGCCGTTTGGTAACAAAAATGATTTGCATCCCGCGAACATTTGATATATGCAGTACATCAAATTTGACTAATGTAATCTACAATTATTCAATATTATAAATGGGTGCCGCCTAATAAATGCCTTCCATAATTTGTTCACTGTGTAGGTAATGAATAAAGTCTACTTTATAAAACATATTCAATGACAAATTGGGGAAGTCTAAAAGTAATTTGTTACCGTGCGTAATTCTGATTAATATGCGTCACTCAAGTCGGATGATATATCGTGCATACTTACATATATATACATAAATAGTACTTGATATGGTTGTTCATACAGACGTATGGATGAAGTGCGTGTCTAAGTACAAATATATTTCATATTAAATTTAGAAATGGCTATAAAAAGGCTCCTGAGAGCTAACAAATGGGGAATACTTTGCCTTTATGGGTTTTATGCCTTGACCTAAGGCTGATTTAAAATGCACAAGAATTTAATTTTGGTCGTACAATAGGCACAGCTGAAAATATTCCACATCACGTATACGCAGCCTTTCATCATCGCCCTTGCAGCCGCGTGACATGAAATTGAACAAATAAATCACTGAGCTAATAAATTTTTAGCAGCTCATGCGAAGGAGTCTAAAATGTGAGCAATACTTGTATAAACATAAATGGCGGCAAGCCATTAAGAAAGCGAAAGTTAACAAGCAGCCAAAAGGAGTCGAATGAAAGGTTGCTGGATATGGCGGGGGAGGAGTGTAGGGTGGTGGTGGTTGAAGAGAAGTTGATTCTTTTTATGCAGGCCAACGCACATACATGAGTATTTGCGGCACTTCCTGTCTTCCAATTGAATCCTGGAGTACCATGTGGCGTATACGTGATTTTGTTCTCTCTGTTCTCCTTGTTGGTAACAGTTTAAATTGCACGTTGCTGGCTGCGTTTAATATATTGAATTATACAGCACCTGGGTCTCCACTCTTGTACACTTTCAGCTATTAATCATTAATTGCATTTCGTGCTTGATTTATGTGTGATTTAATAAAAAATATGGATTCAACGTGAGCAATAATTAAATGTTTAAGATTTAAGCGCAATTAAAATAAATATATATGTATAACTATAATAAATTTATTTATTATATTAATGTCATACATGCATATTTTAAATATAAGTAGCTTAAGAAAATGTTTAATTTCGCCTTAAAAGCAAATCCCACTTCACATATTTCATCAATTCAAATTAAAATTGCTCTCCGACTTATTTGGAATGCAAATTCTGTTTAATTTCTTGTTTAATTCGAAATCGTAGCTTATTTCTTCATTTATTTTGCAACTATTGCAAAATTTAGTAAATGTTACAATTCAATTGCAATTTGCTAACTAAATAATTGCATAATGGTATGAAAGTGCATTTGTCACACATCGTTGACATCCAATTAAGATGGATGCAGTTACATACATTTATCTACAAAATAAATAAACATTTACCAAAACCCCTGTGGTTGCGAATTTATTAGGAATATAAACTTACAATTTTTTTGTTCATTTAAATATTTGTTTTTATAATTGTTGCTTAATTGGCTTTTAGTGCTTTTTATGTTGTTTATTGCAGATTGGGCTTGCATTTGGTTTTGGTCAGGATCTCTGTCATCTACATAAATAAAATAAAAATAAATAAAAATAAATAAAAGAAAGAATAAAAGAAGCGGAATGGCTATATGAATATTCTTACATATCTATTATTTATTAGTTCTATTTTGTTGATTGTAATTAATGATCGATTTTTAAAAACTATATCGGTTTAAGATCGTCTGAATCAGGTGTGACGATTGACGTTACAGATACCAAAATCTTCATTTCGAAAATTATTTGTTTTTTTTTTCTTTATTATTTGAATATTATGCTGTTCTATCGAGTTATATATGGTATTTAACGGACAACATGTTCTATGAGTAGAATATAAATATAAAGATAAGATAAAGAACATAACAAAAATTATTTAATGATTTTTATTTAATATATTTCTACGGTTTCTGCACATCAATAAAAATCGGTCCTAATTACATATAATATTAATACTAAATTTTTAATAAATTATTAAAGACTGATTATTGTTTTTAATGTAATTTAAATTTTGAAATTCAATTAAAACTACAAAATTTGTCCTTGCTTTTGGGACTCCATTTATTCAGCGACACTTTTGAATTCATAGAAGAATATTTTATTTCTCTTAGGCTTACGCAGAAGAATCTTTTTGACCTTGGTCCTTTTTTTAATTTGAAAGCAATTTTATATATGTATGTATAAGTGGTATGTTTTTCCTTTTAGGGTACTCGCATTGTACTTTTGTTTGCCCTACGTGCGTTTCTTAATTGTGCTCCGGAATTTTGTGGCCCGGAGACGGGCAAGACATGTCGCACGCAGCTGCACTTTGAAGGAGCAGAACCTCAGCTGTGACCTTTCTTTGGAGGCAGCCAACACAAAGGGTTTTCAATTGTAGTCCTTTGCAGGAAATATCACGTGATGGCGGTCAAAGAAAAACAATAGCGAAAAACTGTTAATAAAAATGCGGAACCACAGCCAAGGGTAAATATAAAAAAAAAAACGGGGTAAAATTCATAGGAAAAATTGTAGGACTGAAGTCCAACTTTTCAGTAACTATTATATTCTAAAAATCATCTACAACATGTTGTCCTGAACACAACTAACAAAAATATGTAACACTTCTGCTCCTTGTTGAAAGAATGTCAAAGAAAACAATAAGATTGAAGTCCAAAACTTTTACTCCTGGTTTGTTATTGCACATTCTTGATTTTTTTATTTTTGCATTCCACCGTTTATTTTCCAAAGTTTATTTCCAACTTTATTTCTTGAAAGTTAAGCTTAGTAAATTAAGTTATAAAGTTAGCTACTCTTTTTATACTGTCAAGGAAACTTCAGAAACTTTCTAAGTAATCGTCAGAATTCGTTACATTTTATACATAAAAGTGAACTGAACCATAAAGTTATTCAATACAAATATTATTATAAAATTATATAAATATATTTTATTAATTTTATATCATCTTCATTTGAAAACATGAAAATCATAATCTTTACCATGTACAGCTGTTACATATATTATCTAAAGCTATGTTAAGCCACTCGCTTGTTATTTTAAAGGGTATAAAAACATTTATTTATTCCTCCCACAACTTGAGTTGATTTTATTTGTGCACACGTTTGACTTCACTTTTGCAGAAGCTGTGGATAAAATTAATTTCTCTTCCGAGCCAAATGGAGCTTGCGGCGAGTGCTTAAAAAATAACATAACATAACTTTTTATTGATATGAGCAATTGGCTTGCTTTGCTTTTGAACAAACTGTTCGACATAAAAATGAAGAAATTCAAGCGAGAAATTGAAATTGCATTGTTGGATGGCAACGTCTTACAATAACACTTGACTAAAGCAGAAGAAAAAATGTTCAATTAATTGCACATTTCATAAGAATATTAAACATTCCAATTGAAAACTTCCCCACCTATTTTTAGTTTTAATATTTCTTTAACATTCTTCAACACATTTATTAATAAAAATAAATGTTCTTTAAAATTGTTGTTTTTTTTTACTCTGCAGTTTTATATTCAAATTGTTAGTTTTTTGACTTTTCTATTTTCATTATGAAGTTTAAAAATGTTGAGTTTGCCATTTATCAGAAGTGACAGTTCGACAGTTTCTGACGTTCCAGATCATCTGAGTTCTAAATATATATATTATATTTATTTTAAAAATCATTTAGCAAAAATGTAAAGCTAGCCATTCAACGACGATTCCATATAAAACTTTAAAAAACGGCACAAACATGAGAAACAGACACAAAATGTTAAAAATAAAGGTCACACACATTGCCAATAACAGCCAACGGAGCTGTTAAATTGGGCTCTTTTGTGCCACTCTAATTTAACGTTAAATATATTTAAATGTTCAAGTGCGAAAAAAGGAGGGAGAAACAATACGTGTTTGGCCAGCGGGGATTCCCCTTAATAGCTGACACTTGAGTAAATTTAAGTCTGCGATTTATTCACTGGTTTCTCTTGTTGTTGCTGTTGTTATTGTTGTTTTATTTTGGTGTTTGGCTTTCACATAAATCTCTTACAAGGTGCTCATAAATTTTGCCCGTTTGGCATTATGAGTGGCAAACGTTAACGCGACCGAAAGCATAAATTCATAATGAGATAAGTTACCCTGTAAATGCGTGCCAGGATAATGGCCGCAGGATTACGGCGTACTTGTTGTTGCTGTTGTTGTTTGTTTGCCTTGCAGCTGGTAAATTTACATACACTTTTTTATTAAAGCAACAAATAGGGTTCTGTAGCTGAAACAAAGCTAACAAATCAGATAAACATTGCATTGCCAGCAGCCAAATAAAAGTAATTATGCCGCAAACTCATGAAAAGTCTTAAAATATATATAAAAATAACATATAATTTAGCATTTATGAGCACGTGTTTCACTAATTTTGAAAACATTTATGGTCATGGGCGGCAACAAGGGATTGACAACGGATTGAAGTCTGAGGAAAACTATGACAGGAATTAATGATGCATCTGTTTATAAAACTTACTTATATTCCTCAGAAAAGTATTAAATAAATTTATGTAATGGTTATTAAAGTGAAATAATGCTTAGTATATGAATATATATAGATGTTTAATAATGTTACTATCAATGTATTAAAGGCATTACATTAAACTTTGGAAACATATATATATATATATATATATACAATATAAGGTTATGTATAATATAACTTTATATTTTCCTAGAAATGTGTTGAACTAAACATATTTTCGCTTAACAAAAGAAACTTTTTCTCTCTTTTTCCAGAATATTCAGAAGGAATCATGTATATGTCTACAATAGAAGTAAATTGAATTAAGAATAATTAAACTTTTGAAACAAATTGTTGAGATCATAAACATATTTTGCGAGTGCTCAGGACTATGGAAAATGGACCAGACGAGACACCCTTCAACTAATATTAACAAAAGAAAAATAAGTAATATATATGTTATATATATATATTATGATAATTTCCTTTTTAGTAAATTGAAAGTCATATTTTTTTAAAAAGTAAAGAAAGAGATTAAAAATTTAAAACTTGGCTTGGGCTTATCAACATCTTCTATTGGATATTTAATTATATATATTCTTTTTCCCCTTTACGCAATAAAGATTTGAGAGTTAGGAGTTTTATTTAGTTTAATTAATAATGCTTATTATAAAACCCTCACAAATGTTTGCTCTAACTTTTCTTTTAATTTCATTAATCTAAACACTTGTTACATGTTTTATTTTTTGTTTTTTGTTCTCCGATTTTTGTTGCACGTTTTTGTGTTTATTTCGATCATCTTAGCAAAAGAGTTTTTCGTAGTTTGTTAAGTTCCAACTTTTTCTGGATTTGATTATGAAAAGGATTCATGGCGGCACCAGCGCACCCAAGTACCACAGTGGCAACTGGGTCTGGGACAAAAAGACAGATTCCATCAAATTTGAGCCGCACAACGATTTGGCGGATACGGTGGAGCGATACATTGAAACGAATGGGTTTAAGTTTCTGCGCACAGTCACGACCGAAGAGGAGTTGATTTTCCGTCAGAATTTTAGGTGTAGTGAAAACTCAATTGATTACGAGACATTGGGCACCAGGGATGTCCGCGATTTGGTAATATTCCTAATGCCCAAAGAGTTTCTGACCAAGAAGTTTCTTGTATTTCTGCATCAGCCTCAAGTTTACAGCTTGTTGCACAGCCTTAACATTTACTTTGCCTACTTTCTCCGATTGGTGGAGTTCATATTAATCCGGCGGGACGAGCTCAGTTGCACGATGGCCATGATCCAGAGCGAGCAGACGGTCGAAATGAAGCGCATTTTTTCAATCTACTTGAGTCAATATCGGATGCTGGTGGGACGCAATTATAGCGAAATCCTCAAGGGCGAAGGCGAAATGGCGCGATTCCATCACACGAACCGCCGGAGTAATATAACATCGGCGATCAGCGACAAAGTGATGCAGGAGCAGTTCCTGGCCGTAGCCACGCAGATCGTTTGGATCTCCATGCACAGGCGGGCGTACAGTGTGATCGAGATGGAGATGAATCGACTGTTTCGCTCTGAACACTTCATTATAATGCAGCCGGGGTATCTGAAGTTTACGGCTTCGGAGAAAAGTTTGCTATATGGACGGAGCAATAAGATCGTCAACTCCAACATACAGGTCTCGCCATTGATCCAGGAACTAGAACATGTACCCTATGAGGATCTGCCCGTGCTATGGATAGGAAAGCGTAAATATCGTGGCACCGACATTCGGATTGCCACCATCGAGCTGGAGTATATCGTGCCCAGTTCGCAGCTGCATCTGATAGACGTGCCCCGCGGCATTATGGGGCACCCAAAAAAGTTGTACGATACTCTCCTCAATATTAACTGGTCAGCGGTCCGCGAGGAGCACTTCACACTATCAAACGATCCGTACCACATCATCCGGCAGCCATGTCTCCAAATACCCAACATTGACGAACGAAACATACGAAAAATGTCCCAGCACTATAAGCACTTCTTTACCCTCCATCATGTGTACGAACCCTACAGTCACGCAATCTCCGTTTGGCTCCGTCGTGAGGATATCATCAGGTCTTCCGCATTTGTCAACCTCGACATTTACAATCGGTGTGAAAATGATTTGGCCGATAGATCGTACGGCCCGCCAATAAGCAGAATTATCAATAACTATTTCAATGTCATTACAAAACTTCGGAAGGAAATTACAGAGGCTCATGATGATGTTACAAATACAAGATCCAGCATAGGTTCAAAAATTCCAACCGAACATTTGTTCAAAACGTGAAGAGATATTTTGATATATCCTTAAGATGGATGCATCAGCGTATCACTTCACGTTTTACGGAAAATATATGTCGTATGCTACTTAATGGTCGCTTGTGTCCAAAATCCGCTAATAAAATTACATATGGAAGTATTACCTTAAATTGACTTCTCCGTAGTTTTAAAACGTTATTCCTAACTTTTATATGAAAAAAAAAAACAATTCAAATCATGTGGACACAAATTTAAAATAGGTAACATAACCTATCTACCTCTTAGCAACCCATCCTCAATATATAATAAATCCTTGCGTGCTCTTAAAGTGTATAATTTGTATAATATAATTTTTACTATCTGAGCAGAGCAGGCCATGTAGTCTATTCCCTTAATAACTAATAATAGCATCTGTAAAGTAATACAGTAAGTCAAAACTTCTAAAATCCGGGCACCAAATGCTGTTAAAGATGGCAAACAAAGTGGGAAATTAAATGAAATAAAATTAAGATATAAGAATTTTTGATGGATTTTTGATCAATTTAAAGGGTGTGAATAAACCGTTATAAATTGGTTCAAAATTGTTGATAGTATTTCCTTTTATTACTCTGTTCACAGATATCGACTGAATCTGAAGATTTGTCAGATGTGAGGAAATCTAAAGCTATAAAGGAAGTTATATAAGAGAAATAAATAGTAAATAAATGCTTGGTTTCTTATTTCAATTCGAGTTGTGATAATTGTTTATTTGTGTTTTTAGTTAGTACATCACACATATAGCTACACTAAATACACAATATACACGTTTACAAAAAAATTCCCAACAAAAAAAGTTTTCTGTTCTTTGCTGCAATGAAGCGTATTTATGCCGATACCTATGTACCCAAGTACAAGAGTGGGAAATGGTCCTGGGACAAGAAGTCCGACAGTCTGCACTTTGAGCCACACAACGATTTGTCCGATGCTCGTGAGCGTTTTATAGAGACGAACGGGTACAAATTTCTGCGCACGATCAATCAAGAGGAGGAGCTGATCTTCCGGCAGGTGTATGTGCGTGGCGATACCACCTATGATACGGACACGGTGGTCATTAACGATGTCCGTGATCTGGTGCTATTTCTGATGCCCAGCGAATTTCTCACCGTCAGGTTTATTGAATTCATGCACAAGCCTGCGGTGCACAGACTACTCCATGCCCTGATCATCTACTTTGAGTACTTCCTGCGCATGGTTGAGTTCGTGCTGGTCCGCCGGGACGAGCTCGCCGGGAACATGGCGCAGATCCAGAGCGAGCAAACGAATGAAATGAAGCGCATTTTCTCCGTATATTTGAGCCAATATCGCATGCTGGTGGCTCGAAACTATAGCGTAATCCTCAAGGGTGAAGGCGACATGTCGCAGTTCTATCACATGACGGAGGTCGTTAACATATCGGCCACCATCAAGGACAAGTATTTTCACGAGCAGTTCCTGGCCGTCAGCACCCAGATCGTTTGGATAACCTTGCATAGACGAGCCTACTATGTGATTGAGATGGAAATGAATCGACTGTTTCGGTCAGCACACTTTATGAGCAATCGAACGGAGTATCTGAAGTTCACACCGTTGGAGTGCAGCCTTCTCTATGGACGCAATAACCATATTGTCAACTATCGTACGCAGGTCTCGCCGTTGATTCAGGAACTGGAGCATATACCCGACGAAGATCTGCCTATTCTGTGGATAGGCGAGCGAAAGTATCGGGGCACGGATACGCGCATTGTACAGATCGAGCTGGAATACATTGTGCCGGGTCCGCAGCTTTTCATGATCGATGTGGCTCACGGCATCCTTGGACACCCAAAGATATTGTACGACACCATACTGAACCTGGATTGGCCTGCGGTGCGGTTCGCCAACTTCTCACCTGAACACGATCCCTATCAGATCGTGCGACAGCCGTGTTTGCAAGTGCCCAACATTGACGAGAACAAAATGCGAAAAATGTCCACCAAGTACGATCAGTTTTTTAGGGTGTATCGCATTTACGAGCCATTCAGCCAGCACATGCTTACCAAATGGTGTCGCCGGGACAAGGTGATCAACTTTTATCGCAGTGGCGGCGTCCTGGAGGACATCTACGTGCGCTGTAAGAAGGATCTCGACAATCGCCGGTATGGCCCACCTGTGGATACAATTATTACAAAATACTTCAAGGTCGTGTCCAGACATCGCAAGTACGGCAACGCGAGTATACCTGATGATCGGTCAAGCAGAGCCACTTTATCGTTAATCAGCACTGACAAACGCAAAAAGATGTCAATCATAGAAGATCATTTCTTCGATGAGTAATGTTAAATGGGAACTAAAGCTTCTACTTTCTGATGTTTGATTTGATGTCATATGCGTATATAACATTCTTATCAATCAGCGGTTAGTAGATATAAAAAATAAACGAACATACACAAAAACAAATCCGAAGATTTCACCTTACTCTGACCAATTGTATACATACTGCTGGCAGAGACTGTTCCCTAATATAACAGCTGATAAGGGTTACATTTCTATTATCATCCGATATTAGACCAGTATAATTCGTTGTTTCAATGTCTACAAAACTCGCAGCTCGCACGGCTCCGCCGTATAATCATTTTACACAGATTGGTGATCCTGTACTACGGGAGCGCTCCGTCGAGGTTCCACCGGAACAGCTTAATGGTCAGGATGTCAACGACATTGTGGAGCAAATGGTAAAAGTGCTACGGCACTTCGATTGCGTGGGCGTTGCAGCGCCTCAGTTGGGCCTTCCAGTCCGGATCATTGCAATGGAGTTTACCGAAGCAAAGCGATGGCAGTTTACGCCAGAAATTTACGAGGAGCGAAAAATGTCGACATTGCCTCTAGCCGTAGGTCTCATTTTGTTTTTTTTTTTTTACAAATCTGTTTAATTTCTCATCGTTATCTTTTGCCGTAAAGGTCTTTATTAATCCAGAGATTGAGATAATAGGCGATACGCAGATTACGCAACCGGAGGGCTGCATGAGCGTGCGTGGTTATTCTGGCCGGGTAGCTCGCTACGATCGCGTCCGGCTCAGAGGCATTGGAAAGTTCGGAACTCCTGCGGAGCTGGAACTTGAAGGCTGGAACGCACGCATTGCGCAGCATGAAATGGATCACTTGAACGGCATTGTATACATTGACCGCATGGACGTTTCAAGCTTTACTTGTATTGGTTGGCGTGAGATAAATTCCAGTGGAGGAAAGGCCGTGTTTTCGTATGATAAATAAATATTTAAATGCAAAGTATTTATTGCTTGACAAACTCTTATCAGCAGCTAGTTCGCATTCAGACTGTGAACTGATTCAATCAATTCAAAAACTATCGCATCGCACCAACAATCGATAATTATTGCAGCCCTGGCTTAGTCGAAGGAGCATATTCGTTACCACTAAAAGCAACAGTCTAGAATTTTAAGTTACGCACAATTTATGAATAAGGGGTATAAAATTGAAAAATGAGGAAAGTTTTATAGTTATTTTTGATTGGATATTGGATACTTTTGTTAACAATATTAAGCTTAACGAGATTGCAAATTACCGAATGAAAGTATAAGGTATTGAACGGTGTACTTTCATTTTTATATATATTATATTACTGTTACGTTCAGACCGCAAACAAATAAATAATAAATAAAATGTTGCTTAAACTGCATAAGTTGTGCAGTAAACACGAAAGATTCTTCAGCACCAGCCTTCCAGCGCCACAATCATTCAGAAAATGGTACCAACAGTTGTGGACAACGGAACGCACAAATCTGCCGCCGTACAACCACTTCACACAGATCGGAGACCCCGTGCTGCGGGACCGGGCCGCAGAGGTGCCTTCGGAGTGTGTGAATAGCGACGAAATCCACTCCATTGTGGAGCAGATGGTGCATGTGCTGCGCAAATACAACTGTGTTGGAATTGCGGCGCCCCAAATAGGCGTATCCCTACGGATAATTGCCATGGAGTTCAAGCAAAGCATCAAAAAGGACCTGCCCCAGCTGACATACAAAGCCCGACAAATGTCTGAGCTGCCATTGACTGTAACCAATCGGAAATGTAGATGTACTGCCATTTACTAATGCCTCTTCTTGCCACGCAGGTTTTTATCAATCCAAAGCTGACTGTGACGAACTTCACGAAGCACAAACATCCGGAAGGCTGTATGAGCGTTCGCGGCTTCTCTGCGGAAGTGGAACGCTACGAGGGTGTTAAGCTCTCGGGTCTGGGCAGAGATGGCGCACCCGCCGAACTGGATTTGAACGGCTGGAATGCACGCATAGCTCAGCATGAAATGGATCACTTAGATGGCAAGCTGTACACCGATCACATGGACCGGTCAACGTTCGAGTGCACCTGCTGGGAGGCAGTGAACACGAAGTCTGGCCGGGTGGAAATACCCTTCTACAAATAATTTGCATGATAACATATATAATTGTTTTGTTGCTAAAAATTTTTTTTTTATAGAAAAGAAAATATTGTTTGTTGGCAACTGTTTTCTGTTCATTTCTCTGCGCTCATGTACATTCTCAGGTTATGATTGGCCGTGCCCAGAGCCGTCTTAGCCTTAAAATATTCGGGGCTGTCCCAGAGATCACGTTTATCCATCATATATGTAAACAGTTCGTTGTATTCGCGCTGAAGAAGCTTATGTGTACCGGCAACCTTTCTACGCAGTTCGTCAATCGCCTGCGACAGATTGTCTCGAGCGGCATCGAATACTGCTTCCGCTGTGGCTTGGTTCAGAGATGCCGATTCGGATGACTTGACTCCCTCGTGTTGAAGTGTACGCAAGTGCATGCGCTGATTCTGCCAGTCGTCCCACTGTAACTGCAACAGCTTGCCCAAATAGTTAAGTACGGCAGTACGCAGGATGAACTGCCGTATCCCGGGATGGGCGATGTTGCGCACACGCACTCGGAACATGCTCAAACAGTTGCTCAACTCTTGAATCCGAATGACTTTTACATTGAATGTTATGAATACGGCGCCGGCTGCTTAAATAAATAAATCGGCACAACTGGAACCTTATGTCGAAACATTCTGTCAACTATAAAACGAGAGTCCGCTCCAAATCTGAGCGGTCCGTGAATGAAGATGGATGAAGATCGAGGCAGAAGTTCACAGTCATAATAGATTGTTGGATAATGTAGATATTTGATTAGTCTATTATAACTACTGATAAACAAATTGTTTAGATCTAGTGAATTGTAAAACCAGAGTTTAATCGAAATTCATAGACTTCTGTATCTAATATATTTTTTTCTGCTTATGCGGTCCACAAAGTCAGTGAATCTGAATAAGAAGAGTTATAAATATTGTAGCTCAATTTTCAATAAATGCAAAGATACTCAAGTATGAAAATTAGATATAAGCAGATCTCATTATTGAGAACGTCTTCTTGGTCTTACATACTTGATGCTGTAGTATAGGATTATATATATTTACAAAAAAGATCGAAATTTCTTTGATAGCTTATCAATAACTAATTTGTTAATCGTTTGGAGAGTAAACATATATTTTCTTGATTTCCTACTATCGTATGGAATACATAAATGTTCGGGGAACAAGCTAGCAAAATAAATCTTAAATTTACACATAAAATTTTTGTTAAAAATTATCCATAGGTTGGGCGCAAGACCGTTTAAAACAGTCCCTCGATTTGTCCAGTCTCGACGTTTAGGTCAATGTCATAGATGGCCGGCCTGGTGGAGAGGCCGGGCATCTTAGTTATGTCGCCACACATGGCCACCACAAAGCCGGCACCAGCCGAGACGTAAACGCTTTGAACTTCGAGGACGAAGCCTTTGGGTGCGCCTTTGATGTTGGCATCGCCGGTGACCGAGCCGGAGGTCTTCGACATGCAAACAGGAAGCTTGCCAAAGCCCTGAGAGAAAATAATTAAATGAAACCATTTTCAAATTCGGATTGCTAATTAACTTACGGCTTCAGTCAAGCGTTTGATCTGATCGATGGCTTCCTTAGTGAGTTCCACTTTGCCCGCACCGTACATCGTTTGAGCGATCTTGTTCATCTTGTCCACCAGCGGCAGATCCACATCGTACAGCAGCTGGAACTTATTCTTTTGTTTGCAGGCATCGATAACGGCATCGGCCAGCGGCACTGCACCAGCACCGCCGTCCGACCAGTGGGTGGACACCACAGCAGCAAAGGCGCCCGCCTTCACAGCGGCCTTCTTGAGGAGCTCGTGCTCGGCCGCTGTGTCGGCCACGTGGGCATTGATGGACACAACAACGGGCATGCCGAAGGCTCGTCCATTGGAGATGTGCTGCAGCAGGTTGGGTAAGCCCTTCTCCAGCAGCTCCAGGTTCTCCTCCGTATACTGTTTGTTGAGTGGAGCACCGGGCGTTACCGCAGCGCCACCGCCGTGCATTTTAATGGCCCTCACGGTTGTCACCAGGACCATGGCGTCGGGCTTGCGGCCAGAGTTGCGGCACTTGATGTTGCAGAACTTCTCCATGCCGATGTCGGAGCCGAAGCCCGCCTCAGTGCACACAAAGCCCTCGGCGCCGACCAGCTTGAGGCCAACCTCGTCGGCTATGATCGAGTTGCAGCCGTGGGCAATGTTGGCAAACGGACCTGCATGCACCAGCACGGGCGTTCCCTCCAGCGACTGCATCAGATTTGGCTCCAGTGCGTCCTTCAGGAGCACCGCCAGTGCCCCAGTGACGCCCAGATCGTCGGTAGTCACGGGCTTGCCAGCTTTATCGAAGGCCACAACCATCCGTCCCAGCCGGCTCTTCATGTCTGCAAGGCTGGAGGCTAGGGCCAGCACAGCCATGATCTCACTGGCCACCGCAATGGAGAAACGCGTCTTGCGGGTCAGGCCCTTCTCGGTTTTGGACTCCCCGATGGTAATCTCGCGCAGATACCTGTCGTTGATGTCCACCACTCGCTCCCACATGATCGTCTCGGGATCAATGTTCAGTCGGGAGAAGGCGGTCGACTCTGCCTCGGTTAGGGCATCGGGATCCGTTTTATCAATGCCCAGCCGCTTGAGGCGACGCAGCTGTATGGGACTGAACTTGCGCAGCCCCTTAATACGTGGCACCAGGCGATTGTAGAGCGCCGCGTCCGTCTGCGTGGCCTCGTGGAAGATGCGCGTGTCAAGCTGGGCGGCCACCAGGTTGTTGGCTGCCGCGACGGCGTGAATATCGCCCGTCAGATGCAGATTGAACTCCTCCATGGGTATGACCTGGGCGTAGCCGCCGCCGGCTGCGCCGCCCTTGATGCCAAACGTGGGACCCTGCGAGGGCTGACGCAGTGCAGCAACCACATTGCGCTGCTTGTGCGCGCCCAGCGCCTGCACCAGGCCCATCAGCGTGGTCGTCTTGCCCTCGCCGAGGGGCGTGGGCGTAATGCCCGCCACAACCACGTAGCTGCCCGCCTGCTGGTCGCGCAGTCGCTGCAGCACGTTCAACGAAATCTTTGCCTTGTTGCTGCCGTACAGCGAGACCTCGTTTGGCTGCAGGCCGATCTCCTCGGCCAGCTGTCCAATATTCTTGGGTCGCTGGCCCCGGGCTATTTCAATGTCGCTGGGCACCGGCCTGAGTGGTCGGAGCGGGAGCACCTGCAGCGGCCAGGTAGTCCGGCAGGCGCGGAGGGCCGCTCTTGAGGCAGATACCACGGTGTTCTTCATCAGCATGGCCACTGTCATGGGGCCCACGCCGCCGGGAACTGGAGTCAGATGACCGGCCACCAATTTAGCCTGCTCAAAGTCCACGTCACCCACCAATCGGCTGCCACTCGCCTTGGTCGCGTCTGCAAGGAACCATATAGGGATAGCTTAGAGAGATCTACGGAATACACTGTCCGCTTGAGTCAAAACAATTTAAAATACTGAACGTCAGACACAAATCTCCGAGAGTGGAAAACGACCCACCGGGCTTCCACGCTTATCAGCGACCCGGCAGGGGTCAAGCGCGACGATAAGCAATGGTAAACAGTTGATGTGGATGGAGGGCAGAACGGAATACGAGTTTATTGAAACAGATGGCAACTAACCTGGCTTCACATTGATTCCACAGTCGATGACCACTGCGCCGGGCTTTATCCAGCTGCCCTTGACCATCTCGGCCACTCCGATGCCCACCAGCAGAATGTCAGCGCTGCGCGTAATCTCCTCCAGGTTGCGCGTCTTTGAGTGGCAAACGGTGACCGTCGCATTGGCCCACTTCAGCAGCTCGGCTGCGGGAGTGCCCACGATCTTACTGCGTCCCAGGACCACGGCTCTGGCGCCGGCGATTTCCACGCCCGTGCTGCGGATCAGCTCCAGGCAGCCCCAGGGCGTGCAGGGTAGAAAGCCATTGAGATCCCCGATGGCCAAGCGGCCCTCGTTCACCGTGTGGAGTCCGTCCACATCCTTGGCTGGCGAGACGGCGTCTGTAATCCGATGCGCATCGATGCTCGTATCACAGTCCAGGGGCATCTGCACGATGATGCCGTGCACCTGCGGATCGTTGTTGAGCTCGCCCAGCTGTCGGAATCCGTGACGTATGATTGATTAGAAACAGTTTATTTGCAATTCCCGTGCTATCAATGTGCCTAACACTGCCTACAATGTAATTATATATAGTACCTATATTGATCACATTGATCAGAAAGGCGTTTATGGAAGAAGACTCCCCAACTATATTACAAACAAAGCTAATCCAGCGGAAAGCAATCTATTAATAATTTAATAAGCCCATTTAAATGGGGGGATAACAGGGTATGTTTTTGCGGAAATGTATGTAACAGGCAAAAGGAGACGTGGCACAGGCAAAAGGAGGCGTGGCACAGGCAAGAGGAGGCGTGGCACAGGCAATATGTTTCTGATCGACAGTCGAGTCGACTCCCCTAGCTCGAGTTTGTTTTGAAAAATCGATCGCGCTTTCCTTAAATTGTTATCGATAACACATTTCAGTTTTTTCGAGTATATTTCGTATTTCTCAAGAGTTAAAGTTAATTAAAGTAGAGACAAATTTCGCATTTTTAAAGCCTCGACCAAAATTAAAAAAAAAAAACTTAAGCATTACATGGTATTCATTGCCATTTTACATGCAGCTTTTCCTAGTGCACCCTCAGATCTAGTTTTTTTTTTTCGAAAAATCGATCGCTCTTTCCTTAAATTGTTATCGATAACACATTTTAGTTTTTCGAGTATATCTTGTATATCTCAAGAGCTAGAATCATCAAACTAAGTATGTATATATATGTATTAATTTAAAGTAGAGAAAGATTTCGGGGTCTTCACATTTTTAACAGTTTCACCAAAATTTAAAAAACCACCGAATTCAGGGTATCTAGAGTTTCTAGTGCTAGAATTTTCTTATTTGGTTTTAACGATTTTTAATTGTAAATACATGTTTCGAAAAATCGATAGCTCTTTCCTTAAATTGTTATCGATAACACATTTTAGTTTTTCGTACATCCCGCATATCTTAAGAGCTACAACTATCAAAAGTATATATATATCTTGTAGACTGGACTGAAGTTTTCATACATACATGTATGTATATGTATATGTATAGATATCTAGCTTGTAATAAACATGCATAAGTAATAATAGTAATTAACTTGTTGGATCCGTTAAATATTAGCAACAAATTAAAGTGTTAGCAACTGATAGATAAGCCTATATTGTTTATTTTTACATTTTCAGGTATTGCATAACGCATAGCGCATAACGGATCGATTGATTACCTGTGACTTTGACATGCACAGGCCCCGGCACTCACCTTATCGAGCAGCTCCGATTCGGTGATGGTTCGCGGCAGCTGGACATGGACTGCATTGATGCCGATCTCGGTGGCGGCTTTGATCTTCATCCGAATGTAAACATTGGAGTCCTCGCGTCCGCCCACTTGAACGATCCGCAGTCCGGGCACAAACTGTGCGCCGGATGCACGCAATTCGCTCACCTTCTGGCGCAGCTCCTCGCGGATTTGCCTGGCAAACGATCGATGCGTGTCATTGTATGATTGTATGAGATGAGGGAACGGCTACTCACTTGGCCACCGCTGTACCAGATATGATTTTCGACTCCACGGTCATCTTCCTAACTTTCGACTCTCTGTAAAAACGCACAAAGGTTTGAAGTCTCCGCGCAAAGATCGGATTACGGACGAGGCTCGATACTAACGCCAGCGCTCGCGCAATGCAACTGAACTCCTACCAGCCGTACCGGGCCTATCTATACTCATAGCTCATAGCCACATCAGTGGGCAAAGGTGTGTGTGTGTGTGTGTTTGTCTATCGCCTGCTAATCCCGCACCCGGCGTCCGCTCGCTTATCAGCTGCCCCGTGAAGGCATTTCTGATTACTCGGTTTTGGGTTTCTGTAGGGTCACAGCTCCTCGTAAACAAATACGCGACTTTGTGGAGCAGCCAAGACTCCCCAATCAGCTTTACAATCGGATCTCTGCCTTCCACTGGCAGCTGTGACCGCAAAATGACATGCGAGCCGGCTCGACTAGGCTGCGCTGCCTGATCTTTCAAAATTAGGTTATGGGGTAACAAGTAAAAAGTCAGGGAAGTAGATATATATGAGGAGATTGTAAATCGTACATCAATAAATCATTTTTTCAACTTGGAACTGGGAACTGGGAATAAAGTTCATTCCCAGCACAAAACTAAATATCGAAAAAGGAGTCAAATATCTATTGTTCATATAATAATATTATTTTTAGAATTGTTAACATTTTTAAATGATTTATATTTGTTTAGATTTTTATGCTTTCACCTACTATTTAAAGGAATTTAAAAAACAGTTGAGTTAATGGAAGATCGTAAAATGCTGAAAAACCCTCAATTTTTAGAGCAAACATAACACTCAGATAAGCAATTGGTAACATATTCAATATATATTTTGAGAAAGTGTTTAACTTTTTCCACTCTTATCTGTTGACCACTGTGCATTTTGGTATTATTCTATCGGGCCATAACACTGATTTCGTAATCTATTTCATACCTGAGTTCGGTGCGAAACAAACAAATTCTACGAGAAAACACAAAATGCAAACAATAACAATAGCAATAACAACAAAAACAAGAGCAGCAGAAAGAAAGAAAAAATAAACATATAATCGTGTCTTATCGAAAGGTGCCAATTGCTATGTAGATAGCTTGGAAAACAGGTGGACAGATTAATTAGCAAATGAAGTCGAAATATAAATACAAAAGCCGTAATCAGTGGCTGTCGGGGAATTGTGTGGCGAGCTTCTATTTTATTCCTGACCAAGATTTTAAATAATGTTTACTTAATCTTAACCGCGGCACGCAGCTTGGCCGATCGACTCCGGCTGTTGCTAGCGATTTCGGTGGCATCGGGGAGGATGACGTGTCGATGGAGCTGGCGCCAGTTAGACTGCACAAAGGATTCCAATAGCTCCGGATCGTGGGTAAGGTCGTGACCGGAATACTTGAGTGGCACCGGATTGGCCACACCCTCGATCACGTTGCCATTGATGTGCCGCTTGACAATGATGTCCTCCAGCGAGTGAAAGGTGATGGCCACCAGGCGACCCTCGGCACGCAGCAGCTCCTGGGCCAGCAGCATGCCGTAGTTGATCTCGTTCAGCTCGTTGTTCACAAAGATGCGCAGCGCCTGAAACGTTTTGGTTGCCACATGCGCCGGCCGTTGCAGCCTGTCCAGCCGCTGGCCATCGCTCAGCACAGAGGCCACCAGATCCGCCAGCTGTCGCGTGGTTTCAATGCGCTGCAGTGCACCGCGAGCCTCCACAATGGCGCGCGCTATCTTCTTGGCCGCCTTCTCCTCGCCGTAGACACGGAATATGCGCGCCAGATCCGCCTCCTCTGCACGGGCAATCACATCTGCGGCGCTAACACTCCCACTGCGTCCACAATCCATGCGCATGTCCAGCGGCCCGTTGTGCGAAATGGAGAAGCCGCGCGCCGCCTCATCAAATTGCATGGAGCTGCAGCCAAAATCGAAGAGAATACCATCAAAACTGTGACGCGGCACGTCCAAAGATTGCAGCAGTTGGGGCAACTCCGAGAACTTGCCCAGCAGGGGCACAAGTCGTCCGGCATAGTCCGGCTCTTGGCTCATGCGCTGGGCCAACTCATGGGCAAGGGGATCGCGATCCAAGGCATAGACCATAGCCTCCGGACAGCTGTCTAACAGGTGTCGCGTGTGTCCACCAGCTCCGAAGGTCATATCGAGGTACTTGCCCCGTGCCACAGGCTTCAGATATTCAATGGCCGTCTCGCATAGCACGGGTATGTGGGGGGCAGGTGCAGTTGGAGGCGTGTCAGTCGCCGTGTAATGTCTAAGTTGATATATTGATGTGGATCTAGGTCTAGTCAGGAATCGGCTCATCATCTGCTTTGCGCTGGCTGCTTTAATTGCGCTTCCCGCTGCCATCGTTTAGAAACTGCAGGAATTCTGAGCTCAGCACCTGGCTGCACTGTGCGGCGGTCAGGCCCGTGGCCGTGGAGTCGTAGCGTCGTGGATACTTCTTGGCGTAGACGTTGCTCGTGATCCGCTCCAAGGCTTCAATCTGCTTGGTCAGCTTCTCTGTCGTTTCCGAAGTGTGGCTGCTGGCGTCTGTTAGTTTGCCTATTTGCTTGCGGATTTGCTCACCCAGATCCCTTGTGTGGGAGAGAAAATTTTGTGGTTTCATTTGCACGTTTGTATTTGTTGTTTTTTTGCTTTGTGATGTTCGTTGCAGCGAGAAGTCGGAAAAGTTCGAAAAGAAAGCAAACGATCCTAACCAAAACAATACATAAACAAGTTTTATAAGATAAACATGGACTGGAATTTCATGCAATTTCATATGGGGCTGTATAACAGGGAATGGAAAAATAAAACTCGGTTTAGTTGACTGAAATTACGGGGAAAACAAGAGCTAACCATAAATAAGGAATACTATTTAACCAATTAAAAGTAAACAATTGCAGAGTAAAGAAAAAATGGGCGTACAGATGAAGAAATATACATATTTACATCCCGGATATTTATAAATCGAATCTCAATTTTTGTAGTACATTTATAAAGCCTTTAGCTAATAATTGTTTTTTTAAATCCTAGAACTAATTTAGTCAATTTTTTTATATCCCATACTTATAATTTTTTATTGTTGACTAATCTAGTTATCTTCAAACATTATTTATATATTTACAAACACTTACTCAGCCGCATCCTCGCCGCCAAGAAGAAACGACTCTGGTATCAATTGATAGGCGTACTTTGAAGCCATGATTAAGCAAAAGTTTTAATGCGCTTAGCAAAATAAAAGTAATCAAACATCCGCTCCAAAAACCGTTAGGCAACTGATTTCAAAGCCAAGAAGTAGTTAAAACTAAGCCTATACAAGTCCCACAATCCACACTTGATTGTGGAACATGTTGCAGTGTGCTACAGAAGTAAACAAAAATTACAGCAGGACACATCGATTTTAGAGCCACTTCGGCAGCTTTTTATGGTGAAAATAATGCATATAATGTACATCAAATACAACAAATTATTTTTACAAAAGTTAGATTATACCAATCGGTGGACGCCGCTGAACGAACATTTTATAGTGTAAGTTTGCCTTGCTTACCTGCCGATTTTAGTTTTTTCTGCTGGCCACTTCTCAAGTACGTTAAGAAATCGTTTGTATGGTGCAGACATGCTTAATGCAACTTTTTCCTATCCAGAAATTAATAATTCTTAGCGCCAAATCAACAACATTGCACGCGTAAAACAGCTGAGCAATTGAGTAATTCACAGCACTATTGAATGTGATTCAGTTTAGTGGTGTTAAACGTGGAAACAATTGAATGCAGAAGGTATCGATATATTTTTATTTAAGCGCGTATGTTTAAATTTATTAGGAGACTTCGAGCATGACAGTGTTTGACAAAATTGAAAATGGGTTAATGTTTCAACGCTCTTTATAAATAAATGTACTTTAATATATTATGATTGTATTACATAAATGCATGTTTTGTTCTTTAATTCCAATATGCAAGCTTTTCTTATCTAAGCCTGAAAATAAATATTCATATATATATGAATTTGAATGATAATAATACATCAATTAATTTAAGATTTTGGAATTAATTTGAAGTGAACCTATTAGAACAACATATGTATAAGAAACACAGGGTACAAGATGTGCCTTCAAAAAATTACAACCAATCAGAGAATAACCGGAATATAACACAAAGAGATTGTCAGAGAGAACAAGAGCAAGACAGGGAGCGCAATAGTGGTGAGCAAAAAACACACACATAAAAAACATAAACAAGCATTTTTTCAATGTGTGTGCAAGAGGGAGAGAGTGCGAGAGCAGCCATACATAAACACACACACTCAGGTACTTACGCTCACAGCTGCTTTCCGTTGGCGATGTCATGAAAAAAGTTGAGTGATTTTTTTCAGTCGAGTTTTTGCCATCGAACCGAACGGTTCTTCTTCTTCACACTCGTTTTTTTGCATTTTTCGTTGTGACTTACTGTTCGCGTACGCACAGCATGTAAACAACGCGGGCAACGAGACGAACCGCAAACGATACACGAAACTAGCGTGCTGTAACTCGTGCGACCTCCCCGCTTCCATCATTCGTAATTAATCAAGGCGCCAAAATTAACTCGCGCCAAATTTTCAAAAAAGGGGGCAGCACAAGTGCAAAAACACACGTCCACGAGTGTGTTGCTGTGTATATATTTTTGGCGTGCGCGGCCATTTTTTTCCTTAGCTCTCAAGTTTCTGCATGTGTGTGTGCTTAGTGTACTCGAAACTCACAAGAGAAAACGTAAAAAATGCAAATAGACGAAATTTAACATAAATAAAAAGAATAGTGAGTTCACCTATATAGCCGAAAATGTCTCTGAATGCAAAGTGTAAATAAACGGTAATAAAGAAATTCCATACTAAAATAATCTTGATTACCACGCACGCATTACAAAAGGTAAAACCCTAATTAAAAAAAAAAACAGTGAAAGGATAGCGAAAGGCAACGCAAAAAGCTGCCCGCCACTCCCCCTTCAATAGGTCACGCAGAACACGTGCTTTTACTACGAGAATATCAACAGAAACGCGCGCAAAAAAGAGAACAAATAATAACAAGAGCTATTTCCAATTGGTATGTACTTCAAAATATGTTTTATTTTTACTTTATTGGGCAAATAGTTATTTGTTTTATAAACCCACTAACAGTGGGTCAAGCTTGTCATTTTTGTTTGTGTGCGCAATCAACAATTGTTCGAATCCACAAAAAAAAAAAAAAAGGGAAAACGGGCTTCTAAACAGTTTTCGTTGAGTTTAAAAAGAAACTGGTTTTATTTATTAGCAACGTTGATCAAATAGTTCAATTTATGAAAATGCAAATTACCATGTTATTGATTCTTTATAAAAAAAATAAATCATTCGATAAGTATTGCAGGATTGAAAGTTCATCCTCCGAAATTACTTCTAGGCAAATACAATTGGCACACTGTGCAAAGTCGGCTGCCAATATTTACCCTCCCGCCCTGGTCATTGTTTGACTTCTTTATGTGCCATTCATTCGGTGGCGGTTTGTGTGTCGTCTTTTTATCTCTACTGTTTTTACTCTCGCGCGCAGCATTTTTATTTTTTTTTTTGCACATGTCGCCCCCGCTAGCAGCAGCCTTTTTTTTCGTTTATTTGCTTAGCACTATAAGCTTCACTCCGTTTTTTTTTTTTTGCATCTTGCTTCTGTCCGGCTCTTCATTTGTTTATGTTGCTCACTCGCTCACTCTCTCTCGCCTCTCTTATGCTTCTCAGTTGCGGTCGCTGCTCGCGCTCAATTAAATTTCGTTGATTCGTTTTTTGTACATTATGTGTGTGAATGTGTGTGTGCTTGGTTGAATGTTTTTTGTGTGAGTTCGGTAAATTTTTTTTGTGTATACCTATTTTTTTTTATATGCTTCTGAACAGCAACGTTGGCGTTGGCGTGCTTTTGGGGCCGCCTGAGTGCCTCCGTCTTCAGTTGTAGTAGCCGCATTGACTGAGTGCGTATGTTTATTTGTTTGAAGACACTTTCAATAAATACGAAAGTACACTTCGGCAGTTCCTTTTGCGCTTTACATTTCAGAACAACTACATACACTGTTTAACCCTTTATTCCCCCCAGCTCAGCCATTGGGGCTCAACAAGCGGCTAGAGCATCCTGTCTACCTACGCCTCTTCCCTTCTCTCAGCCCTCATCGGCCTACTGTTCAACTGATGAAGCGACGTTTGTAATAACAGAAGAAAAAACAAAACACAACAACAACAACCGGTTCTTTTGACCAGTCAGCTATAAAAATGTTTTAAGAAAAAACCAAAACCAAAACCAACACACAAAAAAATCTGCTTCTGACGTCAACTGCGCAGCAGCGGCAGCAACAACAAAACAGCTACGCACTGCGTCTGTGTGTCTGTATGTGTGCCACTCATGCTCCCACTCTTCTGCGGCTCTCTCTCTTTCTCTTAGGCCAATTTAATAACTCAATTTGTTTTATTTCAATGCGGCGCGCGCCAATTCTGTTTTTCTTTATATTGATTTTTGTTCGTTAAAAAGAAATAAAGAACAAAAAAACAAAAGAGGGAAAATTGAATACACGTAAAAACGCGGCGGGCAAACACCTGTGACAGGTTTTTGTTTACAAATTCTCACTCATTTTTTGTTTGTGGGTCAGCAGTGTGTTTCGATGCTCCCAAAGGATTAAAGACTTGCAACGTGACACACACACATTCGTTTTTTGAATTCTGTTTTTAGATAGATTTTTTGCTTAATAGCAAACATTTCAATTAAGGTTGCTACATAAACTTTTATTATTTACTTGACTGTAAATATGTTTCTGATTTGATATGATAAATATATTTATAGCTATTTGATTCTCTGATTTCTAACTTTATATGCATGCATACTGTATTTATGTGCATATGTATGTCCTAAAAATATATTGATAAGCTTTCTTATCACACATATACAACTATATTCCGTAACAGTTCGTATTTATTTATTTTTTGTTTACAATTACATACTTAACAAAAAGTTTACTTTATATTTAACTCTCCATACATATATGTTGAATAAACAAGAGATCTACTTCCGATAGTCAGAAATCAATATTTCCATTAAACAGATGATATAATTTAAATTGAGAGTAGAATAACGAATTCTACTGAATTTCGAAATAAGCGATTAAATTAGTATTACAAGTCGAAAACTTTAGTTATTTTCTTCGTATTTCCTAAAAAATCCATAAAGTTTTAAATCATTTTAAATGCTATAGGAATAGAGATAAATACGTAAGAAACTGAAACCGAATAACATTTTGATAAATAAATAAATTCTAAAGCTTATTTCCATTTTTAATCACGTTTTAGAATAAAGTAATAGTAAATAGTATCGTTAAATTTGATACGTATATTACGAAGCTTAGAATCGTTCTATATAAAGAGTGTACATCAATATATATAACTTACAATATTACATTTTATTTAATAATTACAATAAGTTGAAACGAGAACAAGAACTTGGGTTTCAATAGGTATATAAAAATAGTTGATTTGATTCAATATAGTAATAATATAATTCTTTAGAAGAATAATATTATATATATGCATACATACATATGTATATACAAAAAAACAGAATAGATGATTTTAACTAATAATTGTTAAAAATAAAAATGATTATACCTAACACGTTCTTATGTGCTTCTAAATTAAATATGGTCTTCCATCTTCAATCCTCCTAATTATCGCTAATATACATATTATATTATCGTAAAGATATTAATCACTATTTTTGTATTTGTTATGGAAACATTTGCACTAATCTTTTGTTATTCTGCAGCTCTCAAATGTATTCGCAATCAGATAAGTGGCTCGCAAATTCTTTATTTAGCATCTGTTTGGGGTTCATCTTGTGGCAGATTAGCAGCCAGTTGCCCCATTTTCGAATAGAGTTTTGTTCTTCAGTTCTCGAGGTGATTGACACGTTCCACTGGCGCCCCTGACTCTTAGCTGGCCTCCCCAGCCCTGGCCGCTCGCCTTCCCCGCCCTGGGCTGGCTTTATGCTCGATGAAATGTGTACAAAGTGAATAAAAAAGAGAAGAAATTAAAATTTTTTTCTTTCGCTTTTTTTTTTTTTTAATTTTTATTTAAATTAAATGTTGTGTTGTCACATCGACTTTTTTGCTTGCCACAAGCGCCTTTTTTGTTTATCTGGTGTTTTTTGGCATTGTTTTTTAGTGCAATTCTTGAGGCGTTTTTTTCTTTCCATTCGTTTCTGCTGCTTTGCTTGCAAAGCTTTGTTTTATTTATTGCACGTTTAATTCATAAACAATTAATTAATTCATGCACATTTATGTTAAATTTATGTACAAAAAGTCGTAAAAAACTCAACTATTTGTGTGTATGTTGGTAAAAAAACGAAAGCCGAATGGAAAAAGTAGTTTAACAGTTCTGTTGACTCTACAGAAATTTGCGACGGAAGCCTAAATAACAATTACAATATTTCTGTATTTTCAGCACAAAATCCAATAAAGAAAAAAATATAACCGAATAAGAAAAGAAGTTGTGTAAGCCGTTGCGGGGCCAAGTGTCGATTTCATTTTAGCCGCGATCGTCGCCCGGCTCGGTCCCGCTGCCCGCTCTCCAATATTTGCCAAACCGTTGCTTGAAGGCCCCAATCTGGACGCTCGAACAATCGCCTACCGACCGCTGAACCTGGGCGGGCAGCCGCTTATGGCCGAACTGCCGACGACGCCGAACGGCGCTGTCCTCGGCGCCGGTGGCGACTATCTGCATCGCTCCATCGATCAGCTGCGCACCCTCAGCCACCTGACACAGCAGGACTTGCGGAACGCCCAGCTGGTCCACGACTACAAGCCCTTCAACATCAGCGAGTTCCGTCAGAACGTTGAGCGTTTGGACTACTCCCGCAAGAACGGATTGGTGCAGCAGCAGCAAATCCTCGTCGAGCAGCAGCAGCAGCAGCAGCAGCAACAGCAGCAGCAGCACCAACAAACGCATCAGCATGATCCGGAGCAGCAGCAGCAGCAGCAGTTGCATCATCAGCCTCAGCTAAAGGGCAACTACAGTGCTCCCAGCTCCCCTTCAACGCCCACACAACTCAGCGAGCAGCAGGAGCAGAAGGTGAGTCTTGCTCTCTAGTTTTACAGATCTGGGCACTACGGTTAAGGATTACGCATAATCAATGTATATTTCACTTTTAAAATATACTATATATATAGAACATACTCTCTTCGCAGAGTAGAAACAAGTAAATTTGTATCTTCACAAAGATTATCGAAAACTTTTCGGTGTCAAATAAGATAATTGTAAAGATCGAGAAAATGCAATACTAATAAATCAACACCTTGTACCTTGTACCTTGAATAGCGTAGTAATCGGTTTAGCACATTCTGTTTTTTACTTCTTCTCCTTTTCTCATAAAATTCCCAAAAATCTTTCATTGATACCAAGTCCAAATTCTATTCAAAATTTTAATTTTAATTTTACGAATTCCTAGAACATAAATATTAGTAATATTTACTTCCAATACTGAAGCATTTAACATATAGAGCAAGCAATATCTTACCCATATATAATAGTTAGACAAAAACAGGCGAAATATACTTATGTAGTTTATAGGTTCGTGTCTTGCAACTTACATAATATACATATACTAACAACTCTCCTCTCTTCCCTAATATCTACTTTAGTACGATCCGAGCCGTTCGCCATCGCGGCAGCAGGGAAGCAATGGGAGCAGCGGCTCCTCGCCGGAGGATCAGCGGCAGGGCGGCGAGCAGACGAAGCCGTACAAGTGCGGCTCTTGCAGTAAATCCTTTGCCAACTCTTCGTATCTGTCGCAGCACACGCGCATCCATCTGGGCATCAAGCCGTACCGCTGTGAGATCTGCCAGCGCAAGTTCACGCAGCTGTCGCACCTGCAGCAACACATAAGGACCCACACGGGCGACAAGCCCTACAAATGCCGGCACGCTGGGTGCCCGAAGGCCTTCTCCCAGCTGTCGAATCTGCAGTCGCACTCGCGCTGCCACCAGACGGACAAACCGTTCAAATGCAACTCCTGCTACAAGTGCTTCGGCGACGAGGTGACGCTTTTGGAGCACATACCCAAGCACAAGGACTCCAAGCATCTGAAGACGCACATCTGCCAGCTGTGCGGCAAGTCTTATACGCAGGAGACGTACCTCCAGAAGCATCTGCAGAAGCACGCCGACAAAGCCGAGAAGCAGCAGCAGCGACACACGACGCCGGTGAGCAATCTGCAACAGCACGTGCCCGCCGGAGGAATTGGACTGAATCTGCAGCGGCAGGCGATGAACGATGTGAATGCTGCGTATTGGGCCAAAATGGGCGTAGATAGCGCCGCCGCCACGCTGGCCGAGGCCATACAGCAGCAGCTGCCGCAGGCCAATGGCAGCTCCTATGCCAACTTTGCGACACTCCAACAGCATCAGCAGCAGCACCAACAGCAGCAGGAACTGCTGCAGCAGCATCATCAGCGCTTGGCCAATGGCGGCGGCGATACGCCCGGCCACTCGCACAGTCCGCACGATGATGCTGGCGAGGATCTGGTGCTCCGGCAGACCACACCGCAGCACCATCTTCAGCAGCAGCAGCAGCAGCAGCAACAGCAGCAGCAACAACACCAGCATCAACAGCAGCAGCAGGCGGCGCATTCCCATTCCCATTCCCCTGGACCGGGCACCTCCGCCTTTACGCCTCTAAGCGCCACCGTTGCTCCACCGCCCTCCCACCTGCAACAGCATCGGGCCCCACCGTCAGCCACCGCCGCTTATCTGTACCAGCAGAATGCCGCCGCGGCCGCTGCCGCCTTTCCCACTCAGCTGATCTCGCTCCATCAGATACGCAACTACGCACATCAGCCGGGCGCCGGCCTCATACCCAGCGATCATTTGGCCTTGGGACTCAGCGCCGTGGTCAAGGAGAAGGCCCAATAGTATCGGGCGCCTGGCCACAAGAGGCAGCCAAAAGAGCAACAGCTACGATGACAACAAAAGCAGCTTAAGTTAAGATAAACTTAGGCTTAACTTAGGCTGATTCGGGGCAGCTCCTAGTGCCTGGTTTCCTCATCCATCTTTGATGCAGCACTCCAGTCCCCACTTTGCAAGGTGCTGCTGTGTAAGACTCTTATGCCGAGACACTTTATAGTCAAGTCGGCTACTGGAGTGCTTCATCGAAGCATAACACAGATTCACAAAGTGCACACTGCCTCAAAGAATATATATTTATATAACACATTGGAAATCAGGTACTTTTAGCATTTCCCAGACCCCGCGTGGACAAAGATTTTCCAAGCAAACTCAGGTTTTTCACCTAGCTTTTAGAACACATTTTCTAACCCATAAGCAATATTTACAAACAAGATTTACGCCTTAAACTCTATTCAACTTGAAGTATATACATATATATATATATATATATATATATATATATATACTGAAATATAGTTTCCAGTTGCATACAGTTTTTGATTAACATTATGATAGCTCCTAAGCCTGTACAAGGACCTATAACATAGGTATATAGTATCATAGGTGCCGTACAAAGTACTGCGATAGTTAACACTACAACAAATTGTACATATTTCGCACATACATGATTATTTTAATGTGCTGTACAAGTCAACGTATCAACGTAGTTAATACAATCATCAATTTGTATCTATAATCCAATATAATGATTCAACCAATATGTATAGGATATATTTTATATTTATGCAACTTGTAAGCAGAATTGAACTTTATTTAAAAAGCAAACAATGTAAAAACACAAACAAACAATGAATAAAAATCGAACAATATTTATAAAAAATAGCTGAGAAATTCTGCAATATTTATTCAATCTTACAATCCAACTTTATACATTTATTTAAGTTACGACAACCGCAGCTCTTAAGTTTTTTTATCAGCGCTCGAGGATCAAAGGATGCAACGGCGTAGAAGAAAATGCACGTAATCGGCTTAAGTTGGGCCCAAGAAAGTACAGGAATTGTCCTTCGAATACAATGTGCTCGAGGCGACACAAGAGATTTACGTTTTTGGATGTGTGAGTCCTTCCATATTCCGATTACCCTCCGCTCGACGGTCTCTCAAAAATATTCAACACCAAAAATTAAATTGAGAACATCTGCTGCTGCCTCGATTGACGTCGCATTTCGAAGATTAATGATGGAATCGCCGGAGCGAAGTTAAAATTTGAATGTGGACAGTGGCATGAAGTTAAATTTAGACATTACAATATTTGTCGATACTTTGAAACGGATGTGGAAAACACTAATGCAATAATAATACATTACTCAGCCAAGATTTAATTTTTTGCCATGTTTATATTTCTTTAATCATCGAAAGTGTTAAAGACTTAAAAGAGGTACATTCATTATTATAGAAGGTATATTTATTTAATAGCATAAATGGGTTAAAATTAATTTCTAAAAATGAAAATATTTTTTCTTAGATACTTTCTCAACTACGGGGATTTGATTGTAGAGAATAATAATGAATATAAATATGTTTTCGTATTTTAATTAATCACTTGTCCTAAATCCCAAATATATATCTGTTAGGGTATTCTCCATTAGGTACTTTAAAGTGGGTATATATAAATAATTTTCATTTGTGGATTCTTTTTATAAATAAATGTCTCTTCAACTATTTGAACTAAGCATTACGAATATGCATAAATGTTTATTATATTGCTAGTGTATTCTCCATTCGGCATTCAAAATATAGTTATTCCTTATACATTTCTTTCATTTGGGGTTTTTCAATTTCATTTATAAAGTCTCGCAAGCACATCACGAATTTCAACTTATGACTACGAGTGTCCACTTCAAAAACGAGTACATCAAAGGTTCTCAAGCGAAGCTTAAAGATTTTGAGATTTTGAGATTTTTGAGTGAGGCGAGAGTTAATAGAAAAATAGAATTTAAGTAAATTAGATAAATATATTTAATTTTATAAGGTAAAGAAATAAAAGATTTGCAATACATATGATTAGCAAGTAAGAAACTCTTGTTGGCTGATGAATGACTAGGAGATACCCTGGGATAAATGAGTGTAGGTAAAGAAATAAAAGATTTGCAATACATATGATTAGCAATTAAGAAAGTCTTGTTGGCTGATGAATGACTAGGAGATACCCTGGGATAAATGGGTGTAGGTAAGAAATAAAAGATTTGTAATACATATGATTAGCAACTAAGAAAGTCTTGTTGGCTGATGAATGACTAGGAGATACCCTGGGATAAATGAGTGTAGGTAAAGAAATAAAAGATTTGCAATACATATGATTAGCAATTAAGAAAGTCTTGTTGGCTGATGAATGACTAGGAGATACCCTGGGATAAATGAGTGTGGCTAAAGAAATAAAAGATTTGCAATACATATGATATGAGCAAGTAAGAAAGTCTTGTTGGCTGATGAATGACTAGGAGATACCCTGGGATAAATGAGTGTAGGTAATGCTGATAATTGATAGATAAATAACTTCTGTCTTAAGTGAAATTTTGATGAAATGAAATTTTTAGAATGCATGTTTTTTTTTTAATTTAAGTTATATGATATATACAGCAAATAGTCTCTAGCTCTTATGGTTATGTCTTTGAAAGGGTTCAGATCATAAAGTGCAATAAAACTTAATTGATTAGAGATTAAATTTGTATGATTTTGAATAGAACAAATATGGCATTTCATTATTTAATTGAATGATATGATAACTTGTCTGTGCAAGATAGGTTGTAGACACAACTATGAATTGTACTCCCTTTGAAAGTATTCAAAACGGGATTCGAATCACGAATATTAAAATCAGGCTTTTTGCCAAAAAATCCATTATCTGACAATTATATATAATAATATAAAATATGAAAATAAGAAAATAAACCTTAACTGAATTTCATGGCGAATTAATGAGTCAAAACAAAAACCCAAATTCCAGATAAGAAACCAACCTGCGAAGACAACAAAACCAGTTCCCAAGCTTAACAGGTGTTTCGCTCAAGAGTCTTTGAATGCTATTATGAAGAACATCGAATTGTGTTAAATATACATAAAAAGTAGGCAAATAAAAGCAAACAAGCCATAAAGTGAGCCAAACAAAAGAAATTTACGATATGTTTATGAGGCGCATTACTTTAAAGTTCCTTTGATGGGCTCGTTAAAAGCCGTTAAATAGCGAAACTTACCCCCAATAACTGAAAGAAGAGGAGTAGATAATGCACCCACAAGAAGTCAATGAAAGGCGCCGTTAACAATCGTAAAAGGACATCAAAGGGTTCACGAATTGTCTGTTTGTCAGCAAAACAAAGCACATTTAAGGATATTTGTGAGGCATTTGGGCACGAGTGCGATCCAACATTCCTATTATTATTGTTGTATTTTTTTTTTTTTTTGCGGAAAAGGCAACCCTACTTTAAGGATTGCTGACAATAAACCAACAAATCATCGCTAAACCCGTCAAAGATCGGCAAACAAAAGAGCGAACGGGATGGAATTGGCAAACACACCGCAAAGCAGAAAAGAGTAAAAGAATAGTGGAAGGTAACAAAGATCTTCAGACAATGGCAACACACCAAACTCAGATCTGCGATCTATAATCGATCATTTGGCAGTTTTTAGTTTTTTTTTATTTTGCTAAAGAGAAGAAAGGGAAATTTGCCAATTGTTTGTGCAACCCTCTCCGATCGCCTGAAGTGCGATCTCTTTATATCGAGGGCGCTACGCAATGTTTGCCAATAATTTAATTGATAAATGATTTGATATGTTTTCTTCTTTTTGTTTTTTTTTTTGTTTTTTTTTGCAAGTTCGCGATCGCATCGATCATAAACGCAACGGACCATTCGACTGGTTTCCCATTCGTATGCCTAGTCATTGATTAGCATATCAATATACAATATTATAAATTCACTAATGATCGGGGGATTGTTTGTGGCCCAGTCGTTATCTTCTGTATCTCTCAAGCAATGGATTCTGTTTACCTGATCTTTCAGTTTCTGGGGTGTCCGACAACCATTCTGTCTTGTCACTGGGTGCTGAAATCATCACGAGGCCTTCCTCTTGGGCGCATCATCAGCCTTTGTTATGTTAACTATGAGAAAAACGCGAGGAGCTGACGAACTGAGGAGCTGAGGATCTGTCCTGGCGCAGGACTCTTCTGCTCACTGTCACTTTTTCTTGATCGATATGATAATTAGAATGCAATGCCTGAGGTCAAATGAGTTGATCAAAAAAGTGAGTGGCATCTGCCACGCAACTGCCGATGTTACACTGAAAGAAAAGGGATGTTAGTTGGGAAATTTAACGGTGAAAATGAAGATTGAGTAAGTTAAATAAGGGAATATAGATAATATTTTGATTTCTATTATGCATTTAATAAAATCAATGATCAGATAGTAAAGATAATTAAAAGTATCCTGTAAACAAAAACAATAACTAATTGATTTGCTCTTATATATTTTGTTTAAAATAGAAAACAAAACATTTTGAAATTCTCACTGTAAAATGGAGATTTATAGAAAGTATTGCTATTAATTTTATTACATTTTAAAG
Organism: Drosophila pseudotalamancana; assembly: GCA_037075185.1. Classification (NCBI taxonomy): domain Eukaryota; kingdom Metazoa; phylum Arthropoda; class Insecta; order Diptera; family Drosophilidae; genus Drosophila; species Drosophila pseudotalamancana. Next base: position 375,369 of record JBAMCK010000695.1, on the reverse strand, counting down.
CTATGAATACAATACAATATACAATAATTTATTATATTTTTAATGAAGGTTAAGATATATGTTATCTATACTATTTATCTAGAAACCTAAATATTTAAGATATTAACACAATGTAAACGAAATATATATTTGTTATACAGCTTTTAATATATATATACAACTTTCTAATCTTTAGCTATTTATTTATTCTATAAGGTTTCTTTATTTATTTTATATAGAAATGAGACAATAGACATTAGAAATTAAGTTTGAAACTTTGGTAAATGGAATTTAATTAATCGTAAAACTGGATATTCAAAGCAATAATAATTATAACAACCTAATAGTAGTTTAGTTAAAATAATTAGCTGGTTTTCTAGGTGTATAAATAGGTTAGGTATATAAAAAATATATTACATATTATACTTATTCTAGGGAGTACTTGAATTTGATCTTCCAGTGCATCCCTAAAGGCTGAGGCATTATGCAAATGAATAATTGCTTCGATTTGAATATTTTCCGTATGGGATTCGAATGCCAGGAGATAATTTGATGCTGCAGAAAGGCGGCATCAATGCCATCAATAGATTTATGGTTTCTAAACTCCAGACATAATCAAAACACACACAGAATTGCTCTCGCAGAGCATCGGAGTGGTTTTTGTGCTGTGTAAGGGTAGGGGTAGGGGTTGGCTCAGGGGTAGTACAACCCTCAGGGTTGTGCACCCCGCAATTGAGTTTAGCATAAGAAAAGGAACTCGGGCTCGAATCCCTGCGTGTGAATCGGCTTGTGTCTGGGTGCGGCCAAATGTAACCCGTTTGCATTTCGCGCAGAATCATTTAGTCGCCATTCAGCGATTCTTATGGATAAACTATTTATGAAATTATTACACAATGCGCACAATATATCGAGTGAGGTGCTCCGATTAGCCCGGCTCGGATCGGTCTGAAGGAGGAGTATTGAGAGAGAGGTGTGTATGTTATTCCCATAACTTCTTGTTGGCTGTGTGCGCCTTTTTGTTGCCATTCACCGATCCATATACCATTCTTTGGCCAATTTTGCATATTCGGATATTGGTTTCTCCATCTCGTCTTTGTTCGGTTTACCTCTATTTGTATTTGTGCCATTCAGGTCTTTGTTCGATTCTAATAAGGTGCGATATTGTGAAATTTGATGCGATTTTTACTCTCTTATTATATTTTGCACCCTTCCGTTTTCGCACACCTTTGTCTACCTTCTTTTATCCAATGCACCTTATACAAAGGCTTTAATTGCTGAGGTTTTTCCTTGTGGTATTGTGTATCTGAGGACCAACTGATTATCATTCGGATTGATATGTTATTGATCCCGTTCTATCCTATATTGCGAAATTTGCCTACTTTTAATTATAGCTTCAATGCGAATTGCATTGATTTACAAAAATAATTGTTGATGATGTGCGAGTGACGATATTCCATCTTATCTGATAACTTTGGTATACAAGTTGAGATGGAATAGAAATGAGGCTAATTCCCTATATAACATGTATAACAGTAGTTAAATTTTTTTTTTTCAATTTTTCTAACTCACTTTTAGGTATAGAAATAAAGTTCATATTTTCTATGAATTAATGGAATTAATAGAATTACAGTTGTTAAATAATAGTTAATAGTTAATTTTAAGTTATGTACAATACTGAATTCTTTTGACCTCAAAAATATTGGTGAAGTGAATCTTAAGTCCAAACATTTCCCTGAAATCATAAATTAAAACATATTTCAAATGTTTTCTGACTTAGCAAACAAAACATTCTCAATTTTAATGTAATCTACTTTAAAAAAAAACTATTACTCATAATTGAATTTATTAAATTATTTTGGTTTAATTCAAGTTCTCTGTTTAAGATCAAATTCAAAGCGTTTTGTTGTTGTGTGTCAATATATGTGGAATAAGTGTTCAATCACAAATGATTTCTTTAATATTCAATAGCTAATGTGTTAACCCAATTTTAGAAGCCTTAGATGTGGTATTTGTATTCATTATTCCCAGAGGGCAACAATTTTCACCATAAGCCGATAAATTTTTTGGAATTAATGGAAAGTTTCTTGCAACCTTTTATAAAAATGTTATTTTATAGTGTAAATACTCTTATAGAGTATAGGCTAGAGAGATTTAAAACTTATTTCGGCACATAAAATAAAATTAATGACACGCTTACAGCTTGGAAATGTTCTATATTTTTATTGTTTTTGCAGACCACGAAGAAAGTTATGTATAAAAGCCCATTAGTGCGTGAAAATATATTATGTAAAATTTATAATTGGTATTATATTAAATTTAGACTTAGGTATAGTAACATAAACATAAGTTTATAGATTACATCGGTAGGACCACAGTCGGGTTAAAAGTAAATGGTCTCATTTTATTTATTTATTATTAATTATTATACAAAATAATATAATAACTAACGGGTAAAGAGTGCTAGCTACTAAGGCCTTGGACTCTGGTCTCATTTTATATTTTGCACAATATTCAGTATTAGAGTTAAAAGCTCAGATTGTCGCCCTGCTTACTGTTAACATCCTCTACATATCTATAGAATTTGAAAATGATTATTTTTATATGTTTTACACATTAAAGATAACAGTAGCAAATTTTAAATGCAGATTTAAACAACACATTTTGGTGAAATACCAGGTACATTTTTAACACTGTAAATCGTTCAGCCATTATTTTTAATAATGATTTTTTTTTAACTTCTTCATTATTTTTAATAATATAATTAATAAGCTAATTAAAAACAAATTAAATATATATGTATGTATTTAAAATTTAAAAAAAAAAGTAATAATATTAATTGTACTTATATTAATACACTTTAAGTTTCGTAAATTAAAAAAGCTGCATTCCTTGATTTTTTTACCTGATCGAAAAAAAAAAATTAAAATATTTTTAATTGTTGAGTGTTGACTCAAGGGTGTTACAAATTGTTAACTCATAATTATTTTTTGCATTCAACAATCATACTCAGACTAATATTTACAAAAGGGGCAAAAAATTATTTTTTAACTTTGAAAGCAATTGGAAAACATCAAAAAAATAATAAATAAAAAATGTCACCATGCACGTTTTTCAATAAAAATGCGTAGTTTTTTATCCACTTCGAAAACCGCCAAAATGACAAAATGACGCACTAACATAAATTTAATTAACATTTTCAAGCAACGAAAAAAAACTCAGTAAAAAGAAAAATAAATTCAATTGAAAAAGGTTCAAAAATAAAAAAAAAAAGAGAGAAAAAATTACCCGTTAAGCTAAAAACTTACAGTAACGAATTAACAATACAAAATAAAATAAAAAAGAAAAAAACTTGTCATGCAGCATTTTTAGCATATGTACAAAGGATCTGCTGTGGAACCAACAGGACGAAAAAAAAAAAACGAATCCCAATTATAAACGACTTTTTTCCGTAGTCAAGCATAAAAAATGCAGCCTTTAAAAAAAATGGGTTAAAAAATTGACGTGCCGTACAAAAAGGCGCGCTTGCAGCAAGGATGCGCTCTCAGCCTGATGATTTTTTCAAAAAATTTTTTTTTGTTATGCGAGGACAAAAAAATATAACTACCCAAAAAAGTATGCAACGGGCGGCTTTTGGAAGCTCATTTGAATATTGGTATCTAGAAATTTTCTCACGATTTTTTTTTACTCGCAAGGCTGAGGGCTAAGAGACTACCCACAGGATAACTGAAGAACGACTCACATACGCAGACGCACAAGGAAGACAGTTGGAAAAAAAAGAAATCCGGATTTTTTTGCCTCATTTCCATGCGGACGCGCCAGCAACTGCTTAAGGAGCAGCTCAGCAAAGGGTGAACGCACACAAAGGATAACAAAAAAGAAAAAAAAACACGCTTAATTTATTCACAACACGTTCGCGGATCGGACGCGGCCAAAAAGCAAAAGGGTTGAACGGTCGATCCTCACACAGGATATCTGTGCAGCCCATCCGGCGTTTGGCTGACGCATTTGCATATTTGATCAAGTCCTTTTGTCAAGGGTGCCTCAGGGTCAGCCTTAGCATCATTTTTCATTTCTTCTATTGCCAAAGAAAAAAATGTTCTTTCAAATAGAAAAATGCGCAAATTATTCAAAAATTTCCTTAATGCGTAGCCCATTTAACATGTCCTGCGAGTCCGTGACAGGACTGCAGAAGACGTTAACTTTCATCTACTAAATCGAATCCATTTAATTAAACATATAGCACACAATCTTTTAAGGTTTTAATGGATTTACCTCTGGGTCATCCTTTTTGCGTTGTATGCAAATCCATGCAAGGAGTCAGCCACTGGCAACCCTCTGGAGAAGAATGGCTGGCTCGTCCTTTGGTTAACGTCTTGGACTGCTATTTGTTTATCTATTTTACATATTCGCTCTTTGTTTCCTCTTGTGCGGATTGTTGAAGCCTTAAATCAATATTTGTTCATTAGTCATGTTCAATAATTCTAATTATTATAATTCATTTCATTGTACCAAAAATTTCGAATGACGAAAAGCAGCTGCAAATCGTGATACATCGAAGGGTATCTTTTTTTATATAATACATAATGTGTATATAATATCCATATTTTATTTTATAGTTAAGAATTATCTATTAAATTAATTAGAGTATAGTTATATATATTAATAATATATATATATAATATATAAACATAATTAATATTTAATATATATATAATTATAAATAATAAAAAGATAATTAATTCTATGGTATACTATATAAAATAATATATAAAAGATAAGAAGTATATCATTTGATATCTTTTTAAAAATTATTTTTTCTTGCCTTAAATATATTTTTAAAAAAGTTGTATATATTTAAAATATAAATAAATGAGCCCAATCATTTTGATGAATACGAAGTAAGAATCAGAGTTCGAATCCAAGATTGGATATTGGTATGTTTTAGCGAAAGGAAATAATACAGATTCGTTGTTCTTTTTTCTAGTTTACTAAATAAACGTACTTTAAAAATATATGAAGCACACCATTTGATCACCATTTAATCTTAATCCTTGATTAGATACAATTAACTTTAGGATCTAAGCCTCAAGAAATTTTTAATTATATTTTCTAGTCATACAAAGGAATTGAATAAAAATAATATAATATTGTGATAGAGTAGCAATTTTAGGCAGATTAAATTAGATAAGAAGACAAATATAAAAGTTTTAAGTACATATGTATATAAGGTTTTTACTTATTCAAAATTTGAAACTTAAAATGGGCTGCAAAAAATAAAAAAAAATGTTTGGCCGACGGAAAACTTATTATCTTTTCACCATTCACATTAACGTAAGTAAAAGTTTTCAAGGTGTCAACAAGCTTAGAATGATAAAGAATAAGAAAATATTTGGTATGGGGCAGCAATTTTTAATTTAGAAACTTTTAACGGATTCTCGAAACGAATTCGATTGATTTCGATTGACTTGTGCAAACATTCCATAGCCGACGAGCAAAATCAATCAAATTATGTGACATCGCGCTATAACAATATAAAAATCCATCAAACTGTATGAAATTAATTAGCAAACGATAAATAAATTATGCAAAAATTATACAGTCGCCAAAAATTGGCAAAATTGGCAAAATTGGCTACATAAAAGCCAATACAAAATTAATAATTATGCAGAAAGATTCGAAAAGCCGAAAAGGCAAAAATTCGCGAATCAAAAAAGTTATTTTTGTTTGTGTTAATTAATTTAGTTAATTACAGGTCCAAGACGCAGCCTGCAAATGGAGATGCCAATAGATTCGACAAACTGGTTAACTTGTGCCGAAATTCATTTTTGACGGGTTCATTTATGGCCAAGGTAGAACAGTAGGTGTTGGTGGGGTGGAGGAAGGGGAAGAGGGGCGAATCAATAGATATTAAAAAATCAGCACGTTTTTAAACAAAATGAACTATCGACAATTCAATTGCCTGCGATTCACATCGAATTTTGAATACCCTGTTCGAATTAGAACTAGAGTATTCATTCGGCTTGGAACTTAATCTACTTATGTGATGTGTAAATATTTTTAAATTCAAATCAAATGGATGGAGATCAAATTAGATATAGTTATACCCTTTTTATATTCTACAGAACAGGGTATAAATATGCATAAGTATCCATTTAAGATATGAATGAGTCATATGTAGTTGAAAAATCAAACCACCTTCTAGTGTGGGATGCGAACTCAAATTGTTAAGTATTACATATATGCTATAGTAATATAATATAGTAAAAGCATGCTACATATATATCTATTTTGTCCAATATAATATTACTTCCATATCTGAACAGATTAAAGATATTATATCCAATACGAATTTACGCAAAGAATAAAAAAACAATATAAGCAAGTACATCAACATATTTATAAAGGTTTACACCATGTATGGCATAAGTATAATACCCTCTATAAATGCGTACAAAAATTAATGAAATAAATTAAATGATTGATTGAATACCTGTTGTTGTCAGCTAAGTAGAAGAAAGACGGAGTAGGGGGACTAAAGTTATTAAACATTTTGGTAGATAGTCATGTGCATAAACAATATATACAATATAAGTGAAGATTGGGTTTCTAGTCAAACCGGTTCTTAAGTTGAGCAACAAATTCGACTTTCCAAATAAATAATTATAAGTATATGTGACTAATGGGCTTTCGATTCTTCATTCGTACTGCGAATCGAAAAACTGGATTGAGTTTTCCTTAAGCCAGGGCCTACTTTCTATATAACTAACCCAACAAAACGAAAGTCCGGATATATTTAAGATACTTTGTAAACAATTTCATTCAAGTCAGGTCAAGAATATATTTCAAATTTTAATATACATAGTTAATCGAAACAACTTTATCTATTATTCATAAAATAAACCAAAATGCTGACCGCTTGTCCCGATGAGCTGCCCAATCCGCACAAGAATTGCCTGCGGGAGATGCTCAACACGTTGATCTGCAACGATCAGGATGTAAAGCGTTTAAATACGGAATTGAGGAATCTGGAGCTGGAGCTAAAGGCGGAGCTGCAGCGGATTGAGAAGGAGAACGAGAAATGCCTCGAGGTGAAGATGAAGTTGAAGGGAAAGCATCGTGTATGCGATCCCGAGGAGGACCTGTCTGGATTCACAAAGCGCATCGCCAATCTGGACGAGGTGAAGCACTTCTACGCGAAACGCGCGGAGGAGATCCGCAAGCGCCGGGACAGTATCATCATGTATGGCAGGCAGTGTCTGCAGGCATACAATGAGGAGAAATGCAAGTTCAAGTCCTTCCACGAGAATACCATAGATTACATTAAGCGTACGGCTGCATTGTCGCAGGACCCGCCGGTTATTTTACGTTGCGAGCGCGACATCTGCGAGATGTACAAGAGATTCGTCAAGGAGGTGGCCAATCTGAAGCACTGCGAGACACAGCTGCAGCCGTTCTTCAAGCTGTTGAAGGACTCCGATCCAAACGTTTACTGCGAGTGCTGCTGCCTGAAGGACTACGAATGGATGCCGCAGGGCAAGAATATGGAGGCAGTCGATGCCGCCTCCAAAGAACTCAAGGATAAAATGGGCAAGATCTTGGTGGGTGCCTTTGCTCAGCTGCACATCCACATGCCGCAGGATATGTACGGTTTCATAGCCGGCTACCTGATGAATGTGGAGCGCAATGAGCACGAGGTGAAGGAGAAACTCGATCTGTTCCAGGACCAGGAGGAAGCCCAGGTCAATGAAGTGCCCGATCCGACCTATCACTGTGAGAACGAATGCGTTAAGGAGTGACATTTTACAGTTTAATTCAAATTCATTTGTTAAAATCGGAAATATAAAATTGTATTTCAATAGAAATATATTGATCTGCAACTTTAAGACAATACGAGCAATACGGACTCTCAATTTGAACAGAAGTTGAGTGTTATATTCCATAATACGTCTCATTGCATGAACATAATTTGTGATATATTAAATAAGATTTATTCATAACTGGTTTTTATTTAATGTAAATTCACACTCAGATGTTAAAAATTTCTACAAGTATAATAGCATTTGATAAGTATATAAGCCTTTTATCATGGTATATTATGTTAATGTTTATATATTATTCTTTAGCATCTTGCTTTACGATGAAAATCACATATAGAGTTGTTAGATTAACGGATTGATTGCAACTGCAGCTAAGGGTTCGAATCGGATATATACGCATTAGGTTCAACATCAATTTGAATATATTTTATATTTGTTTTAAAAATGCTATGCCCATTTTATTGTATTTGTATTGTATATTCGAACCAATCCGCCTTAATATTAACTTAAAAACGTACAAAATCCTATTTTTTGCGACGATTGCCGCGTCGCGAACTGGTGGCAGACTCCTTATCATTGACCCCGGTAATGGAGGCGCCCGATAGCTCGGTGTTGGCCATTTTCTGTTGTGTGTCCAGAAAGAACATGACATCCCGCAGCTGCTCCTTGAGATCGGTCACCTCCTTGTCGTGATTGTGCTTGAATTCATTATACTGTAGCTCGAGGTTTTTGTATTTAAGATGCCAGGACGTTTGATTGTCCTGCAACGCTTTGGACAGCTCCCGCTCTTCAGTCAGTTGCTTTTGCACCTCCTTTAGTCTGAAATATGACGATTACATTGATTTGTCTGACATTTATTTGTGGTCTTCGCTACTTACTTGGTGGCATGGTGCGCCAACTTGCGCTCGAGAGTCTGTTTCTCCTTTAGCATACTTTGCTGCATCTGCTGGAGTTCGTTTATCTCGGATTTTGATTCGTTGGCGTTAATCTGAAAGTTCTGCCAGTCCTTCTCCAAACGCTCCATGCGCTCCTCATAGTATTTGCGCTGGGTGTCCAGTTGAGAGGTTAGTAAATAAGTGAACTCCATTTGCATGGAATCGATTTTCTCCTCACGCTCGTCTTTCTCCGTTTGCGAGGCAACGAGCTTGCCATCGGATTTGTTTTGGAACAAGCGATGCACGAAATTGTCGCCGGCATAATCCCACACGCTCGACGTGCCCAGCTGCATGGCAAAGGTGTGATTGGTGGCACGGTAATGAGCTGCTGCATGGCCGCCTTGATAACGACCGCAGCCTACGTGGCCACAGATCAAGCAAATCCATAGGGAATCGGTGCCCTCGCACTCCATGCACACTGAATCCTCGACGAGCTCGGGCGTTTGCACGTGACGGCACACCGGGCAGGTGGAGTCGCCCCATTTCATCAGACAACTGGCATGGAATGCATGATTGCAGAGAATAGTTAAGACGCCATCAACGCTTTCGTCCATGCGCTCCAGGCACACGGGACAAGTAGGCAGTTCCGTGTGGCCAGGTGGTGGTAAGCCATTCTCTCCCCGCTCAACCTCCGACACCCAGACGGCATGGCAGATCGAGTCCGGTTCCAGTGAGTTGTAAGCCAAGCCATTATAAGAGTTATAGAATTCAAGCGCAGACTCGTTTGAGCGAAATCTATAAGGCAAGAATTTAGTTATCTTGTTGAACTTAAAATGAATGCGACTCATACTCCAATAGAACCATGAATTGGTTGGGACTGCCATCACGGACGATGCGTACGTGCCTGATCTCGGCATGACATGGCGCTATAAAGTTGAGCAAGTCGTGGCAGTTGAGTGTGGCCGGCACAGCCAGGAGGCACAACTGATTTGAGGGCGCCTCTTTGATGGCTTTGCGCTCGCTGTAAGAAGAAGCATGTTGGAGTATTCATTCACTACTTCGCTCAGTACATACTTTTTCTTGTACAGATGTATTATTCCCTTGGTGACCTCCACAATGGGATTGCCCGAAAAGTAGCCGATCTCCTGTGGAAAGTTCGAGGCTTTCTGCCCGCCAATGACTTGAGACTCATCGGCGCCGCGAGGTGTTGTTTCGCGGGAGCTGCCTGCCGTTGGACTATTTGTGTGCTGCTGCAGAGCGGCGGCCCAGTTCATATTGCTGATCTCGTTCTCTCTGTTCAGCTCGTTTATCCAACGTTGATTTGTGTAGGTCTCGATGATTATGTCGCGTGCCTGTCGCAGTCCACGATCTCGTTCGCGCTCCTTTTGCACGCGCGGATTAGTTGGGTGTTCTGCAGAGACGGCGCCTTCTAGTTCTGCGTAAGCATGAAAAAACAAAATTTCTTTGTGTGTTTTGTTTGCTTCTCATAGGGAGGAGGTCATTTACCTGCACTGGTTTCCAAATCGATTTCGATTTTGATGACACACAAGGAAATGTTTTCTAGCATTACACAGGCATAATTTAAGTCAGGGCAAAATGCCAAAAATCATATTAATTCTTAGATTTAAAAGAATTTCACAATTTTCATTAGTGAACAAGCGCACAACAAAAACTAAATATACAACATATGAGCAAGAATATACCACAATGTACCTTTTAATACCAAAATTATACTTATTTGTATCGATAGGGCTATCGAATGGGCGATTATTACCGCCAAGTATTAACCAACACTAAGAAACGTAACATTTAACGTACCAGTTTTTAAATCCATTTGATTTTGAAATTGTTTTTTCCAAGAGCAGGAATGTAATAAATGTAACGATTTACGTATAAAATCGACTGAAAAGATTGCTTTGTTTTTGCATTTATTTGTGCTGAACTTAAAAACAAATTATTAAACTATAATTCAAGATAAACAAGTTTTAATTTTTGTTGAAAATTATAAAGTTATAGTTTGATGCAACTTGACTGTCAAACGGCTTCAACTACTTTCTCACTCTTGCGCTCCATCTCGCTCTCTCTCCCTCTCTTGCTGTGTCCCGTACGCTGAAGTTTCGCTTTCAATGCCGTCGTTGGCTTCGTCACTCGCCTCGGCTCAACTCGCTTCGGCTGCAGTTGGGCAAAGCACCGAACGTAAGTTAATACGTTAAGTTAGTACGTAATCGTCGCTACTGCGAGTTGGACGTGCTGTTGAAATTTACGCGTCAAGTTGTCAAACACAAAAACACGTTAAAAATTCGTCATCTCGACTCACTCCTACGCGCGCGTAAAATTACAAAAACAAAACAAACCAAAGTGAGTGCAAATAACGGACAAGCAGCGGTGTTGTTGTAAGTTTTATAAATGTCGTTGTTGTTGTTGTTATTTAGTTTTTTGTTGGTGGTTGTTGCTGCAGCGATTGCCGCAACACGAGCATTTGACATAATAAACATAACAAATTAATTGCAACAGACACACATAATAATTGCAATTAGCGAGATTGGACCACAAAATATGCAAGTGTTGTACATTAAATGTTTGCAGCAATTGGCCAGCAATCATTTGTATTGATTTTCGACCATTACATATTAATGCCAAAAATGAAGCAAACAAAAAATAATGTTACAAAAATGTGGCTCAGTTTAGGTCTTGGTTGGCTGGTCCGTTACTCGCACATGTAGTACACAAGCACACCGACAGAAGCACACGCACACATGCACAGATGGACACACAACACAGAGACACATACCATCAGTCACATAGCCATGCTAACAAGCAGGCGCTAACACGCACACACAAACACACTCGCACACATACACAGACAGACAGACAGACGCTGTCGCTCTCTTTGGCTGTAACTGACAGCTGCCAAGTGCCAGAGCTTGTCGTCAACAAGTCTATCAAAAGTACGTTTGTCATTTCTGTTGCAATCCACCGAAGGGCAACCCCGCCAGGTGGCGCCCCCCCACCCACTCCCCCTTTACACAAACTCTTTCTGCGTGTCTGCCTGCTTGACTGTATGAGTTTGAGTGTGTGTGTGAAGTGTTTTGTGTTTGTCAATATTGAGTTTGTTTAACTACTAATTCTATACTTATTGCTCTTGTTTTACCACTATTTTTCACTCTCACGCTATCCCCCTCCCCTACTCTTTACATTCTCTCTAAGTGCTTTAACAATTCCATTTGCATTCGTCTGCTCCGCAAATACGCGAAACACTGCGAAAATCAATTTTAAAGCTCCATAAAAAAGGAACAAATACTTTTTATTTGGAAAACCAAGCGACAAAGTCTATAAACCCTTTTTATTGTATTATGATTTGATTAAATTTTTACTCATGTTATTCTGTATTTCTGAAAACTCGTTTTGTTTTTATAATCTAATTTAATTTTATTAATCGGAATTGTTATACTACAAAGATAAAGCAAAAACGAAATCTGGTCTTTCATTTGAGTTCAACTGCAAGCAATATCAATTATAATAATATTTCAAGTGCCGGGTTTTTTTTATATGCTTACTATATTTTTTACACAAATAAATGTCATTGTAATCTTTGCTTTCACTTCCATAAGCATCAGAATTTTTAATTTTATATAAATATTTAATAATTATCTTACATTAACTCTGAACAAAGCAGCGAGCAGAGATTGCAAAAATGCAATAATTTTCATTTACATTTTTATTATACATATTTATATTTTAAATCATTTTCATATTTCAAGGAACAAAACTCGCTTTTGGGTAATAGGTTTTAAAGCCACATTTGACACTTTTTAGGTTATAACCCAGAATTTTAAATTTAAATAGATTTTTATAAATAGGAAAAACGAATTTATTTAAAGGCGAAATTTCATATTTTTTGTGACCATAAATTAAAATCAATCCAATACGAAAAAAATCTCTTGGTTTAAAAAAAGAATTTTCAATAAATAATAATTTCGAAATTAGTTAATAAAGTTTGGATGTTTATATCTATATTTATAAAGATTTTCAAATATTCTCAATTTTTAACAATACATTAACTACTCCAAAGACTTGGAGTCCAAAATCAAACATACGGCAACCAAAACTTTGTTTAAACTGTAAATAAAAGTGAAAATCACAATACCATCTACATTGAATATCTACCTGGATCTGTCGAAAGGTTTCATGCTAAAAAATAATATATATTTTATATAGGAAACACACACCAGCTCATCTGTTATCTGTAATCTGTAATTCAACCTATTTGAATACCAACTTGTTACCAAAAAAAAAGTTGAATAAACTATCCAAACTATCTGTGTTGAAAATACAACTGGGTTTCAGCTTAAACAATTCAACATTTGGGATTTAAACCCTTTGCTTTAGCTAAAATAACTTTCATAGCTGTAGTCGTGTTTTTAACATATGTTTTATTTTGTCTCATTTCTTTTTGGGGCTTGGGGTTGAGGGACTATAGAAATAAATGTTTATGCGCTTTGCCTTAATTTGAAATTGATGCGAAATTCTTCATTTGTTTTCGCTGGGGGAATACTCATGTATATGTATGTATACATATATGTATCTATATGTATGTATATATGTGTAGTAGATTTTGTGGATTTATTCAAAACTGCTCCAAATGCCTGATGAAATACCGCACTGACTTAGCAAGCTGTTTTTGTTGTTGTTGTTGTTGTAGTTGTTGTTGTAGTTGTTGCCTTATTCAAATTGAGTTGTTGTTTATTCATGCATTTTGTTGCACTTCTGAACGCTCCATTGTTGGCCCAAAACACACACATTTGCGCGCTGTGAATATGCGTGTATTGTCGTGTGCTCGTGTGCGTGTCTGTGTGTGTGTGTGTGTGTGTGTATGCACATGTAGTTACATTCATTCATTCATGAAGGTCTGCCGAGCCCTGCACAACACGAGGCTTGACTTGTCCGTACGGCCTGACATTTCCATGGTAGCTGTCAGAGCTCAAGTATCTGTTACGTTTAAATGCCGGCTCACACACACAAACACACACACACACGCACATATGCAAATGTGTGTGTGTGTATGGCCATAAGAGCTGTTTGTTGTGTTAGCCCCAAGTGTGCACTTTCACTTTTTTTTGTTTCTCTGCCATTGTGAAAAAACAAAAACAACAAAGACAAAAACAAAAAGAAAAAACAAAAAAACTGGCAAAACGACAATCATGACCAGGTTTTGAGTTTTAAAGTCTCACAGTTTGTTGTTGTTTGGGCCGTAAATCATGTATGCGCTGTTCAAGCCAAATGATTCAATTGCCATGATTGCCAGCAACAGGCAGAGAGCGAGAAAGAGACCAAGGGAGAGAGAGAGAGAGAGAGAGAAAGAGAGAGAACCGGTTGAGAGGCCGCAATACGACCGTGTGGTCAAGTAACATAATCGCAGTTTAAACTGCAGCTGGAAGGGGATGCGTGGGTTGAGAGAGAAGAGGAGAAGAGGAGGAGGGAACTTGCCGCAACGGCGACGGCGACGGCGACGGCGGCGGCTGTACGTATTTTAATTGCAACACACGACAATTAATCGCTTTATCTGCGGGGGCATGAAAATGTGTTTCTGATTGCCTTTAGCCATTTGGCCACAAAAACCCAGCGATCAATATTAATCATACGCCTAATTGTTCCACCAGTATGTTACGTATACGCCGTGTATATTTAAATCCTCGATAAATGCATACAAACGTATGCCTTTAAGGATAATTACTTTACTGTGTCTATTTCCTATCTTAATCTCATATTAATTTAGGCTGAAAGGTTATAAATCACAGTCAATTATTTTGCTATTCTCGATCTTTAATTTTGATACTGGGAATAGGGATTGGTATATAAGTTGGACTTTAAGATAAGTCAGAATGATGGATTTGTGTCTTAGAAAATTGTTGGTAAATGCTTATGAGAGAGCTTTTGATGATGGATCACAAAATATAACTTTTGCATTAAATAATTAAATAAAATTATGAGAGTAACAAAGCTAGAGCTTCAAGGTATATAGAAGTAGCTATCATTTTGAAATTTAAAACGAAAAAATAATATAATAATAAAGTCTGAATAAAGTCTGAAAATTGAATTATTTTTCACTATGAATCGCACTTTAAACCAAACTTTTAAACCAAGAATAAATGAACCGAAATAGAGTTCAGTTAGTTGCAAGCATGCCCCTTTAAACTATGACCTAACCTCTATATAACCTTTATAGCAGAGGGCTATATGGGTATGGTGTCATATATTTTTGATATGCCATAACATAACAATCCATATTAAATAAAAATTCAACACATTTCCATATGCAATTCAATTCGTTTTACAATCTTGCAACCCACACGAAGTTGACATTAAATGTTCCTTCGCATAAAATATATTTTACTCCTAACCTCTTACTTCTTCCGACCCTGCTTCTTCCTCTTCTTCAGCCCCTGCTCGCTCTTGTGTTTCTGCTTCTCGGCGAAAGCTCCTTGCTTTGAAATGTGTCGACTGCAATGTACACGACATTCAACGTGTAAATGATATAAAAAATGGCAGAACACCGCAAGGGGGATGCGGCGGAAGGGGGTAATAGGTAAGCAGAAGAGGAGTCTGGCAACCTGATGTTTCTGCCACGTTGCCATGACAGCAGCAGGTGGACCTGGCGGAGGGGGAAAGGGTGCGAAGGGTGCGAAGGGTACGACAAGTGCAAATGTCTAACCTACAGCATTTCTTGCAGTCAGTTGCATTAACATGACAGCTCAACTGCGGGGGTGTTTATTATTACCCTGAACATTGATTGCCTGTAGGGTGTTTTCGATTCCTACTCTCTACTCAACTAATCATTCCATTTGGAAATAATTTCCTATGAGTATAGTATAAAATTATAAAACTATAATTAATTATAAACACAAATAATACCCAAGCAAAAGCTAAGCTTTTACTCTCCTTTAAGTTTAATTTTATTGCTTAAAATATCAAATTAACTTAAGCGATGATCTAAAGCATAAATTCCCAATTTTCGATTTTCACAGGGTATTTCAGTCCCTAGCAAAAGCGCTATAATGACAATATTGTTGCTGTGCTTAAGCGTGAGTATGTGCGTGCATGCGTGTGTGCGTATGTACATATGTGTATGTGTGTGTGTGTGTGTGTGTTGATGACGCTTTGCATTTGAAGTGCACGCAAAGTTTTGTTGTGCATTTGCCACGCTTCTATTTTAAGGATCGCTTCATGTGGCTTTGCCCCACCTTCAGCAAATCTGTGTGCGTGTGCTTGTGTGTGTGTGTGTTTGTGTGTGACTGTGTGTTGTGTCAATTTACACCCTGGTTGTGCATCACCCACCTGCTGCTGCCATGGTAATTTAGCTTGCGCTTCTGTTGCATTGCGGAGCGCATCGCAACGTTGCGTATACGTCATGTTTGCCCGTTAGACAAACAAGCTTTGTTTTTAAAATGCGCTGTTGATTCTCGGTGTCAGGGTCAGCTGCTGCAACTGCAACTGCAACTGCAATTGCAATGAGTGTGTCTCCATCTCTATCTCTCTCTTTGCATTTGCATTTGCATTTCCATTGCGCTTTTCGGCATTTTCATTCCAAGCAAACAACAAACAAATCAACTTATTTGCTAGTCTTTTATTTTTGCACATTTGCATGTGGCTTCAGTCGCATTTCGATGGGGTTTTGGTTTAGCTCTCTGCTGGGCTTGTCTCTTTCTATTTGCACTGTTCGACTGAACTCTCTGATTGAGCTCCATTTGGCTGAAGGGCGGTCAGCTCAAAATTGATTATAAAATGGGAAAAGGGAAAAGGGAAAAGGGAAGAGGGATTGCATGGAGTCCGAAATGCACAAAGCTGAGAGATGTTCGCTTCAAGTAAAATTCAATTTCGCTTTCCATTTTGCCATCCATACGATTAGCATGCGGATTCCATTCAGGATTATAAATGTATGCATGGCATATTAAATTGAACGCAAGTTCCTTTCACTTTAATCCTTTTTTTTTTCAAAAGGCAAATTTTGTTTAATTGAAATTATTTTTGGATACTTTTTGGGAAGGCACTTTATAAAAGTTTATGCTGAACCACTTCAAGTCAATTAAAAAGTTAAATTAAAATTATCAGCAATGTATGCTTATAATCATCGTCATCATCATCTTCGTCATCTCCATCATAATGAGCATGCGCATCCTCGTCGCAAGCCTTTCATAATCAATCTCTTGGGAGTTACTGAGAGGAATGGGGGTTCGGCTCCCAGACTCTCGAGGAATGAAAAATTTAAATGAATTTTCATATTTTACTCGGCAATTTTAATTAAATTTATTTGCATGTTTTTGGTTTGATGGCCGACGGCTTTGGGCTATTTATCCATCTATTGACCACAAGTTCGTTTCAATTAGAATTTTGAGATTCAATAATGCCTAAAATTGCTTTTACAATGTGTACTTAAGGATGCGGTCAGCAGCCATGAAGGGATAATTTACTTTTCATTTTGATTTTGTTCAAATTTCTGTTAGCCTTTTTTATTTTCAAGTATTTTTTGGACTTCACATTTTTTTGCTCTTGAAAGACTTTGACTGCATTAAACATCTATTTCTAGCATTTATTCGAGTATTTCGTAGTAAGGAGAAAAACCTCTAATAATTTGTAAATAATTTATTTATATATTATTCTATTTTTTTACTATGAGCCTTATACTTTGTTTAAAAATTTGCGTGAAATTATAAAATTCGATAGTGCAATTATCTATTATCTAACTCTTTCGTTTTACAAAAGCAAATGATATTAAACTTATATCAATACTTATATATGAAAGTATTTATTTTCAATTTTCATTTGTAAATTAATAGTGAAATCCCGATAATTCGACCCCCGCTAAATCGAAAACTTCATTAATTCTTTACAAATGCTGTCTCCTTGAAAAATATTCGTTTTTTCGTAAAAATTCCATACAATTTGATCTCTTCGTTAATTCGTATTATTTTTCCCAACGCAAAGAAAATTGAACCTCTTGTAAATGGAAATTTTGTTTTCGTAATCTTTAATAATACGTAATGCAAATCAACATTCATCAATGGAAATCTCGATAAGATAGAATTTCTGCTTAAATCGTAAAAAAAGTGATCCCCCCAACATTTCGAATTATCGGGATTCGAATAACTAAATATATGCACCAGGCCCCAAGGCAAAGGAAATTTGTTTGGTTTTTCATTTCTGTTTACGATGACAAATGTAAAACTTGGAGAAACAAAGTTTTCGTATCTTTCATACTCGTTGAACAACTAGAAAAAGCGATACTTTATGCCATCCCGTTAATATGTAGTCTAAAGGAAAAACTTTTTCGCCCAGTATAATATATAGGTAGTATAAATGTCAGAGATATCTGACAGAACAAACATTCGCAGTCAATGGGAAAACAATAATCCTTACAATGGATTGTCTGCTCAATAGTTATTCTTCCTTTCTTTGCTCAGTAGCTGATTCTGCTGCTGCTGCTGCTGCTGGTGCATCAATAGATTTATCAAGAGCAATGCAAACATTTCATCATCAACGCCATCAGATCGGATATGGAGCATGGAGCTGGGCTTAACTAACAGTAACTTTATCCATTCATGTCCAGTCGCATAAAGCCACACCGAGGAGATGAGAGCTTTGTAAATCAAATCTTTAAACTTGTGCCAGCTGCGTGCTTATCGATGCTGCCGCCGTTCTCCCTTTTTGCCTTCCACTTGTTCAACGGGATTTTTTCCCCCTCCCCTTTCTGTCCTGCTCCACCCTCATTGCCATAGGGCAGCGCAATAAAGTTTAACGCTTTTTTGCTTCATGCACTTTGCTTCATCATCAATTTTTATTGAAATTGACACTATCTGGACGACAAAGTGGGCGTGGCAAGTGTTCAACGAGTGGGGGGTGGGAGGTGGGAGAAAAGAAGGGCGCTGCCAAATGAATCACTGTTACATTTTACCGGGGACACTTTTAATGAGCGGCAACTTGGCAGATAGAAAAAGTTGGCGGCGCTCTTCCGAGTGGCCAGGCCTGCAGGGCGGGAGCTTATAAACTTGCTAATTGGATTAGATTTTCCGATATAAAGTAAATTTATTAAGCATTTTCGCTTCCTCTTCTGCTTCTTCATCTTCGTCTTCTTCGCTCTAGGTTTTTTGTTTCTTGTTGAACACTTTGCGTTTACAGCTGAGAAAAAAATGTTATTAAAAATTTATTGCCAACTTTTTGCCTCCATCCCTGCCTCGCACACATCTTCTGTCCTGCTCGCACCCAAATGCTGGTCGTCTACTAATAAGCTACGAAAGTTCACAAAGACATAAAACAAAAGCAAACGGAACAGTTAATAAAAGACAGAGAAAAACGCAATAACAGCAACAGCGACAAATGGCAAACAGCTGCGACTCTTTGGAGCTGTGCATGTGCGTGTGTGTGTGTGTGTGTTTTTGTTAGAGATTTTATGTACGTTTGTGTGCGTAAAGATGACTGAAAAGATGTTCAACTGGTTTTGCGAGCCAATATAAAGCAACAACAATAGCGACAACAAACGAAACGAAACGAAACGAAACGAAAAGAAAAGAAAAGTAAGCCGCGCAACAAAAGCGTTCAAAGAGCAGCAACAACAGAAGTTATAAAGACAAAGCAATAACTGTAAATAGGAAGCGATGGAAACATAAAAGAAAACAACACACATTCAAATGCATAAATTGAGTCACTAACTCAACTCAAAATTGAGTCAAAAACGTGTTGAATCCGTGTTTGGAGACCGTTAATGAAATCGACAGATGGTGCATTTTATTGCGTATTGCTTGTCAATAAGTATTGCATAAATGAACAAGTAAAAAAAAACTCTAGTCGGGTGTGCTGTACTAGGAGATACCCTAAACACCTTGCATGCTTACACAAAAAATACGCACGCATATGCATGCCAAAATTGTGCACTTACTGTTTAACCACTGACCAAACAGCACAGATTTTCCAATCCGAATGAAATTCTTGGAATATATTTATGCCACGTATATGTATATCCATGCATAAAGTGCATCTTTCTATCTTTAAAGATGAGTTTGAGGCATCCAAAATGTGAAGTATACAAATGTGGCTTCTTTAGATGAGTATATATATAGCACGCTTAATGACTCTAGCTCTTAAAATGTACAAGCGCTCGATAAACTAAAACTTATTATCGATAATTAGCAAACGAAGGGAGTTATCGAGAGTAGAGCAAATATTGTAATTCTCTAGCTGTTAAACGAAGTTGATTCTGATCATGGGGTAGACCACGCCTCCTTCTTTCTGTTACATACAATTTCACAAAAACATTATACCCTGTTTACCCATTTTTAATGGGTTCGGGGTATAATCAGAGCGGATGGGGAATGGCGATAAGTGTCCTACACTTAGAGAAGCAAAATCAAGACGAACGGCGATAAACAGCGACTTGGTAATAAGTGCTGCAAACAGGCATTAAAGTAAATGTGAATGGAAAATGACTTTTACACTTATTGAAAAATATTTAAGTACCAATGGGAAATTGGCATTCGCCTAACGGCCAACGAAAATAATTGAATTTTTGAAAACTTTATATTGTTAAATAAATTAATAAATATTGCAACTCCTTACTTACTTATTCACATACTCTAGACTAGATTTATGTGCTTACCTATTCAAGAAAGTTCATTAATAATGCAACCGCATAAAATTAGAGCAAGCAGCTCCCAATTTCGGAAGACATTTTATGACCCACCCTTAAGAATTAAGAGCGCCAACAACGCATCGCATCTTATCTGCTTTACGACTGATTTTTAGTAGTCATCGTAATGTCAGTCATTATTGTGGCCCTATTTAATGACTGTCCCATGGCTCATTCATTCCGCAAAACAAATCTTTAAAGAATTTTGATGCTCAGTCGTCTAATGGATGAGCCCAGAGCCCACACAATGGGCTAGGCAGTAGGGGCCAATTAGGAGGTTAGATCAGGAAAAGTAATTGTAAGCTCTAATGGATAATAAAAGTTGCAAGTTGTGTAATGAATTAATGACTTAGAAGATTAAATGCTCGAAAAGAACATTAAAAGACTTGAGGTTAGCTTTTAAGAATCAAAGCTCAAAGCTTTTCATATTAAAATGCAGTAGAATCTTAATTAAAGGTAAATTGTTATTCAAGTTTAAAGATTTAAAGCTGTGATCTGAATAAAAACAAATTTTAATCTAGCTTTAAAAACTGAGTGCTTAAGAATAAAATATGATGTATAAATTGCTTGAAGCTACTTAAGAATCGATCAAGCTTTAAAATTGAATAAAATCTAAATAGGAATAATAAAGATATGCCGAGAATCAACTGTTATATATAAAAACAATTATCCTTGTTCACTCGCAATAATTAAGAACATTTTGCAGTTGATTAAGTCCTTTATATTCCCTTTGCACCAATCTGAATATTAAAATAAATTTTGATCTAGCTTTAAAAATTGAGTGCTCAAGAATAAAATATGATGTATAAAATGCTTGAAGCCACTTAAAGATCGATCAAGCTTTAAAATTGAATAAAAGCTAGTTATATATCAAATTTATATTTAATAAAGATATGCCGAGAATCAACTTTTAAATATAAAAACAATTATCTTTGTTCACTCGCAATAATTAAGAACATTTTGCAGTTGATTAAGTCTTTTATATTCCCTTTGCACCAATCTTTTCGCCATTTGCACTGAGACAATTCTTGATCTAATAAAATTGAGATAATCGCTTTATGAAATCACTTTAACTGTATTTCTTACTCTCGCTGCAGCTGGGATGTGCCGTTGCATGCATAATGGAATAATGGAAACGCCTGTAACAATCATGTAAAATTGTGTTAAAGGGAAATGTCTGGAAATGGAGCGTGCGGCAAGGAACAGCACATCAAATTGGTATTAGAGGCTAAATGGTAGATTTTAGCTGGTAGTTGGGAGCTGGTTGCTACAGCTCGTTACAACTGAATCCTGGGCGTGTGGGCGTGGTCAATTTGTAGAAAGGAGGCAGCAGTTGGAAGGAGTGACTGCAACAGCAGCATCGCCGCGTGTATAACATAAAAGTCAATTAATGTACAGCTGCAACAAGAATTACAGCCATCGCCTGTGAATCAGCGAACGTGGCGACAAGCAACAGAAGGAGCATCAGCAGCAACAGCAGCAACAGCAGCAACAGCAGCACTAGCAGCGACACCAACTCCAACACCGAAGCCCCCCACAGAAACCCAACCGAACTCCGTCCGCCCGCCGGCTCGCCGGATAAGCAGCGGAAGCGGCAGGCAACAAAAATTTCTGCAAATTACACGCAACGTGAGGCGGAGACTGAGGCCGAGGCTGAGGCTGAGGCAGAGGCAGCGTTCCAGGTTGCACTTGGAGTGGGTGCGGCTGAGGGAGGAGGGTGGGAGTGTGGAGCCAGGCCAATACCGAAGCCAACGTCCGGTGGCGGCCACAAAATGACTTTCGTTAACAAGCTGAGCAAAAGCTTCCGCTGGCTGCGCTGCTCGACATTGTGCGCCATTTTGTTTTATATGTTTTTCATTGGCCTCATATTGCACAGCACCAGCCACAAGCTGCAACAACACCAACAGCAACAGCAACAGCAGCAGCAGCACAGCCAAGTTGAGGCCAAGTCAGTGCTCAATGAGGGCCCTAATAGCCGCGACCAGTTTCTAGAGCAGCTGATGCAACAGCAACAACAGCTAGAGCAAAAGCAAAAGCAAAAGCTGAAGTCGCAGTCGCAGTCGCAGTCGCAGCTAACGGCGAACAATTTAGTGTTGGGCAATGGCCAGACGAAGGACCAGCAGCAGCAGCAGCAGCAGCGAGGAAAACTGCAGCCGATAGCTACTAATGGCAAAGGAGTGGAAGGTGAAGAAAAAGGAACAGGAGGAGGAGGCGTTGGAGGTGGAATCGTAACTAGCAAATCGTCGCAGCCACAGCCCGAAACAGTTATATTAACGGCCAGCAATGTGAACGAGAAGCAAATACTTGCAAAAGCTTTCAAGCGGTAAGTTACGCCTTCGCTTTCCACTGCAGTAGGGGGCGGGGTCGACGACATAGTCGGTTCCGCTGCTTGTTTGGCTGATAATTTGATGCTAGTTTGGAGGCAGCCTCATTGCCATTGCCATTGCCATAGCTATTGTTGTTGCCAGCGGCTATTGTTCACGCTGCGCCGGTGGCAGGCGGTCGGTAAATAGATAGCGCAGAAGTAGGAGGTGAGAGAAAAGGATGAGACATTGCGGCCATCCCACAAATGGGCGACAGCACAGTGCGTGCCAGAATTGTGTGTACGACAAATTGTGAAATTTATGGCAGCAGAGGCGAATGAGCCATGGTTCAGGGAACAGTAGGAGCAGCAGGAGCAGCGGGAGCATCGCTTGATAGATGTTTCGTTTGGGGCTGGGTGTAAAGGTGCTTTTGGGACCCCAAATGCGATTTGTTATTTTGAATGATTTTGATTGGGCGTCGGATAATCGGATTACGGACAGGCGGCCAAGGAAGGGCAATCATAATTATTGATTAGAGCGGAAATTCTGCTCGACGTGTTGACAGTGGCCGAATTATGAAAAGTATAATTTTGAACCTCAAACTTTCGACATTTTGTTAACCCAGCTAACCTATTTTGTTGGTATGCCATTTTGCAATCCCTCAAAAGGGGTTGAAGTATTTATAGTTTTTCCTTTGCATTCCAGTAAACGGTTAATTTATTGCTGATGAACCACAAGAATTATGAAGGCAGTTAATAATAAGCGATTTGGCCAACATGGCGTATGATTAACGACGTTAAGGCTTAGATGTTATAGTGCGTGCGATTAGCTTTTATTTATGTGTGTGTCTGAAAGGAAAGGCTGATGACTGGGCGAATTTTATACACTTTTATATTGATAAATTTAATAATAATTCATTGTGAATTTAAATTATGTCTTCTTTATTTTTATCTTAAAAAAGTTACGCATTTGAGCTCAAATGTGAATTGATTTGCAATTAAAGATTAGAAAAGAAATATAAATTGCACTCTATTAAATAATATAAAAAAATTAAAAATAATTTAAAAAAAATTCAATTAAAAAGCAAGGGAATCTGCAGCAAAATTTAATTGTGCCATTAGAGATTTTATAATATTGGGTTTGCTGGCATTCAACCTTTTTGTCCATTAAGTAAAGACATTTTTGCTAAAAATAGCACGAAATTCTACACCCACATCATCAGATACGAAAACGTGGCTAAAACTTATTCAGCATGCGAGGTTTTGGAATAGGATAAAGCGAGCCACAGCGTGTGGGCAACGTGGCGTATGGGTAACATCCCTGAAAACTTTTTATTTTATTTTTCATGGATTTATGCAGTCGTGTGTGTTGTGGAATTAATTTTTTTTTTTTTTTTTTTTGACTACATCTTTCTTTAACGAAAACAAAATCGAAACAAAACTTACTTTTTATTGAGCTGTGAAGCTGTATCAAGAATTTAATCCTTTGATTGTGGCCTTGTGGTTCCTAAATGAAACATATTTCAAAATCTACATCAGCACAAGGCAAATAAATATATGTTTTATTTGTATTGTTGCTTATCTACTATGATAAATGTGCGTTGGTCGGAAGCCTTTTATTTATATTATCATTGGAATCAATTGGACTGCCGATCGATTGTATTGACAACAATTAAACTTAATTGCTTAAGAGCTTGGGGTGAAAAATATACTTAAAATTTAATAAATTTGCAAATTATTTTTAATTGTTTTAATCAACAGCAATAAGAACAACAACACAGCCCAGCTGTGCCTGAAGCCTCATCTGTGGATTTCATATTAAATTCACAATCAAATATTAATATTTCAGCTGAGCCTCGGTCTATGAACATGTTTCATTCCGCATTTAATCGCATTGAGCTATCGTTAATTCTGATTAGGTTAATGCCGTGCTTATGCACATCCGCCGGGAATTGTCACCGAGGGCTTCCAACAGAAACGCCGTATTGACTGCTCCACTTGGGGACCGCAGCTGCAATCAGATTCTAAAGTGTGGTTGCAGGCGAAGCGAAAATTCGATTTTAATATTTATTGAATATAGAAATAAGTTTTCATCAAAATATTTCCGTAGTTCACGCATTTTTCTTCTGGTCAGAGGCAAAGGCAACGCAGAACTTTTTTTTTCCCATAAAAGCCAGAAAATAAGTTTGAAATTGGACTGCATTTTGGAATTTGATGCTGCTGGCAAACTTTATTTCCTTCTTATTACTTGTATACCCTGTACAAATTGGAAATGCGAATAAAAGGTATAATGGATATTGTGCCATAGAAAAACGGACACCTGACAGATCCCATTATTAAAAGAAAGAACTCTTTGATCTCGAAACAAAGTTTAGCTGGAAATAAAAGTTTTTATTTAATACGTCCTATTACCTTTTCAGTTTCCTTTTTCCTTAACATCAATTTATGTGGATATCAATCTTGAAGTTTGAGATTCATAAAGAAAATAAAGGAAGTCCAAATTAGAATAGTAGAATACAATAAATGCATACATGCATATTGAAAAGTACAGGATATCCTCAAGTCGGGCACACCCAACTAGCTCGATCTGCCTTGTTTTTTCTTTGCATTTCTTTTCGATTTTGATTGCTGTCTCCCACTAAGCAATTCGCAAATTACTTGCCGCACTTTAAGTTGGTCAAGAGCTTAAGAATTTCTGAAGCATTTTTTCGCTCGATTGCACAGCAATTTAAACTTTGCGATGAATTGAACTTTTCGCATTATATAAATATGTATATATGTATGTATGTATATGTAAATGCTCAGCATGAAGCAACACTTGCCGACTAATTACCCAAATTTCCGCAGCAACAAAACATATAGAAAGCAAAAGTAATTACGATTTCTTCCTATAATACTTAAGACCGCACGCTTGGGAGCAATTATGTCTACTCCGGCAAATAAATACCGGGGTAGCTACTCCTTAGTCCGGACTCTTCTTCTTGCTAATAGCCCGTTTATTGAATGGGCTTCTAGTTAATGAGTTAACATAATCAAATCTCTTAAAGTAGGTTTTCGGCAGCCATTTTTCTTCTTCGAGCACTTTCTGGTATCGGTTTTTCACAGATATTATCAGCAGATAAAATTAAAATGAAAATTCCTCTAAAGATAGCTTTTTTCGTTATTTTTTAGAGTATCTGTAAATAAATAATTTGTATATAAAATGACATGAAATATTTAGTTAATTATTTAATATTATTGTTGGATGGTCAACGAATACTAGACAGTCTGCTGGACTTCCTTTCATTTTCTTTATGAGTATCGGTTAAGTACGCACTTGGAAAAATCATAAGACGGATTTAATTGAAGTCTTAATAAACATGTAATTAGAATAAAATTATTATTAAATTAAAATTACATGAAATATTTAGTTAATTATTTAATATTAAAATTACATAAAATATTTAGTTAATTATTTAATATTATTGTTGGATGGTCAACGAATACTAGACAGTCTGCTGGACTTCCTTTCATTTTCTTTATGAGTATCGGTTAAGTACGCACTTGGAAAAATGATAAGACAGATTTAATTGAAGTCTTAATGTATATGTAATATGCCTTTATACACAAGCATAATATTTCAAGTAATTAATTTTAATTATGCTGTTTCTTGAAAAGAACCCTCAAGGATAACCTTCACATAGACTGCTGAAATTGTCTTCCCCAGTGAACTCCATTTGCTACACAGCAATTTAGTAAAATTCATAAACTGAAGTGTCTAACACTTGCGTATGGCACACAATCCCCTCGGGCAAGTTATATTTACGTTTCTGCGACTCTAAGTTTTGAGAAAAGCGTCATATAACCAAGAGCCGAGGTGCGAGAATCTCTGAATAATATTTGACCCCTTGGGCTGTCTGCTGGCTGTGGTGCTTGAGGTGCGGTTTGTCTGTGCGAGCTGTGATGCCGAGAATGTGATTGCCCAAACAGGTGTCAGTTATTAAAGCTGCCAATGGGCGTGGCCACGCCCACTGCTGCACTCCAACTAACCGGCGAAATAATCACCAAATGGCTGCTATGGGAGTGTCAATGCGAATCCGAGGGATTATTTCGTTTGTAGTTGTGCTCGTGTTTCTGTTTGTGTTTGTGTTTGTATTTGTATTTGCATCCGCTTGGGGATGCGACTGCGAATGCGGCTGCGGATACCGTGGCGGTACCGCACAGTGGTTTCATTAGCATATATTTAAGGCATTAGAACTTAAATAAATAAACCGGCAACTAAAGCGATTTCAAGTTAGTTTCCTTCCGCAAAACTTTTGTTCCTCGCCCTGCCCGCCCTGCCAGCCCAATTCCCCCGTCCATTTCGTAATGTATGTGCGTTGCGGTCTTTGCCAGCTCCGAGTTTCAGTTGGAGTTGGAGTTGGAGTTGGAGTTTTCCCCCTGGTTACCCAGGGGGTCACAAAGCGTACAAATCTCCCTTGAAATAAAGAAAAAAACCGAAAAAAAATACAAGCATTCGAAATACATAGAAAAAGGAAACTTTTTTGCTTTGCGCCCTTTTGCATCTTCTACGCATACTTTTGGATGCAAAGTTTTTCATTTCAACTGCGTTTTTCACATTTTTGCATTTCCTTCTCTACCCTGTGCCCATAAAATGGCTAACAAGGGCTATCTGTGAGCAGGAGACATTTGTATTTATATTTGTATTTGTATTTATATTTGTATTTGTATTTATATTTGTATTTGTATTTATATTTGTATTTGTATTTATATTTGTATTTGACCATAAGAGTCACTCAGAAGCTTGAACTTCTTTGAGCTTCAAGCAGGCTTATGAAATTTTCAAGTGTACTTCACTATTTCATTTAATTTAAATAATAAAATACGTTTGATTGGCTATCTGCATTCCTTACAGGGTGTCGCTTAGTCGATGTACTCGTTAAGCTGTAAAACAGCATGCTCTCTGACGAGCAGCAGGACATGGGATTAGTTGCTAGGCGAAAATGCATTTTGCATAAGCCTGTGGTTTTTCCTTTGCCAATTGCCAGTGTTGGATAGTTGTTTTTTCCCTTTTTTTTATGAAACAGCAAAGATTTTACGAAATGGGATCTTTGGCTCGTGTTCGGATTGTGTCAACGTTGGGACTGCAAAAAATTCTTTGATATCGCTTTAGTTACGCAATAAAATCAAGTTGAGTGCGACAGAAAACTAACGGAATGAAATTCTATAGTGTTGATAAAGGGAATGTGCAATATTCCCTTAACGTCTTATGGAGTAAGCGTGAAATTTTAATTTGAATATAAAGCAGATATACAAAATATTTATAGAAATTGCACTTATTAAAAAAGTTACACGGTTAGTAAAACGGTTCAGGAAATCGGGTAAGAGAAAGAAAAAACAGAAAGGTAATGAAAGTATGTTGGGAGATGGAATAAGGGCGAGGAAAGGGAAGTACGACAGCAAAGATATTAAAAAAGTGAAGAAGACAATATTGAAGACAGAGTGAAAGATGGACTAAAATGGATATATAAAAGTTAAGACTTTCTAATATGAAAAGCTTAAGTGTTTAAGGATATGCGTAAAGGAGAATTAAAAATAATGCTCTCCCTGCAAAGAAAACAACGGTAGTTTAGTAAAATGGAAATATGAAAACTTAAGAACTTAAGGATATGTGAAAGGAATTGAAAGGAAAAGTCTATAGAGATTGCAGTAAGAAAGTCAGTAAAAGCCTTTGGAAAGCTGAGAAAACATTGCATTTTTTTTTACATGTGCAGAATGCACTTTAATGCAAACATTTTACGGGTATCAAAAGTCAACCCGCGTTTACGGGCTATATTTAACCGAAGCTTTCAAAGTTATGAGGCCTGTGCCCGTTTGCCTGGCTGCTAAGTCGTATAAGTTTTCCATTCTGTTAAACTTGCAAATGCGAGTGAGGCTCGGCTGCGTGTTGCATGCAACTTGGGCGCTCAGTTTGCGGCACGCGTCGGTGGGCGAGACGCTGCGGAAGTGCGGCACTTTGGCACAGTGCTAAATCAATGTACGGGCCACAACCCGTGGCGGCGAATGGCCGCTGGCAGCAGTGGCCTAATTGGAATGCTCCGCCAGCGGACATTAACGAGCTGCGTGTGATGATAGCGTCGACTCGGGCTCGGAGTCGGAGTCAGAGTGGGCGACCAAATTGTCAGCGGCAGACATCCCGAAAGAGGCGCACAATTAAAATTTATAACAATAGTCCAACTGTCGGCTCTCGTTGTGGCAGTTGCAGCTACAATTAAATGGACGCCACCCCCGCATACGCTTACAATTCCCAATTTGTGGGGCCAATTCACTGGGGGGCTGGCTTGACCACATTATTAAAATGAAATTTAAATGCAGGAGCCACAAATGAGGGCTATCAATTTCGCACACGCAATTATCACAACATTTTTCGGTCAGTTTAATTGGAGTTTAATGTGTAGCTGACAAGCCCTTTCATAAATCAGTTTCATTACATTCATTACGTCTGAGTTATTTAACTGCAAATAAACTATTTGTGGCATTACGGCATTACATTTTATATATTTCCACTCGGCATTACATTTTCGAATAATGCCTACGAAAGTATTTGCTTTGCTTTGATACATATATATGTTGAAAGCTAATTAAATATTGTAGGTAAATTTAAATTAAATATGTCTGAGCTCGTCAACTAAATATTGAATTTAACAATTTGTAATATATTTATATCTAAGTATCGTAGCCTAAACCAATATTTTTGTTCACATAAATTATTGAACAGATTTCCAAATTTAAGACCAGTTATATAATTTTTTATACAATTTTTGTACATCTTTAAATCAATTTTGAACACAAATCTGGGTTCATCGATGCGGAAATCAAGTTAATGAACCGAACTTCAAAGCAAGAAATATGTATATGCGGGCGAACTAACCGAAAAAGTCCTTCAGGAAATTTTTATTCGACTAGAAAGATTATACAAACTATATATATATATATATATATATATAGTATATTTAACGAGTTTCATTGAATAACTGAAAACTATGCAATTCCTCCCTTTGCAGTGCCGATCGGAATCATGACGGACGTCTGTCCATCCAGGAGCTGGGAGTGTACATCAACAAGCGGATTGTGGAGCATATAGACATTGCCATTATGAACAATGCGAGGGAATTCCGACACGTGGACATTGCACCTGCCGACGGGCTGATCACCTGGGAGGAGTATCATCGTTTCTTCCTGCGGGAGCACGGCATGACAGAGGCGGACATCGATGAGCACGACGAGATCAGGCACACCGCGCTGAATCGCCGGGCACGGGAGGACATGATGAGGGATAAAGCGCGCTGGTCGGAGGCGGCGCGAACGGATCTCTTCACTCTGACAATCGATGAGTATCTGAGCTTCAGGCATCCGGAATCGAGTGTCTCCAACTTGCTGGAGCTGGTGGACGATCTGTTACGCCAGTTCGATCAGGATGGCGACGATCAGTTAACGCTGGAGGAGTTCTCCGACCTGAATGTGGATGACGATGAGGATCTGCTGCGCAAGTCTCTCATATCCAAAACTTTGGTGGAGCGTCGCGAGGAGTTTAAACGGATTATCGATAAGAATCACGATGGAAAAGCCGATCGTGGCGAGCTGCTCAACTATGTCAATCCGAAGACTCCGCGCTACGCTCTCCAGGAGTCGGCGACATTGTTCAGTTTGTGCGACGAGAACAAGGACGAGCTGCTGACACTTAAGGAGGTGAGAGCTTTAACTTAAGTCTATTTATCTATATTTCTATATTCATTTTGCTTTCCTTATAGATGACGGACAATGCGGAAATTTTTTTGCAATCAAAGATGATTGATACGGCAAACAGTTTCCACACCGAATTTTAATCACACTGTTTCTTCTTCTTGCAACCGTCCCCCCCGTTCAATAACCACATTAATTCAGATCGAGATGTCTGTCAATAAGAAACATACATATATATATATAAAAAAAAAAGAAAAAACTATATAATCTTCGTGCATTTATAGTGATATTAATTTGTAAGTTGTTGCACATAATATTTCATAAAAATGAAAAATAAAATAGTTAATATAATACACGCATTGCTATACCTATATATAAAAATAGGAATAAATTTATTAGAAATTTGTACTATGTAATCCTTAAGAGCAAGAGCAAGAGCAAGAGGCAATTCATTTAATGTGTGATTTGAAATAAAACATTTTACTTAAGAATGCGAAGCAGATTGAAATCAAATACTCCAAAATATACAAATAATAATTATACGTAATTTTATGGAAATACATAAATATATAAACAAATCTGGTTTTCTTAATGCAATTTTGAATGATTTTCTTTTAATTTATATATCTAGAAAGCAAAGAATATTTGAAAAATATTTATACTTATATATGAAATTTAA
Source organism: Drosophila pseudotalamancana (assembly GCA_037075185.1). Classification (NCBI taxonomy): domain Eukaryota; kingdom Metazoa; phylum Arthropoda; class Insecta; order Diptera; family Drosophilidae; genus Drosophila; species Drosophila pseudotalamancana. Next base: position 344,318 of record JBAMCK010000695.1, on the reverse strand, counting down.
TTTTGTTCAAAACATTTTTTTTTTTAAATTTCATCTAATTGAAATTTAGACCGTTGCCCAGAGAGACAGATTTGAGACGAACTGGCAAAATAAACAAAATTATTAAAATCACCATCAGCAAAATAAAATCGACGGAAAAACATTTCCTATTCAGAAATTTAATTAGGCTTTGGGTCCATTTTGTTGCTCTCATTTGCTTTCAATAAGGTAAAAATTAATTTTGCAGACGTCTTTAAGCCGCTTAACTTCTTCCTTTTTTCCACTAAGCAGACAAATTCGGCATCATTAAACATAATCCAATGTTCAAGTTGCTGTTGTAAGATAAATAGGAGGACACAAATGATAAATAAGTGGCACTCGAACGAGAAGCCTACGAAATGCCGGAGCAGACCTCCCTCGGGCTCTATGGTAACGTGATAGCCAAAAGCTCGGCAAAGCCTGATGAATATCCTTGAGAATTTAACAGGCAATTGACTTACTGATGGGTGCTAATACCTCTATAATCTGCCAGCCCCGTGTTTCATATACCCAAATACCTGCTCTTGATGGGGAGAAATAATTTTAAAGAGACGCCAGCTTAATTGATAGATTTGTGTATTAAACAGCAGCGGTAAAGGCAGGATACGTGTCCTGTGTGCATGAGACTGTGGCACGGCGAACATATTTTAATGCCAATAAATAAGTAGTGAGGAGGGGAAGCGGAGTGGGAGGCGAATGTGGCTCTAGTTAAGGCAAACAACTGCTGCTGACAATGGAAGACAGGCGAGTGGGTAATTGAATCTAATTATTCGGAAGCACAGATAATGAGCACGTAAAACGCAAGGAATAACATGGCCAGGATATGCCAGACAGTCATACAGTGGGTTATTAAGGCATGTGCGTGCGTATGTTTGTGTGTATGTGTGTGTGTGTGAGAGCTTGTTTACTTGTGTGCGCAAACGGAAGCAGCAAGAGAAACGTTTAGCAATGGAGAAAATAAGCTAACATCAATTGAGTTAAGAAGCAGGCCGAAACACGCTAACCGCATAACATGAAAGAGACGGCTAAGTCACAATTTATGATATTTTTATTTATTATTTCATTTCTCAAGTAATCCATAGATCAGGCCCTCTATCACCATCAACACGAGCATTACTTCTTCCAGATGGGACTCAATGCGGCGTAGCTGGCAACAGGCGCTGCGTAGACAGCAGGACGAGCTGCGGTGTAGGTGGTCACAGGTGTCCTGTAGACAGGTGCAGCAGCTGCATAGGTGGAGTAGCGGACGGGCGCCACAGCCGAGTAGGTGGCAACGGGCGCCACAGCCGAGTAGGTGGCAACGGGAGCCACTGCGGCATAGCTGGTCACCGGTGCAGCCAATAAACCAGCCTGGGCGCCGGCGATGCACAGGACCAAACAGATGAGGAATTTCATATTGATTTTATTTGATTTGGTTGGGTTTTGTTTTTGCTATTTGCTGACTTGTCCGCTAGGGTGCGACTGTTGCTGTTTGGCAATCGACGCCAGGGTTTTATAGCCCGATCGGAGTTTGTCAACATAGGCGTGAACCCGTTTGCGGCTTAAGTGGCCAAAGTAAACACACACACAAACACACACACACACACACACACACACACATACACTCAAAATTAGAACACAATGACAGCATTTCCAATTTGTGCTCTGTAATGCCTGCGACCGCGGTGTCGATTGTCTGCAGCGGCTTTAATGTCAGACAGCATATCAAACAGATTCTCATTATTCAGTTGAGGAAATATTAATTAGCCCGCTCAAAGTCAGGTATTGTTAGGGTCTGTCATTAACTCAATAATGGAATAAGAGATGCCAACCTGACCTTGATGGCAAGATAATAAGCATTTTATATAACAATTTTATTTTCCTATTCTTATTATTAAGTATATTTGATAGAGATTCAAATTCCATTTTGATTTAATGTATAATTTTATTATTATATAAGTATAAAATAATCTCAACTATATCATTTCCCTTCTATGTCATACTTCTTTTACTAATATTCTTTATATCATATTTATTTTGATGTTCGAGCAACAACACTAGTTAACAGAGTTGTGCAACATTTCAAGCACCTGCTTATTAACTAAAATGCAAAGTTTTCTTCTATTTTTTTTTTCATCGAAGCTCAGATTGCTGACAAGTCGACGTGTCTGGAGGCAACTCTTATTAGTCCTTTAGTCCTTTAGTCCTTTAGTCCGTTAGTCCTTCTGCTTCAGCAATTCGTGAGCGGCCTAAAGGGCAGGTCATGTGGACAATTCCTCTTGAGTCATCTAGTGGGTCGGTCTGTTGTCTAAAAGGTTGAATAGTAAGTGGGTCTCCTGATTGTTAAGACCCCTGCAATATATTTCGTTCTGTAGTTGTGCTTGAATTGGTTTATACCTTAGGATTACTGCCTATTAGATGAGAAGTCTAGAAGAGTCTAGGTAAACGGCTTTTCATTTCTTTCTCTGCTCTTGTTTTCCAATTGAGATTAAAGTAGGGCTTAGAGGGTAATTGGTTTTATTTGATAATAGCTATACAAATATATACATATTATTATATAATATATTTTATTTATTATATATTTTATATTTCATATTATTCATTATATATCTAGATTCTAAAAGTAAACATAAAGAGGTACGACTGAAAGTAGGAATTTTTATAGGAGTAAGGGGAAAAAAATTAACTAAACTAAATATACACAACTATCTACGAATGTCACTTGTTTGAGTATGATTATTTTTTTTGAACATTTCCGGGTTACTCATTAAATTCGGCCACAAGTTAGGGGGTACTCATAAATTGAGTTAGCTACATAAAACAAATGGCATCAGGCCAACTTAACGACCCGCAAAAAAGATGCTACATTTGGTACATGGCTCCAGGAGCAACCCATGAAAGGACACTGTACGGGAGTGTGAGTGAGCGAGTGTGTGTGTGTGTGTGTGTGTGTGTGATATAAAATGAAGTCCCTGTCTGGCACTCGGTACATTTTTGCCATACAAATGTTTTGCATTATTAGGATAGAGTCGCTGCAAAGGACGAGGCACGGGCACGCGTCGCAGAGCTTGGTAGTTGAACATGTTCTACACGTAAGTTACATTAGTCAAACTCGTCCATGCCAGAGTCCGGGAAATTTGCAGAGCATGCCAAGTGATATGAAAAGCGACAGACACCCTGTCCAAAGCGGGTAAGTCAAGAAATTATTGAAGAACTGTGGCCAAAAAAGAAGAAAAACGAAAACGAAAATGAAACTGAGACTGAGCCAAAAACCTCTAAAAGCCGGCACGAATATGCTGGGCACATACATTCAAATGCGACTAACACTAACTGTGTGTGTGTGTATGTGTGTGTGTGTGTGTGTGTGTGTGTTTACCATAACTGCTTCGTCTTCTCACTCATACATATTAAAATCTCAGAAAACGAACTTCAACAGTTCACAAAACAGTAACAAAAACAAAGGCAAAGCACAAATATAAATCTACTGGATCAAATGCAAACACACACACACACACACACACACATACGGAGAGGCGACTTGATAGTAGAATGAATTTGAAGGATGCGAAGGCTCATGCATTTTAAAATTCAGCCATTAGAGCACTTTGTTTTTGTTTTGGTATGCAGAATATTATTTGAGCACGTTTTTTGGCGCCTGACATTGCATTTAACATTTTGCATGCATAACTGAAAAGCTAACCAGGACACAGGCAGTAAACCAGAATAAAAAATAAATAAAAAAAATAACACTTAAAAATAAAATGCCGGCAATTGACTTAACTCTTGACTCTTGTCTCAGAGCGTGGCTGTGCTTTACAGTAATTAAATGCTTTAAAGTTGTAATAAAATAAATCATTTAAAACTCGTTTCGTTTTACAAGTGTTACAAAAAGGGATTTTCCTCAAATTGGCTAACAACACATCATTTAACATGTTGCCAGAACATTCAGCAGTCAGTGTGAACAAGGTCGAAAGAAATGCGTTAGGAGTAGCTGAAGAGGTATGGAGAGGGAGAGATATGTCGGGTTGAAGCTAAGATTAGCTACAGTGGCAGCAAACCAAATATTTGTGGCTAAGAGAGATAAGCAAGGGCTGGTAACATTATATTTAATCACATTTTAACTATGTAAAATTTAAAGTATGTTAAATTATAAATAAAAAATTATATATTTATTTTACAAGATTAATAAAAATATAAACAAAATTGAGATATTCATTATAATATTTGTAATAATAAATATATTTAATATACAAAATTAATTATACAAAAAATATTGAAATTTGATTTTAAATTCATTTAAATAAACATATTTTATTATTTTTTATATTTTACGAAAAAAGATATTAAAGTATGTTATATTATAAATAAAAAATAAATATATATTTATTTTACAAGATTAATAAAAATATAAATAAAATTAAATTATTCATTATAATATTTGTAATAATAAATATATTTAATATAAAAAATTAATTATACAAAAAATATTAAAATTTTATTTTAAATTCATTTAAATAAACATATTTTATTTATATTTTACGAAAAAAGAAGCTAGTTATTAATTTCATCATATTCAATCAACCCTCTTCTGCAAGTGTATCATACTTCGAACGCTTCACTAATTAATATTTTATTCAATCCCGCGGAATCCGCCAGATTTTTATTTAAAAATGATAAAAATTTGAGAAATTTAAATAAACATGTTTTATTGGATTTCCATGGATTGCGCATGTTTTGTTCATTTTTAACACTTCTTTTTTGCAATTGCACAGAAAAATAACAAATCCCAATTGAAAATTGGGACACAAAACACAAAAATAAAATATATATTGTCGCCAGACAGTCGTGAATCATTTTTGCACATTTCGTTGTCGATTTTTGTTGGCGGAGATCCCAAAGCGAAAAATATTTATTATTTATTATAATTTTGATTTCTTTTTGTCAAGTTGGACTCCATTGTATGGGGACAAGCAACAAAATGACAATAAAAGGTAATTTGGTAGTAACAACTTGAAGGCAAACACTTAACTAACTTTGCGAGTGTGTGAGTGTGTGCGTGTGTGCGTCTGTGCGTGTGTCTGTCCAGGTCCTCGTTCTCGATTTGAGCTACGGGGGGCAGTCCTCGAACTTTTGCGCATAAGTATGTGTGGGTAAACTCATTCACATACATGGAAAGTAAAAAGCAATTTTCGTAACATTTGCATGCCTTAAACCAACACACACACACCTACACTCACCTGCACTCAGAGGAAGAGGTAGGAGGAGTCAAACATGGAAGCGTCCAGGGAGAAGCAGGCAAGGACACGCGGCCTACCTTTGTGTGAAGTAGCAAAAACTACGATTATGTATGTGGGCGTATATGAGGATGTAGCTATGTGTGTGTGGGTGTGCGTTTGTGAGTGTGAGTGTGAATGTGAGTGTGAGTGTGGGGGGTAAGTTGAATGGAGTACGTGTTGTGCTGAAAATGCAATTTGCCTTCTGTGCGAAAAGTACGTAAAATTTATGCAAATTTCCCCGACCTGCCCCTGACCCATGAATGAAGATGGCGATGGCGATGGCGATGGCGATGGCGACTCTGCAGCAAGCGGAAACAGGAAATGCGCCATTGTGTGCGTGCTCTCGCATGCACGTGTGCCAGTGTATATGTATGCGTATTTAGTAAGCGCTAAAATGAAAATATAGTGAAATATGCGATAGAAGGTCCAACGAAAAAATATGTAAGCACAAATATGGAACACATACACGACCCCAAACTTACCCTTCATAGAGATGGGTATTATAAATAAGTGGGTAAATATGTAAGCGAAAAAGAAAGAAGATCACAATTACTAAAAGTTATGCTAATTCGGAGTGAGGAAAAACAATAAAGAGATTTAGAAGTCAGCAGGTCGTGCGTTTAGCTATAAAACAAACTTTGCTGTGGATTTTAGGTTCACAGTCGAGTTGCCACCCTTACCAAGTTATAACTGTAAGACTGCAGCTGGAAACTGTAACTGGGAAGCACTAACTTCTTCTTCTTCCTTAAGTAGTTGAGAATTGTTGCTTAGATAAAGGGACGAATAGAATATGTTGCCTGAACTTAAAAGTCATAACGAAATTCTATACCCTGATCAGGAATATATATGCTATAAGATAGATTTGTGATTCATAATATTATAGGCGAGGCGATGCTTAAGCAAAGAGTGCGAAGAGTATAAAGTATACTTTGTGTGCTAAAGCCAATTAGGAGTCACAACTGGTACAGGGTATATTAACAAGCAATAAGACTGCGAATGCAAAAACTAACGCGGCGGCAAAAGCACCAACAAAAGCGACAACAACAACAGCAGGAAGCAGCGATACTAACAACAAGGCGTAAATTCGCCATCGATAGTTTTTTGACATTGTGTATACGCCGCATGCGGCCGTGTAGTGCGCGCTTGTCTGAGTGTACATATGTGTGTGTATTTTATGCAAGTGTGCGGCACTTGCCATGGCTTTTAGGTGGAAAAAAAAACGAGGAAAGAAAATCAACAAAATATTTTGTACTGGCAGCGGGGCCAATGGGCAAAGAAATGTGTGCGGAAAATGAAATGCCGCCGGCTAGTCCAGCGTCCATACATAAAGCACATTTATGTTGGTGTGTGTGTGTGTGTGCGTGTGTGTAAGGGGGTGTGTATTTGGGTGTGTGTCTGATATTGTTTATACCGCATTGCACGTGCCTTTGACATGCCCACATGGCCTCCATAAAGTCCTGTGTGTATGTGTGCATGTGTGTGTGTGTGTGTGTGTGTGTGTGTGTGTGTGTTCGTATGCGTGAATGCGTCTGCGTTTTGGCTTATGGGCAAAGAATTTGAAGCGTATTAAGCAAACACCGCCAGTGGCAACAACATCGCTCTTTGTAGCGGCATGCAACACACGTGTTTGTGCCACCAAATACCCAGCAGAGAGTTGACTCAAGTGCGTGGTGTTGTGTGTGGGTGTGTGTGGGTGTGTGTGAGTGTGTGAGATAAACGGCAGCGTTTAATGCGTCCAAATCTTTTTAACGCCGCATCAAGCCATTTTTCAATCCAGATCTGAGCATTAAGATTAACTTGTCTTTAAGTCGCCTGAAGCCGGGATTGCAGCTTTTTGGCGCCTTGCCACCTAATGCTGCCCCACAATGTGGCCGACAAGGAGCTGTCAAAATATAAAAGTGTAGCACATACATAATATATCGCCAAGCATTAACTTGAATTTTCCAACAGAATTTCAAAGCGGTTTTCTTACAGAAAATGAGATTTGAAATTTACATGTGTGTTGAATGGTTAAAAAGTTGTCGATTATCTGCTAAGTTGACAAGTGATTCTTTATTGAATAAATAATGGGTAACAGAGTGGGGAAACATTCTTGAAAATGAAAGAATTTAAATTTATTCATTTAGGGATATGTTAAGTTAAAAATAAATAAATACATATTTTTGCTTACATAAAGTATTTTTATTGAATTATTAGTCTAACATTTAGCATGTGTTAAACTAAAAATAAATAAATCCATTATTTTGCTAACATAAAGTATTTTTATTGAATTAATAGTCTACAATCTCAGTACTAAAAAATATATGTATCCAATTTTAGAATAAGCCCTATATACCGGCTCATATTTATAATTCCAGTTTAAATTGGAATTTGACTGGAGCTGAAAAACTATGCTTATTTATGTATATATATGTATAATATCATACATTCCATTTTTTGTTTTCGTTCACAAACCAGTATTGATGATAAGATAGAAACAAATAGTATTTATTAAACCATATTTGTAGATGCAAAATTTGAATATAGTTTTAGTCTAGGGCTCAAAATATTACGACTTATTATTGAAAATCACAATTTCAGAACTTAAAGCTATTAATATGTCTAATCAAACTAGGGCTTTGGCTTTGTTGGCACTCGAAAAGACTTTTAATTTAATTTAAGCTCTTCTTCTTCTGCAGCTACCTTTGCAATACTGCAACTATTGATTTCATTTACTTCACGTTGAATGTTTCTTTCTTCGTACTGGCAAAATGTAGGGCAGACAATTTCGACTGTTGTTTGGACATGTTAAAAAAGAGCAGCATAAACTACGAGTACAAAGAAAGTTACAATTTCTGTTGGCCAACGAAAATTAGTTGAGTTTGCTTTTGGTTCGAAACAATTATATGAACTTTGCATCGAGCAAAAAGCTGAGGCTTTTTGATGGAACGGAAATGAAGCTCAAGTTTGATGGAAATGAAAAACGAAAATTAACCTTGTTTGTTTTTTATTTATAAACAAAAGTTCGGCTCACATAAATTACTTTTATGAATGCCCAGGGAACAGCAGATGTCTCTTAGACGGAATTAAAGATATTTATATTTTGAATTTTATTTGCCTGGAAGTATTTTTAATCAGCGAAATACCTGGACTGCCTGTCAGCGCTGATAGCGAAAAAGTTGGATGATAATATTCATGCTTGACATCAAATTCATTAAGAGTGATTAATATTTGTTTATCCTTGTTGCTGTTCTTCCGCTCATACACAGTCGCATTTATTAAAATGGGCATCAGGCTCGTAAATCTGTTTCACAACTTTTTATCTCAGTCCTGCGCATGATTAATTTTCTTGTTTACGGCTTAAGTTTGGCTTGATAAGTTGCTGAAAGTTGACATTTTCCGCTTCAGCGTTATCAGGTGGCACCCGACCCGGAAATGTCGCCTGTCATATGTGTTGGCCATAATAACTACCCAGCTTGAAGGACTTAAATGCTGTTGGTCCGCAGACATCCAAATTAAGCTGAACGCACGTCCAAAATAAGCTGATCAAATATTAAACGAGAGCCAAATATTTGTCCAAAACCCATAAGCGATGGCCTGAATAATGGAGGGGGCATAAAAGGCTGTACGTTATACGATATACGATATAATTCTTTAGCCATAATGTAAACAGATAGACACAAACATTAAATGCCCTTTCCTATTGGGTCTAATGAGCTTTTGTTGTGACAAAAGAGTTGCTTGAAACTATCCCTTTTTTCGTAAAAAGTTAAACATAATAACAGAAAGTTTAAGTAACAAAGTTATCCAGCAGCTTCCTCATAAAGCAAAATAACCTTCAGTATATTATAGATGTATGTATATAGGATACACTTTAAGTTATCCACTTGAAAACTTTCTTTTTGTGCTTAAGTTATATAACCCACTCCACAGGTAATCTTTGTGAAAGGGCTTTCAACATTTTGGTTGCTCGCTGTGAGCTTAAGTTTGACATTTTATTTATATTTTATTTACGTGTTTTGACCTTCTAACAATACGCAGTAAATACTCATAAAAGGGTCCAATTATGGCAAATGTGGACTTGTTTTCTTTTCAAAATGTTATGCCAAAATAACGTATTGCAGATCTATAATAATGCCAGCCAGCGATATACATAATTCTTTGTATTTCATTTTTCTCTGGGCCCTTATTTTCAGTTGAATAAATACAAACCCAAACGCATGTGTTTTTGCCTCCGCACTTGACATCAAAGCCATTACAAAAATTGGGCACAAAAAAAGAGCAAAATAAATTATATAAATATATGGGAGAGCCCCTATTAAGCTGAAAGAAATATCGCATATGCGATTCATACGCATAAATACGCACACTTACAAAGCTTGAATAGGCTTTGGCTATAATCAAATCAAATACCATTTGGGCCATATCCTCTTTGTCACACTTACCCAAACTGTTTGAAAAGCAAGCTCAATTATTTTCTTATATATGACTTGCACTAATGCTATGCATACCTTACTGTATAATAATTACGATGACGTAGAGCTTCAATTTATGCTGACGAATAGCGTACATCATCGTCTCATCTATCTTTTCAATATCCTTGTGTATGAGTATGAGTATGGGTATGAGTATGCTAAACAAATGAGAGGTACTCGAGAAAGATTTTACGATTCATTTGAATACTCGACAACTTCCTCTTTATAAAGAGTTCGATTTTCACATTTTATGTTACTATTTATTATACTTAAGGGTAAATTTAAATATTGGTTAAGTGTGTAAACACTGCGGTTATATATACAAAAATGTTATTTAAATTTTATTTATCATTTTAATCAAATCTTATCTCTGATTTTTAGAGTATTCTTACTGAATCGCTGAATCGGTGGTAATAATTTATTTATTTATAATATATAGATTATACTATATAGTTTCAAATTTATTAATGATACATACTAAATAATATATATTGATATATATATATAATATATAGGGAATATTTATTCTTCTATAAAACAGCCGATTGGATTTTTGCTCTGTCCATCTCTCCGTTCGTCTGTCTGTCTGTATGATCTCAGAATCTCGATAGCACTTTCGCTTGCTGGTTATCGATATTATGTTATATTTATAGGCCCTCATTTTCTTAGTCTTGCAAAGCTAAAATTGCCAAATTAAGTATATTTATACATATATATTATTCTTAAGGAAACTCACATGTTGGAATTCAGGGTATCTCCTAGTTGGGTACACCTGGTTTGGTTTCCTACTAGTTTTTAAAATTGATTGAATAGTAATCAAAGCGCTTCCTCAAACAATTTTGCACATAAAGTATGTGAGTGAAATTCTCCGAAATAACGACTGCCAATCAGCTCGTTCTTCTTCTAGCTGCCGTTGAAGTTTCACACTCCAATAGGCAGTCCGTGAGTCTGTCAGCCAGTAAGTCTGGTAATGAGTCCGACAGCCATTTATTCAGTCAGAAAGTTCGTGAGTCAGAAACGGAAACAATTCTTTATACTGGTATATATGGGAGATATAATAACTTATCGCATCGATTTCCACGCCGTCCCCAAGCAATTAGCCAAGTAACACACACTCCCACGAACTACTCGACTCTCATTGAGTTCCAGTTGCCGCATTCAATCAGAGTCTAATTGGCTTACAGCGGGCATTGCAGCCATTCAATAATATTCGACGTTCGCAGCTGCCGGACTGGCCGGCAGGTCGCTGTGGCGACCTACTTTCAATGCCTACTGAATTACCTGCTCCGGGTTGGACTCCTGGCTGTGTGTGTCTGAGTGTGTGTGTGTGTGTGTGTGTGTGTGTGTGCTGCGCTTGGTTCGGCTTCAAAGGACCCGCTGCTGCTTTACATAAATATTTATGAGAGTTAATTTGTCGGCACGCATGACTACGAATAGGAAGGAGTGCTAGGGTGATCAATCAGACATGAGCCAATATTTACATTTTGAGAGCGAACTACGAATTAACACGATTGGCTTAACAGTCGGTCGATACAGGGAGTGTTCACTGTAGCCCGGCAAACTGTTGAGCGGGAAGTTCAATGAACAATAGATGACTGCAATGCGTCTGCCTCGAGGCATGTTGGCTCCAAATGCCAGCAGGTAGAGTCCTGCGGTGCCTGACGCTGACAGCTTTACACAAGCAAACGCACACACACACATACACACACATACACACACACACACATACACTCGCACGGACTGCTGTCAATTACGGTTGAATGGGTGTGTGCTTGGCTGCTCGGTAGTCTGGCATTTGACTTAAAATAAACAATAGTCAGCAACAAAAAAAAAATAACATGGGTTCGAAAATAACTAATATGGAATCCGGGCAGCAGATAAGATGGAATCTAAATACCCTAAGGCTGTGTGGCATGCAACGATTGGTAGGCTCCAATAAATCTGCAAACCAATTTGTTCAACTTGAAAGCCGAACGTAAACATAAACAGTACACAAACAGCAAATATTATTTGATAACTGTTTACCCAGCAGCAATAGTCAAATTCCCTTCGAATTTAATGAATGCCAATATATTGAATGCATTGCAAAAGCACAAAGCTGATTAAAGCTGAATGTGTTTAAACACAATACTATTTAGTTAGCTCGACTGTAAAAAGAGCCAACGGAAAGCAGCTAAATATATATAACAAGTATCTATTATTAGTTAATTCTATTAAAGAGCATTTAGTTAGGCATGAAAATCTTCAGATATCGATTTTTAAATATTATTCCGTAAATTATTTACGCATCTAATTGAATTAATTATGCTACCATTTAAAGCATTATATAATTTGCGGCTCATATTAGTTATTATTTAATTTGTGTTCAAATATACATATATGATATGCAATGATATCGTTAATTTGATCAATTTAGTTCAAGTATATGTAAGAATTATAAATAACAATTCAAAAAGTTGATACCAGCTTTTACAAGCCGTTACACGAAAATGAAATTAAAACACTCACAGCACACACACACACACACACACACACAGAAACTTAAATTAAGATTCATAATTAAATGCAGTCAGCAAGTGCAAGCAGTGCAATTAAAAGTCGATAATTATGGACAACTGCCATCGGGCATATTGGCCGATGGATCAGCGGGATGTTAATGAGTCAGAGAATTGATTGCAGCTGCAAATTGCAGGTGGGCGCCCACCAATAGGAAAAAGAGGATTACGAGTAACTGCTTTTACTTAAGTGCAATAACATTTCATATTATATCAATTTGAATTTACTGTGCAACAGTGCGTATGATTGATATGTGTATGCGCATACAACACACTTGATTGTATAATCCATGTTAGTTGAGCCAGCAAAGATTTTGGGTAAAATAATACTCTCTTAAGCAACTGCTCATCAAAAAGAGACATTTGAAGAAAAAGAAAATACAAACAACTCACAGACATGCAACAAAATTGTTGCAGTTGAAACTTTCATGAATTGCGTGTTCAAATAAATACTATACCATAGTTCTGTTGGTAAACTGTGGGAGCTCCGAATCGGTTGGGGTTTAAGATTTGGGACTTGTGCAGCTTACTGGCTTAGCTAGATTGTTCTGATTCGTTTTGGGAAATTGTTTGTGCTCTGCGAAGCAAATATTTGTATTTTTCATACAAAAGCAACTATTTGCAGAGAAAAGATAATAGGCAGGCTTTATGGAAATATGTATTTGAATAATGCGTACAATTGTCATTGTTTGCTTCCTTAATATTCATTTAAATTAGGGTTAAAAAATAAATATAATATGCTTGGGGTTAACATTTAGTCAGTTGCCTATGCCGTAAGGTTATAAAAGAAAAATATAGTTATAACTTAAAAGCATGAAAATCGCATAGAAGAGCGTTTCTAAACACACATAAACAATTGATATTTTATTATACATAAATATTCAATTGTTAAATTTCTCACACTTGTACCTTAACTTGCCAAAGACAAACTTTGCCTATATATACTCTATATATTATATATTTTTGGCCATAATTGAGCCATCATTGACGTCAATTGAAAGTTCGATTTCGGTACATAAAATAGAGAGATACACGTGAAATTTTCCGAGCCTGTGATTTTCTATTTCCGCGCACAAATTTTATTTTAAGCATCAACGCTGTACAGTGTCATCATCAAATGACGTCAATAGAAAGTTGCACTTCCTCGACAAATAAAAAAAAAAAAAAAAACAATGTAGTAAGAAAAAATGGTATGTCTTCCGATTCTCTGTCAAGAACACGCCTGCAAGCAATCAAATTGCAATTCGTGTGTAAGTGCTTATTTCCACTCAACGCTCAGCGAAACAGTCATGATTTATTGTCTTCTGCACATTTTACTATCCATCCTTAATGCCGAACGAATTGTGTGAGGGATTGTTTCCAAACTGAAGGAGGAGACCTTCAACAACATCTTTCATATTGCATGGCGAACTTATCTAATGGCAGGCGAAGCACACATAACTGTGCATTTATGATAAACAATATACAATACAATGCACAACTGTAAATTATATAAAATTTATTCAACAATCAGTTCTGCAACGAGCTGCAATTCACAATTCGCTGCAATGTCATGAACGTGGACTCTGGACCATGTTGTTAAGTAACGAACCATCAACACAAACAGTGGCAACTGTTGCCAGAAGATGCCATCCAAGGCAACAGCACATTGTTCCCAGTGTGTGTGTGTGCATGCATGTGTGTTTGTTTTTGTGTGCGTGCGTGTGTGTGTGTGGGTGTACTGATTGCACAAAGGAACCAAGCCCGTCAACTCCTTGGTGACGTGTTGAGCAAAGGAAAAACAAGCAACGGGCTGGTCCTGGGCAAGGAGCGCAGAGGACTCAAAGCAGCGCACCTGACAAGCCAACGTAACGGGCGCACAGTGGGCTCCAAAGTATTATATACTGTTCAAAAAAATATATATTGTAATGAAGTTATTAAAACACAAGTAGAAGCTTTCTCTGGTCTGTTAGACAGGTCGAAATAAATTCAGAATCTCCATTTGATTGTATCTCAAAAATAATGAATTATAAGTCAAACTTTAAGATTTTAAAGCCTTTATTTACATTAAGCTCCTTATTTCGGATTAAGTTAAAGTTCTATGCAAATTAAATAGTTTTTGAACTTTTACAGTCAAGCAAAAACGCACTTAGGCCAGGATTCGTCTCTTAAACTGGCTTTGTTTAAGCTGCAAACAAAAATCATTTAAAGCTTAAATTATTTTTATTTTATTAAAAATGTTTTTCTTATTTATTTAACATTTATTTCACCACTCAAAACAATGTTTAGAAAACATGAATTATGTGTCTTATATTCTGTTCCACGTGAACGGGCAGAGATTTCAATATGTACGTACAAACTAGCCCACACTCTATCCGAAACCATAACGTCGATTTATAGCTGAAAATTAGCTCTATAGAAACCAAGTGGATGAGGGGACATTCCTGTCTCAGGTGGTTAGCCTCGTCATTGTGCGGCTTTTCATTCTTTTATCAGATTCTCTGTGGCACGTCTCTTTCGCTTTCACCTCTCGTCTTCATTAATTTGAAATTGCAAAGCTTTGTTCCTAGCTTCTGTTGTTGTTGTTGTGGTTGTTGTTGTGAGTGGAACTTTTGAGTTGGACACGTGGGCCACGTGTTCCGTCGGGCTTCCAGCCAATGCACCGGCAGAGGGAGTGGAAGCTTATAGTTACCAATATGGCTCCGTACCCGGTGGGACGGGCTCCACTCTCTGGGCAACAGCCAAGGCTGCAGTTTTCGATGCACAAACAGACTCAAACATACAACAAGTAAGACCGTTGCAATTAGCCTCGACAGACTGTCCAATACCCTGTACTAGTTTAATAAAAGTGTATACAATTATTCATGTTTTAACTTTGGGCCAATCTTTAGAGAAAGTTGCAGTAAGTTTGAAGAAGAAGAAGCTAAGTAATTTTTTTTTATATAAATATCTTAGTTGGTCTGTAGAGCAGCTTAAAAGTAAAGTAAGGGTTTGGTTCTAGATTGTGTTACAGATAGAAACGAGTTTGATTAAATATTTAATAGTGACAAGGAAATTAATTTCTTACGCACAGACGAACAGACATTGCGCAGAACCAATGTACTCCTCTTCCCCTTTTGCGAACAGAGTATAAAGAGGGGAGGTTTGTGGGGGACAGAGAAGATTAGTAAGCTTGCTGACGGCCTAGGCTTAGGATTGACGTACCATTGAACTTGCAATTCACAACAGTAAGGCAAGTAAGAATGAGAGTGCGACCGACTGACAGATACCCTATTTAATTGAATTAAATAATTGTTAATTGACTTAAATTAAAATGTCTATCTATAATACAAAAATTGTTACACACTTTGACAGAACGTACAATTTAAAGAAATTTGTATTAAAAGACATGTTCAATTATTTAATCAAAAACGACTAAAAAGTGTGCTACGAAAAAATAATTAACTTAAATTATCTAAAACATTTTTTTACTGCGTTATCAAAATTCCTCAATCAAAAAGATATTAATTTTTGTAAGTAAAAGTAAAAAAAGTCGTTAACAACTTTTGATGTAAATATAAAAAAATAATATTAAATATTGTTCACAGTAAATATAAAAAATTAATATAAGATATTGTTCAATTTATTTCCAAAAGAAGAAGCTTTAATTTAATAACAAAACTATCGGTATTTTCAGACAAGTTTTGATTCTTTAATGGTAACTCCATTTCAAAATTTTGCTATTACTATTATTTTACTTTTAAAGAAACTTAATTTACATTTTCGGTCTCACATAGCTTGCAGTTAGTCCTAAGTAAAATATGATGTGGAGAAATACTGTTCAGAATGGTAAAAGTTTTTACTATCCCCGTGCACCAAACGGATGGCATAGTTACGATGCCCTCGGTGAGGTCATAAAACGCATGTGACGTAATAAGCAGCAACAGTTGAGCTCCGGGGCTGTCGTCGAGTGACGGCCATTGTGTCGGGTGCGGGAGCGTCTCTGGTTAGCTGAGCGTAGTGCAGTGCTCAAAATGCAACGAGCCGTGTGTTAAGTGCTTCCCGCTGCTACTGGCACTCACCCACACACACACACATACACACCCTTCCTCTCCTCCCACCTTACACACTCGCACACACACCCGCGCACACTGCACACACTTGAGAGAGAGACGGGCACACGCGCTCAGCTTTGTATTGACGCACTCGACGGCGATGAGAACATGTCAAAGCCAAAGCTCCAGAGCAGGTCCGTTTCCCCCAGTTCTCTCCCCCAGTTCCGCAAGTGAACTGCAGTCGTAGTCGCTGCCCACATCGCCGCAGTTGCTCCATTCGCAAATTGGACGTTGGCGCGGACGCGTCTCGTGCACGGAGCGAACGATTAAGAAAACCTATTGGAAAATTGAAAACCAATAGATTGCAAACTGCAAATTGCAAATTGAAGCGCTTTGTGACTGTGGCCCAGCAGATCTCCAACCCAACATGGCTTTGCGAGGTGCGAACGTGATTTGGTTCCGACATGGTTTGCGTCTGCACGATAATCCCGCTCTATTGGCTGCACTGTCCAACAAAGATCACGGCGTTGCGTTAATTCCCATATTCATATTCGATGGCGAGAGTGCAGGTAAGTGCATGTTGATTGCAACAACAACACACACCATCATCGTTCACCTGATTAGCTTCAGCAGTGCGATTCCATTTGCCGGCTCTCCACTTTGAGCTAATAGCGACTCTCGGCCAGTTGCTGTTACAAAATATTTAGTGGATCGCTCGTGCATGCGACACAATTTATTTCCATGGCCAGGGGAGGGGTGAAAGGGGGGAGGGGCGCTCGGCTCGTGCATAGGTACAATCAACCCGATTTGTTTGGTCAAACAAAACGTTTCGTTCGAGCGAACTTTTGTGTGTGCGCGAATGGGAGCGCACGAGGCGATAGACTGGGCCAGAGCAGGAGGTAGATAGATGCAAAAACCCATCACAATCGCATGTAATTAGCTTCTCAGAGAGAGACTCTGACTGATTATATTATATTACACTCTGTGTGTCTGTCAGCCGATGTAAATTGGATATATGAAATATTATATAACATATATAATAGGTATGCTCGTGGCAAAAATTAGCTCATATTAGTATTCCCTTGTCCATTAAATTATACAAAGCATACTTTTAAAATATTTTGTTTATAGTTAAATTATCTTTCTAGTCTGCTAGTATTGGGCAAGTATGTTGTTAACTGTGCTTATTTAAATTTATT
This sequence comes from Drosophila pseudotalamancana, assembly GCA_037075185.1. Classification (NCBI taxonomy): domain Eukaryota; kingdom Metazoa; phylum Arthropoda; class Insecta; order Diptera; family Drosophilidae; genus Drosophila; species Drosophila pseudotalamancana. Next base: position 326,824 of record JBAMCK010000695.1, on the reverse strand, counting down.
ATTTTGCACTAATAAAAAAAAATAATCTGAATAAGTATACAATCCAAAGGCATAAAATATATATTTGTATTTGTTATATGATATTTATTATATAATAAAAGGATATTTAGTACAGATTATAATATATTGTTGCATGAAGGTATACTTATTATTATATATTATTATTATTATAATTATATATATATTTTGTGTAAATAGCATGCAATCGAACTTTCACTCTAAGTCTTATCTCAAAAATATTATTTTTATTGGTCTGAATGCACAGATAATACAGAATTTTTACATATTTACACTCGTAAAAATAGTGAATACTGAATTTTGTGATCATCAATCCATAAAGTATATTTTTAATACATTTTTATTATTCCTATATAGCGCATACGCCAGAGTGGCATATTTATTTATAAGATTATACAGATTTAAAATATTTAATATCCGCTTCCCTTTAGGTACCAAGAGCGTTGGCTACAATCGCATGCGATTCCTATTGGACTCGCTGCAGGACATCGATAGACAGCTGCAGGAGGCCACCGAGGGGCGCGGCGGGCTGCTCATCTGCCAGGGCCAGCCGGTACAGATATTCCGGCATCTGCACGAGCAGGTGCATCTGCACAAGATCTGTGTGGAGCAGGACTGCGAACCCATCTGGAACGAGCGCGACGAGGCAACAAAAAACCTGTGCCGGGAGCTGGACATCGAGTATGTGGAGAAGGTGTCTCATACGCTGTGGGATCCGCGCACGGTAATCGACACGAATGGAGGCATTGCTCCACTGACCTATCAGATGTTCCTGGTAAGTTCTAGTCAGCGGCATCCAACTGGTGCCTAGTTACTAATTAAGAGCTTGCCACAGCATACGGTGCAGATTATCGGCCTGCCGCCGAGGCCGGTGCGTGATCCGCACTTCGAAGGCGTCAGATTTGTGGAGCTGACGCCGGAGGTGCGTCGGGATATCGGCTGCTTCGAGATGACTCCCACACCAGAACACTTCAACATATACAGCGACAACATGGGCTACCTGGCCAAGATCAGTTGGGTCGGCGGCGAGACGCAGGCGCTGCTGCTGCTCGGCGAGCGGCTGAAGGTCGAGCAGCACGCCTTTGAGCGGGGCTATTACCTGCCCAACCAGGCCATGCCCAATATCTTGGACACGCCCAAGTCGATGAGCGCCCATCTGCGCTTCGGCTGCCTGTCAGTCCGCAGATTCTACTGGTGCATGCACGATCTCTTCAAGAATGTCCAGCTGCGCGCCTGCGTCCGCGGAGTCCAAATGTCGGGCGGTGCTCACATCACCGGACAATTGATATGGCGGGAATACTTCTACACGATGTCGGTCAACAATCCGCAGTACGATCGCATGGAGGGCAACGAGATCTGCCTGAGCATACCTTGGGCCAAGCCTGATCACGAGCAACTGCAACGCTGGCGCCTCGGCCAGACGGGCTTCCCACTGATCGATAGCGCGATGCGGCAGCTCCTCGCCGAGGGTTGGCTCCATCATACGCTGCGCAACACCGTGGCCACATTCCTGACCCGCGGCGGCCTCTGGCAGAACTGGGAGTTCGGCCTGCAGCACTTCCTCAAGTATCTGCTGGATGCAGATTGGTCGGTCTGTGCCGGCAATTGGATGTGGGTCTCCAGCTCAGCATTTGAGCGACTGCTCGACTCCTCGCTGGTCACCTGCCCGGTGGCTCTTGCCAAGCGCCTCGATCCCAATGGCATATATATCAAGCAGTATGTGCCGGAGCTTCAACACGTGCCCAAGGAGTTCATGTGAGTTCAGTTCGGAGTGCTTTTATTGTAGGTTGGAGATGGGTTCAGTCTGATTTATAAGCCATTGCTATTAAATTAAACTGAGTCTTGATTGAGAAAAGTATTTTTGATCAACTCTGACCTTTTAAATCATAAATCATATTAGCTATTTTTAGACAATTTATAAAAATTTTAAATACAAATAATATTTGAGGTGTCGAGCGAATATTTTTTAATTTTATTCTTTTCTCTATATTTCACGGATACCTCCTCACCTTTCCGAATAATTGAGGACAAACTCATTTCTATTTACATATACCACAATTTTCCTTAAGATCGTATAAAATAAACAAAAAAATTTGGCTTAGGTTTGTTATAGTTGGGGCACACTCATAGTTAAGGAGAGAATAACTGTTCCATATATATCTATATATATTATCTGTTATTATATTTATTTAATATTTATATATATCTTATATGAAAAGTATAGCTGGGCACAAGGCCAGCTATAAAGATTTCTGTTGATAACTCCAATCTAACCAAAATTCTTCACTTTTAGCCATGAGCCTTGGCTCATGTCGGCCGATCAGCAGAAGCGCTACGAGTGCCTTATAGGAGTTCATTATCCGGAACGCATTATCGATCTTTCGCTGGCCTCCAAGCGGAATATGCTGGCGATGAAGGCATTGCGTAACTCCCTGATTGAGCCTCCGCCGCATTGTCGACCTTCCAATGAGGAGGAGGTGCGTCAATTCTTTTGGTTGGCCGACTAAAGAGATCTGTGCCCAATTATTAATCGAAGTGTATCTGTGTTTGAATATCGTATATAACAAAACAAGAAAAAAAAAAAAAAAACTAACAGAAAATATATAAACATATATTTATATATATATATTGCTGTACGTGTATGTAAAATAAAAATTGTCGTTTATATATAATTAATAATGCTTTATTTTGTTTTAAATTTTTTAATTAAAATATTTGCTACAATACAATTTGTATTTTCAATGTTTTTAACAGCTTATAACTTGTTACTCGTTCATATTTTATTTTTCTTAATATATATAAAGTGATTTATCATGTATATATATATACATATATATAATAATTTATTTATATATAATTATTATTATCATTCGTATTACACTTTCAAATTATATTGAATTAACGTTTATTTAATAAAAACGAATTTCTTATGTTGTTTTTTATTTAAGAAAATTTGAACGTGAATTAATTTTAAAAATATTTTTATTTTTTATAAATGTTCATTGTTATTGGCTTTACATGCAATTATGAAAATGTCATTATCGATTTTTTCTTTGTTTTGTTTAATTAATTTTTTGCTTTTTTTAATTGTCTAAATTTGTCTTGTATATTTTATTTGAATCCCTAAATTGTATTTGGAATCTAATTTTTGCATTTTGTTGTAGAATGTGTGCAATAATTTTTGGTTACCAAGGCCAATATCATGAGATTAGCTTATGGAATTGATAATGGGACTTAAAAGGATTTAAGGATTTATTGTTGAAACTTGAGTCCCTCGACAGTTGCTACAAACCAAAAAAGTGAACAGCTAACTCCGACAATGCCGAAGCTTTACATTCTTCACAAAGAGTCAATCATCAGTGAATTATATATAAAAATAAGACACCAGACATGTAGATGTATATATAAGAATCGAATGCCCGTAGACCCGTTGCAAAGAACTCAATACGAATACGAATATATATAATATATAGAAATGTGCTCGTCTAGCTTTACATTTTCAGATTGAAATACAAATAAATTCGAATAAACATTTAGAGCGCTTTTTTGAAAAAAGTATTGCATATATGTGTACGTATTTATACATTAGTAGTATATCGTAAAAGTGCTGAATAAATAATCCAGCCAACGAACCAACGAACCAACGAAATTGAACGGCAACTCACATAGCAAATAACAATTTTCTCTTTATACATATATATTTTTTTTGTTTTGAATATCTTAACGCATTTTATTTTAACATATATTCAAGTGTTTGTTTTTCTCTAGTTTGTGGGCGGGTGTGTATAATGTACATACACACATACATATTGTCGATTGTATGTGTGCACTTGTGTCTGGGTGTATGCGTGTGTGTGTGTGTGATTAGGTATCGACGAAAAGCCCGTCTCAGCTTTGCCTATAAAAACGAACGCATTCGGCCCCCATAAAATATGCAATACTTCCAGCGTAATTTACTTCTGTAACCCTTCGCAATCGACGAGCTTTTAGCTTATGAGGTTCCATTAATTTCACTTTTCCTTCAATAATGTTTATATATATATATATGTATGTATATGATCTATTTTATAATGTGTTCCTTTGAGTGTATCAAAATAGAGAGCCATTAGTTTGTTTTATATTTGTTTTCAGAGTTCTGTTAAAAGCCGTTAGAAGGTTTACTTTAAAATGGACGTTTTATAGATAGATAATGATTAGACTTTGAGCAGAAAGTAGCGGCAAGTACTTGAAGTATTCGGTATGCCAAAAGCATAATTCGGAGTTGAGAGTTGTTCAGGGGTGCATTAAATGTGAGTGTGTGTGTGTGCATTAATTCGAATTTTAAACATTACATAGAGTTTTGGCAGTATATATCGAATATCGGCTTATAAAAAACATTCGTTGAAACATCTTAAACTATTAGTTAAGGTAGTCTGCAATGGAATTCGTGTTAAACAGTATTTCGAAAGATAAACGAAACTATCGACTGGGTTAGTCGTGACACAAACCTTCACTTGAGATCAGCTCGAATTCAAAGGCATTCAAAGTATTTAGTATGTTAAAATATTTGTTACACATAATAACGGAAAAGCAATGACAACACGTTTCCGTATGCATTTCATTGTAAATCTTTAAATATTTCATGAATCCAAACTCAGCATTCGCTCCATTGTGGTAGGCACAACACACATCTACAAATGCAAATCGTATGCAAAGTGCGATCACAAACTCTTCCTATGTAAAAATATATACGAAGAAGTCGGACGGCTGTTGCACAATTTGCATTTGTTGCAATGTTGTTGCCCTATCTTTCATCTGTTTGAGTGTGTGAGTGTTTTCTGTAGTTATTGCAAAACATCAGTTAATTTAATTTCGACTTCTGTTTGTTGGTTTTGCTTTGCTTCGATGCACTTTTATTCATTTAATTAATTCATTTTATTCATGTATATTTATTTTTTATTGCAAGACCTTTACTGTTTGCACTTGCTGTTAAACTTTTTACATTGTCTGTCATTTAGTTGGTTTCATTTACATTTGCAACTTAAACGCTTTATTCAAACATATATTGAACTTTTAATTATCCGATTACAGTTTTTCTGTTAATTAACGCTAAAGTGTGACTTTTAATTGGGCTGGCATGTGGTTGGGTAGAATGTCCTTCAAATTGTCCTGCATATGGGGTGGGGTGGGGTGTGGAAGTGTCAGTGTGTGTGGTTTTCCTGCTTACATTTTACACATATAAAATAAAACTTAACTAACGGGCACTGTTGTTGTTGCTTGGTGTTTGTTGGTGTTTGAGGGCTGTTTGTCGCTACAGTAGAGCTAAGCTTTGCAGTTGTTGTTGTCATACACTTGGTGTTTGCTTTTGTTGTTGCTGTAGTTGTTGTTGTTTGTAATATACTTTATTCTTCTTTTAAGTTAGTTTTGTAAATTTTTGTATGCATTTCCTTTTATTAAATCATTCAGTTGCTTCTCTTTGTGGTTTTTGTTATCATAGTTTTTGTGTTCTGTTTTTACATGTACATATCTAAAATTTTCTAATAATTTAATCACCATCCGCACGCATGCCCCGGACGGAGCCCACCTGGCGCGACTTATCCAGCTCTTCTTTAACCTCATCTTCGATAGCGCGTATATCATCCATTGTTAGACCGTACCAGCGATCAGTTGAACAGAAAACTTGACTGTAATATAATTAAATATTGTTATTTTTATATGCGTTTTAATTGGAGTTCTGCATTTCACTGCTTACCGATGGAAGTTTGTGAAGAGACGCCGCTCGGCTTTTTGAATAAAATTCTCTACTCTTGTCTGCAGGCCAAACCACTTAAATTCGCACGTGACCAGCTTGTAGCAAGTCATGACAGGATCCACGCGCTTTTTCCAGTCCGGTCCTGACAAAGGACCACGCCCAGTTTTCTTTGACTGGTAGCTACATCACAGAAAGGTACAATTGATAAGTTAAGTGGATATATGTATTCATATGGGTAATTAAACGATATGTCTAGTAGAGCTGGCAGTTGATCCAAATTGTATAAACCAAAAGGCAGGATATAAAAAATTATTCAATTTCAGTTGTATATCTTACTTGTGGCTAGCAACATTCATATGATAAACATAAGATTAAGTTTCACACACTTTAACCCATGCGTATCGATTAAAAGGTGGCCAATGTTAAGAATTCTGTTTTAAAGCTCAACTTTCAGATACAAAACCAATAACTATAGAAAATTTTTGGCACTTACGTGGTTGGATCCTCTTCGGGCTTGTAGTCCGCAGGCAGGATCGGATCATTGGCAATATCAATGTGGACCACCTCACGTACTTTCAGCTTTTCTGGCGATAGTTCATGCACCTGTAAGCACAATGTTCATAATATATGTGTTAAAAAACTCAAGATCAGGATCAGAGCACATTGAAACGTTTAAGATTACAATAAAAAGTTAGTAGCAAGCGGCTAATGCTTCGTACATGCTCATATAACGAATTTTGGAGAATCTTTAAACTAGAGAACATAATGATTAAAGTAAGACATATATGGAAATGTAAAATGAAATGAAAGTTAATACCCAAAGCACTCACATTATTCATATCGCCACAATCTTCGGGAAAATGTAATGAATCTACATGTACAAAAAAGTTTTGATTCATATAGCGGGGATTCTAATGACAAACAGCCAAATAATAAACAAAATGCACACACAAAAAACGCACCAGATGAATTTTGAATTGAAATTCCATAATCAAAAATTTTGCAATGTAAAATTATGAATTTAAGAGACAGTTTTTAATTTGGTTTTACAAATATTGTTAGTATTTATGCGCATTTATAGTGTAAATATTGGAAGAAAAAGAAAGAAACACACGAATTAGTTAAACACTGAATACAAATTTCACTTACATTCTCTGAGTCTCCCGAATTGCCGACGTGCAACGTCTCGATCGTTATTTTGAATGCATCTTTCATGAATTTGGGGTTCTAGAAGAGGCCACATGCAATCAAATGTAGTTTAGTAAATACATGCTCTGACAGTCCGTATATATATACTTAGCAAATATTTAATATCTTAGGAATTTATCTTATTTAAACCTTTCACTTACACATATTTCATATTTTTTGTAAATTTAATAAGCCTGTCCGCTTAATTTAAATTTAAATAAGAAACGTTTTTTATTTAAAGCCTGACTAAATGAATAATAGTATATATAACAGATTTTCGATTTATGAAAGGAAACTAACCATTCCATTGCAAAAATTTACAAATTTAAATCAAAGAAAAGTGAAACAAGGCAGAAATTATAGTTATCCAACTCCCAAGCAAGGAATTGATTCGAACCACGTTTGGTATATGAAATAGGGCGCCTTTACCTCAACCCATTTCGTAGTTTTAAACAAACGACTTTCATTTATTTATCGAATGGCTTTGCATATTGCATAAGATTACAGAGTTTTCGCATTGACGAAAAGTTTTCCCATTGAATATATTTACCGTAATAATTGTTCGACAATAAGGATAAGCATTCCATGCTTCCTCGTGTATCTCCAGCGATCCCTTGGGCGCCAATAGTCTTATGTACGCTGGAACTTTTGATTGCAGATGGTAGATCTTATATGTATACTGACCGGAATTATATTTGCCGCCTATAAAACGGTAAAGGAGGATGGAAACGAGGATAAGTTAAATAACGACACGAAAATGTGAAATTGTTATATGACAAGCTGCTTACCCAACAATGGAAAATTGTCGAAGGGTTCGTTTTTTAATACCTCAATTCCCTCGCCGCCGCCCGTGTTCTCCTTTGACGCCTCCGCAACCGCGTATAATTGTGCTATTTGGTACTGTGGAGTAAAGTGAAAAAGAATGTTGCCTCATAAATAGCGAGCGAGGTGCTGAATAATTCTTTCTCTTACCTCTTCCACGGTTAATGGCAAAGTCACGCGGCTGCAATGAGAAAATGAGAAAGAGAGAGAGGAGGGGTGAGAGAACGAATGAAGCGAGGTATTTTTAATTAATTAAATTTAATATGTACAATGTATTTAATTAAATCTAGGCCAAAGGAACGGCAAGCAGATAAGTTTCGTTAGGCTGGAAAATGAATTTCCAGAGACGACCTAAAGTATGCAACACTTTAAGTTCAAATAAGCGATGCCTTAAACACACACACACACTAGCACAAGTGTAAGCGAGATAGAAAAAGTTAGTGGGGTCTTATTCAAAACATAATTGCGACGGCCTTGAAACTTATTCGCATGGGCTTTAGTTTGTTGCGGCATGTGGGATAACCTAAATTGAAAAATTTTACTGCCTCAAAGACGCCACACTTCTTGTGTTTGTTTTCCTAAGCAACTTTTGTATACCCTTTCAATCAATAAGTTCATAACGTTTAAGAAGACTTAACTAAAAAAACTTAACGTTAGAAACTTATTGATTAAAATTACAGCATTTTTCAATCTGTTAATAAGCATATTTCAAGGTATATGTATTTCATACAGTGAAACATATCATAGCGATAATAAATAAAAATAAGGCCTTAGCATGAAGCCTGTTTTAAATGTGCAAATATGCCTTATCTATATGTATACCAAAATAAATTGATGGGAATGAATGGGAATTCCGTATTGTTATAGATTATATTTTTATAATATTATGTTTTTTCAACTTAGCAGTATTGCAAACTTGTTTCAATAGCCGTTTGACCCGCTTGAAGGCAAAACTTTTTGGCTAGGAAATAAAAAGCGAATTCGCAGGTTTTGCTTCTCAGTCGTGACGTAAGCTCTTGATGCACCCATTAAACTGGCCGAGGTGCAAAACTTGGCCCATAAAACTGACGCAGTCAAGTTTCTCATTTAGCCACGTTTTATGAGCCGTCGTCACTTTTTTTTTTTTGTTTTTTTGTTGTTTTTTTTTTGCTTTTTTCGTTGTCGCAATCAAGTTGGCAAAGCTGAGTAACAATATGAGAGCTTGGAATCAGGAACAATGAGAATTTGCAGGCTGATGTCGGGGACTCTCTAGTTTCTGCCTCTCAGAGGTGACTTCCAGTAGCAATTAACCTTTTGCCATTGTTGACACGTGTAATGATGTGTTGCTAATTGGCTGCCTAATCGGGCCACATCGGGGGCTGTGCGGGCGTGGCGCTGTCTTATTGGACTCTAGCGTGTCACTTAACCTCCGCCGAGTGATGAGTCCGGGCCAACAGTTGACTCGGCTGCAACTAAATAAGGTTAAAGTTCGCCCAGCTTGACAACACTGAATGGGATCGACCCGATGCTTGAGTGTGCTTTTGGATGGGGGCAATTTATATACAAACTGTGCAAATTGAGTTATTTACACTTAATTTAGTGTGCAAAACGTTTCATCCTTAAGCTGTGGCTGAACCAAGCTTTTCGTAGAAAATATAAAACTTTAATGTTGCAGTTGAACTGAGATTATTAAGAAAATTATTTAGTTTATTAACATGTTTTAACTTAACAGGTGTTTGGACTCTAAAATGTTACTAACTTTAAGATAAATAGTCAATTAATTTTTATTTCAGCTAGTTACAATGTGCCTTTAAAGGCATTTTCAATTTTATATTTTTTCTGATATTTTTATGGGACGGACTGCAAACAGAATTCGAATTGAACAGCCCGCAATTTCAATTTATTTTTGCTGATCTCAACTCAAGACCAACGCAAATATATAATATTTTGCCATATTGATAGTTTTTTTTTTTTTTTTTTATTAATTGCAACAATTACTTTCTTGATATGCTAATATGCACACTTGGAAAGCAATTACACAAAAACTTTCCGCCTACTTAGACAAATTTCAACAAAATCTTACATTTTCCGTTTCGTTTGTCAGTTGAATCAGTTGCCGTTAAATCAATTCAAATTGGAAAAGTTTTAGATAAAGTAATGTTGCTCATAAAGAGTCGTCGCTGTCGCTTTACTCAAAGTTTCTTGCGAAACGGCAAGAACTTGCCTCAAAGTAACGCAAGAATAACAACAACAAGCGCCGAGGAATGACTGCGGCAAATTTGGTGCCAATAAGATAAGTAAATAACTTTTCGGAGGAGGGTCTTAAGTAAGTGGGTCAAAAATCAAATGGTAGGAGATCAAACGAATTGTGTATGAAACTTGTGAAGCAAAGCGAATCGACAATAAACATGGAGAAGAAAAGGCAAGAACTGAGGAATTATATAGTATAGAAAGCTATCAAAAAATTATGCAGACTGCGGAAGGCTGGGGAAGTACCGTACTTTAGTATTTTATCGGACACACATGAAGAAATTTAACAAATGAAAGAGAGAGAATGCTTTCATATAAAAGAGGCAAAACAAGTGGGAGGCACTTTAGAAATTGCTGCGATGTGCTTCAACTGTGATGAGTGCGTGGACCGTCGAAAGGGATGAAGGAGGGGTCGAGGGGAAACATAACAAACACGAAATATTGAAGAACTCTTAATGAGCCGCACGATTGGATGGTTATGCGAGTGGGGGCTTAGGCAAGGGCGAACCATTGAGCCGAGGTCCGAAACACAAGAGGCATTGTTTTGGCTCTGTTGCCATAATTGAAAATAGAAAGTGAATAGACGACTGCGTATGTGTGTGTGTGTGTCAGTGTGCATTAGTTTGTTCGTTGGTCAGATGAAACATTCTCGGCCAAGGTTCAGCTTGTGTGCGGTCTGTTTGTGGGCCAGAATTCAACTCGCATGGTCTTTAGAGATAGGCCTTTTGATATAATTTATAAAATAAAAGTTGAACTTTAAATTTAATAACATTATATTAAATAGTTAGTTTTAATACAATTTGTATTCATCTTAACCAATTAAAAAAAATACACAACGTTTAAAGTGTAACAAAGTCCAAATACAGATAACACAAAAAATAAAAATTAATGTAAAAAGGCTTTTAAAAGCATTAAAACTATAATCATAAAACTGAGGCTTTAAGTTCGTACAGTTCAGTTTTGTTGCTCAAAATAATTGCACTTAAACGCTTCTATTATAATAAACCAAATTGTTGTAGTTCACATTTACTGGGTACTCGGAGTTCACACTCCATTGCGCCTCAAATACAAAATACCCAACTAGAAAATTGGAACGCTTTGTTATAATGATTACAAAGTACAATATATACTATAGGCTCCATTAAGAGGTTGGGGAGAAGAAGGGGTGGGCAGCAAACTGTCTGTCGTGTTATCTAATCTGTGGTACCAACCATACACATTCAAATACCGCAATGAAAATCGAACTAAAATACCACACTGTGAATTGTGGCTAAATTGACCTCAACTTGGATATACGTGAACAGTCGTGCAGGCAGAGAGGGCCAGAGGGAGACTGCAGATACGACTTGCTCTAATATGCGGCAATTATTGAAGTCGTATAGTCACGCAAGTCATAAATATGAAAATACAATAATTTGATAGCAAAACTATAAAACTTTAAGAACTACGAAACGAAAAAAACTCTTTCAAAAGCTGAAATCATTTTTCCTTTTTTAAAGCACTTAATTAAATTATTTGTCAATTTTATAAACTCGGCATGTTACATTATTATTGATAATTTTAATCAAAAGGTTAAGAGAAAATTTTAAGTGCCAAAAACTACATTCTATTATTTATTTTCTATATTATATGTGCAGATAAATATCTTAAGTTATAGAAAAAATCATCTTAGACAAAGAATATTATATTGAAATCACATTAGTATCGATTTCAACACGTCTCCATTTGATTACAAGAAATGTTAACACGCTTCACGATAAACATGAATGTTTACAAAAATAAATAGCATAGCATTTAAAAACAAATCAATATGCTTGTAAAGTGTGCAATTTACTACAGATTCAATCCTGTTTTTCATTCAGCTATTTTGCAGCTTGTTGTTTATGTTTCATTGGTTTTGAAAATAAAAATTTCAACGCTCTGGTTAAATGATGAAAAAGTACCCCATTGCGATAAAGCACATAAACATTTCAATGGCCGTTGGCAATCAGAAAAACAAAAGAACTCCAGTGGAACGTGTGCGAATAGTGAACACCCTGTATTCAGCTATGAATAGCTAAATACTAATACATATATATTCATTCATTCAGAACGACAAATGCTGAAGCCTCGAGGCGAGCAATTTACTCTTTAATATGTCAATCACGTGGCCAAACACCAAATTCAAGGCCATAACTCAAAAACCCCAGATTTAAAGTGGTAATTGAGGGTATTATTACCATGGCATAGGCATAGCTATAAGATACCTAGCATTATTTAGCTTTGTTTATTAGCCTTATCTTCTGCTTAATGGGTTCGGAAATATCTGCCATTTATTTGAACAACTTTATTTAACCCGTTGCTTTTATGTACTTTATATTAATGGTTACAGGGTATAACAATACGTTATTGTTTAATTTAAGAGACGACTCTCCGTTCTCTCCGCTGGGCAGCGCTATTAATTAATTACTGATGTGCGGTTAAGAATTGTTTACGCGTGCAGCACTTCAGCATTGTTAAATTTAATGCCGTTGACAGTTTTTCCATTCAGATCGTGATAACAATAACAAAAAGGAGACAAACAGTTCATATATTGCTTACTTTTCAAATAGCCACATCAAAGCTCCACCTTTCACGCCCCCTGTTCCTCCTCCCCCGTACCCAAAGAATTTCATTAACGACAGCTTTTTATTGTCGCCAGCGGCATCGTAGTTTATACAAAAAATTTGTTTAGGTTTTTGTATTCGGTTTTTAGCTTTTGGCACCTTTTGCGTAAGTGTTTATTTTGCAAAATGGTTCTTTGACCTGTAAAAAGCTTTCGAATCAAATTGCGTTTATATGAATTTAACACAAAAAGATTGGAAGCACTTTAAATTGAATCTATCAAGTTGCGATTTTCATAATAAAAATCTGTCATTTTCCACACAAACATTAAAAAAAGATTAACCAGAGTATCTAATAAAATGTTGTATAACAAACAGATTGAATAAATTGTGTTGTCGATATCTACATTTTTTCGGTAATAAATTTGTTTTAGCCATATATATATATACATAAGCTCTAATTGGCGTGTGGTACATTTTTGTAACACAATTCAACCTTACAAAACATATAGCCCAGTTATTACTCTAATTTTTTTACCCCCCAATTGTCCCACAAAGTCAAATTAATTATAAATTTAACAGTTTTATTTTTGGCTATTTCCGCTCGTTAATGAAGAGTATCGGCGAACAAGGCCAGATGGCCGGAGACTTGGCTAACGTGAGCCACCTGCAAATGAGAAATTGCATTCGAGTCGAGTAGTTGATGTGTCAACCCGAATCGACTTACACTGAATAAAAGTTTAAATATTTTACTAAAGTCTATATGAGTTGCCTTGATTATTAATATATTTGTTAGAAAAATGTACCAAATTGTTTCGATTTATTTAATAAAGAAATTTAATTAACATTAAGGTATTCTATGCATGAAAACCTACAAAGAAATATAAACATATGTACATATATGTATTTGTACGCTTATCCAAAAACGTGTGTACGTATATAATATACAAATAAATATTAATGCCTTTCATGTGTCTATATAGATAAGGGGTAAAATCATCATCTAGGTAGGCATATATGTGTATCCGGTTGCCTCATAGTATAAATATATTATATTCGTACAATCGCTATTCGGTACATTTAAATCGTCTAAGTAATACGTTAAATAGCCCTCAGGGCAATTAATAGCGCATACATCAGGTATTTGAACGACGGTCGTTAGTGCGAGAGAGATAGTAAATGGCAGACACACACACACACATACGAAGGAATCTAGTAAGAACATGCGACGACGTTATCAGTATTGCCAACTTGTTTGATTAAAATGTTTCTGTTACTGGCGCTGATAACGCAGCTGGAAAACCGGCGCGAAAAGTTGCACAAGAAGTAAAGCCGAAAAAGAGAAGAGAGATATACTCGTAGAGAGAAATAGAGAGCTTGGCAGCGTCGAAGAGAGCATTTTGTCTGGCAAAAATGAGTCACACAAAAGACATTGAAAACTTTACGACAATCACAAAATCAGCAACTGTTGTTAACGTGGCAAAGCTGATTTTCGTATGCTTCTATATTTTAGCGCCATATGCAAATAAAAAAATAGATAATACGTAAAAATTTCTTTATTTGACTAAAAATCAAATAGTCGAAGTTGGCGTTGCCACTCATTACGTCATCGGCGAAGTCATGTAAACAACAAGTAATACCAATTTAAAAATAAGTGGAATGTTAAATATATTCTAGTAGATAAGAATATTTCTAGAACATGCAAGGGCTAGAAATGTATTGAACAATTTAAAGAAAACAAAGTTAAAGTAGAAAGTTAATAAATTTAAGCAATTGTTGAAAGGTTGGCAACGCGACTCAAGTAACGAATGAGAGCGAGAGAGTGGCGCGAGTGCGTCGCAGCTGAGAACAAATGAGCGTAAAATCGATTTATCACAATCATCGGTTTGTACCCGCTTTGCATTTTAGCTAGACCAACAAACAGAAAAATAATTAATAAATAAGAATACACTTACAATTCTTTGATCTGCATTTTCCCAAATGTATTGCTCCGTTAATTTACTGCTTGTCAGGTGGCACGCACAGGCGTAACGAATCGGAGAACAGTCGCACAACAGAGAACCACAAAGAAGGAGAGGGGAAATTTTGATTTAGATTTTTTTGATATTGAATGTGTTGCACTTGAATGCAACCTTCACACACATACACACATGCACAAACACACGCGATCACGGGCAAGGATGCATTTTTGCGACTATTTTCAATGACAACAGAAAAATTTGCCTCAGCAAGTTATTTCACTTTTCTTGTATTTTATAATTGGTGAGATATGGTATAGGCGGCGTTTAACTGCCCACTTTTTTTTATAAGTTTTTCTTTTTGTTGTCGGCAAAAAGCACGAGTCATACGGAGTCACACACATTCACACGCCCGCTCTCGCATCCACACTTGCACACACAATCACAGTGCCAATGATGTTTGAAGTAAATTTTGTAAAAAAACACGTACAACTTCTATTGCTAATTGTGGTTGACTGGCGTTTTGTTTACTCGCGGAAACGCTTTTCGTAGCCAGTTTCAGCAGTAATAGTAATTGATTTTTGTACACGACGACCAGACGAAGTGTGACCGAGTATTGATAACGAAAAAATATAGCATTACGATACTTTTTTGAGTGAGTACATATCGATATTTCCATTGTGCTAATATCGATGCATCGCTCTCTATAATCGTATCGGCCGCACGTGTACAACGCAAAACAAAATAAATGCTCGCAAATTGTTAGAACTATAGTGAAATGGGTAAATTGAATGTTACGGTGCTGCGCTATCTCACCAGAGAGGACTTTCGTGTGCTGACAGCCATCGAAATGGGTATGAAGAATCATGAACTGGTGCCGGGTCCCCTGGCTGCCGCAGTTGCCAACCTAAAGTCGGGAGGAGTCCACAAACTACTGAAAGAACTCTGCAAGCACAAATTGGTTGCATATGAGCGTGGCAAGAAGTGTAGGTATATTTTCTTAAATGCTTTTTATTCATAGCTGACAGCTGTGCTTGCAGATGATGGTTATCGCTTAACCAACACAGGTTACGACTACCTTGCGCTAAAGTCACTCACATTGCGCGGCTCTGTAAGTTCCTTTGGAAACCAGATTGGCATTGGCAAGGAGTCAAACATTTATGTAGTTGCTGATGAGGATGGCACACCTATTTGCCTTAAGCTACATCGTCTGGGTCGCACCTGTTTCCGCAATGTAAAAGCAAAGCGCGATTACCATGGACGCCGGCACAAAGCGTCCTGGCTGTATCTATCGCGCATCTCTGCGACCCGTGAGTTTGCCTACATGTCAGCATTGTACGATCGTGGCTTTCCTGTTCCGAAGCCTATTGACTTTAACCGACACTGCGTTCTCATGGAGCTCGTCAATGGTTGGCCCATGTAAGTGGAGAGCGCAATAGATTAATTTATTGTTAATTAATGTTTTTATTTCTGTGCTGCAGGACACAAGTCCATGAGTTACTGGATGCACCACAGGTCTACGATGATCTTATGAATCTGATCGTACGCCTCGGCAACTCGGGAGTTATTCACGGAGATTTCAATGAATTCAATTTGATGGTGACTGATGCCGGCAAGCCTATACTGATTGACTTTCCTCAAATGATGTCAACTTCCCATGAGAATGCTCAATTGTAAGTAACTATTTATTTGAGAGGTTTAATGTTAATAGTTTTTCTTGACCCCTAACAGCTTTTTTGATCGCGATGTCAACTGCGTGCGTGAGATGTTCCGTCGCAAGTTCGGTTACGAAAGCGAGGATTATCCCAAGTTTAGCGATTTGGTGCGTGAAGATGATTTAGACGCAGAAGTGCACTGCACTGGGTACGGATTTACACGAGAAATGGAGCAGGATCTGCTGCAGGAGTACGGCATGATTGAAGAGGATGACGAAGAGGCAGAGGAGGAGGATCAGCTGGCTGACGATGAGCCCCCAACTCTAGTTACTGCTGCTGAAGCTGAAATTGATGAATGTCGCAAGCAATTGGAAAACGAAGTGTCGTACAGCGAGACAAAACCTGTAAAGAAGGAAAACGATGCCATTATACGTTACATTGAATCGTGTACGCAATACTTGGGTAATCTCACCGTTGGTCCTGAGATATCCGATCAGGCTCTAGAGGCAACACCAAAGCTCTTAGATTCTGACCGGGTGATATCTAATCCTATCAAGGAAGCTGTGAACAATGCAGATGATATTGCCACCAATACAAAAGAATTCGCTGAAGTTGCTGAAAAAACACAGTCCATAAGCTCTAATGATTTGGAAACAGATGACATGCCGGAGTTGGTTGGCCTCGACCCCAATTCGCGGATGTATCGTCTCAAGATGGTCGAACAGATGCTGAACGATGCACGCAGCCAGCGATCATTCTCTACTACAGCCAGTACGATAGCTCCATCAGTGATCACAGATCGCATACGTCGCAACATGGACATAAAGGAGAAGCGTGACCAGCGCAAACGTTGTGTAGCCAAAGGAGAGGCGAGTGCCGTGCATCGCCATCGTAAGGAAAACAAAGATGTGGTCAAAGAGTATGCGGGCTGGGATTTTTAGATTATTTATTTGTTAAACCAATGTATATAAATATAAAAAATTATCAATGGTTTTAACTATAATATAGCAAGTATTCTTAAATATTCGTTTCTTATTTAAAAAGCGCAATAGAAAAACAAATTTTTGTATTCGGTATTAAAAATAAGAAAGATTTTTATTCTTTCAAGTATAATCTTAACTCAACAAATCCAATATGCCGCAGCGATCAAGTTCTGGTAACCATTTTTTAATATTATCCTGAAGCCTCTTGTTTTTGTATATTTCCTTTCTAAAATTTCGACCCCGTTGATCATTAAAAATGAGACTATTAATCGGGGACATCGGTGATCAATATGGCTTGGCTAATTAGAGAAAAAGTTACATCAAAAGGGTTCGAAGAAACATTTTCAGTAAATTGCACTCATTAAACCTTTCTTTTATCCACTTAAAAATATTCATCTCCCCATTTACAACACCAACTACCTTAGTGTGTATATAGCCCCCAAAGCTTAATTCATGAAGGGTATCTACAAGCACTTCGTGATCTCAGCTTGAAGTGATGTGTTGAACAAAAACAAAAGAGATTTACAGCAGGCGAGCTCCACGAAGAAAAAAAGAAAGTCTATCAGCAACATATCCAGCTCATTTTGATCAGTTTCTTTCTTTAGCATTATATTATTTAACCACATATTGCCGTGGTGTTGAACTCGTTCTCCTGTGGATCGCACTTTCTGTGTACTCCATCACATTCTTTAAAGCTTCCTTATCTTCTTATGGATGGGTTCCAGCTGTGGACACTGACGACTCGGGAGGCATGACTCATTTATGGTCCAGCAGCCGCAGCGATTCAGATAGTTTACATAATCAATAGTGTTATGGCAATCTTAAAGCAGATAGATCTGACAACTGTCTCCTAATGTGTAGCTCATATTTAAAATACTTACACATACATATATAACTACATACATACATATGTATATAGCCTATATTATCATTTAAATACAATACCTAGTCAGTATTTGTACAGAGCATCTACCTTGTTTTGACACACGCATAGGAATACTGATTCTAGAACTAACTTACATATCAGAATCTTCTTGTTTAATTTTCAATTCTCCCAACAACCGGCTTCTAATTAAATCCGACAAGACTTTGCAAATTAGGTGAAAATAAAATCGTTCGCTTACTGAGATAGATGCGTCCTAAGTATACATCTAGAACATCTGTATTTATTATATTTCTTAATGTGATGAAATTGGGTTTCTGTAGATAGGAAAGTTAAGATAAGACATATGATATTGCAAATATAATATAATATATGTTTATAATAATAATAAACCAATATTTTCTTTTTTTTTGTTTTATTATATTTTATATTGGTTAAAATGTAGTCAGCGGATTCTGGCATATTCAATATTATTTACATAAAACTGGAAGGAAAGAAAGGACATACAATGATTCTAGTTGGGTATACAATTTTTCAATTAAGCTTTTTGATTTTCTCTCGTCTGAAATAAGACTTATGTCATTAAAAACCTACAAATAAGAGATAATAAGTTTGTTTAAAAACTTAAAAAATTTTCGCTTTGTGGAAAGACAACATGAAGTGATTATAATACCTATTTTACTTAATAGGGACGTAAAAGCAAGCAATGATTTTTTTTTATTTAAGACAGGTGAATTCTATTTGCCCGGACTAAGGCAATATTACGTCCATAAAATTATCTGAAATTCATATCACGATCACAGTTAAGTATATAAATTTATATTTGAATATTAAAGAGTAAACTTTGTTATAATGCAAGTAATGCACTGCTGTTGAGATAAGTTCTCTAATTGAGTCTGGAATTTCCTAAGGTTTCCAAACTAGATTTGAATTCTAGGCTGTTTTGTAGATATTGTGTTCTCCCAAGGTTTCCTGCTGCCAGAAACAACAAATGAAGTATGTATATGTATGTGTATATATCAAATTAGTTTTATTTAATCCAGATAAACTTAATTATTATTTGATTTTAATTTTTTTATAACTACGCTACATAAACATATATAATTATATTTATGTATGTATATAAAAATATAACATTACAATTTAAGTATTCATTAAATTTAATCCAACAGGCCGCACTGATCGAATTCAGGCAACCAATTTTTCAGATTATTTTGAAGCCTCTTGTTATCGAACATTCTCTTTCTAAAATTTCGGCCCCTTTCATCATCCATCATGAGAGCATTGAAGTCCGCATCTTTAGTGTCTTCGTTGATCAATATGGCTTGGGAGGTCAGAGAATAGGTAACAGCTAAAGAGATCGAAAAAATATTTTCTCTAAATTTCATTCATTAAACTTTGTTCTATTCACTCACCCAAAATTTTACCCCTTTCCAATTGCAAGACCAGCTGCCTAAGCGTCGGTATATAACCCCCAAACTTCAATTCACGAAGAGTCTCAACAAGAACTTTATGATAGTATTGGATCAAGGAGTTAAGCTGGTTGTTCCAAATATCCGCCTGGAGTGAGGTGCTGAAGAAATAAAACAGATCTACGGCAGGCGAACCCCAGGCAGAAAACTGGAAGTCGATAAGAAGCGAGTCCAACTCATTCAGATCAATGTTTCTTCTCAGCATTATATTATTTATCCACAAATCGCCGTGAGTTAAAGTGTTGAACTCGTTCTCCTGTGGATCGTAAGCACTTTCCGAGTACTCCATCACATGCTTTTGGAGGTTCCTCAACTTCTTCTCATAGACGCTGCCCAGCTCAGGACATTGTCCGGCAAAGTCTGCAGCCACGCCAATTAGGCTCTGAAAAATTGGCTCAAAGCCGCGAGTGTGTCGATTGAATATACCATGATCCAGCTTGGTCAGAAGGCCCGGCTGGCGTTCATTCAACACTGATGATGAGGCATGCATCTTGGCCAGCTTTCGGAGTACCAGCTTTGTATGCTCCAAATCAAAGCCTGCCAAACGATCACCCACTACATAATTGGATACAGCGAGGTCTTCGAAGATAATGGCTGAGTATTCGTAGTCCACATGAACTGTATTGGCAAACAGCTTATCCGCATGTCCAGTTTCGGCCAACAGGTTGGTCAGCTGTGGCAGGATCTTGTCGTACATTACCATTTCAGTTACACTTGCTTGGTATCCGGCAAGGGTGTCGGATATATCAGAATCGTTTTCATATGTGGTTTTCACAATGTAGAACTCCGTTTCGGCTTGTTTCGAACCACTTCGCACATAGTCCACCTTAATTCTGGTCATAATACTGGAATAATTGTCACCCTTGGCTGTTGCGGGCTTGATAGTCAAATCCCTAATGATCAACTCCTCATCCTTTTTGTACCGACGAAGAATAGATTGCACATAAGACACGGTCAACCACTGCGGAGCAGGATGAAAGTTGGCCTCCTCTTGGCTGCCGTTGCTGTTGCCGTTCTGTACTTCCACCATGTTTAGTTGAATATCCCGCAGCGACTCGAGCATCACTCGCAATTTATAGTTCAGCAGCCTCATCAATCTCGAGAGTTTACATATGTACGTATAATCCGGCGTTATCGTAGTCGTAAAGCACTCTAAGCTAGACTATTACCTATGTGCTGTTGACATAGTGTCTTTCCCTCTAGAAACAGAATTCTGTTTACATATAGAGGATTACTATATAGGTAGGCTATAATATCTATTAGCTACAATCTGCACTTTCGTTTTGCACAGTCATGAGAGAACAAAAAAGAGTACTATTTGCATATGTTACGTCTGGAATAGATTTTATTTGTTGTATATATATGTATATTAAATATATATCATATAAAAGTGTGGCCTCTATAAATTATTCACATGTGCGACTGCTTCATCTGTTTTACAGCTCATAAAGCCTAGAACCTATTTGCATAGAAGAGCCAGACTATATATCGCATTTTTAGACTCACTTGTTAGCCTAGCGTACTTCCTACCTTATCAATGGACATTAAGATTTTTCATGCCGCGTATTTTACGTCACACGCCATTCGGTTTATATATGTTTAAATAATTCATGACGTGGCATTTAATCACATTTTTTATAAAAACCGCAGCACGCTTTTATTTTTGTTTTTGCAGGCTTCAGAAAATTCTGAAATTAATGTCATTCCTTTGACAGAGTGAAAACCATTTATAATAAATTTTAAGCTCGAATTCAAGACTATGAAACTATTATTGAATATAATGAATAGAATGCAAACATGTTAGAAATTTAAATTGAAATACAACTTATATATTAAGCTTAGTTAACCAAACTATTTTGTTAAGTATGTTTCTTAGATAATTATATAAATAAAACATTTATACAAAAATTAGACATACACGCTAATGGACCCAGTTCAATATTAAATATTTCTCTAGTATGTCCTCAAGAGTTATCAGCTGAATTCCTTCACGTAGGAGACGGAAGACTGTGAATCTGTGGAGATGGTCAACAATGTTACACATAGAATATTTCGTTGGTCTAGAAATTAAACTGTGAAAATCATACATATTATTTTTTAAAATTGAGACTGAGACCACAAAACCAATATACTCTTTTTTTTCTTTGTGAACTGAGCATAATAATTTTTTTAACGCCTTTGAAAAAGGAAAAACTACTTCTAAATTTTATATTTAAAATTTAAATAAAATTCTTCGTAAGGGAATTGGTAGTTGGAATTAGTATATAAATACCAAAATCAACAGTATTATTGTATAAATTCCTTTAGTTTCTTACAGAGACAATGAAATTAAGTGTATTAAGCATATTTGATAAGAAGAAATTACAGATCAGTTACAAAACAGATATATTAAGAAGTTAACGAATACAAATATTCTTATAGATTATACACAAATAAGAGTTAATCACTTATATAAATGTTTATTGACGAACTAAACTAACGAATTCTGCTAACAATTTGTTATTTCATTGGTTTCAATTCATTATACCTTTTTTCAATTTACTTTACTTTACTTTATAACCTCCTTTGCTCCATCTCATAGATGGGGCCCACCTCCGGACACTGTCCGACATAGTCTCAAACATTGGCTTAAAGCCGCGAGTATGTCGATTGAAAATACTACGATTCGGTTTGCTCAGAAAGCCAGGATTGCGCTAATTGAAAACGGATACGGTGGCATGCATCTTGTCCAGCTTTCGAATCACAAGTTTTGAATGGATCAAATCAAAGCCTGTCAAACGATCCCCCAGTAATACTGCTGAGCAGGATGAATGTTTTGTTCTCCTTGATTTTCATTGCTATTGCTGTTCAGTGTTTCCATCACATTACATTGGATATCCTTCAACGACTTGAGAGGCCTTCCCAATATATACTATTCCAGATACGTGTATATATATAAAAAAAAAAAGAAGCGTTATCAAAGGCGTACATTGGCCACTGCTAGATTATTTCTTATGTGTTGGTGGCATACCGCATTTCATTGTTGAATATGAAGTGCACATACTTAAAAAAAATTCTAATATATATTAGTTGCAATCATCATATTCACAATCATAGGAGAATAAAGTAATATTCTATTGATTTCATAACTTGTATAATGTTCAAAACTGTACACATAGATTACGATAAGTGTGACCTCTATAAATTATTACATTTGCGACTTTCTTCAGATTTTTTAAGGAATAGAATCTATATTTTTACAAAGGAAGCAGATGATTCACTTACATTATCAACGGGCCTTAAGATTGTTTCATGACTCTTACCCCTGACAAGCATATAATATGTGCTGCACATTTTTAATTGTGTCTAATTTATTTTTCGTTTTCAATCTTAGTCTATTAAAATGTCGTAATATAAAACCCACCGTAAGAAAAGCCAGAAAACAAAAGTCGGGTATGCCCTATTGGTAGATACCCTAACCATCACACTGTGTTGCTTATTTTTTAATACAGCACACACACATACATTAACATAGGCTACGAAACTTACTTTCAAAAAGTTAATTTTTTTTTGGTCTTAAAGAAATTTTTAGGAATATGTTTACGCCCCTAAAATATGTTCATCTTCCAAATCGAAACTTTCTTTTCTTTTTAAAAGTTAATTTCTTTCCCACGGGGAAGATACCCACAATCTGAAATATTCAATATTAAGATACATAGATAGATATGCGTAGATATATTGATCTTTGCTGCGAAATTTTACAAATCAGTAAGTGAAGTACTAATAAAATATATATTGTAATTCAACAAATGATGATAAAAATCAAAAGCATATCATAATAAAATTTATTATTTTAAACTCTAAGCATATTAGATAATTATATTTGAAATTGTTCAACGGCAAAAGAAGACAATAAAATTAAATGCTAAGTTTGAATTTTTTGCGGTTAGGCTACATGTTACAAAAAAGAAAAAAATTTCCAGACTAGCTGGAAAATTATGCTATAAAAAGTTAAAAAAAATAAAAATTTAATATAATGGATCCAGCAGACCGGAACGATCGAATTCTGGTAGAGATTTATTAATAATATCCAGAAACCCCTTGTTGCTGTACATTGCCTTTCGAAGTCTTCGACCCCGTTCATCGTGCAGCATGATTCCGTTGAAATCCGCATCTTTTGTCTCTTTATTGAGCATTATGGCCTGGCAGACAAGAGATGCGGTGACAGCTAGAAACGAATAAATAGTTCCATTAAGTATCCAGTTTTTATGTATCGTTATCATTTACTCACCCATAATTTTTCCCCTTTCCAGCTGCAACACCAGCTGCCGAAGCGTGGGTATATAGCCCCCAAAATTCAATTCATGCAGGGTATCAACCAGTACTTTGTGATAGTATTGGATCAAGAAGCTCCGGTGGTTGTCCCGAACATCAGTTTGAAGGGAGGTATTGAAGAAATAATATATATCTACTGCCGGCGAAGCCCAGGCAGACAATTGGAGGTCAATCAGAAGCAAGTCCCGATCATGTTGATCCGTTTTGTGCCTCAGCATCATATTGTTTGTCCACAAATCGCCGTGAGTTAACGTGTTGTAGTCGTTCTCCTGTACATCGTAAACGTTTTCCGTGTACTCCATCACATGCTTTTGGAGGTGCCTCAGCTTCTCTTCATAGATGGGTCCCAGCTCTGGACACTGTGCGGCATAGTTTGCGGCTTCGCCCACAAGATTCTCAAACATTGGCGTGAAGCCTCGTGTATGACGATTGAACATGCCATGATCGAGTTTGGTCAGAAGGCCTGGGTTGCGTTCATTGAACACGGATGCGGTGGCATGCATCTTGGCCAGCTTTCGGAGCACCAACTTTGAATGCTCCAAATCAAAGCCATTGAATCGATCGCCCAGCACAAAGTTGGACACAACCAGATCTTCAAAGATAATCGCCGAGTGATCGTAATCCACATGAAGTGTGTTGGCGAAAAGCTTCTCCGGCTGTTTAGTTTCCTCCAGAAGGGCAGTCAGGCGTGGCAAGATCTTGTCATACATAACCATTTCTGTGTGGCTGGCTTGGTAGCCCTCTAAGATGTTGGATATGAACGGGTCATTTTCATGTGTAGCTTTCGCAATAAAGAACTCCGTCTCAGATTCCGTGGCGCCTTTCGGTTTATATTCCACCTTAATCCGGGTCATAATACTGCCATAGTTATCGCCTTTAGCCGAAGCGGGCGTGATGGTTAGGTTCGTAATGTTTAGCTCCTCATCGTGTTTATAACGACGCAGAATGCTTTCCACATAATCCTTCGTCAGCCACTCCGGAGAAGGATGAAAGTTACCCTCATCTTTGCTGCCTTTGCTGTTCTGTTCTGCCATAGCGTTTAACCGAAATTGCCGCAAAGAGTCGCATAACTGTCGTTATTTATAGTGAGACGACAACCCAATGTTTACATTTGTATGTATGTGTGTGTAGTTATAATCAATCGCTATCGTAAATGTAGTAGAACATTCTAAAGGTGAATTACACAAATGTAGGTAATTCCAAACACTGTGAGACGATAAGTCTATCCACTTGCATAAGATAATAGTTTAAGTGTGCTACATTATCTACTAGATGGAATCTTCATTGCCATTTTACATTCCCATCATATAAAAAATACGATTTTTATTATTATTACTAGAATTTATATTTTTATTTTATTTTTTTATAATTCCGCAGGATTATTTCTGAACCGTTTTATTTTTGATCAAAATACTTTCCCTCTAGCAAACTGTACGCACTTGCTTTGGTTTCTGATCTGTGAATGAAGTTATGTGCGAGGTGCAGAACGATTGTGCTACTTGAGCAGTGAACAGGTGCGATAAGTCGATAGTTAGTTTAAGTTGGTATATGAGAACCCGTAGGTAGTTTAGTCACGAATAGCTTAATGGTATTGCGCGCGTATTTCAAATATGGAATCGAAGAACAATTTCATTTAACGTTTATCGAAACCATCTAATATGAATAAATTGGGTTTTTACGATAATAAAATTTTGAAATTGTTGAGTAAAAAGAAAAATGATATTTATTCATTAGTTACTAATCCAATTCCAATTTTGTTTTTACATATCCTTAAAGTAACCCAAATTACTCATACGTTCCAATAGGTATTCCACCTCTTCTTGGTAATCCTTATCCTTGTACATGCTAGTCCGTCGCCGGAATGGATCAATGGCGTTCTTCCGGGAAGCTATTTGCAAAGGCAGGAATGTCGTCAGCAACAGAAGCTCTAAATCGGATTATATTAAAAAAGGTGGAACTTAATTTTAAATACTGCATACCATTGTGCCTTTTATCGAACATTTGGGCTTGGAACTCTTCAAAAGTAGGACCTCTTCCTTGGTAGCCTATCTTTGCTAACGTATTCGAAAATATTTGTAAATAGTATTTAATTAGTTCATCGCGTCGCTGTCCACGTTCTTCAGCAGAAAACAGCATGTACATCGCATAGAGAAAATCATTTACCATAGGTCCTACATGGGAAAGCTGAAAGTCTAGCAGCATGCAATTGTTGTCCTTAAACATCAGGTTCCTGATGTGAAAGTCGCCATGGCACAGAACGTAATATGAATTTTCTTGGGGACCCTTTCGATACTCGCCCAATGTATCGGTCCATTGTTGAATGAGACTTCCACGCATGGCCTGGAATATCTTTTTGTACTTTTTTAGGGCTTCTACTTCATCAAGCATATAAATAAAGTTTGGCAAAGCATTGGTAATAAAGCTCTGATTAAGGAAGTTCGGCAGAGTGGAAATATCATATCGTAGCTTGTCAAAGAAATTTGGGCTTTCCAGCAACACTTTGTGGCTGACCGCGTGCCATTTGGCAAGCTTTTCCAGGGCGGATCGTAGTTCGTCTAGTGTGGCAGATCTATTACGTATCACTTGATATCCTTGAGGTACCAGATCCTCAAAGATCATAACCTGCCGCGGCTGCAGGCTGTAATATATACAAGGTGCATACAGCGTCGTCTCCACCTCTGCGCCTCGGAGAATCGCCTCAAACTTGGGCAGTACCTCTGTATACATGAGTATCTCAGTCTGGAATATATGTGACTCATCCAATATTTTTTTCTTCATACCGCCCTGCTCGGGCATTGTCTTGAGAATGAGAGACTTGGAACTGTTTCCCTTACCGGTTGAATACTCCACAAAGGCACGGAACATAACACTTGCATAGTGATCGCCCTGCGAGCTTGCCGGAGATAGTTGAAGATCGTTTAACTTCAAGTCCGGTACATTCTCGTATTGAGCCAATACCTCGGTAAAGAATTGTGGGTTAAGCCATTCCAGTACCTCCAATTCATCCGGATTGTAATTTGTTGTCATTATTAATAGTATATATTTTTATAGTATTTTCCGCTATGGGCTTGAATGATAACTAAAAGCTCTAGCGGAAAACGATGTATTTTAAATATTTGCTTAAGCTTTTAGAAAATTGTCCAGAACGACACAGAAGTAAAAAGATATACATATGTAACTTGTCTGCAGACTAGACGGTATAAAATATTCCTTTTTTTGACTGTCCCAGCCAACCAACCATATTTTTTTTCTTCTTCTTTATCTGTATTCTTCCAACAACAAAAATATTGTTAACATTTCCATAAAAGGCAGTCTTTCAGATAATCTGCCAATATGAACCACGATGAGAACGAACAAAGAGAGCGAGCAAAATTGAAGAGTGTGAGAAAGCTTTTTTTATTTGTTTACAACAACAAATTTGGAGATAACAAAAGCTAAACAGCTGTCAGTGCAATAAGTTTTATACATCATTTTTAGTTGGGGCTTTCCTTATAAATATATCGTTTATAAACAAAACATTTAATTTATTTACATTATTTGTTAAATTGAATTAAATTTTAATTAAATTTAAGTTCTTCGACATGAATATTTATTTTAAATGTTGCCATTTTAAATAAGTGCACCAGAAAAGAGAATATAATAATAATAATAATAATAATAATAATAATAATATATTATTATTAATAATTCAAAGAGTTCACAGAACATTCAATATAATATATACTTATAATATTTGTTTAACAATTCAAAGATTTCACAGAACAGCCAACAAACAGTTTGTATTTTTTTTTTACTTTGATATTATTATAAATATTTGTTTATATTTAAACATTTTAATACACTTATTATTAAATAAAAAAATATTTGTTTATATTTAAACATTTTAATACATTTATTATTAATAATAAAAAATCAATTACAATCAATTTATATAGAGTGCTTCATATAGAACTTATATTATTTACATAGCTTTTTAAAGTAGCATTGCGTATATACATGTTCATTGTGACTTAAAATTAAGATATGTATGAGATAATATAATATGTACAAAAGTGGGTTGCAATAGAAGTTTTACATTAAATCCCACTGTTTATCACTGATCAGCGTCCAGCAAACCCTCACTGTCATATACAGCCAATAGTTTTTGAAGAACTTTTTGGGATGCTGGATTTCTGTAGCAGCCGTTCTTGAAGTTGATTGCTCGCTCATCGGTCTTTATTAGGGCATTGAAGTCCGCATCGTCTGTTTCGACATTTCTCTGAATGGGAAATATGCTGAAACTTGTGTGCATAGCTAAAGGTTTTAGAAGAAAAAAAAAAATAGTAAGATATTTAAAATAAAGCTGCAATATATATAATTTTAGACTTACCATAGAAGGACTTCTTCTTGAGTTCCAGATGAAAGTTGTGTAAGCTGGGAATATAAGCCTTATAGCGAAGTTTTCTCAGTGTTTCCGAAAATATTTCGAAGTAGTATTGGATGAGCTCTTCTTGGTGGTCTAAATGTAAATCCAACTCCAGTGACGAATTTAAAAAGTAGAACAGATCAACGGCCGGAGAACACCAGACAGCGTACTGGAAGTCGATAATAACAACATCCTCAGGCTCGCCAGTGGATTGATTGTACTTCACGAGGACATTATTGGTCCAGAGATCGCCGTGGGCCAACACGTTAATATTCGGACTGACATCGAACACTCGCTTGCCCAGCTCCAAGTAGATGGGCACAAGAGTCTCCAGTTTCTCAGCGTACTTCTCATAGCCGGGCAATTGGGCCACACGCCTGGTGGCCGCCTCTAACATGCCCACAAATATCGCAGCATTGTTGTCGGTGTAACGGTTGAACATGCCACGATCGTAGGACTCCAGAGCGCCGTTCTCGTGCTCATTTAGGACCGCGGAGGTGGCATGCATTTTGGCCAGTTTCCGCAACACCAGGCGGGTCTCTTTTAAATTAAGACCTTTCAAGCGGTCGGGCATTACGAAACCACGCTTGCTTAGGTCCTCAAAGATCAGCGCAGACCGATCGTAATCAACGGTCATCGTTTCCGCAAAGATTTGCTCGTCATCCCTTATCTCCAGCAGCAGCGCATTCAATTTGGGCAGAATCTGTTCATATATGGACATCTCGCGATTGAATATATCGTAGGGTTCCATTATTTTGCGTATGAATTCGTCGCTCTCGTATGTGCTTTTGATTATATAGTGTCCGATCTGTTGGGTGCCATCGCCTCTGATAAACTCCGCCTGCAGGCGGGTCAGAACGCCGCCATAATTTTCACCGCGTCCTAACGCTGGTTGTCCACCCAGAGTGGTGATCTTTAATTTCGAATCTCTGTAGAACTTGCGCAATGCATCCTGTAGGTATTTAAGTGTGAACCAGTCGGGAGCACCGGAACAATTGATGTCTGCATCAGGATTGGGAACTGTTACTTTTGGAATAGCATCTAATGCGCTTATCAAGTCTGAAACGGACATTTTATTGAGCTACGCTAACTGATCTATCACAATACAGTCTTTCAAGGCTGTTGAAGTCTTATTGAATCAAAATTTCTTAAACTCTCGTCTTTTTATACAACACCTCGGAGCAGGTGTCGGCGACGTGTCGCCATCACAATTGTGATTTATCTGACTACAATGAAAAGATGTAGATTAAATATTTGCATATTTGCATATTTGCATATTAAATATTATACAGGCGAGCGTGTCTACAGATTATATTTAGCCTATAAAAATTGCGACTTCCCATCTCAGTTTCCCCCACGCGCTGTTGCCACAGCCCCCACTAATTGAGATTCTGCATGTTCTGTTATGTACATTGACTTTTATTGCTTAAGAATAGTCTGTTTTGATATGTTAATATGAAAACTATATAGTAATCGTTTTCGAAATGGAATTCCATTCAACTATATAGGTTTTCCTTCTGATATCGAAACTAGCAGGAACAAAAATGTGATTTACCATATACACACGTGTGATGTGAATGTCAATGTGATTCAACTTTATAATTCGTCTACAGTTGTACAGTTACTAAGAGCGTCTGAGTAAACAATCGTTAAGATCTAAGTCGGATAATCGTTGAAGATTTCTTTTTAGAGTAGCATGCGAACAGAGTTGTATCAATCGGCTGAATCAGCCATTATTTAATTTAAAGTGGATGCACATTGACGTCTTACAGCAATAAAAATATTTGCTTTTTTTCTAAATACTAAAGATATGCACTTTTTTACATAATTATTTTGTATGCATATACGTCGAATAGAATATTCATTTGTATTTAAAGTATTTTAAAGTATTTTGAATTTAAGTTCTGTATGTGATCTATGCCTAAACCGTCTGCCAATATTTATAATTATACGTTCTTAAGACATTTCTAAAAAATTATTCATTACAGACCTAATTTACTATAAATTAATTAATAAATTATACTTTTATTTTAAATAATTGCCCTTTTTTTTATATATTTTATGTATGTCTTTTCCAGATCGATTACAGCTTTTAAGTCCAAAAGAATGGTTGCAAAAAGTAAGCATTATTAACATTTTGTAATTATACATAAACCTAATATATTTTTTTTTAATATTCAGAGGACTGTTTCAAGTAGAGTAGATGTTAGCTCGGAAGATGACAATGAAAGTACGTAACTGTAAAACTAGGGATTAGACGAGCTTAAGCATTTATGTATAGTAGCATTTAAATTGTGCATTCAACTTTGAAAATGATATTCCCAGCCGTATATAATTTAAGATTACACACGGCCTTAGATTATTCTCCATTTATAGCCAGCAATTCATTTGGCGCACGTCACAAGGCTCGAGCTCTGGAGCAATTATCATATACGTATGTGTGTACCATTTACTACTTAACGGTTTACTATAGTAGTCAAAACTAACATTTGCACAGATATAAAAGAAACGCACACGGGCAGAGCGATAGATACTGAGCTGCCTAAAATGCACACAGTCAAAAAAATATACTGAAACGTAGTTGGAAGAGACACGCTTCTCTCGTATATAAGTGGGTGAACCCGTTGAAGCTCCACCACGACCGACGACATCTCGGATATAGCAAGACATTATGGCGGCGGCACCTGAGTGGCTTACACACGATTATATTCAGCACGCGCTGCGTACTTATTATAAGGATGACAAATTGAAAATTGTGCAGCTGGAACTGAATCCTGCTCTGGGACCGGGAGAAAACTATGGCGCTGTCCTAACTAGGGTCCGCGTGAGTTTCACGCTGTTTCTGAAACCAGATGAGACACTCCTGCAGAACCTGATCGTTAAGACTTCGATTGACGACGATGAGTTGACTAAGGAACTGATGGCCCCCTACGATATTTACAATCGTGAAATGAATATCTATGAGGAGGTACTGCCCAAGTTAAACGAGCTCCTCAAGGAAATTGATGAGTTCGAGCCATTGTTCTCCACCGCCATCTTTGTGGATCGCGAACGCATGGCCATCATCTTTGAGGATCTCACCGTGGAAAATTATGTGATGGCAGATCGGGTAAGGCGCCTAGACAAGGATCACGTTCACCTAATTCTACGCAAATTGGCCAAAATGCATGCCACCTCTGCGGTTCTGAATGAAAGGAATTCCGGCAGCCTGGAGAAATACGATCGGGGTTTCTTCAATCGCTATACAAATGCCTACAGCGGTTACTTCGTTGGAGGTCTGCTGGCCGCCGCCCGTTGGATGAGCCAAGATGCCGAGTGCGCAAAGTACGGAAAGAAGCTCTTCGAATTGGCGCCTCACTACATGGACATTGGAAGAAAGTGTTTTGCACCTTTGCGCGGGTCGGTGAATGTGCTGGCGCATGGCGATGTCTGGACCAACAATGTGATGGTTAAATACGATCCGGTTACGGGCAGTCCAGTGGATATTCTATTGATTGATTTTCAATATTCCTTTTGGGGCTCCCCCACCATCGATTTGCATCACTTTTTTAACACCTCGCTGAGGGAAAAACTGCGCCAAGAGGAGCAGAGCTCACTTTTCGAGTTCTATCATCGTGTATTCAGAAATATTCTCACAAAACTGAACTACAAACAGAATCCTATTCCCAGTTTGCGTCAGTTTCAGCTGGAGGCCGAACAGAAACGCTTCTTCGGTAGGTTGTTCTATAAGAATGTTTTTGACGGTTTAATTTTAACTGTTTATTCCTTATAGCTTTGCACTCGGCTGTTGTTGTGCAACCCGTCATGATCAACGAGGATCCAACAGATGCCAGTTTTAATGCTCTCATGAGCGACGATGAGCGTGGAGTCGGGTTTAAGAATCGTCTATATAATAATCCAACTGTTCAGCAAAATCTCAAGCAATTGATGCCGTTTTTCGATAAAAAGGGACTGTTGGAGGTTAATCAATGCAGTTAGGTAATAAGTTAAGTAGTATTAGATTAAACATTTTCAAATTAATAAATATAATTTACACAAAAAATTCGCTACAATTTTTATATTATAAAATTTTGTTTTAAAATGGAATAAATAGAATATATTTAAAATGAAAATGAAAAATATATGAGGATATTTTATGTATTTTATACGCATTCATAAAAACGAATTCTATTCACGAGTCTAGTAATATATTCGAACGAAAAAGTAGAAAAAAATTCAATTGGGCACCATCGACTATTCAATACTCTGTGTTGTAACGTAAGTTGTAAATTATAAGCTACACAATTTTCAGCATTCAGTTTTAAGAGTATTTGCTTAGGATTGCTTTAAATATTGATATGAGATATTTAGTATATTTCTTTTTAAAAAATTTTATATTTTTTAAGTTTTTTTTTTAAAAGATAAATACAATTTTATTGTATTATGAAATGTTTTTCAATTGTCATTTTCAAAAGATAAGCAGATGAGAGAGTCTGCGTTTTGCAAATGATACGCTTTATTTGAAGAGCATCTAATATTTTATTGTAGACCAAAAGAAATCTTTATTCAGAGTGTAAAGCTTTGGCAAACAATACGAGAGCTTGTTTGCATTCTATTATAAATCCCAGACATTCATCTTATAAAGTATTATATGTTCTGATTCTGGCAACCACCAACGACAGCTTAATTAAGGCACGACGATGACGAGTGCATTTATATACGACTTTAGAGTCGTAAAGACTTACGAGAAGCCCGGACGATAGATATAGTTGTAAACCTAGTCGAGCTTTTTCTTATCGTAGGCCCGAGTCACGTATATAAGAAGATCCGTTTTACGTGTGCTGGTCAGAAGTGTTTGATAGTTGTAGCTGCAATCTAATAATCATGCCCGAGAAAAATACTGAAAGCAATTGCAAAGCCTTAGCCGCACCCGACTGGCTGACCCGCGAGTACGTCCAAAAGAAGCTGCAGACCTATCTGAAAGATCCAAAGCTGCAGCTGCAAGAACTTCACATCAAGCCCGCCACAGCCAACGGGGAGAACTACGCTAGCGTGATGACCCGCATAATTGTGGAATACACGGATAAGAACAAGAGTCAGCACACGGACAACTTCATAATTAAGACCACGTTCGCTGACAAGGATCCGGCTGCTCACTTGCTGGAACAATACGGCGTATATGTCCGGGAAATGGATATGTACGAGGAGGTGCTGCCAAAGCTGTCCCAGATCATTCAGCAAGAATTGGGAGATCAGAGGAAAATATTTGCGAGGACAGTGAATGTGGATAGGGAACGGGACTCTATTCTCTTTGAGGACATGTCCTTGGAAAAGTACAGTGTGGCGGATCGCATTAAGCAATTGGACCTTGACCATGCACGGCTGGTTTTGGAAAAGTTGGCCAAATTTCATGCAGCAGGGGCAGTGCTCAATGAGAGACAGCCAGGGATTTACGGCCAGAAATTCGACCGATGCTTCTTTAATAAACACACTCGGGCTTATCAGCCAATCATGCAGAACATGCTGAGAGCTCTGATAACATCCATTGAGGATGATAAAGTACTTCATGAAAGATACGCAGCTAAGCTGAACGGATTGATCGACAATATCATGGATTACAGTGAGCGAGCAATGGAAGTGAAGGAAGGGGATTTCGTAACTCTGTGTCATGGGGATCTATGGACTACGAATATAATGTTCAATTACCTGGAAAACGGCAGACCCGACAATATGATCTTTATTGATTTTCAATTTAGTGTGTTTGGCTCGCCGGCTACCGATCTGCACTACTTCTTCAGCACTTCCCTTCAAGACGATCTCTATAAAAATCAGCAAACAGAGCTTGTCCAGTTCTATTACCAGAAGCTTGTGGAGGACTTGACCAAGCTTAAGTTCCAAGGTCATGTACCCAGTTTATTCGAGTTTCAGCTACAATTTCAATCACGTGGTTTCTATGGTACGTAACATTAATCATTAATCATCAGCTTAAATGAAAATGTTCACCTTTGAGTAAATCTTGTTTATTCAACAGCTATATTCTGCTCTTTGGTCTTCCTGGCCGCCATGCTGAATACTGGACCCGAAGAATTTTCCATTGAAAAGGCCTTGTCACTCTCTGAAAGTGATGTTGCTTTAAAAGTAGCGATCTATAAAAGCGAGTTATACCAAAAGAAGCTCAGAAAGATTTTGCCCATTTTCGATCACAAGGGATTGCTTGATGAGATGTAAATTGAATTTAATATTAATATAGAACTTTTCAAAAAATAATAAAATAAAATGATTATAGATAACAATTAAATATATATATATATATACATATATTTTTTTTTTTAAATTTAATTTATAATAAAAATAGTCTAGTATTTACTTATATTATATGATATAATATTAGAGTACTTATATGGGATAGTTAAATTATATTAGAGTTTCGAGTTTGACCTGTTAAGGCTTAAACAGCATTTGTTTGGGGTAGTTGAGTATAATTTTGAATTCTAGGTAGTTAAACTTTGCATCGATGCTTAAGATTATCGAGACTTTTCAAGTTTTACGATTAACAATTAGAGCTTTGTAAAGGTTCCTAACCTATGCAGAGTATCGAGAGTTTACCGATTTTATTAAACATCCATCCAAGATCAATGTGATCTAAAACTCTGGAATTAGCACGTACTACGATGACTGGGATTTGTATAAAAGTCCATACATACATGATTAGTTATAAAAAATTTAGAAAATTGTGAAGTACATATTGGTTCCTTTTTGGTGATAGAAGATAGTAAACTGACTTTATATATAAAATAAGGTATTGTTTTACTATCAGCGAAAATAATAAATAGCAAATATAAAAAAGTCATTCACACATCGCAATATCTGGAGGGCTTATAAGGTGTATAGTAAACGAATAGTTTGTTCAAATTACTTACTAAACTTGAGTGGGTTTCTTATCTTTTGAATGAACTTATAGAATGTTTTAGTGTATGTCTATGCCATATAAGGTTTGCAGTTCTTATCTACTTCTACTCTATAATCAATCAAATTTAATAACTCAAATGTATTTTGCAACCATTTAATTTGAAGAGCTTTGAAAGCTCATGGTGGTAAAAATAGTATATATAGCCAATGCCAATAGATTCGTATTTAGAATGTTTACAACGAAGCTACAGAACTAACGGTCTACATTTCCAGTTTATAATGTCGTCGACTAATGAGGCCTACAACTCGGATGAGCTGGATGCACCCGCCTGGCTTAACAAACAATTCTTCCAGGATGTGCTTGTTCAGTACTCGAAGGAGTCCAATCTAACAGTAAATGATGTGAAAACTTCCCCAGCGAGTATAAAGGGCGATCACTACGCGAGTGTCATGTTTCGGGCCAAAGTGGAGTACTCGACGCCAAAGGGAAAGTTATCAAACTCGCTGATCATCAAGACAATGCCGGAGATTGAAGGACACAAAAAAGACTTCATAGGTGATTCGAAGATATTCGAAACAGAGATAAAGATGTACACGGAAGTGCTGCCAAAATTCGAGGCAATCCTACGGGCCGCTGGTGAAGAGACAAAGTTTTGTTCCACCTGCTTGTATCATAGCTTGAAGCCGCGACAGGTGATGGTCTTCGAGGATTTGGTGCCTCTTGGCTACCAAGTGATCCGCAACAGAGATGCCACCATAGATGAGCTCCGAACCGCAATTGGAAAGCTGGCGAAATGGCAGGCCGTCAGCTTCAAGTTGTTAAAGGAACAGCCGAAACTATTTGATGGATTACAATTTGATATAACGACAATGCCAAACTTTTTGGAACAGGAATTCATGACCAGTGCCCTACCTAATTTTATAAACATGATCAGTCAGGAGAAGAACTTGAAGGAATATCGAAAATATTTCGAGCCTATGCGGGAGAATATTCTTCTGCGCTGGCAGGATGTCATTCGTGAATATCGTGAGAATCGACAAGATAATGCATATTATGTTCTTTGCCATGGGGATTTCCATATCCGTAACATGATGTTTAACGATAATGACTGTATGCTGCTAGATTTCCAAATGTCCTACATTGGATCCATAGCTAACGATCTGCAATACGCGAAATACATGCTTTTCAATGCTGAAGACCGAAAGGATAAATGTGATGAGCTCCTCTATTTCTACTTTGATACATTTGTCAAGACCCTATCAAAAATTGAATATCAAGGAGAGAAGCCCGAATTGGTAGAATTCCGTAAACAGCTTTTTGATAGGCGATACAGTGGTAAGTCAATAGTTTTCTTTTACTGTATGAGTATTAGGCTAATTATATTGTCTATTTAGATCATATGCTGCTCACCATATTCTTACCTGGTTCCTACTCCATGCGTAAGGGCTTAGATCCTTCCGAATTGCTACAGGATAAAAAACTGCAAGCGGAATTGTATCAGGAACCGGCTTATAAAAAAGAGTTGGAATATCTTCTGCCTAAAATGTTGCATCTGGGATACTTTGAACAACCAAAACAATAAATTTCATGTGTTCTATTGTTAGAGCTTTTTCTATTACGTTTTGTGAACAGCGCTGATTATCAATTGAACAAATATATATTTGCTATGACGATCAAATGCCCAACATTATAGAATGAGGAAATTCCAATGCAAATTCATTGACCTATGTTATAAAAGTAGATAGATCAGTTGATAAGGCATTATATTATATTATCTATCTATTTCATGCATTATCTTTTAATTTTTGTGTTTACAAAATAAACCAATACCTACGCACGAACTCTTATCGGTACTAACTAAGTGCCACCGTACTATGAGTTTGCATTCTTGTCTGGCTATACAATTTCACCATGAAAATAAATATTATCAAGTATTTACAAATACTAATACACCAGAAAAGTACTCGACTACGAAATATTCTGTTTAATATGTTTTTAATACCTTTTTTAATATATGTATACATTTTTATATATCGTTGAGTAAGAACAACTTCTACTTTGTTAAAATATTAGATTTTCATTTATATTATTTTAACATGCGAAGATAATTAAGAGAAGTGATATCAATGGAGAAAAATATTAACCCCTTAGGCCAAATATTTAGTTTTTGTGTTTTTGTTAAAACATAATGAACACATCGAAAATTGTATGCAATGACTGTGCAATTAATAAGATATATGAAGTTAGGTGGGTTATAAAGATATGCCCAGATAACAAGATATATAAAAGACCCTCCACAATTTGATAAGCTTATTCGAGAAGTTTACTTTTAAATCTTCAGATCACATTATTTTTACGGTGAAGTCAACTGGATCTTAGTCGAAATGGCACCAAATACGGAATCTTATAATCAGGACGAGCTGGAAGCTCCTTCTTGGCTCGACTTTCAATATTTTCAAGAGGTGCTCAGTGCCCATGAAAACGATGAAGAGGTGCAGATAATTGATGTGGAAATCACACCTGCCACCGGCAAAGGTGATCACTATGCCAGCATCATGTTCAGAGCTGGCGTGGATTATAAAAACAAAAAGGGCAACTCCTTCAAGTCGCTGATCATTAAGACCATGCCCGAGCAAGAGGGTCACAAAAAGGAACTGCTGGGTGAGTCGCATGTATTTGAGACAGAGATCATCATGTACTCGGAAATACTGCCCAAGTTCGAGGAAATACTCCGACAGGCGGGAGATGAGACAAAATTGTTTGTGCCCTGCATCTACCACAGCGTAAAGCCGCGACAGGTCATGATCTTTGAAGATCTGTTGCCCCAGGGCTACACTGTGCAGCGAGGTCGGGAGCCAAATTTTGAGGAGGTGCGCCGAGCATATTGCAAGCTTGGCAAGTGGCACGCTGTGAGCTATAAGTTGAACAAGGAGGAGCCGGAGTTGCTGAAGGAATTGAAATACAGCTTGTTTGACATTCCCAAAGTTGATAAAGATGAATTCTTTTTAAATGGCATGAATATTTTCATAAAAATGCTAGAAAAAGTTTCAGACCTAACGGTCTATAAGCAATACTTTGAGAAAATACTTCCCCACTATTTGAAACGCTGCAATGAATCCTTCAAGGAGCATAGGCAGAATCCCCGAGAGAATGCCTATTACGTACTATGCCATGGGGACTTCCATATCAAAAATTTAATGTTCAAGTATGACAAAACAGATGGATCTCTTGAGGATGTCATGCTTTTGGACTTCCAGATGAGCAATGTGGGTCCCATGCCCAATGATATTATTTACTCATTGTATCAGATGCTCTCCCCAGAGCAACGCCAGAATCATCGCGACGAATTAATTTACATTTACTTCTCCACCTTTACGGACACATTAAAAAAATTAAATTTTGAAGGCGAATTACCCACATTAGTTGAGTTTCGGAAACAGCTATTTCGACATAAGTATTTCGGTAAGCTTCTAACAATCAGTATTATTATATTTATTTTAAATGTTGGATATTTCTTGTAGAATTCTTTTTAATTACCACGTTTTTGCCTGTGATGCATGGAATAAAGAGTGGAAAGTTTGAGATCTCCGATATGGTTGATAATCGGGAACTACGGTCAAATCTCTATTATAATGAAGCATATATAGATGATGTAAGATATAATCTAAAACGTTACTTACATATGGGCTACTTTGACGATATAGAGTAACAAAAGAAAACCAGATAGAATTTACGAATATTGTTTATATATGTAATAAAAGATAAGTCAATAAAACGCTGATAAGGCGATGTTAAGTCGTACTTCGTTTAATATTTTAATTCTGTCATTTTTGATTGCGATGTGTATGTATATTGAATAGTGTCTTCCCATGTCATATCTTCCCTTATAACTGAAAAATATGAAGTTTAAATTTATCTCTCTTAAATAGTATGTTATTCCGATTAAGTATCGAAGCAGCTCCTTCAAATGCGCGCTATTGCATATCTTCTATTGCCATCACTAATATCGATAACAATGCTGAAAACAGCTGTTGTGAAAAATGTGCTTAAATTGCCGTAACGCGTTTTTGTGGTCTGAGCTCTCGCATGTGGATGAGAATTTAATAATTTGAAACCGTGAATAAACAAACTATAATGAGGACATGAGTACAGAGCTAAGTGAGCTGCTTTGCCGCGCGTGCCTTAAACAGGACGAGCTGCTGGTAGACATCTATGAACATGTGGAGGAACAGCAAACGGATCTGTGCACATTGCTGGAGCGCTGCGGCGACATAAAGGTGAGATTATAGAAACATTTATTTTGCTTAGTGAATGTTTGTTTATACGGCGTTCTTCAGGTTGATAAGTCTGATGCATACCCTAAATATTTGTGCCAAGAATGCACTAAGGAGCTGCTCATCTCGGCCAAGTTCAGGGAAAAATGTGCGGAAACGGAACAAGCCCTAAAACAGAGAAGTCTTGAACGCTTGGAGGACGAAACGGCAGCCACGGCTATTAGTGTGTTGGCTGGAGAGGAGCTGGTGGTGGATGACTACGAAGATTATCCAATAAATGAGGATAATATAATTGAATTCGATCCCAGCGAGAATGTTGAACTGTACGAAGAATGCGAAACAGAAGAGATTGATGTTAAACCAGTTCCGACTATAGAAAATGTGCCTAAAATTGTTCAACCTAATGTTCACTACAATTGTGATGACTGTGGCGCCGTCTTCCAGCAGGCAGTCACGTTGCAGCGCCACATTGGAAAGGTACATCCCGCTGCGGATACGTACACCTGCTCTCAGTGTGATCATAGCTTTACGCAGAATATCAATTTGGAACGGCATAGCTGCATTGAGCTAGATGTCGCATCCGCGAATGGGCCAGCGCCACGGGCAGGCCATCGGTGTGTTCACTGTGGCAAATGTATGCAGTCTGCATCCAGTCTAATCATGCATCTGCGTCTGCACAATGGCGAAAGACCTTTCGCTTGCGACGTCTGTCCAAAGACTTTTAAGACAAATGGAGGCCTTGCAACCCATAAGAAGAGGCACCTAAAATTAGTTGAATTCGAGTGCGAGTATTGTGGCAAGGGCTTTGTGGAGTCAAGCAATCTGCGTCGACACATTGCCTCGCTGCACACTTCGGATCGGCCACACACCTGCACCATCTGCCAGCGCAGCTTCTCTCGCGTATATCTGCTGGAACTGCACAAGCGCACCCACACGGGCGAGCGACCATATGCCTGTTCTCTTTGCGATCGCAGCTTTGCCCAGTTGAGCGTGCTGCGCACTCATGAGCGCATCCATACGGGCGAGCGGAGACTAAGCTGCAGTCTCTGTCAAAAGACCTTCAGCCGCCTGATCCAGCTGAAGAAACATCAACTCAAGTCTTGTCTACCTGGGGTCCCAACAGCCTCAGAGAAGTCGACGTCGTTTAATTTAAGTTAGGTTAAGTAGGTTTAACGTATAAATTAACTGAAGCTCTGGGAAGCGCACATCAGCATTTTGACTACTTACAAATATTTAGTTTTAAATAGTCAAATTGCATAACTTCGTTAAATAATACTTAGAATTGAAGTCGGCCGGTTCTGATCTTCATATACGGCATATACATACATATACACTGGAACTAACAGTTACATGAAAACCTATTGATATTGTCCATATCATGTACCTCAAACTTTTAAGTTGTGTGTGCAACAATCACCAAGCACTAACTTACCATTGAAATTGTTTGCAAAGTAAAGTGAAACCTCGATATAATGTACTTCGTTATAACGAAAAACTCAATATATTATATTATGTTTGTTAGGTCCCTTAAAAAACCTTGTTTTTAAAAAGGGACCCACAGTATAACACTGAATTTTGTGGTTCCTTCGGATTCGTTATATTGAGGCCTCACTGTATAAAAGAATAAACAACTTTGCTCACATTTGACTTCAGCTTTCTGCTCAATAAGAACTGCATAGAGTTTATTTTTAATGTTTTTATTGCATGCACATAAAGGTTTAGTTATGTTGTTCTCGTAATGGGTTTACATTAGCTTCTGTTATGTTAAGCCTACAAGTTACAACAGTTACGGATTACGTAATTACACAAATGCTTGTTATGTGCCATACAATAGGCTACATTAGTAAGTATTTATATACGGGGTGTATATTATATGCGAACTCTTTGTATATATGTATACGTATAAATTTGATTTTCGTTTGAAAAAATTACATTAATTACATGCATAAGTTTTGAAGTCACAATTTCTTATTTGATTTGAAAGATTTCCATTTTGTACATGAATGCATATTGTTAATATTTAAGGGGTTTTCTTTTAATAGAAATATATATATTGTGATATATATATATATATATATATTTTGATACGCATGCAGTTTAAGCATATGTATACTCTTTATGAATATATATAGGGAAAATATATATATGCATATACATAAGTATTTTGAAGCTTGTGACTTATACAACTATATTCTCTTGTTTCCTTTTAACGAGCTTTGCATAAACGTAATAATGAGTATATTGTAAGTACTTATTATTATGGTAATTTACTCAATAAGCTGGATTTATGAGTGCTGACAAATTTCAATCCATTTATGGCGCAAATCTCTTTGGGTTCGTTTTAGCTGTTCCATTTGGAGAAAGTTTAGCTTCCTTTTGATTTGTTTGCGGCGGCGGGTTAACTACGCTCAATCCTTAGCTGTTTCTGCTTAGGTACTGCTAGATTGTAATGGTAATGGTAACGGTAACGGTAACGGTAACGGTAACAGTATCGGGGTCGTTATCAGATCGGGGGTCATTAGCGGGGCTAATCGGGGAGACTTAGTCTACAAAAACGTCGCCTCTGCCAAAAATTGAATCAATAAAAAAGTTATTAAAATTCGATCTGCTCGCAAAGGGATTCAGTCACAACAATCTAAGGGCTAGGGTGGAGAGAGGGGGTGAGCAAAAGAGGTGAGAGACAGTGCGTTGGTTGTCCAGGCTGTTCAGGTGTCTCCATTACACCGCTGCGCTGTGCTCCGAGCGACGGAAATACTTACGCGCCTGCACGTTCAGATCGTCGAGCAGCAGCTCGTTGGAGGATTTGGAGCGCTTGGGAAAGATGAGAGCATTGCGCAGCGGCGTCACGTGCGCCACATTGGAGCGAGGCTTGGGCGGCGGTGCGGGTGGTGCACGCTTCTGCTTGTAGGACACGCGCTTCAGCTGCCGCACAAACGACTGGCTGAGCGTGGAGCCCCGATTGAAGTCCAGATCCGCATTCAGCTCTGGCTGTGCGGCATACTTGTGCAGCTTCATAGATGTCGCCGCCGGCGGCGCCGGCTGCAGCTGCTGCTCGGAGTGTGTCTTGTTGAGCGCTCGCTTGGCAGCGGCCGTCGTCATGGTGGAGTTCCCTTTGAAGCGCTCAAAGAGATTGGCCAGCGTGCTGGAGCGCTGCTGCAGCGGCGGCGCCGGCGCCGGATACTTCTGCAGAGGATGACTGTGCTTGGGCGTGCGGCCTGCGCCCGCTGTGGTGGGTGTAGTGGAAGCCGTTTGCGCTCGGCTGGCAAACACATCGTCGTCCAGTTCGCTGAGGCTCACCAGCATGTGCTCGTCGTCAAAGAGGTCGTCCGTGTTGGTGATTGTGTTGGTGTAGGTGCGACTCGGCTCGTGCTGGGTGTTGCCCTCCGTCTGGTCCAGCTCCTCGCCATCGTCATCGTAGCGAGCAAATATCTCATCAAAGGCCGCATTTACAATGTACGCCTCGTCCTGCAGCTCCTCCTCGCTCGACTGCTGCAAGCTGCTCCGCGCCCGCCGCTGAGACACCAACGTGCCAAACAGATTCTTGCGATAGTCGTCCGCCAGGCTGCCGTACGGCTGCCGCAGCTGCTCCGTGGAGTGCGCCCCTGTGGGCGGCAGGCGTGGCAGCGAGGCCAAGTTCTGGGTGCTGCAGCTGTTGATGAGCTTGCCAGGTGCGGGTGCGGTTAGTATGCATTGGCCATGACGATGCTGTGACGGTGACTGTGCCAGTGACTGTGCCAGTGACTGTGACTGTGACTGTGCCTGTGCCTGCAGCTTTTGCTTCTGCCGGTGCATTTGTTGCAGACGCTGACGTAGCTCCTGCGACCTGCGCTTCACCTGGTTGTATTTGCTTTGGCTGTTGCCGTTGTTGC
The DNA here is from genome assembly GCA_037075185.1 of Drosophila pseudotalamancana. Taxonomy (NCBI): domain Eukaryota; kingdom Metazoa; phylum Arthropoda; class Insecta; order Diptera; family Drosophilidae; genus Drosophila; species Drosophila pseudotalamancana. The sequence continues at coordinate 283,552 of JBAMCK010000695.1, read as the reverse complement.
TGTTGCTGTTGCTGTTGTTGATGTTGATGCTGTTGTTGCTCGTTCGCAGGTCATACTTACTCAGTTCCCGATCCCGATCCCGCTCCTGCTCGGCCTCGGCCAAGCGGCGCTGCAGCGCCAGCGTCTCGAAGGTGTGCACAACACTGCCCACGTGTGTGTTTATCTCCGGTATGCCCAGGTCGCCGCTGAACATGTCGCGCTGATGCCGCTGCTGAGTGGACAGCAGCTCGCCGCCGCCGCCCCCGCCGCCGCCGCCAGCGCCGCCCACGCTGTGTGGCCGCTTGAGCAGGGCATGTCCGTGCCCGTGGGCGTGGCAATGGCGGATGGGCGGCACCGGGCAGCGGGGAGCGGCGCAGGGAAACTGCTCAATGAATTCGGCGGCCTCCTGCTGCCAGAGCAGATTGCCGAGCTCATCGTGGGCGCTGGCGCTGGCCAAACTGGATGACTGTGTGTGTGGGAGGGGTTTGTTGTATGTTGTAGTAATAGTTGTTGTTGTATGTGTTGTTGTTGTTGTTATTATTGTTATTATTGTTGTTGTGTTTGAGTTGTTGGCATTTAATTCAAGCAAATTGTTAATGAAATAAATAAATAAATATCTGATTAGCCAGGGCTGCGAGAAAGAGACAGACAGAGAGACAGAAAGAGAGAGAGAGAGAGAGAGAGAAAGATAGGGGTGGAGAGCGAGAGAGGAAAGTGCGACCGACCGACTACGCCGGACAAGTGCCTATTTTGGTGAGCTTGGGGCAGGGCGGGAACTCGGGGAGGTCGATTCTCGATATCTTACATACTATATATATAACTAGGCTTATTATTTTTTATATACACACATATTGACCACGTTTAACAGTAAATGACTTTTTGGCTTAGAAGACCTACAACACTTGAATGCGAATAGCGTTAATTTAATATATATTTACTATCGTATCTTAGAATTGTGTTCTGTTATTTTGTTATTTCAACTACTGTCTAAATTAGTTTATAAACTATTTAAATTGTAATTAATTTATGCTAAATCCATTTTAATATTTTGTGGCTTTTCACATTCAATTCAATTCAATTCAATTCAATAAAACAACAACACAAACAGCTGCCATTAGCAGAGCAGCGTCAATTTGAAATCTGTGTGTGAATGTGTGAGTGTGTGTTTTGTGTTTAAGTGTGTGCGAGTGAGCAACGCACATAAGTATGCTAGCTTTTTGGCATCGAATGTAATTTTTTACGAATTGCGAAAAACCAAAACAGAAACTATTTAAAATCCTGTGTGTGTATGTGTTAGTGTGTGTGTGTGTGTGTGTGTGTGCCTTTTGATTTTGCTAAATTGCGTTGTGATGTGCGACACATTTAGTTGGTATTAGGTGTGCGATTGTTGGCTTGGGGCAACGACAACATTTTACAACTGAGGCAGCAATAAGTGTGTGTATGTGTGTGTGTGTGCGTGCATTTTTAATAATAGTTATTATCAAATGGCAAACTATCACTGGAGCTGGAGTAATGTTGCTGTTGTGGCTGCAGTGGCAACAACTGATTGTTGCTAGTGCGTTTGTTCGGCTGCTGCTTGCCGCACTTCTGCTGCAACTGCTGCTGCTGCTGCTGCTGCTTGTGCATGGCCTTAAAATCATCCTGAGATTTGCTGTTCTTTGAGCCGTGCTTGGCCTTATGACCCTTGTTGTGTTTGGTATGCTTCAGACTGTGATGTTGGTGGTGGTGAGTCAATTGCTGCTGCTGCTGCTGGTGTTGCAGCTGTTGTTGGTGTGAGTGGGTGTGTTGCTGGTAGTGGTGTTCAATCTGAGCAATGTTGCTGCTGCTATGGTACTGCGGATGCTGCTGCTGCAGCTGCTGGTTGGAGGTGTCGCTGGCGGTGCCGCTGCTGCCATAGCTGTAAATCTGGGACTTCGACTGACTGCGATGCGGATGACCGTGCAGGTTGGCCACGCTATAATGATCGCGATCCAGACTATCGAATGTCTGCAGATAATGCGGATTTATCTGCGTGCAGTAGTCACCGCCAGCATTTGCCTCGCTGTGTGCGTGTTGCATGTGTTTGCGATCGAGTGTGTTGTTGGGCCGTGCATTCAGGTGTTTCAGGTGTGTCATGTTGTAGCTGAGATGTTGGTAGTGTGAATCGTGTTGCTGTTGCTGTTGCTGTTGCTGCTGCTGTTGCTGTTGCTGCTTGGTGCCGTTTTTTAATGGCAGCGGCGGTGGTTGCTGCTGCAACGGCTGCTGCTGCTGTGCATTTGGCGATCGTCTGTTTGTGTTGTTGCTGTTGTTGCCGTTCGACTTAAAACTATTGTTGCCACTTTGCAGCGTGAGACTGTTGCTGTTGTTGCTGCTGTTGTTGTTGCTGTTGTTGCTGTCGCACTTCGTTTTAATGGCTATGAATGTGTTGGGTAACGGCGGCAATGGTGGTGTGCCAGTGGGCGTGGTTATGGTGGTTGCCGATGACGAACAAGTGGTTGCCGCTGTTGTTGTTGTTGTCGCTGTGTTGTTGCTGATGTTGGTGGTGCTGGCCACGTTAAGCTCCCGCTACGCGATGTGATGCCCGCCAAATGTGCGCAGCACTGGCACGCTCTGGTTGTTCGTGTTGGAGGTGGTGTTGCAGGTGTTGCAGGTGTTGGTGGTTAACACATAGCAATTGTTTTAGTTGTTGTGGTTGTTGTTGGTTTTGGTTTTGGTTTTGGTTTTGTGTCATGGGTAGCATTTGGTGGTGTTGTCGGTGGTGTGCGTGTGTGGTTTGTTGTTGGGCGCATTTGTTGTGGTTGTTATCGGAAAATGAAATTTCAGAGCGTAAAAGAGACGAAAAAAAGGAAAAGAGTAGACACTTATCATATAAGTTGTGTATGAGATATATATATATTGCTTATATGTTAACTGTGGATGTGTGTGCGTATCCATATGTATGTATGTGTGTTAGTGTGTGTGTGTGTGTGTGTGTGTGTGTATATATACTTCTGCTTAACAACGTGGTGCGTCAGTTATTGAAGGGATGTGCCCGCTTCTTGGTTTGTCGGTGGGCGTGTCAGAGCTGGTGTCATAATCATAAATATATATACTGGTATTCTTTATGCATATAACTAATTGATCAATCAGATACAAGTGCTTAAACAAGAGTTAAACTAATGAAAGGAACATAAGAGTAAAGAATAAATTAATGTTGATAAGTTCGATTAGTTCTACTTATTTGCATTCATTTACAGAACATATAAATATATATATATATATAGAAAGATATATGATTACAGTTTGTGAACTATTTGGTTAGCCAAGAGATATGAGATTAGATCCAAGCGAGGCCAAATTTCATGCATCGATGCAACTGTGGCGAGTAAAATTTGGTTAATTCTAGCAAGGGGCAAGGGGCAAGGGGCAAGGGGAAAGCGCTGCAAATTACGCAAGCACACAAAAAGCTTAAAAAAGAGGAGGAAATGGAGGAGAGTGGAAAGAAAGCTAATTAGCCGAGACAATTTGGAAAAAAAGTGAGCATAAGTTTTAATAAGAAAGCTCGCTGTGGCACGTTAATGCGGGCTAAAATGAGTGGGCGGGGCTGAACTTGAAGGGTAACCAAAAGTTGCCACATTAAGGGCGGCCGTTGTTTGCGTGAGTGTGTGTGTGTGTGTATGTGTACATTCTGGGGCCAGCTTCGTAAATTTCGCATTTAAATTTAAAAAGTTTGCAGACACTTTGTGCAACTGCCACAGCCACTGCCACTGCCACAGCCACTGCCACTGGAACTGCACTCCTTATGCACAGTCAATAACAAATGGCGGTGACATATGCACACACACACACACATACACACTCGTTGAGTAAACATGCGCGGCAAAAGAAACTTTCATTCATTCGCTCAATGAACACTCAAAGCCACTTGATGGGTGTGGGCCTTGAGCTGGGTGGGGGGTGGCGGGTGGCGCCACCTCTTGGCTGAACTTCTGCTCCACACAAAAGTTGACAAGCGTTGACATAATTTTACACGCAATGACAAGCTGAAGGAGCTGCAGGATGCGCCGTCTTCAAGCGCCGCTGGCAAATAGACGCGCAAGTAAGTGCCACAGTCACAAGTTTAACCCACACTGTTCTACAGCACCACTCACCACCAACCACCAACCACCCAACACCCAGCACCCACAACGCCTGCAGCTCGAGTGCAGTCGGCAAAGTGGTGCATTTTCTGCATCATTTACCAACAGGCAAATTTAATAGACCCGCCACATAATTGCGGCAAGCATTTGTGCGCCGTCGCTAATGATGGATTATTGGTGTTATTGCTGTTGAACAACTGCTGCCACACTAGCTGCCACTCAAATGGCAGCTCAAATTAAGAGAAGGGGGTTAGCGTCCAAAAACGATGAGCTTCATTGAAAACAGGAGCATCAGTCACAAATATTGTTAGATAATCAATGGCAGCAGGATAACGGCAAAACATTCTTAGACAGGCTCTCGCTGGCTTGCAACATCATCAACAGCCGGAAGTGAGTGCCGCTTAACGTGGCTGGCAGCGAGCGGCAGGCAACCGGAAGTTCAACTGGGTGCCACAAAAATTTGAAAACTTTGTAAACAAAACTTTGCGCTGTGCACTTTGCTGCTGGCGCGAAGCGAAACGAAACGAAACGAAAAACATCAGGCGATGAAAAAGGATAAGATGAATATAAATATATATATAGCTATATATATATACATATATATATATATATATATATTCGGCAGCTAGCGGAACCGAGGTTCATCCTGGACGTCGCTCGTCAGCAGCTGCACAAAAGTTTTCCACACGGCAAATGCTTGTTGCACTACTACTTGCCCCAAAACTTATTACACCATTGCTGGTGCAAGTGGCATGGGGGTCATGAGTACACTTCTCTGTACTGCACTGCTTTGCATACAACAACAACAACAGCGCTTTCATCAATTGTCCAGCGGATGTTTGGCTCAGCAGTCGTCGTACCCGTCGACGTCGTCCTCGAAGCTTCCGGCGTGCTCGTCTACATCCGTCTGGCAGCGTCACGCCCATATGCCGATCAAAGCTAACTGCACTTCAGAAATGGCTTCTATCTTGCAACACGCCACAAAAAGAAGAAAACTGCTTTGTAAATATTTCGCTACCCCCGCCCCCAATCTTCCCAATCTTCCCAATGCTCTGTATCCTGCAGCTAGTCGAAGGCTGCTGCGTTGTGCGCTTTGCATTTCATTTGAAGAAAATGCTGCAAGTTTTCCAACTTGCCCCACCACCTCGCATCCAGAGAATTGCTGTTGTTGCCGCTACTTTTGTGTACAATTGTAATAACTATCTCAGCGAGTGTTTGAAATGCGTTTACCGAAAACTTTTACAGCTGCCAGCGCAAGAATGTTTATACTTTTGCATTTTTGTGTGTGCGACTTTTAGCGCATAAAATGCTCGAAGCCCCAGCGGAAGGGGCGAGGGGGGTGGGGCCAATGGGGCATGAGGGGCAGACAGCACGTACTTATGTAAGTTGTAAATAAATAGTAAATACTTGCATTTGTGCAACGTGCAAGCGCCAGCAACCAGCAACTGTTTCTCTGTGTGTGGGTCAGATTTATATGCGCGCATAAAAGTATGCAATACTTTTTCCACCTGCGCCCCGCTAAAGCTCATACGCCCCGTGGCGCACAGGAAATTAGGCCGTCTAGCTAAAAAGCGAACGCAATTAACAAATTGTCAATTATGACTGTGCAAATCTCAACAAGTATGCATGGCTGCGCAATACTCTATCTTAATTGTAATAAAATAGGAATTGGGAAATAATATATAAGAATAGAATAATATATGCACAAATCAAACTTATTTGGTCGCTTAGTATGAATTTATTCTTTACTTAAAAAAATATATTTAATATTTTATGTATATGAAAATCTTTACTGCTGTTTATCTTCAACTTATCTATTTAATATATAAATATTAAATTCCCTTATAAAATTTGTCTCATAGCTTTAATGTGATTGAAATTCCTTCTGCCAGATATCTTTAAAAGCGTTAAATGATAGGTAATCAAAGAACCAAGACACCTTTCTATGTATGTATAAAAATTGGCTACTGGCTTTGGTTATAGATTGCCCTCAGCATTTATATGGCTGGCAGCAATCAGCAGAAAGCAAATCACAATAAATTAAGAGGGCCCAAAGGCGATTTGGCAGTGCCATATATTTGAATTTATGCGTCAGGGCTGCAGGTGAAAGAGAATGCGGGAGGGGGTGGGGCTATCATGGGTTCGTGCTTAAATTAAATGATTAACAAGGTTATTTACGGCATGTGCTCGGAGAAAAAAGTAAGCCATCCACAAAAATAAAAAAACAAGAAAAAAAATAAAACAAATACCATAAACAAATACATAGTTTCTGCATTATGGCGCTGTGAAAGTGGGGCAGTGGGCGGTTGGGCTGTCAGTTGCACACCTGTGTAAGGTAATGTATGTTGCACAAATAACGCGGTCAACACGACGTGAGGCACGCATCACGCTTTCGCGGTTCAAGGACATGCGGAAACGGATGCACAGTTTGCGGCATTGTAGCGGTACTTTTTATTATTGTGCTGTTGTTGTTGCTGTAGCCGTTGCCTTCAGTTCGTAAATTGCCGTGTCCGGAGCAACGGTCAATTGCTTTCCTCAAACAGTGGACACTCCGGCGGCGACGGCGACGGCGACGGCGCTTGTTTTGTTTGCTGATTGCGCAAATATTTGCGCAAGCATTAAACGAAGAATTGATGGTCAAGCCGGGCGGGGTGCAGGGACTAGGGCGGCGGTACAACAGGAGAGCGGCCGCAATATAAATTTAAATATTAACGCCAACTTAACGGCAATGAGTCTGTGGGTTTTTGTTTCAACCACTCCGCTGACTCCGCTGACTTCTTGACCATCGCAGCGGACCAAACGTTTGCCTTAATGCTAACAGCCTCGTTACTTTTTATTGCACGCACAGCCCGGATTGACGAGGCGGGGTGTGGAGAGGCGTGGCTGGACTGCGTCCTGGAATTCTGTGTAGTCATTACGAGCCACACAAAAATAAGAAAAGAAAAGGTACGAAAATTGTGATTATGAACACAAATTTGCGCTTAAATTGTGGGCTAAATTTTTGAGGGGCAGCAGAGTGCAAAAGAAAATTGTCGACGGTGGAGGGTGGATGGTGGAGGGTGGATGGGGTGTGGACTTTGGCGCAGTTTTATTAAAAAGCGCAAAGTCATTAAATTTTATTACAAGTTAAATTTTTCAATAAGGCAAAAGCCCCAAAAAACCGCTAAGCGAGCGTCTCTGCGGCTTTAGGCCAATTAAATGGGGGGCGTGCGAGGGCGAGGCAAATAATAACTCGGACCCCGACCCAAATGCAACACATTTGTTCACTTAATCGATTAACCGAATAACCGAGTAACCGAGTAACTGTTATGTTTCCATTTTATTTAGATCGTATATTTATCAAGGTATATCCTCATAAATAGAACGTAATTTGTATTTATTGATTGTGCATGGGAAAGAATCTAAACCTCAATTAAGGATTTCTATGATAACTGTTCACCTTCAATATTGAGAATCCTTATGGTTTAAAATACATTAATAAGATTTAGGGCAACTCTTAGAGGTAAATTATGTTAAGGGTGAATTAAGAATTAGGAATTTCCTAAAATGGATTAGAGTGGTATATAAAACAAGTTAGGTTGGCATATACAGACTATTCTCGAATACTAAAAATATCAATAATAATCAAGGTTTCTTTTTTTTAACATATAAGACTAGATTTATTATTGACTCAATAGAAAAGTTGAAATTTAAATTATGCCACGAGGGATTTTACATTTCCTAAAACGGTTTAAGCTCTGAGATCCTCGTCCTTTAAGCTGCAGTTTAGTTGGGTTTTTGCTGCTGCTGGCACTGCAATATCTATTCCACTTTTAACTACTTAATTTGGGATTATTTTTATTTGCCTGGCTTCGGCTTCGGCTTCGGCTTCGGCTTCTACTCTATTTTGCAGCTTTATATGGCACCCGCTTGAGTTGGAGGCAATAAAATGCAAATTTGTATTTTGTGCTTTTCGCTTGGTGCTTAAGCATATTAAAAAATAAAAAACACCTGCAGATGGTGATACTCGCTGCACAAATATACGAAAGTAAATAACATTTATAGTGGCTTTGGAGCACACACATACACACACACGCTTGCACGCTTGCGGCGGAGCACATACTTAAGCCCCTTCTTCTGTCGCATGCCATTTATGACATCCGTGCACCGAAAAGAAGCAGACAAAAATCTGAAAAACAAAACAAAAAAAAAAAAGAAGAAGAGAATAGTAATCTTCGGGTGGTTGCGTGCTAAATACCCCTTAATTTCTTTTGACAGGAATCAAACAAAACTAATTCCAAGAATTATTTCAAATCGGACGGAATAGAAAATTGTAAGAAATACGTTTATAATTTGGGTAACTTGTAAAAGGAATCGATGAATATATTTTGAATAGAAGTCTATCAATCTCTTCACATAGGGTATATAAAAGTGGCAACGCATAACAGCCATATTAAATGCCTTACTCTTAGCGCTATTGTTTTTGGCATCTCTGCGAGCTGGGCCAGGACCACTCAGGATTACGGACTAAGGACGGCGGGACTGAGGCTTTCGTTTGTCATCTTTTAATGGTGCAATTAGAGCACAGAAAATGCGTTTGCTGAAAGCTGAGCAGTGGTTGTTGTTGTTGCTGTTGTTGCTGTTGTTGTTGCCGTTGCTGTCGCTGGCATCATAAAGGATTTTTAATAATAGCGCCAAATTACAATAGGCAGTCCCCACACAGGCTGATAACGCACATGTGTGTGTGTGTGTGAGAGAGTGTGCGTGTTTGTGTGTGCAAACAAATTGCGTATACGCTATGGCACTTTGAAACAAAAGCCACGACAATGCAAAGTTCTGCGATAGATGCCCGCTTCTGGTTGCCTTTTTTTTTTTTATTTTGGTAGCCAGATAGTGGGAGTATCCAGCCACAGCTCCAGCTCCAGCTCCAGCTCCGGCTTCAGTTCTAGCTACAGCTCTCTTCTTCTCCGCTTTTGCTTTAGCTTCGGTTACCATTTCTTGCCGTTTGTTTTTAGCTGTAATTTGATGCGCTATTGTTTGCCGCATGCGATTTTCATTGTCTCCGACGACACTTTAATGTCAGCTGAGATTTTGGCTGCTCTTGCTGTTGTTGTTGCTGTTGCCCTAACACAACGCAATGCAATGTTGTTGTAATTTATGCGCGTATTGTTTCTTCATTTTGCGTAGCTGTTGTCATTAGTTTAGCATTGCAGCAGTAGTTTAGCAGCTGCTGCAATTTATGTGCCCAAGTTGCACTTGGCCCCTGCTTTAGGCAACAACTTTTGGCCGCAAGTTCATTTGTTTCTGGATGCTGGGCATAATTTGCTTTAAATGATAGTTGTAGCCAAACTGCAACTGAAATGCAGAAATGATTATAGCTGATGCTGATACTGAGGCTCTTAAAGAGACAAAAGGCAACCGGAAGAGCATTGAAAGTCGAGTCGCTTTTCCATGCAGCTCAATGAACTCAATGCGGAAATGCGAAATGCGAATGCAATAAATTATAGCCGTGCCGAATGAAGCGACATATACGAAATGGCTATGGGAAGGAGTGAGGTAGCCCAAAGGATACGCTGGGCAACATAAATCCTTACGGAAATTTATGGTGCGTTGAACTTAAAATGAAATACAATAAAATGTTCCATTCCACCATGCAGCTGCAGTGCAACGAAGAAGATGCGACATCCAAGAACGATACGGAGACGCACACATGCACACCCACACGCACTCCAAGTGTAGGAAATATAAACAAAGGCTACACAAACACACACACACATATAACAATAATAAAATTTATTAACGTAGAACAATTTTGCGTTTCCTGCCCACGGTCCAGCCAATGATGTAAGAAAAGGCCTCAACAAACATGCAATAAAATTAATGCCAAGCATTATATTTTATATGCCTCCATATGCATATTTATGCCTATGTAGATGCACATGTAGATGTGTGTGTGTGTGCAATGAACCGTTAAAATGGTGCTGAAAGGCGAACCAAATGAATGGCCTCATAAGAATGCAATGAAACGAGAATTGTGTTAAGACAAGCTATAAAAAATCACACACAGCTATCGCAAAAGTAATTCGATTGAAGCTTTTCAGCAAGGATTTTGGAACCAGTTTACCTAAAGACTAAATAAGTATCAAGCTTATAGAGACAGTGTATAATACACATGTTTGATTAATGTATCCAGCAGGTGTGTAAGCAATAAAATTTAGTCGTAGACGATGAGAGTTGTTCTTAGAACAGTTGAATAAATTATCAATAGGACAATGTAACAATTTATGCAGTTTGAGAGAAGTGGAGAATTTATGCTCCATAAATTTGAATAATCGGGTCCACGTGGTGTATGAGCAATATAATATTTTATAAAGGTAAATTACCAATTGCAACTATTGTCTATTCACTCTAGGAGAAACAACCGTATATCGCATTTAGGGAACTTCAAGTGTTAAGAGGAATAAAAATATATATTTATCATGGGAATATATATGCTGCATGTACTTACTTTTCAATTTCTTCGCTGCCTATATAAAAAGTATATCTCGGGCGATTCGGAGTCGATCTTAAGTGCTTAAAATAATTTAATATATCGCTAAATGAATTCTAATATATTAATATTAAATGCTTGGAATTGTCTATATAGTAAAATTTATGCCCCGATATAAATGTTCATCTAAACGTAATCTTTGGATTTGATTATATTGGAATAATAAGAAACTATTATATATTTTGAGTAGTGAAGTGTAGGATTACTATTTGAAAATCCTAATTGACATAGTACGAAAAATATATCAGAATAAAGTCTAGTTCCTTTTGATTATAATTAGTATTTAAGTATATAATTGGTATATATAATATTGGTAAGCAATATAATAATACTTTATGTATTAATGAAAATAAGGCTTATTCTATATTCTATTTCAATCCTCCCCTGCTATTGACTTTTACAACAAACCATAGGGCAATTTGCTAATAAGAGGAGTTAAAAAAGGAAATACTACTAATATATATACTCTACTGCTTATTGTGTGTTCTTCTCCAGCCCAAAATATACTTCTTAGATTGAATCTTTCTTCAAAAAAAAAACTCATATTACAGTAAATATATCATATGTAGATCATAGACCCAATTGCGTTCGCATTTCGGAGCCTTATAAAACAAATTTAAGACATGCTTAAGGACTGCATTCCTTAAAACGAGCGATAAAAACATTTATATGTTTCCCCAAGTTCGTAAAACTATTTTAGATCGGTGCAAACGATAAAAAATTGTGAGTGCATCGAGGGAGTGCAATAACAAAGTTTAGGGATGCAGTGCTTAGGGGTTGGGGGTTGGCTTTGCTTAAGGGCGGGTGGTCCGCTTTAGAGGGAGAGTCAAACATTTAAACGGGCAGCTGTGCTACGGCAAGAAGAAGAAAAAGTGCAGCAGTGGAAGCCATTGTGAAAATTATAATTATAAACATAATTAGTGCACTTAAAACTAAAGTCCAATTTAATTTTTTCTGAAAACGCAAACAAGAAGAGTGAAAAAAAATAAATTAAACATTTTATTTGGTGCTGCAGGTGAAAAGCTTAATTACATTTTCAGCTAGCTGTTGTTTTATTATTTTTTTAAATTTTTTTTGTACACTCAAATTGCAGTTAACAAAAAAAAAAAAACTTAAATTATATTTAAAAAGTTATCAAGCTGTGGTGGTTAGCTTCACATACACGAAACTAAAAATAAAAAAGTGGGTTAGTATGAAAAATAAAAGACGAAACGCAAATTTTGTTGTATGCAAATTACGAGAACTTAGGATGCACATTATAAACGCTAAAATTTGTCAAATTGCACGGCTTGTTAGAATGTCTGAAAGGCTACAAATGCAGGGAACGATACAAAAATAACAAAAGTGAACAACGGAAAGGTGACACGACAACTGTGCAGGGTGGTGTTGGTGGTGTTGGTGGTGCTTGTTGGTGGTTAGTGGTGGTTGGCTTGCGGTGTGCTTATATAGCTTATTGTTCTTGCTGTTGCAGCTTGTGTGGTTGTAAGTGTTTTTTTTTTTTTGTTTCTGTTGTTGCTGTCGCTGCGGAGCATATTAATTCATTAACAAACTTAAATGGAACGTGAAATTATTAATTGCTGGGCTAATTAATTTATAATGAGTTTGGCCTGTGGCAGCTGTGCGATGCCGCATAAGCCATAAACCACAAACCATCAAACAGAAATGGCCGGGTGCAAGGGCCGATCGCCCATTAAGTATACGCAATGTGGTGCCATAAATGATCGTGACAAAGAAAAATAAGACGTGCTGATGCGAATGTAAGTGTGTGCAGGTGTGTCTTTGTGTGTGAATGTGTGTCAAGGCACAACAAACAAAACTGTACATGGTGAGCGCTAAGTACTTGAAGATGTGTCAGTGTGTGTGTGTGTTGATTTCTGTGGCCCTTGTGTGGGTGGTTTTTGTTACTTTCAGTGGCTGTGATTGTGTGTGTGTGTATATATAAAATTTGGTTTTTGTTTTGAGGATCTCTTGTTGCGCTTCGCTGGTTATCACAGAACATTCAGTTAAAAATTACAATATGCATTGAATGATGCGTACACTATATGTATGACTAGATCGTATATTAATTGTCGTATAGGTTAATAGGCAATATAAGTATAAGTTTATATAGATATATATGTATATGGTTTGTGTACAAGTATAAATATTTAAATTTCAAAATAATGTAGCTTGAAAAAAATCCAAAAAACGTTCGTATATACGCCGGGGTTGCACCACATAACAAATCATGATCATATCATATCATATCAGGTCATCAAATTAGCTTGGTACAAGTACAAGTACAATTAGTAGTAGTAGTAGTAGTAGTATTATTATTATTGTAATATTATATATTTATGCTTAATAATTTTAAGTTGTAAAATTGTATGCGCAAATCACGATCATCAGCAGAACGAGCGAACGAACGAGCGAGCGAAGGAACGAACGAAGGAACGAACGGAGGAACGTGGGAATTTCAGCAATGTCCGGCGTTCTTTACGGTATGCGTTATGTACGAGTATGTATAAATATATATGTATATATTTTTTAATGGATATATTAATATAAGTTTATGTAGATATATAAATGACAATTTAATGTACATATCAAAGTAAAAAGTCAATCAATTCAGTTCATTCGCTTATTATTACATCATCAAAGGTCATCAAAAGTAAGAAAAATAATCATATACATAAATATAGTCATTATTATTCAGATATATAGTTTATATATATTAATTATATATATGTTTTGTGTGTATATATATAGTTAGTTAGTTAAGGTCAATTCATCAATCCATATCAATTAAACAATTTACATGTATGCGTATATATAAATAATTAGAGACAGACAGAGAGACAGACAGAGAGAGAGAGAGAGAGAGAGCAAGAGAGAGAGGCAAGAGACAAGAGAGATAAATTAGAAAGAGTACGGGTTGGGGCGCTCACCAAGTCCACGAAAAGCAAATGAAAAAAAAAAGTAAATCAAAATTACAAATTTTATTTTCTAGTTCTTGGGGAAATTTACATTATTCTGGTTTTGGAACATTTGGTGCCGCCAGAGATTTAAAATTATTTGAAAATTCTCTCATTGGGGGTTAATTAGGTTTATAATTGCCTGCCGGAAGTTTCGTATGCACAATTCCCTACAGCCGCATGTGTGAAATTAAATCTAACTTTATGGGTGGGTTATGCTGGGTGGATCGGTGGGTTGGTGGGTTGGTGGGTTGCGTGGTTACACTATTATTAAAAGGGGCAACGCAGAAATTATACAAAGTAATTATAGTTTCGAGTTAACGTAAATTCTATATGCAAGTAAAGACATTTGCCAAGGTATCAAAGTGTGTGTGTGTATGTGTTAATGTGAAAGTGTGTGTTGTATATGTGTGTTGGATGTGTGTGAGTGTGTGTGCTATATTGATGTGGGAGTGCGGATGGGCTGAGGATCTTAGAATGGTGCATTTGCTGAACGCATCTGCATGCGAATCGAAATCCGAATGGGAATCAGAATCAGCTCGGCAAATGCATTTGTTGATTGCCAACAATTCTCAATTTGAGTATCGAGTGTTTTTTATTGTTTGTTTTAATTTATAAAATAAATATATATGAATATATATGTGTATATATATATATATATGTTTTTAAGTTTTTCAATCAAATAACAGCGAGCGCACAGAGCTTTAAAAATTCATAGCAAACGGGCCGAGCGCAGCGCTCGAATCATGAATAAATCAGAACAGAAAAACTTTATTGTTCCATCCATACGCAAGTGAGTGAAAGAGATACAGAGATAGAGTGAGTGAGTGAGAGAGATGGTAAAATTATCCAAACGCTTGCACCAGGCACACACGCAAGCACTCACACACGCACGCAAACACACACACACACACACGTACGAGTACAGCGGCAAAGTGGAAAACACGAATGCAAAGAACAAAATCAATAATTATTAATAATAATAATGCCCAATGCAATATTAATGAAAACTCAACTGAAAAGCATCGAGGCACACACAAATGAATAAATATTAACACCCACACTCGCATTCGCAATTAAATTGTATTGTTTTTTATTATTATAATTATCCTCCTTTTTTTGTTTTTTTTTTTTTTTTTGTTTTTGTTATGTTTATAAATTTGTTCATCATTTAATGCGGACTCTGTTTTCTCATCTTCTTTTGTTATAAATTAGTAGTTGCTCTGCATTATCCTTTATTATCATATAAATATTTGTATAACTTTTATATTTATTGTTTTTTCTTTTTCTCTCTCTTTTTGTTTATATTTTTTCTTTGTTGAACTGCTTTACAAACAGTTTTTCAATGATTTCTTTTTTCTACATAACATACAAATTGTTACAAATTGCAATCAACACATAAGCTGAATAAAACTAATAATCAAACTGTAAATATCACTTAAATGGAATCAAAATATTCATTTCTATGCAGTTAGGAGCTAATACATAAAGAATGAAGGAAACAAATACATATTAAAGCATTGCGAATTAGCTAACTGATTGAATACAACTGCTAACATTGTATTAAGGACTCGAACTAGAAATTCATAAGAAATATGTGCTCTTTTCTATATGTATAATATATATGTACCGCAACTCCGAATCGAAAAATAAAAATTATAATATTTATAGAAAATAAGTTTTATTAAAATGAATTGCGTTCGCCTTTCAGCTGCAAATAAATAGGCATTGGAATAATTTTATTTTATACACTTAATAATTAAAAATTAAATACAAGGTGCACACATTTACATTGCATTTCACTTGAGATTCAAACGTCATTATCATCATCACCACCAACATCTTCATTATGATCGTTTAGGATCGGGGGCCTCTTAATTTCAATTTTAATTGGCTTCTGCAAACGCGCTGTTTCGTATATCTTTACTTTTAACTAAAAGGCATAAATGGAGCTCAATCATTAAAATTAAAAACAATAAACAATCATATAGTTAAGGTAGCATATCAAAAATGTGGGCTGATCTTATAGGTAGGTAGGTAGGTAGGTATATAAATATATAGTACTTATATAATAAACACATGTAAATCAAAACAAATAACCAAGCAGCGCGACATTTAAGAAATTAAATTGGTGAATTATTTCATTCAGGTCTTTCAAAATGTCAGGTGTTATACAAATTTCAATAACATTCTCTCAAAAAATGACAAAACATAAATCACATTTAATATAGAAAATATAGAAATATGTATAGAAAAAATTTGGTAAAAACGTGCCGTGGGGGAAACTTTTATAATTTTATTATCAAGCTCGATTGTCTGTTTTTTCTTTTTTTTTTCCCATTTTGTATATAAATAAATGAATTAACTTTTTTTGTTTGTTGTTTTAAACTTTCAACTCTTCGAGCACAATGGTGCAAAAATATTTATCACTTTAATAATTGAAAAATGAAAATAAATAAAAAAACTTGCGCATAAAGGAAATCAACTTTTTTGACTGACAGAAAAATGAAATTATAATAATTGCGCTCTATATATACGTATATGCGTGTATATGTAAATAAATATACTTTTGTTTGTTGTTTGTTTTTGTTATTGTTTGCAATGCACTGCGTTTGATTTGTTTGCGCGTTCGTTTCGCGGTTTGAAGGGACTTTGGAGAGGTTTGGAGGGGGTTCGGGACTTGAATTGGCAGAGAATATGAGAATATTGGCAAAGTTTTTACTTGTTGATTTAAATGGTATATACTCGCAGCTCGCAGCTCTCAGCTCTCAGCTTTAATTGGCTGTAATTAAGAGTTATAATTCATGCCACTGGCATATTAAATGCATTAATCCACTGTTATCGAGTTGACAGAGCGTGAAATGAGTTTTTTTAATGCATTGCATATGGCAATAAGCAATGCATGAAATGTTAGTAGCATATAAAATTTTAAGTGCACATATATATAAATATATATTTAAGATCGGAGCACAGTTTGCCAACAAACTTGCAGCTGAGGAATGCGCGTTAAAGTGCGCTTAATAGCCTCTAAGTGCATGAATGGCTGGGTGGCTGGGTGGTTGCAAGTGGCAAGTGGCAAGTGGCAAGTGGGTGTGTGGGTGTCTGTGTGTGTTTGTGTGTGTGTGCCGTGTGCTGAGTGATTGTGGGTGAGTGCGCATACGTGCTGGCCATAATATGCATCAAATACCTGCCGAATAAACCTGCCCCACATAAGTATAATGCGCTGCTGCGGTTGCGGCTACGGCTGCGGCTGCTACTGCTACTGCTACTGCTACTGCTACTGTTGTTGCATTTGCTGAGCCGTTGCCTCAAGTTGCCAATTGGGGTGCACTTGGTTAATATAATATGAAACGTGCAGCATACACACAACTCTCAGCGTGAGCTGGCGAACTTGTTCATTGTTCATTGTTCATTGTTTTTAGCCTCTTGTTGCCTCACAATTAATTGGATTAAGTTATTAGCAGACAAAACTAATGTACGGCAAGGGGGGCGCGGCAATTGGGTCATGAATTATGAGGCAGCAGCTGCTGTTGCCTGCACTAACGATTGCTTAAGCTTTGTGTCGAGCGCCGGAAAGTCGACTTCAATTTTTGAGTAGCATGTTGCATGCAGTATGCGGCAAGGGGTCGCATGCCTCGGCTTGTTTTCTGCAATTGCGTAATGATGCAATAAAATGCCTTATGTTGATTTCAGCCCTTAACAAATTGCATGAACTGTTAACTAATGGCCGCAAAAAAAAGTGGCTAGGCGACAATAAAGTTTTCCTTGTTGGCCAAAAGCCTGCCTTTTGACTGCTGCATGAAGTTTGCCATAGTTAGGCGTAGGCGTGCCCGAGTGGCCAGAACTTCAGCTTGTGATTTATGTACTGGCCAAGTTTTGTGGTGCGTGTCTGCGCTGGCTGCGATTTATTTATGAGTTCTGTTGAGTTTTTGAACGTAAACATTTTGCGCAAACAAACAAAATAAGAACTGAAGTAAAACAAATCCTTGAAGGATTAATTACAATTCATTGACGGACTTAATTGAATGCATTAAGTTCTGAATTTCATTTTTTTTTTTTATATATCGCAAATAAAAAAAGATTGACTTAAAAATTCACACACACAGACACAGACATGCCGCATAAGTAGTTAAATACGTATATAGCAAAAAAATAAAAAAAAAGAAGGAAAATCAATATTTCACAAGAAAAGGAACGAATTTAATTTGTATGATGCAGCAACAAAAATTTTTGGACAGGTATTAGTTTGGACAACAGGCAAACAAACATGGGCGGGTATTTGTGTTTGTATTTATTTATGAAGTGCAACAAAATCTGACGCAAAACACAACAAATTCAAGGATTTTGAAATTTAAATTTGAACAAAAAGGAAAAGTTGAAAATCTATATGATAAAAATATGTGACAAAAAATACAGACTTGGAGCTTGGAGGACGAGCTTGTTTACATTTACATTCGGTTTGGTTTCTATGTATATAATTTTATATTGTTGTTTTTTATGTTTTAGAGCTCGATCATAAAACATGCCTCAACTCTCGGTTGCACACGTGACAAGTTAAACAAAGGGTAACGAAATATAAATAAAAGAGAGACTATAAACAAGTTAAAGGTTGTTAATCAAACGACAAATGTGTTGCATGTTGCATGTTGCATGTTGTGTGTTGTGTGTTGTGTGTTGTACAAAATGATAGCTGCTGAAATCGCGCGCGACACGCGCCAAAGTCGCGTGCGAGACAGGCAACAAACACTTCGAACTGGAACTGGGTCAGGATTAGTTACATTGGGATAGTACAAACAAAGTGGGTGGGGTGGGGTGGTGTGGGGGTGAGAGCGTGGGAGTTGTCGTGATTGCCGTTTCCGGCTGCTTATTAGACACACAAGAACAAATGTTAGGCAAGAAGGTGGCGCTGGTGTCAAACGAAAAGTCCGTAAAAGTGAAAACAACAGCACAAAAAACAAACAAACAAACAAACAAACGAACGAACAGAAAACTTAAAAACTTTAGGAAAATCGCAGAACGGGATAAAAATTAACACAAATAACATACGAATCGAGTTTGAGGAGTTACCAAAGAGAATGCACAAAATGCTTGGAGCACATACATTATTACAGTTTACGGATTATTATTATATAGTAGTATATATATATGCAGATATTATTGGTTACTTGCTTTGATTTTGATGTTTTACATATCGGTATCTTAAATTTTTGTTTTACTTTTTTGGTTTTTGTTGTTTTTTTTTTTTTTGTTTTTTTTTTTTTGTTTTGTTTTGGTTTTTGGGGTACACATTCCGTTGGCAATTCGGTGTATTTAGTGAGATTATTACATATGTATGTGTATGTGAGCGTGTGTGAGGAGTGTACGTGTATGTGTGTTGGTGTGTTGGTGTGTGAGTGTGTGTGTTATCACAACCCATTGTAAATCTCATTGAATAAAGTTGTAAGTTAAGTAAAGAACTAATTTTAAAATGAACATAAACTAAAACTAAACATTAGCACATTTCGAAATAATAGAGAGACGAATGCAGCAAGATGTCCTAAGTAAAAATACTAAGTATATCAGATACGATTACTTAATTGTACAGTTATATATATAAATGTTAAATGGTGCAGCTGAGGCTGCGCTTTTTGGTTGCCTGTTGCTGTTGTTGTTGTTGTTGTAATTATTATTGTTGCACAAATACTTAAAACAAACGGTAAACACGAACATAGGCTTAGGCATAGAAAATGGGAATGGGGTAAAAGTATATGTATATATAGTATGCATATAAAGATATGGAATATATCTGTAATGACGCGCTTTGCGGCAGTTTCAGTTGCGAGTCTTCAGTTTTATATAGATGGTACTTGTTTGTCTAGGGTAGATTGTGGTGTCTGTCCTCTGTTCACTGTCTGGCTGTCAGCTATTCCTACGTACTGTTCGATAATTGTGCAGCAGTCTTCTTCTTCATTTTTATATCCCCAACACTGTTTTGCTAATCATTCAAGCTCGATAATTTAATTAGATAACTGTTGACTGCTTAACGGTTAATTAACTAAAATTCCCCTTACACGATTTCAATTTAGTTGTTGTTGTTTTTGTTGATGTTTGTTGTTGTTTGTTGCTGCAATTGATAAGATCAAAAGGGTTTCATGCCGCATGCGAGTGTTGCACGTCTGATAACATTCATTGGAACCCAACTCCATTTGTCGCATCAAAGAAATGTTAATTTGACAGGCTGTTGACGTGAATCATGGTTGCAATGGAATGTTGCACGATGGAAGGGGGAAGGGGAATGGGGGCAACAACTGCCGATAAGTTGATGGTCAGCCATAAAGCATGCCATGAATTATTATAGTTATTGCTGTTGTTGCAATGGAAAAGCAAACAGCCATTGAAAGGACTGCAGCTGAAACGGGTTGAGGTTCCGGCCAGGATCAACGTGGTCCAAACAGCGACTGGGCATATGTATTATGCAGCAATTGCTGTTGTCAACCGGCAGCCCGGCCGGTCGGACGGCCGGTCGGTCGGTGCGGTGGCCATGTGGCATCTTCTTTTGGAGCCAACACCAAGGCAGCTGCCAGCCAGTAAATTAAGCGGAAAAGTGTGTTGGCTGGCCAACAATAATAGTGCAGGGCAGCACGGGGTAAAGGGGAGAGCGTACCACACAAGCACAAACGGGGTGGCAAGTGTGCCGGTCAGACAGAGCAGCCTTGCCTCGTCTGGCAGTGTTATTTGCTGCAGTTGGAAATAACTCAGCCGCAAATGAGATAAATTGCGCGCACACAGATAATTGCATGGGCGGTAGAGCGGATAGCTGAAGGGGTGGTGGGTGGTGTCTGGGATTGGGGGATAGTGAAAAATACGAGCACACATGCCACATACGCAATCATTTTAATATGTAACTGCGGGAATTCAAAGTAGTGTGCAGCACTTTTAACCGGAGTCATAAAAATATTTATGCAACATTTGGTCTGTTGAGGTTATGATTGAAAATATTGCGCATACGCGGTGTTTGACAGCGTACATAAATGTAAAATAAATGAGTGTCGCTTTTCTCGCCTGTCGTGCGTTGCATTACAATTAAAGTTGCAGTTGTATTTACAGTTGCTCTTAAAAGTTAAACACCTTATCGAAGTAAATACATACTCATATGTATATGAATTTAAATATGTATGTATATATATATTTATATATATATATATATATAGGTATATATATATATATGCATATGTATGTAAGTGGCGCCAGATGAGCCACGTACATCCTTTTACGTAATACGCTTTCGCCGCATAAATATATAAATTTAATATGTTTTTGTCGAGCGCTTTTTCTACTTTTTTTATTTGTTTTTATTATTTGCTTTCAGCGTAATTACAGATTTTCATATTTTATGCGCTTTGTCATTACGTCTGCCACTCATTATTGTTGTTGTTGTTGTTGCGATGAAAATTTAGCTGCTGTCCTTTAATGCAGTAAGTGGTTTTAATTTCCTTTATGTCAACGTGGAAGCTCAAATTGTTGTTTTTGCATTGTTTTTTTATTACGATTTATTTGTTTTTTGTTTTTTTTTGTTTGTATTTTTGCTTTTATTAAAGTTTTCAATTAAACTGAATCGCCTCGCATTTGGAAAATTGTACCTTCACTTAATTTTTTGATTTCTCTCCATTTTGGCGGCATACCTTAGCAGTTAAATTTGTTACTTTGAAGAAGAAGATCTGCAATGAGTTATGCTTTGAGTTTTTTATATTTTTTTTTAACTAACATTTTTATACTCATTAACTATTTTTTTATATAGGAGAAATTCTACTTATTCAATTAATAATTAATGAATTATGTAACAGAAAATAGTAGAGAATGAGAATTATGAACAACCAAAGTTTTAGCTCAACTTTGAAAAAGACAGAAAATAAATGCCACAAAACTAAATGATTTTGATCTAAAGTTAATTTTCAGAAAAGTTTTTACTTGTGAGGATTCTCATGTATTCTATTAAATATGAAAATGTATTTAAGAATAGAACTCATTTTTCACTCATTGCAGATCTCAGAAACTCGATCGAAAACTTTTGAATAGGTATTATCTTTGGAACTCAACTTAAAAACTTAACAGCGTCAAGAACAATCGATACTCGTATCTTATATAGTTTATATATCAAAAATTGCAACGATTAGCTTGGAATTTGTCAAAATTCGATATCTGTTTATGTAGAATAAATTTCGTATATATAGAGTATAGTAGGAGCACGAGTACGAGGATTATGATTAGGTTTTTGTTTCGTTTTTGTTTTTGTTTTTGTTTTGTGATACAACTATAAATTTGATTCGGATGCATTTCTTTCAAATTTAATTTCGAATACAATTTGCATATTTGCTATTATTAACTTGGCTAAGAAATATAATTGGTAATTGAATTGTATTATTGTCAGTAGTTTACGATAATGTATACCTAACTATATATATTTATATATATATATATATACCATGAAGATAATTTACTTTTACACTAATCAACGGCAATATAATCAATATATATAATTAAATATTGATACATACAAAGAACTCCTTAGCATAGCTTAGATTTACAGCAACGGATAGATTTTCAATCTAACTTTAGTTTAACGTCCATCCATTTGGTATTGCAAGCCTAGAGGTTGCCTAATAAACACACATATATACACATTTAAGCTGGTCTATTGGGAGAAGGTTGGAGGGGGTGGGTGAGGGGGAGGGGGCGTTCATCCAATCAGTAGCGTTAACAATTTGTAATTGTAGTTTCGGAAAACGAGACCCAATGCATGGCATAAAACTCGACCAGGATAAAGGGAGAGCAGACAGGAGGATAAACGGACGGACAAATTCGCAATTCGCTGCCGACAGGTGAACCATCCAACAGGGGGAAGAGGAGCAGGAGTTGCCCCCAATGGATTGATGCTAATTTAATCGTGCGCTAACACTCATATTCCACTATGAAGCTCTCGGATGCGGATGCGGATGTGGATGAGGATGCTGCAGGCGTTGCTGCCGCTGCTGCAGTTGCTGTTGCTGCTGCTGGTGTCACGACATGTTGCTGATGCAGCGCCGAAGATCTGCCCAAATTTACTTGTGACAACATTGCGGCTGCCGATAATTTGCCATTGTATGTGAGTACGTTGGCACCAGCGCCACCAACAGCACCACCGGCACCGCTGGCACCGCTCGACAGGCCATGGCCATAATAGTTGAGCGCCGAGATTAGTGGCGCCTTCCCTGGCGCGCTCGGATGCTGACTGCGACGCTGTGGCTGCTGCTGCTGCTGCTGCTTTTGTGGCATGTAGTCGGCTGTGGCGCTGGAGTTGCGCAGAGCTATGAACGTGTCAAAATTATCCGCCGTCGAGGAGGCATTCGAGGTGCTCGAGTTGCGACGCAGAGGCGCCCCCAAATGCAGCTGCTGCTGTTTGGAGATATGCGGCTGTGGTGCGGTGGGTAGATGCAGCTTCTGCTGCTGCGACACGGACGAGTTTGAGGATGACGAGTTGGACAGCGAGGACGAGTTGACCGAGTGTGCGGGCGGATGCTGTTGCTGATTTGCGTAGTATTTGCGCAAATTCTCCAGCATGTAGCGATTATTTGCGCTTGTATTGGTGTTTGCATTTCCAGCTGACAGGGCAGCCGCTGGCGCCGCAGTCGCTGCTGCTGCTGCTACTACTGCTGGGGTTGTTGTTGCTGTTGCTGGCCCGATGGCAATTGATGCTGGTGCGGACTGCAGTTGCAACTGCTGCTGTTGTTTGCTGCTGGTGGCATAGAGCGCATCGCTGCCTGGCCGTATCAAAGTAGGCCCGATAACGTTAGTCGCCGGTAATGCGGTTGCAGCAGCTACTGCTGCCTCCTGTGGGGTTGCTGTTGCAGCAGCTCGCAATGCGGAGTTGCGTTTGTAGCTCGACAGCCCGCTGCTGTCCATTTCATCGAACCGACGGCTCGCTGCTGCATCAGCGGAGGGATTGCTGCGCGAGTAATGCGCCTCCATGATGTCAGCCCGTCGCTGCTTGGTGGCATAGACGACCTCCGAGTCGCCACCGAAGCCATAGTACTCGCCGCGGGCGTACAAGTGGCTGACGTCCTCGCTTGGACGCAGCAGACCGCTGCGCTCGATCCGCTCGAAGTCGCTGCGACTGCGTTGGAAGTGGGCCAAATAGCTTTCGCCACCAGCAACGAGCAGCGAAGCCGCCGACTCGGACTCCGACGGCGTCTCTGACTTATGCCTGTCATCGACTGCAATTGCCTGTCGCTGCAAATGCTGATTGAGCGATTGATAGAATGTGCTCTCGGCTAAATTCTCATTATAGGAGCTCGCTTGCAGCAGCTGCTGCTGTTTTTGCTGCTGCTGCTGCTGCTGTTGCTGTTGCTGTTGCTGCTGGCGTTGGTACCAATCTGCATCCTCGCACTCGTTGACATTGACGCGAATGCGAATGTCGCGCACCATATAATCCGGCTCGTTAGTGGCCACTATGTCGTCATCATCATCGTCATCAGCAGCGTCATCCTCTACCTCCTCCTCCTCCTCATCATCATCGTCGTAGAAGAGACGCGCGGATTTGGCGCTTTCGGCCAGAAGCAGGTCTTCGCTTTCCTCCAGGGCCAGCGCATAGCTAGTCAGATTATCAAAATAGTATTCGCACATTTTGTCCGGATGCTCGTAGCGTAATTTGAGCGCGGACTCCTGCTCCTGCTCCAACCGCTTCTCCTGCTCCGCAGCCTCCACGCTACTCTCAGTCTGCGGCATAATCTCCCTTTTGGCCACTGTTGGCCCGCTGAACACGGAGGCATAGTCCGAGCTACTCAGCGAATCCGAATGAAAGGCTGGCTTGCTGCGACTGCCTCCTCCTCCTCCCCCTCCTGCGCCAGCTGCTGCTGCTGCTCCGCGCGCGGATATTGGCAGTGTGCCCAGATTCTCATAGTTGGCCGCCTGACCACAGCTGTTCCTGCCGGCTGTTTGGCTGTTCGCCTGCGACTGACTCCGCTTGTGGCGTCTCCGCGGCGTGGCAGCCACAGGTCTGGTCTCCGTTTCCGTTTCCGTCTCTGCCTCCCGTATGCGCTGGGCACTGGCCAAGGCTCTGCGCTGGGCGCCGCTGATGCGACCCACGGAGTGCGCCGACTGCTTGCTGCTGCCCAGCTGCTGCTCGAAGTTCTGCTCCAGATAGTGCTCCAGATAGTGTAAATTCTTGCTGAGATCTATTTCCGATTTGTAACTCTTGTAGATGGTCGCCTGCTTTCCGGCCGCATGCGCCGCGGCGCAGCGCGATTCGTAGCTGGAGATGTGGGCCCGATCGCTGATGAACCGGAAGCTCTCGTCCTTGGCGAGCGTGTGGAAGCCGCTGAACTCGCTGCCCCCGCCGCCGCTGCTGCTGGCGTCGCTGCTGCTCGCCTTAAAGTTGCGGCACTTGTCGCGGATCTTCTGTATTCCTTGCCTGGTCTTCGCCTGCAGCCGCTCAAAGTAGTTCGACTTGGGCGTCGTGGAGACGAGTCGCGGTCTGTACGGCGTGTGCTGGATATCGTAGCCTCCGCTGCCCGCAGCTCGCATGCTCTGTATGCTCTGCGTCCGATTGG
Organism: Drosophila pseudotalamancana; assembly: GCA_037075185.1. Lineage (NCBI taxonomy): Eukaryota > Metazoa > Arthropoda > Insecta > Diptera > Drosophilidae > Drosophila > Drosophila pseudotalamancana. The sequence continues at coordinate 258,429 of JBAMCK010000695.1, read as the reverse complement.
GATACCGATAGCTGAGCTTCAGCCTCGGCTGAGCCGCCGGCTCCTCCGATTTGTGCAGCCTGCGCAGCGAGAGCTGCTTGAAGATCGCCTTTGCGCTCTTCGGCTTGCCCGTCGTGCTCGCCTCCTGGTCGAAGTCCTGCCGCTCAAAGCGCCGCACGGGCACTCCGTGCAGATACGGAGGATTGGCTGCCGGAGGGTTTGACTGCCTCTCGAACAAGCGCCGCAGGCCTTTGCCGCTGCGCTGTGTCTGCGCTGTCCGGATGGCGGTGGCTGCGCTGTTGGCGCTCCGCAGGCGGGGATTCACGCCCAAGGTGAGTATTTCATCGTCGTGAAAGATCGAGAACGGATTCGTGATGACCGTAGAGCTGTCGGGCATCAGGCTGCTTACGGATCTAGTCTTAATGCTACTCGTACCCTGTCTTAAATTACTTAGGGCTATGTTCTGCTTACTGTCTAATACAACTACAACTTTGGCTTCATTGTGTTGGTGTTGGTATTGGTGTTGGTATTGGTGTTGGTGTTGGTGTTGGTGTTGGTGTTGGTGTTGGTGTTGCTCTGCGTGCTGTGAGTGTGGCAGCAGATCCGCCTCGGATCTGTGCCGACGCAGCTGGCGGCGTGCCCGTCGCCGCAAGCGTCGCAGCTCCCGCAAGGAGTTGCTCTGCTTGCGAAAGCGATAGAACGGATTGTTGATGCTCAGCTTCTGCAGCAGCAGCTGGGTCTCCTCGGCGCTCAGCTGGCCAGCTGCTGGCTTATTGTCTACGTCTACACCCAGGCTAAGATCAGCTTTCTGACTACCCGCCGGCTCCTCGCTGGTCACATTCAAGTTGATCAGCTTGCCACTTCCCTGCGGCTTCAGCTCGCAGTTCATGTTGTTCTCCAGCTGCAACTGCTGCTGCTGCTTGTTGCTGCTACTTGTGTTGCTGCTATTTCTGCTACTATTCTTGCTACTATTTAGCGTACTGGCTAGGCTTAGGCTATGGGAACTATTGCTGCGGCCGAGTGGCTCGCCCAACATGTTGCTGCTGTTACTGTTACTGTTACTGTTGCTGTTGCTACTGCTGCTGCTGCTGCTGCTGTCAGCGAGCGTCGCTTTGGCTAACTCTAATGTATTGTTATTATTACTATTGGTCAGTGTTGTGGTCGCAGTCATTGTTGTTGTTGCTGTTGTTGTTCTTGTGGTATTTATATTATTATTGTTGTTTGTAGTTGTATTTGTGTTTGTGTTTGTGTTGGTGTTGGTGTTGGCATTACTATTATCATGTTCATGTTGTTGTTGTTGTTGTTGTTGGGCTTGCTGTTGTTGATACTGAAGCTCGTTGCTTTCGTTATCAACTGCCTGCTAGACCCTAGTGGGCGGTTGTAATATCATTGCAGCCATGCGTACCTTCATTGCCTCCGGCGATCCATGTCCCGGATACTGTTGCTGTGGATGCTGCGACGCTGCGTGCAACGCCGCTGCCGCCGCAGCTGCCGCCTGCTGCTGCTGCTGTTGCTGTTGCTGCTGCTGCTGCTGCTGCTGCTGTTGCTGGTGATGATGGAAGCCGGCGGGCGTCGTGTAAATTGAATCACCTTGGGGGCCACTTGTGCTATCCGAGCGTGATTTCAAATCAGCCTTTTCGCTGTGGGCGAAAATCAAACAAGAGAAGACAAAAAATTGTTATCGAAAATGTTTGTAATAAGGCCGAATGACAATTGTAGGAGGTAAGTGGGAATTGTAGGAGATGGGGGAATAAACTTATAATCTCGAATGGATTCAACTGACGGCTCAATAAGTGTAAACAGAAGCACAAATGTATTGTCCTTTGGCTACTAAACTCTTGAGTATATATTTCTTTGGAAAAACTTGAACTTGAAATTGAATCTTTTCCTAACTCTGTTTATCAACTAAATATCTATCTAGTATTCATAATATATAGCGATAAATAGTGATGTAAGTCGCATAAATATACTTGTAAGGGTATTCAGTTTTCGGCTTAACTGCGCGTCCTCTTAGCTCTAATTTGCTTTCGTCTGATTGGCAAATTTCATGCCAATCGCATATCTAAATATCCAGCTATTTCATATGCCCGTCGGCCATTGTGGACTTGGTGTGGAGGCCGGCTGGGAGAATGGTGTGGGCTGTTAAATCCCAACCAGATCCCTCGAGGGAGCTTTCGTTTGACAAAATCTTTCGTTACGCTTTGATTGATACAAAATTGTATGAATTTGGTTGTTAGTTTTGGAGGCTAGTTATGGGCTGGTTGCTGTAGAGGTCGCATAAATAATGAATGCCGCTGGAAATGTGGCTGCGGCTGCTGCGTTGCCAACTATGCTTATAACGGAAATTCAAAATCCATTTCCGCTAAGCCAAAACACACACACACACACAAAGAGAGAGAGAGAAACATAATCCCTGCCATAATGGTACGCTCCAAAAAACTATTCTTTGCTATACTTGTTTTATTTATGTGTATGTGTGTGTGTGTGTGTGTGTGAGAGAGTTGTCCGAGTGGGTGTTTCATAAACGGAATATGGTAATTTTTAAATGGGGCAACAAGGGACACGGTGGGGCAGGCATAGAGAAGCGCCAAATAACCGCCACAGCCTCATAACTCATGTCAGTACAAAATGAGGGGCGGCAATGAGCGATTGTTAAGGGGCGTGTTTCCCACTGTGTGTGCGTTTGTATGTGTGTTTGAGTGTGAGTGCATGTTTGCTTGACGTTGCGCGGCAAAACAGGAAAATATTTTTTAAAAGCCGACTTTGCAATATTGAATATATAAAATAGCGAAGGATATTTCATACACTGCACAAACACACGGTGCACATTATTCATGGCTATGACTAAGTGTGTGTGTGCGTGCGTGTGTGCGGCCAATCGGGACGCATAAATTGGCATGCCAGCGCCACCTGTTGGCTGTACGATGCGTTGCGTTCGCCTTTCATAAAAATGTATCATAACCGGCCATTTGTTCTGCAGGTGTGTGTGTGTGTGTGTGTGTGTGTGTGTATGGGTGGGTGTGAGCTGGTGTGTGTTTCGCTTCAACTTACCTGTCCTTATCCGATGATTTATAGCCCGTGGAACCTGCAAAGGCGAGCAAAAATAATATATATGAGAACTCTTTCGCGTTTGCGTATTTTTGCTCTAAATATGAATTACGCATACATATATATTTTATATAAATATATATGTTGGCATTATGTAGTGGATTTGAGAGCAATGCTTAAGTACTATCGACTTAAAATTTAGTACAAGTCCAGCTTATCGACGGATACATAGATAGATCGATGGCTGCAGATGCAGATGCAGATGTTTTTGTATCTGACGCCACGTTCTGACAAATGAGCCGTAAAGCTATTGATGGCCAAAAAGGTGCTAAGTTCTCTAAAGTCAGCTAAGAGAGCAGGGTAATTTTGATGGATTTTGGATAGCTGGTCGCGTATGCGTGGGTCTGAAAGGGGTAGGCGGGACAATTGGGAATCTGTCAAATGCCATTTGATAAGTTCGCAATTGGCGGCAGCTGCACAAATTTTCACGTCTGCTGCTGCCGTTGTGTGGAAATTGACATTTTGATTGACAACTGAGAAATTGCACGCGCCTGGCTACTTGGGATTTAGCCTTATTTACGACTCAAGTTTCCAGTTTACAGCTGTATTTCACCCAGCCAATTGGCCGGTGCAAATCCCTCAGCGTAAATTCTTTTCAAGCCCGTTAAACTTTCGTGTGAATGTCCTTGAGCAAGTTTTTCAGCAAAAAGTTTTCCTTTTCTCAGTGTTTTTCATTTTTTTTCCCATTTTTTTTTTGGCAAATTGTTTTCCTTTTTGGTGTTTTGTAAGTTGTTTTTACAAATGTGCATTTTAATTGCGCGTTGAGCAAAACTTTTGCGGCGCGATTTTGATTTCTAATTAGCCGAACCTCCCGCTCCCCTAACCCAAAATCCGACAACCCTAAAAATCTAACGGCTTTAAGCAGACGCATTTAAGTTCGGAGAAAAAAAGAAAAAAGAATGTACTCGTATAAATGTTGTTCTATACTAAAAGCTGTCCTTAGAGGACCTTAACCCTTTTGTGTTGGCCAGCTGACCGCAGGCGTTGGCGGCGCAAAACCCGCTAATGAATATTTTATGAGATTTATTTGAGTTTCAAAGAAAAAAGAAAGTAAAAACAAAAAAAAAAAAAAGGAAAACAGAAAATAGAATAGAAAAGTAAATAAAAGGCGCGGCTTTTCTACATTTTTTGCTGTTGTTGTTGTTGTTTTGTTTGTTTGTTTGTTTTTGTTTCCTATGTTATGGCTTTTGCTGCAAGTTTTTTGTGTTTTTGCAATTAGTATGACAGCAAAATGTGGCATGCGGCAAGCGTAAAGTTCAACGCCATCTGGCGGCATAATGGAGGAAATTCTTTAATTGCTGCGACGCGCATTCGCTTTGAGACGCCGTAATTAATATGCGGCCCTCTTTTGGAAGAGTTGGCAATTGTTTGGCCCCAGATGCAATTGTTTTTGTTGTTGCCCTTTGTTGTTGCTGCGAATTGAGCGAATCGAGTTTTTCATTTTTAATGAGCAGCTTCCTCCCGAAGTGGACACACAACCCAGCCATCAACTCGACTTACCCTTGAAGCAGCACTTTTTGCTCTTAACCGCATAGATGCAGAGACAGATCAGGATCAAAATGGCCGCCATGCAGCCGCCGGCGACGCCCAGCAAGTAGCTCATCTCCAAAGGTTCTGCGGCAATTGTTCCAATTATATAATCGTTGTTCATGGTGTTCAGTACATCAATTTATATATATACATATACATATACATATATATATGTATATCAATATAATCGAAGTCGGCGTTGGAAGCGTAAAAGGAATTTTAAATTGGATATGGTTGAATTTTAATTGCAATAATTAATATGTTGGATGGATGAAAAATATTTAACGAGTTGTGCTATTTGGCATGCATTGTGAAATTCAATTAATGAGTACCACATTGCTGTGCATACCCAATAAAACATGTCTGCAAACATTTTAAATTGAAAGATAAAGATGAGATTTATAATATACCGATATAGGATAATGGTAAGCGACTTTAGTTCTATTGAAACTCTGCAACTCTTTCCTCTTTATCTTTCACAATAAAAAGTGCTTGCAGCACAACAAATAGAAAATGAATGTGTGGGTTAACTAAGGCTTAAGGGGTATTGAAAAATAAAGAAAACACTATGCACCTGCAAACGTACCCTCCACAATCAAATGAATGGCATGACGATCGGTGCCCCGCTCGTTCTCCACCACTAGATAGTAGGGTCTCGAGTCGTGCTCATCGGTGTGGTGGATGTGCAACGTGGACAGGTAGCAATCCTCGCGGGTATCCGTAAGCATAGCGTCGGCTCGGAAGCGATCTAAAGAGAGTGAGAGACAGAGGGCGAGGAAATAAATAATTTTTTAAAACTTCTTCAATTAAAGGTGGCTGCTAAATTACAGACAATCTGTCATTCAATTTCGCTGGATGCGAGCATCAATAAATAATACACATAACGAGCAATTAAAGGAACGGGGACAACACGGCGTATGCGGCAGGAGAAGCAGTCGAAGCAGTCGAAGCTCAGAACCACAGCATGCGGTTTGGCATGCAATGCGCTTCGCTTGATTTCTGTCATTGGCAAGTACGCCGGATTACACGCACGGAGAGACAGACGAGCAGATGGACTACACGACTGACGGGCAGCCCGGCCAACTGGCAGCCGGATGCGCACGCAGACAAGCTGAAAATGAAGAGTAATGCGCGAGATTTGTTGCTGGCTAAAGCTTGAGATGGATCTGCTGCTGCTTTTAATGCTACTGCTGCTGCAGCTGCATCTGCAGTTAGTTCACAAAAGACGCTACGCAGTGCAGTTTAAAGTGAAAAACGAGCTGCATATGGGTATGGGTTCTGGTACGGCATCGTGTCGCTGTCAGTTGGCAACCAGGATTACCGGCGACTGACAAGCGTGGGAAGTCTGCTCGAGCATCGGCAATGGCAGCGGAAAGAGGGGGAGGGCTGCCAATGCTAATGCCACACTAGACCAACATGATGGTGGCATTCGTCTGATTTTGGCATCGAAGCTGCCGACTGCGGACATGTAATTTGTCTTGATTTGTGCGGCGTGCGGCATGAGGCACGTCCCACTGCCCCGTTGTCCTCCGGTTGTGCCTCCCGTTTAGACACACGTAGCACGCTCAACGTTTGTTCAATGTCAAATTTGCGGAAAAGGTTTGTTAATGACCACTCAAGCGAGAAGCAGGGCAACCAATACCAATACCAATACCCATACCAATACACACGTCCCCCTTGGCTATGTTCGACGTGCAGTGCGTTTAATGCGCCGCTGTTTCCGCGTTAATTGAATTGCGGCTTATTGAAAGAGAAAAACTCGGACCAAGCGCCTAATTGCATTTGCATTACCTGCCCAATGAAGCACGCGAGGCTTCGTCAAGTATACGCACCTATGCCCGAACCGGCCTCCAGACGCAGCGAACCCCATTCCCAGGCGACACGCTGCGGTCGCGGATCGGCGCACACAACCATCGTAAGGCTCGCCGGTTCACCTCTCTTCACTGATATTGTGTGCATGGAAGGATGAAGTCGAAGCACCTGCGGAGCACCTGCAAATATACGCAAAGGGAGAGTTGCATATTAATTAAAACATTAATCATACGTCAGGTATGACAGAAAAAACATTTTACTTTGAATTGTATTTTAAATCATTGAAATTTTAATGGTCAGAGATCATGTAATGAGCCGAATAAATATTGCATAATTAACAACTGCATCGATTCACTAATTTTTCAATGTTTGTTTTTTGGGGACAAACAAAACAATATTATTATTAAATTTGAGCGACCCGCAATAAAAAGTCTATGCTCTAAAATTATTTTGCAGCAAGCTCTCAAATTATAGTCTATAAAGTCTTGCATTTACCGACCCTTGGAAAACTGTTAGTTCTTAAAGTTAGATGGCTGGATATTTAATAGCTTGACAAAAAAAGAACGAGGGGATAAAAATCTATTTTTCCGGCTATGTACAGGTGAGCAGCACATTAAAAGAGCTTAAATTATTTTAAAGCAGCAAAGTTGTAAAAAATAACATATTAAAAAAAAACTGTTGGGTTAGCATATTTTGTTAGCCGTTTAAGCGTATCTGTCGGGAACTGAATCTAACACGTCTAAGCGAATTTTAAATGCCGTGTCCAGTTTGAAAGTTTGGCAAACACGTTGACAAACTTTTTGGCCTGCAGGGTATTTCAAAGTCGTGAGCGCGCAGCTGCACATAATGAGCTCTGCTTTTTTTTCAATTTATTTCTTTTATTTTTATTATTATTATTTTTTTTTTGTTAGCTGTTGCTGTTGTCAGTTAACTAGTTCGTTAGTTACTTCACACACAAGCGAATATATGTTTATATATGTGTATGTGTATGCAGAGAGCGTTCACACTGTTTTTCTTTTTTTTCTCGGCCAATGTACACACACATAGACATATGAAGGATGTAGCACTTTTTTCCTGGCTGGCTCTGCTAAATTGCTCGTGTCCTTGGTTGGTCATAAATTATGTACGTGCTGTGGTATTCAGCACTAAATTTAAATATATATGTTCTCTCCCTTTCTCCCCCACCCTCGGTCTCGGTTGCTCCCCTTTTTACAGCTACTCGACGATTGCCCGCGGCCGTGTTGGCCATGGCTGTTGTTCTATTCTGCCATTTTTGCTGCGCTTCTTCTTTCATTTTTATTTTTTTGTTCTGCTGCATTTTTATACCCTGTTTTTTCGGTCCGTACTTTTTTCGCTTTTTTATCCTTGTGGTCATAAGTTCATTTTGATTTTGTGTTACATTTTGGTTTAGTCTGTTGCCAGCGCCAGTTGCCGCTCGCTAAATTTGCTGTGCGGCCACCGGCGCCTGCAGCCACCAAATTGGGCGAGGAGACAGAAAGATAGAGTGGGAGAGTGGGAGAAGTGAGAAAGTGAGAAGGGGGATTGGGAAAATCGCAGGCGCTTAAAATGTTTTCGACGCGTTTTCCGGTTGCAGTTTTTAATGGAGTTTTGTGTTATTTTAAGTGAGCATTAGTTGCACGGGGAGCGCCAAATGTAAGCGACTTAAGCGCCCAACACTGAGAGAGAAAGAGAGAGAAAATGCGATAAAGTTGGTGAGAAGGCGGTTGTGAGGGAGTGGCAGGCCAAGTAAGTAGCTCCGCTCACATGGGGCACACGTTGAGTTCTTTCTTTTAACGTGGCTGTAAATTTGCAAGTGGCTATCAATTTTATTTTGCACTCTATTGCAATGCCCTTTTGAAAGGTATACCGAACTAGATATATCACATTTGTAGAATATAAATTATGAAAATATACATATAATTTTTTATATAATTTGTTTATATATATATTTCAGAATTTAAGAAAAATATTGATCAGAGACTCATCAACCACTAAAAAGTAAATGAAATCATGAGAATCGCAAAGAGAGGACCGATGTGAGTTATGAGTGCTTAGGAATTAATGGCAATTTTAAGCTTAATTAAATTTTATACTCAATTTTATACAAAAATTAAAAGCGTTCAAGCAGACGAAAATAAATTTAGTTTGTAGTAATTATTAATGCTTATGGAGCATATAAATATATGGCATAAATGTTACTTAATATGATTAAATTTTAAAATGAAAATTGTTAGGCTCCGACTGTTTTTCAAAGGGTATTCTATATGCCACTTCAAAAAAAAAGGAAATGTTTATTTATTTTAGTGGTGTTGTGTTGTTGCTTGTTGTTGGTCATCAGCGGGGCTAACAGTTGCTTACGTTGTTTGTCGGCCCGCTTGGCATGTCGTAACTCAGTTTTCAGTGAATTTCATATTTATTTTTTTACAGCATGTTTTTTTGCTCTGGCGACAGTTGCGTCTGTAGTCGTATATTGTAGTGCTGCGGCTTTTGCGGCTGGCCCGCAGCCCCCACAACAAGTGCATAAAAAAGAGCTGTGTATTGAGATGTGAGGACCGCACTTACCCACAACTTGAAGCGACACGGGATCGGATATGGCCACCCGCTCCTGGCCGTTGATGTAGCTGGTTGCTCGGCACTCGTATTCGCCCTGGTACTCATAAGTGACATTATCGATGACCAAGCGCGGCTCATTGCCGCGCTCCACGTACTTTGAGCCGTGCGAGATTCTGTAAGTGAAAAGCAGAAAAACATAAATGAAAATGCAGCGCTCGGAAAAATGGTCAATAGTGGAAGGAGGTGGGGCAAGGAGAAGACGACGCATTCTTTGAAGCGTTTCGCCTTGCTCTTTTACGCATTTATGGCTTTATTTCTTTTTTTTACTGTCAGCTTTTTGAACTGCACATCGATTGGGAAAAATGCAACAGCCTCAGTGCAACATGGGGCAAGGGAAAAGGGCAGCGCGTGTTGCAAGTTTTGCGCAGCAATATTGGAAATTGCGTTTGTGGGCGAGATATTTCTGTAGCTTTTCGTTGCTTGCAAAAAATATTTGATACATTTTTTAATATGAGAAATGCCTTTTATGTTGCGAAATGCTTTCAGCTCAGCTTGGCACAGCCACACACTTACACACACACACACAGGCACCCGCGCGCACCCCATTTTAGCCACAGCTTTGGAGTATGTGTGCAGCCAGACAAATTCCTTTGATATGTGCACATAGTTGTGCCCGACTCGATACTTTTTGCATAGAGCATGTGTCACCAGCTTAAAGCGCCAATTAAAGCGGATTTTGGCTGGTTGGGAGGAGAATGAGAGGACTCCACGCAATTAAAAGCAATAAATTTGAAAGCCATTTAAATGCAAATCCCGCCTCACAAATGAAGTCGCAAAAATTCGCTGAAAGAATTCCAAGCACAAAGCGCTTGCAACTGCGCCATTCAGCGGGGCTTTCCGTCCAAATATTCCACGTAAATCAAAGTGACATGCCTTTTCCTATGCCTCTCTTGGGTTTTCCTTTACCAAATACATTTTCAAACTAAGTGGCGGGCAGTTGTGTGGTTGCATTTGCATGCCAGTGGTTGCTACGTTGGTGGCTCAAAGGACACTGCTGGCCAGTGGTCTAAGAGCCTTCGGTATGCCAGCTAACTCGGCATAGGTAGCCTGTCAACAGCGTACACATACAACATTGATTTATAGCAACCACCCTCGCCCACACACACATATATATATATATATATATGTATGTTGAGCGCCTCGTGTTGGTTTTGCTTGGCACGCGCCATTTAATGTGTCTTTGCTGCAAGAGGGGCAAGAGGGGCAGGGGCACGCGTGGAAATTAGTTTTCAACAATTGACATTTAATTTCTGATAAACACGCGCGGGCACGCTTCATTAAGTCAACACGCCAACGCGTTGCATGTGGCATTTGTTATTAGAATTTGACGCGCCTGCGAGCCAGCTCAAGAAGAGCTCATATCTCCTGACCCATCCGCGCTCATATGAATCCCGTATGAGTATCTATAGAGGGGGTAGGAGAGAAGTGGAATGCAAACAAACGAAATCACAAATCACGTACTGACTGCTTGTTCCTTTTCTCTCTCTCTATCTCTCCCTCTCTCTCTCTCTTTCTGTGTTCTGACTTGACTTTGTGGCAAGAGAGTAAGAGGCACAGGGCAGAAGGGGGCACGTACTGCAGACTGTTTCGATTTTTCATACTGAGACGAGCTGCTGCCTGTTGAATGGACAAACGAACGTATGAACGGACGGATGAGTGTGGCACTGCTTTGCATATTAATGCCCCAAGAGTTCCAGAAAGAAGAAGCTGCAATCAAAAGGCTGACTCTCTGTTCAGTGTGAGCCACAGTAAAATGTGGCTGCCTGCCCTACTCTTCCTCTTCCTCTTCCTCTTCTCTCTTCACTTTTTGTGCACAATTTCCGCTGTGCAGCTAATTAAAACGACGCAAACATCTACTGGAATAGATGTGGGCGTGGCCGCAAAACTAAGCGAGCTAATAACAGCTGTGCAACTGCTGCTGCTGCTGCTGCTGCCGCTGCTGCAGCATCAGGAAGAAAACCCACATTCAGGAAATTTCAATTTCAATTCAACTTTATTATTATATTTTTTACAGGACTTACGCTGCATATATTTTTGAGAACTGGCGAGCTATTTGCTGTAAATCCAATTTTCAAAACTATTATCTGACTTTCTATAAGCTAACTGTAAAATTTGTTTGGCAGGTGAGAGTAAATGCACTGGCAAATGAAATTATTTGTTTAGGACTTACGATAATCTTCCTTTCATCTTTATTAATAAGCTTTTTTTCAGAAGCTTACATAGTTTAGTTTGCAAATGTTAAGCCATAAACACAAAATTGAATATTTGCTTAGGAAAAAGTAAACCCTTACTAATTACATTAAACAAATGAATATACATGCAAATAGCAACAAAGGCCGCTTTAAAATGTGAAACAAACAATTATTATATTAAATTCTCTATACAATTCATGTTCGTTTCAGACAGGCATCAGAAACATATCTTATTAATATACATACATACACATACAATTGTATGCACTGCTGGTAAGCGAAGGAGAAGCTTATTGCATTTCAAAGTTTTCGCAAGCAATCAATATTAAGTTTTCTTTTAAAATAATCATGGGAAACAGATCCACAGACAGCATTGATATTTGCTTTGAGTTCAAAATTACGAATACGCCATGTGAGCTGTGTCAACAAGTTGCATAATATTGATACAGCAACTGCATGTGCGAGCATTATTTGTGTTGTGCGTCGATATTGCGTATACGCAGTGTGAGCCGTAGGATTTAATTAAAGCCACGGGGAATTGCAGAAGGCGAAAATTCTTGATGCATATTTAATAAAAGGCATTAAATTCACGACTGCGAGAGCCAAAAAGTATGCTACGCAGAATATTTTGCGGCTTTTATCTTGTGCATGGCCTGAATGGCCACACTCTAGGATTTCATCTGAAAGGAATATATGGGACTCACCTCTGCACCCATTTGTAGGATGGCATGGGATTACCATCGGCAACGCACTCGAAGGCGGCGGGACTGAAGAGCGGCGCTGTGGTTAGGCGGTCCGGGCCGGCTGAAATAATTTTGGGCGGATCTGCGGCAGAGTAAACAGAGAAGCGAGCGTCAATACAAAATTAAGCAAAAGTTAGCCAAGCAAATGCTGCAACAACAACAGACCCGGCAAAGATAAATACTAAAAGAGACTCACATTTCACGTCCAACTGCACCGACAGCTGCTCCGAGGTTCCCACCGAGTTCTGTGCTTGGCAGGTGTACAGTCCGGCGTCTCGGCGTCCGACAGGACGCAACTGCAGCGTTTCCTAAAGGTGAGACAGATGCAGAAACGCAGACAGTGAGAAAGAGAGAGATTGCAATTTAATACAATTACAAATTTCTGCTACACTTAAGATAAATACGGCAAGCGACGTCGAAATTTCGCAGCAACATAAACAACAAGCTGGAATGGAAGCCAGAAAGGCAGGATGCCTGGATGCCAGGATGCCAGGCTGCCAGGCTGCCATTTGATGGGTCTGCTTAAGAAAGAGGGTGTTGGAGGCTGACTTGCTGGCTTACCTGCAAGCTGGCTATCTCGGAGCGTCCGGCACGTCGCCAAACGATGCTGGCCGGCGGATTGGCATCGGCCACGCAGCGCAGCACAAGCGCATCCTTATCCTCTTCCAAGTCGATTTCCGGTGAGCCAATTAGACGAATGGTTGGCGCGTCTGCAAGTGCACAAGAAGGGGGCTTAAGTGGGGCAATGGCAATGGAATAAGCAAAACAAGCATAAGACACAAGTCAACAAGCAGACAACGTCGAAGTTGTCCTTCTTCTCATCTTGGGGCCAAAATCTTGAATTGCTTAACAAAACAGGAAATTGCTACAAATTGCGGCTAATTGAATTGTTACAGCTGTTTGTAATGTCTTTTAAGTTTCTGACTTTCAACCAAATGCAACTAAATGCAACTAAATGCAACTAAATGCAACTAAATGCAACTCAATGCAATCAGTTCGTACAAGGACCACATCTAACAATCACTTTCCTTCGTCTGGCTGGACCTAATTCCTATTTTTGTTGTTGTTCAATATTAGAGACTTACATTTGACATCGAGGCGGGCCTCCACGGGCACCGATTTGGCCTCGTAGTTCTCGTGGAAGGCCACGCAGCGCAGCATGTCGCCGTGTCGCTCGCGCATGGCAGACACCTGCACCACCGAGGTGGCCGACCAGGTGCGTGTATTGTCCGGTTCCGTGGCATTCAGCTGCGGGTGTATGGGCGAGATTTCCTGGTCGCCTGTCGAGAGCAAATCGTTAAAATTAATTAACATGACAATGTCACAGACAGCCAGGATAACAACTGCAATCAAAGGATAACAGCCAGCCACCCTCCCACCCACTAGCACGTCAAATACTAAAGCATCCCGGCACTTACCCAAATACCATTTGAGCGTTGCAGGCGGATTACCATAATGTGAGGCGCATTTCACAGTCGCCACGGCGCCAGCGTCCACCGTGATGTTGTGCCCCGGCGGCAATGGAGCGCTCTCGAACTCCAGACGTGGACGTTGTGGCGCCACTAAATGTGTATTATGTTGTGTGCGTATGTGTAATTGTGAGTGTGTGTGTGTGTTTGTATGTTTGTGGCAGGGGAGAAATGACAAGCACAGATTAGTAATACGACTCCTGCGGTGGGCAATAAATGTCAGCCATGCGAGCAGCTCGAGACAAAACTTAATTAAGTCCCCCATCGAACAAGCCTTACCGATTGTTGCACTTAGCCGTGCTCTACTCACCGGATTAGGGTTCTGTTTCTGAACTTAAAATCGGACTAGCGGGGATTCATAAATATATATTTGATGAATGCATCAATATTCGGAATTGACTAATTTTGTTTTATAAATTCTATCGATCAGGATTCGAATAATATTGAATGACAAACTAACAAAAATAAATACTCGTAATTTCTATTAATAAAACTTAATGAAGTCCCCCATCGAACAAGCCTTACCGATTGTTGCACTTAGCCGTGCTCTACTCACCGGATTAGGGTTCTGTTTCTGTACTTAAAATCGGACTAGCGGGGATTCATAAATATATATTTGATGAATGCATCAATACTGGCTAATTTTGTTTATAAGTTCGAATTAGATTGAATTTTCTACAAGCTCCGACCACTATTAATTCGTACGGCAAGTTTTTTTTACCCATATGCAATGTTTAATACTAAAGTAGGTAACAAATGCAAACCTATTTTTTTCTGAAAGAGCATTTTATTCTCTTAATTTAAGAGCAACAAATGTTTCTTGTGCTTCAACAGTAACAAAAAGAATAATTTCATTAAAAGCTTTGCCTAACTGATAAGAAAAATGAGTAAACGAGTAAAAAAGCTTGCCGTACGAATTAATGGTGGTCGGGGCTCGTATATGACCTGGTCAAACAGAAATAATTACTCATTAATTCTGATAATATTTGCTAAGGACGTAAAATTATTGGATCTACAGTTGTCAGATCCAGACAGCTTATGATGTAGCTATAAAGCCTTTGCAAATAGATACATGGCATGAACAAGGCTTCTAGTTGCACATTTTGGGCTGCATTCACAATATTAATCATACGTCACGTTGAACAACATTGATTTTAGCTGCTGGATTAACACTCACCACGTACGACCAATCGCACCGGTTGACTGGTCAAAGCATCCTGTGCGGTAAAATCACTGGCCGTCACTTGGCACTCCCACAGGCCGTCGTCGAAGTCGAGGGTGGCCGAGCGTATCCACAGGGAGCAGTCGCCGCCGATTTGCATGGGTGGCGGAGGATGTAGGTCCAGTTGTAAGACGCCATTGACGCTCGAAGGACGTGCGGCCCATTCGTATTTCTTTGGATAGATTCCGACTGGCTGTTGAGCAAAGAAAAGGGGGAAAGGTTGCATTAGTAAAGCTGCTGAAACAATGGAGTGGAAGTACGATGATGATGATGATGATGATGATGATGATGACGATGTTGAGGTGCAGGAGGTTGCTAGATGGGTTTGAAATAGTGTGGGCGGTATACTGGACAACGACATGTTTAGCATGTTTAACTTTTCGAAGTAGTCAGGCGTATAATTTCGTCTACGATTTGCCGCACGCACACACATACACACATGCACAAATACTCATTCACTTGCAGAGTCAGATATAGAGAGATAGAGTTCGGCTATTGAATGTCAGTGAACCAACTAACCAACCAACCAATGTCCTGCCCCACCACCCCCCGCCAGCTCGCATCTGCCTGTCTGCTGGCATTTTCAAATACGTGTCGTTTAACTCCACTTACAGTAGTCATCCTCCTCGTCGTCTGGAGCTTGTTGCCGTTTCTAAATTGGCATTAGTTTGTTTGCTAATTGGAAATTAAATTACAATTAGTGATCTTTGAGCGTGGTATCGTTCGCATTTAAGTATTTATGTCCTATGCAACGCCCTCTTCGTGTCGCTTCATAGCTACCTAATTGCGTTTTCGCTGTCCAGTTGTCAGTTCGTTTAGTCCTTTAAACATCCTCTACACCACTAATGGAGTTAAATAATTACTGCTGCCACAAAAGCATTTCTTTATTGAACATCAATTCAATCAGGTGTGTCATTATACTCTCAAATAATTATTATTTCATGTTTTCAGTATAAAACAAATTTCGCAACATTCCAATTTTTCACACAATTTAACAGACAGGCAGGCGGCTTAACTATTGCAACTGACCCACAAATTTTGTGGAAAAGCACGCGTAATATTTGCATTTTGTATTTCGTATTTCGTATTCGTATTCGTATTCGTATTCAGTATTCGTACATCTATGTAAATGTATTCATTTGCATTCGACATTAGCTACGGCCAAAGGCATTTCCATTCGAGTTATTTAAATTATTATTTCATTTTCGTTTTGACATTTTTGTGTGTGCTATCTTGGCCAACCATCGTCTGGTCAGCTGCAGCTCCGTTATTTAGCTTCAAACCAGGGTTAAGCGACTCTCTATTTACGTGTGTGTTTGTGTATGTGTGTGTGTGATTGCTGGTCACCAGCACAAAGCGGATGATGTCCAATACTGGCGACCAGTTCTGCCAATTGTCAAAATAACAATTTCGAAACCCAGCAAATATTTTGTTGTCTCTGACTGGATACTAATGTCAATATATGTGTGTGTATATGAGTGTGTTTGTTGTGTTTAGAGCATTTGCATGTGTGTGGCAGCCACCCTAAGAGTGAACTAAATCGTTTCCTATCGACATTATTTTCCATTGGGCTTTGTTCTGTTTTCTTTGCCGACTCTTCCTTTGAGTATACCCTGTACTCTCAAATTGTGTTAAAGGGTATTTGTGTGTGTGGGACAAACTTAAACTTATTTAATATTATTGAGTAAGTGAAAAAGGTAAATAATCTAAAACTACAATACATATATAATTCTTGCATTAAGCATTGAGTATTGCGATATTGTACGGTATCCAAGTTTTAATCATTCCCTTAGTTGTCAATATTTATGCTTGCCATAACATTGTTGTGCCCCAATTATGTTCATTTGAAAGGATCCATAGCTCAGAGACAGTTAAGTACTTTTGCAACTATTCGCATTCAAGAATTTCCCTCTTCCACCCATTTGTGGGCTGGCTCTAGAGATATTTATAGTTCAGTTTAGCACTCGAAACAACTCTCGAATGTATCTCTTAATAAACATTTCACAGTCGTATTTATGGACAGGTGCTCAGCTCCAATTGAAGCGCTGTCTGGGGCTTTTGAAGCTCGTCTATTTATGATAACTAGACACAAAAAAATATGATGTAGAAAACTAGACAAGTGCTATACGAAAGGGGGCAAGTTAGTTTAAAAAGCAAACAGATACATTAACATCAACAATTGCTATAAATATGCAAAAATAATCTGAATTTTAAATTAAAGCAAACAACTATCCGCATTCTTGGGCATGTGTGCGTGTGCGAGTGTGTGAGTGTGAGCGTGACTGTGTGTGTAAATGGGACACTCAATGCATGCAAATTCTCTGCTTGGTCATGCCCATCTATGTGTTTTGCTCCTTAGTGTCCTGCAGGCACAAGCCATGTAAACATTTAAGTATATGCTGCAAATCGAGCCAAGCGATGCGACACGACCAAATGCGATACGATCCTTTGCGATGTGCTGCATATGAAAAAGTGCATTTGAAATGCTTTGTGATTTTTGTCATGCAAGCAGACCGCCTTCCAATACCCATTCGTGCTGCACTTGATTTTGCATAAGCAACTGAAGTCCGCACACAACGAAGACAACAGCATCAGCTTGGCTGTGAGTATGAAAGGACGTTAAAGAAGCAAATAAAAGTTATGCTACAAAAGCATACAAATGCCATGAATAACAAGCAACACAATCATCTCTGAAATAAAGACAAACCCAAGCGCTCATCTGCCCTGGACCCGGGCCAGCCCATAATGAGTCTACTCTATGGCCAAGCCACATATATTATTACGCATCCTGCAGACCATTTTCGACTCCTATGCAAATTAACACGGATATGTTTTGGCTCTATACCAAAAAGCAATAGCTGTACAAGACCAAAGTCGAGCAAAATAACAAGCATGACATTTCGTTGAGGACTGACCTGGGGATAGTTACGACTGAGGCTTGACTGTCACATACCCTTTCATTTAGAAAATGTGAAGGTCTTGCTTTTAATCAATATATAAAATCTATCTGTCGAACTTGTTAAGAAACAAGCAATCATACTGGATTACATTCTTCTGTTATATTTTCAAATAAAAGAACATTTTAATTACTCAGCACATATTATTCTTTAAGTCATAGATACCCTATAATTTGGTAGAGCGACAAATACTATTTTATTAGCTTATATCCCAGAATATTCTGAAAATATTAAAAAATTTGTTTGCCTTAAAAATGTGTCAAAACATTCAACGGGTTGGCAGAAACCAGAGGACTGCAACGTTCATTGGCTTGTCAACAGCTTGGTCAAGTGCATAAAATAAATGTTGCACTCTGTTCGTAAAAAAATTAAAGATATTCTTTGGCAAGTTGAATTTTAGCTTGCTTTTAATTCAGGTGAGAAAATGTATACCTATAGTTGATTTTGGAGGCAAGAGCCTGAAGGTACTGTTTGACCAGGAGCTGTTGGCCGTAATAGCATTTCCATGTACCGCGATGCTGAATGTAATTGAGTTTATATATGTGTGTGTGTGTGTGTGCATGCATGTGACTGTCCCTGCGAGTGTGCGTGTGTAAATGCCCAAGGCTTAGGTGTGAGCTGTCACGCATTTTCGATTAAAAGTTTGGCTAGCCGCATGGGCTAATCAATGCGCAGGCCTGCAGGCGAAGAAACGCCGTTCAGGGGCATATTGCTAGCGAGGGCAAAGGTCAGAGCTTTGCCATCAGCATCACAACTCGCATTATTGGCTCGTCCTGCCAAAGGGCGTAAATTACTTTTGGCAGGCAGTTTTAGCACATGTGCCACTGCTGGCAGCCAAAACAACACTTAATTGAACCACAGGACGCGTCACGCATATGAAATGACTTTTAGTTCTGTTGTGCCAGTGTGTGTGGTTGTGTGTGTGTGTTAGTCGGTGTGTGGTTGTGTTCACTTAGGATATTTATAAACTGCAAACAAAAAGCAGTCCCTCAGATATGAAATGAACATCGTTGATATGTCTGGCTGATATATGTTTATCGCATGATTACCTTGTTATCCTTTTGCCAGGAGCAAGAACCGCGTTTATCGATTACTTTGCATGTGAGCAACGCATCCTCGCGTGGATTTACTTCCGTGTATTTGGGCTGTTCCGAGAAACGCTGAAAGCATTCAATTCCTGCAAAAGAAGAGGAAAACACAGCAAATTAGCATCGGGAAATGTCACGTGGCTATAAGAAATGTGCCCAAATGGGGAGAGTTGTTTATTGCACAATAATTTTCAGAGTTCGGCATTTTCCCCACGTAAGATATACTTATCTCGAGCGCATTGTTAATGCCGCAATGCGATGACATTGCTGCATAGCATCATAAATAAGCCGCACTTCCCCCAACTCCCCACGCATCTCTCACTTACAACCTTGTCGCGCATGTAAGTATGCTATACTTTTTAATATCGCTCGCTGCGTCCTGCGTTTGTCACGCACGCGGGCAATTATCAACGGCACTCGCCGCGGCAAGCGCACTGCGACAGCCATTCGCTTATCTTTCCACTTGCCACGCCCAACATGGGCGCTTCATTATCATTTGGCTACATTCTTTATATACACTCAAAAAATAATTCTCTTTGTTTTATATATTTTGGAAAATACAAATGATATTTTCACAAATATTATTGTATACGTGTTGATATTTTTACAAATATTTTTCCGTTGGAATTCAATTAAATTTTATTATTAAATTAAGGCTGATTGAGATATGGAATATTTTCAGTAATTACTTTGATTTCCATTATATATATCTAACTTGTTTAAAATAGGACTAGTTATTTGACCTGATTTAGCTATGGATCAGCTGACTTTAGCCATTATTCAGTTGAATTCACTTATAAGGACCTGCCGCACACAGTGCATCCAATCTTCGTCGGTGGGAAACTGTTTTCCACTTGGCTCTCGACGAGAATTTATGTTAATTGCTGGCATGTTGAATATTTTCTTCGCTCTTGCACTCAATTACACCAATTACAGGTGGAAATTACACGCGCTGCTTGCGCACGATAAAGGCAGGTGCTGAAGCTGTAGATGTAGCTGAAGCAGAGACTGCCACGTGAGGTGAACCAGTTCTTAATGACTCGGAAACTGAGAGATGCCAGAGAAATGGGCAGCAGGAGCTGGAGATGGAGCGAGGGTTCCGGCTCTGACTTTTGCAGTTTTGGTGTTGCCGAGTTCTTGCAACTGTCATTAGTTAATCAAAAGGCTTTTGGATTTTTAATGAATATTTGCATAATAAATAACCACAGCACCACCCAACCACAATGCGTGGTTTTTCAGTTGTTGGTTTTGCTTTATGTGCTCTGATTTCCATGGCCAACTTACCTGGCTTACCAACTTCCGCTTGTATATGGCCGCTAATAAACAAGGATAAGCAAGTGTGTGTGCGTGTGTGTGCGTGTGTGTGTGTGTACTTGTAACTATAAGCCGACGTTGTTTCGCGTGTGCTGACAACACGTGACCGGCGTTAGCTGCTGAGTTGCCATCATTTTTGACATGGTTACACACGCACGCACGCACACACGCACTCACAGGCACACCCGCACCCACACTCAAATACACACGCACACATAAGTATGCGCGGATACTCTCACGCAATGATTTATTACGCGTGATTGGCGTGATTGCCACTTTGATGCTTTATTTCATCTTCCCGTTGTTGAAACCGTTTTTGTGCCCCTCAATGCTGCTGTCGCCGTTGTTGGCCCCCTACCCCTCCCACACCCCTTGCCCATCTCCTTTTCGAACCCTTGCCACACCCACCCTCGTGCTGTTATTGCCAGCCATTCGCTCTGTTTGCGTTTTATCGCTTTTCGTAAATAAATTGGCTTTGTATTTCAATTACGATTGCGGCCTTCATCGTGGTGCATGCAACATCCGTGTCCACCATTTACCATTGACCAGACCTATTGGCGATTTTCCATTGTTGCAGCGTTTTCCGAATTGGCTGCATTTTCGCCCTCATATTGGCTCATTTGGCATGCGGGCCAACATTGTTGTTGACGTGTTGTTGCCAATGCTGCTGACATTTGATTTATGCCACAACTGCGACGAGCTGCAAAACAGTTCTGCTGCCCCACTGTGCATACGCAACTGTTGCTTTTAGTTTGGAGAGGACATTCAAATTCCTGCCCAGACTTAATTGAAAGGCATCGTTGCGCAAAGATTTGCAAAGTACAGTTAAAAGCCGCAGACAAGCAAATAAAAACGAGGCCAAACAACAAAGGGAGCGCGCGTCTATTTGCAAGGGCCAAATAAAAATATTAAAAATAAATAAGTCCACAACGAAATTTATACTTGCAAAAAGTTTACAGTGGTACAAAGGAAGCAAAAGCGAAAAAAAAGTGAGAGAGAGCGTAAATAAATAAATAAACAGAGCAAACAATAACCGAGTTTTTCAGGGACTGAACATTCAATACTCTAACGGAAATCGAAATATTATTCCCAGCTAAGATAATAAATATTAAATTTCTTAAATATCTTATACATATTTAGGTGTTCAATTTTGAAAGCTTAGAAACATATTTTCACGAGCGATGAAATGGTTCAGAATATACGAGTATATATACAGTGGATGATGCTTTTAGCCAGGCTAACAAATACACAAGATACAAGATACAAGATTAGGAATAATCTACATCGATATATTCAGTTTGTATTTTTTTATACATAGTAGTAATATATAAATACATTGAAAATATATGTATATACAATAAGTTAAAAAGAGGTGTGGGCGTGGCTTTAGGGTGCAGCCTGAACTCCAATTCCCAGTTTCAGCTGCGATTGCAGTTTTGGCTGCCTTTGCCTTTACCTTTGCCTTGCTGCGCCCTGTTGGTAAAGCCCTCGAGTGCGTGCCGTTGAGTGCTGCTTACAGTTGTTTGTTGTTGTTGTTGCAACTTTTTGTTGCTGCAGCGGCTGGCAGCTGAACTGCCAGTGGCCGCTAGATGGCGCGCGCGTGCCACGCTCAAGTGGCGTTTGGGCTTTGTGTAGTGCTCTCTAGTCCGCGCTCCATTCGGCGCTCCACGTTTCGAGTGCGCGACGTGCCTGCGCATAGCCAACAAGGATAACAATTACTCTAGTAGCATGTCCGTGAATTGTGTCCCAACTGTCTGCCGTATGCTTTTCGCGTTTCTCATTTTCGTTTTTCATTTTTCATTTTTTCATCTTTCGTTTCTCGTTTTTCGTTTCATTTTATTTATTTTCAATTGTTTAGAGCTTAAATACTTTGTCCAGGCCCCGTTTAAATACATTTTTGTGCTTCGAGTGTGCTTCCGCCTCCGCCTCCGCCTGCTACTCCTTCAGCTACCGCCTGCTACTCTTCAACATGTCAGCGGCAGCTTCGTCTGGAGTCGGTTGCCGCATGCCGCTGCCGCATGCCGTTGTTTACTTTAGATGATGCATTGCAGGGCAATAATTTCACGTAGACGTCCGCGGCAAAAATGGCCGTGGTTGCTCTATACGGGACAACTAGGCACAGCGTGGGCCTCTTGGTGGCAGCTGGTCAGCTTTGGCTGGAGTTGTAGTTGGCCATAAAACAGCTGCCACTGCGTTACTCATACGCCGAGTGTGCTTCAGGGCAACTGGCAGATGTGTGCTCTGTCTCTCTTGCGGCACGAGACAATTTAAGGCCATTTCCCAATGTGAATTCACACTGTATGCCCGTCTCCATCTACCATCTACCATCTACCACTTTCCACTTTCCACTCTTCACTTCCACCTTCCACCTAGCCTTTGGGTATTCCCGGTGCCAGCTTTGTGCCGTTTGAGACCACCTTTCGAATGGCTTTGTCGACGGCAATCAATGAAAGCAATTTGTGAATCTCTTGTGCAATTCTGTGAAATACAAACGAGCTCAATCCGCAGGCACCACACAGACACAGACACACGCACACGCACACGCACACATACATGAGCTTAAGAGGTATGTCAGCTAAGAAGATGCGATAAAAAATTCTATGCAAATCAAATATGGACGATGATTTGTAAATTTTCAAATTTATAACATAGAAGAAGCACAGAGCAACAGCACCAAGCCAACCCCCCACCCCTCCCGCCAAGCGTTTCCCTCTTTGTCACATCGCAAGGCAAGGCAAGGCATCCAGATCTCACACCTTGCATAAGCTGAGTAGGTGCTAAGCAAACATGCAAGCTATGGGGATTATAACAGGGAATACTCGTTTGCTCGACACAAAAAAGGCGAGCCAGACACGCCCAAAACAACAAAACAGAGCCAGCAACAACATAAGCAACAATTGCAACAACAACAATAACAACAACAACAACAGCAACACGGAACATCAGCAAAGCAAACGCGCAAAACGTTAGAAATCCCCGGGCGGTCCCTTTCGCATATGTGTGCGTTAGTGTGTGTGTGTGTGTGTGCTTGGCTAAAATGGGATTCTTACTTTATCCTTGTGGCTGTATGTCGTTGCCTTGCAGCCCGTTATACGGCCACCTACTTAAGCATAATGATATATTTAGCTTGCCAAGTGATTGTTATTTGATATTCAACAGATTTCTTCGCTTTGCTTTGCATGCCTTTCCTCCCGTCCCTTCGTTTAGGACTTTTACCTCTCTTATACTGCTGAGTGTATGTTGTTGCTATTGTTATTATTTCATAAGCTTTGCTTCTTCAGTTACCATTAAGAGGTTCGCTCGAGTATTTGAAGGGTTTGTGTCAATAGTGCGTATACGCAATGTGCCTTCAGCAGATTTATTGTCCGGTCCTGTTTTGTAACTTGAGGACTATTCCCGCCGATTAGCCCACATATTATTATACAAATATGTATGTATCGAAATAAATGTTATTTTTTATATATATAGATTAGTAGGCTTACAAGCTTTTCTTGACGAGCGACATCTTCACTTGAGCACAATTGTGGAGTGGGAAGCGTAATTTGAAACAAACCCTAGGGCAAAACCTTTTTTAGTATCAGCAGCCCTTGTGATCATTTACTCATGTTTCAATAGGATAATAGGATATTAGGTTATTGGTATAATTGCAACTATGTATTAGAGGTAATCGAAGAGAGAGAGAGACGAAATTGTGTAAGTTAATATGATATACATATGTATAGGTTGACATAAGGCAAAATTCATCGATTTTTGCTTAAAGTTTTTGTAATTTTAACAAGGTATAATAATAATAAATGAGGTGACGCGCCCAACTCCATTAAGAATATATTTCTTCGATAAAAATCCGCAATCCTTGTTGGTTGCTTATTATCGATATTATAATTTACATTTGTGTTATAGAGAAAAAAGAAAAATATAAAGAAATTAGGATAGTTATTAGTCGACTAGAGTTTTCTTGTTTATGGCAGGGGAAACAGTGTATGGCGCAGTCGAAAGATTTTCACTAAAAAGTTCATGTTTGTTGTTGTTAATATTCTCATAGCTCATTGACTGAGGCGCGAAATGGCCTGTAACGCTTTCGCTCGTTCAGTTGTTCATTTATATAAATACATATAGATATATACATATATACATATCTGTATTTATATTATATATATTATTTTATTGTTGGTGCTGTTGTTGTTGCTGTTTGGCACTTAAAATTTATGCATTTATATGTAGCAGCGAACATCGCTCGTTGATTTATTGTATTGTTCCCTCATATTGTAATTTTTCTGCCTGTGTGTCGCTCTCAAAACAGCACGAGGTGTGTGTGTGTGTGTGTGAGTGCGTGAGTGTGTGTTATATTCATAGGCCTGTCAAGTGGCCACTTTGGATTAATGCTCTGGCGCTGGTTTATGTGTTATTCCTGTATTATATATCACAACCTACAGCGCTGTTCCGCACTTGACCAAAAGTTTTATTTACTTTCGTAAGGGCCTACTGGAGTACATCGATTAGCAGCCGTCGGCGTTGAGTGCACAGCGGGAGTTGAGCCGTGAAATAGCCGCGACTTGCAGCAGGCATTTCCACAGAAATTTGAAATATAGGCGCGCATATTTAATCAGCGAAAATCCGGCACCGAATGAAATTGGATGCCGACAGCTTTTCCGAGGTGCCGGAAAACCAGTGTCAAAGGCACGCAAAGCACACCCAAATAGCTAGACTGTGTCGCGGCTAACACACACCCATAACCATACACACAAACACACACATACATGCCGTGTCGAAATTTATATGCAAAAGGGGTTTCGCCTGTGAGTCACGGAGCCGTCCACCTGGCGTATGCGTAACAATTAAAAAGCCAACAGCACGAACATGTCAAACAGGGAGGCGCGGGTGGCCTTTCTTTGTGTGACAGATAAGCGTAATGGCAATTAATTAAAATATATTTCAAATCTTCTGCTTTCTGGGCCATAAACGTCTGATATCTGATGGAACAATTACCCCCAGACTTGTCATCTGTGCGTTGTTGTTTGTGTGTTTGTGTGTTTGTGCGAGTGTGCGTGTGCGTGTGCGTGTGGCAAGTACTGATTTGTGGGCACAAATAAACCAATTAAGATATGGTATGTACAACAGAGAGTAAAAGGATCTACATGTTGACACCCATTTAATACCCTGCAATTGTTTAACAATTTGGAAGCCTTTTGTTTGTATTGTAATATAATATATAGACCTCATAATAAATTAAGCAAAGATATGGAGTCCTATCGAACATATTTTAATCAGAATATTCTGTGCAACTTTCATAATTTAATTTGAGATGCCTTTGATTAACTGTCTGTAAGATGCTTAAGAATAACATCATTAAATTAAGATAGAAAGTAAGCTAGGGTATATAATATATATAACAGAAGCCATGGCCAGCTTCGACGTTTCGTTGCAATAATCAGAGCTTCTATTCAGAGTTTCATTCATGCAAGGACAAACAGTCTATTTGTGGATGTGTGTGTGTGTGTGTGTGTGTGTGTGTGTGTTTACTTTGGCAAGCAACTAGAAACTTTCTTGCTTATTAATTAAACTAATTAAAATACACTTTATTATACGTCCGAAACACTGGCAGGCCAAATTGGCATTGAAATTTCAATAGGCAATGGACTGAGAGGCAGGATTTGTGGCACGGTTCAAGGCAGTCGACCTGATGGTTGCCAACACTTTGCTTAAATTAATGCACTTAGCCAAAGTTATGATGGCGATAATCATAATAATAATAACTCGCACTCAAGGCAAATATTTCTCGTTACACAAATGAAATTATGTCATTAGCTGCGTGTCAAAAGGCCAATGCTATCGACTTTGCTCTGCACCAGTTGAAATCAGACTTTTGCAATTTGATTAATGCCTTTTGTGAGCTAATCAAAGGGGGACTAAAGTCAATATTGCCAATATTGTTAGTAGATGGTATTACATAATTTTACAATATTTATTTGTTTTATAAAATAAGTCAATTATTTATGTAAGTATTAGATTATTCGGCATAATCTTACCGATTTGATCAAGTTGTCTCTTAAAGATAGCTTTAATAGATTGATATAAAGTATTTGCTAATGTCAAAGCAGAGCTAGCAGCATATAGCTGAATGGCATAATTACAGCTGAGCTCGCACCCACATACACACACACATATACACATACACAATTACAAATACATACAGCTTCTAACGAAGCTTTTCACCACTTGAGCACGTTAGCCGCTGTCTCGCCCATCCTCCCTCCTCCGTCCTCCATTCTCCGTCCTCGATCTCTTGCTCCCTGGAGGGCGTTGCTCACTTTGTCGCGCGTCTTTTGCAGGCACTTAATGTGTCGCACCCCTCCGGTTCCTCAGTTGCACTGATGCACAGTCCAACACCCTCACATGGAGAAAGAGAGAGCGCTACGCTTTATCTGTATTGTTGTGCGAAGAGTTGCCTAAAAACAATGCAAATGCAGGCATCGCACATGCAACAAGAACAACAGAAGCGCGCGCGGAATCGCAACGAATAACGAGCACGAATAACGGACGAATGGGACAAACAGGACGAGCAGGACGAGGAACAGTGAAGACAAGCAAATTTCAGCACGGAAGCGGAAGTCATTGTTGTCGCACAATGGCGAACGCGTCGCAATTATAATAATTTTGATTGCATGCCGCACCACCAGCAGCAGCACTGCCACAAGCCACCAGCCACCAGCCACCAGCCAGCTTGTTATTGTTGGCAGTGGTTGCATGAATTATGCAGCTTCCCTGTCCTAACAGGCCCCACAGGGTCTGTCTGACTACTCAGTAGCCAGCCAGCCAGACACACGTGCAACTTGCCTCAGGCAGAGGACTTTGTACTATACCACTTACATCTTTTTGTTTTTGAGTGGATTTTTATTTTAATTACGAGCACTCGACGCCTTTTACTTGAATCGCTGCCCGGGTGTGGCAAGAAGAAGAAGAAGAAGAAGATGAGGAAGAAGCGCCGAACTGACCTAATTAGCTGGCACACAAATGGGCAATACCTAGTGGTCATTAGGTACTCCGAGCAGGGGTTCTCTCAAAGGGCTCGGCATCTTGTGAATTCTTACAACTCATTGGCCAGGCGTTGCCAGCCTTGGCCAGCCTTGGCCAGACTTGGCCAAACTTTGGCTCGTCTTGGCCAGACTTTGTCTGTGAAAATAATTTTCTTGAAAGCTGGCCAAACGTGCGCTTTGATTTGGCTAAGTAAACTGTAAAACTGTAATGCTCAGCAAAGCCGCAAATGGAAAAGGCTACAAAATTGCTAACAGCCTTTGGTTGTATGTGTGTATGTGTGTCTGTGTGGCTATCATTTGCTTTTAATTTGACTCGAGGGCGTAATTAAAGAAAAATGCAAAAGCTCTTTGATTGTCAGCCAGTGGCGTTGGCATTGAGAGAGGTTGCCCGAAATGCAAATCAGAGCTGGCCATAAGCCCAAAGCAGAAGACGTCGAAAAGACTTTGCGAAAGAGAGAAATCGAGCAATGTGCTAATTGTTTTAAGGCTCAAGCGCAAACACAAGCAAACGCCTTAAAGGACGATGCGAACAAAATTCCATTTAACCTGACGCTGCAGGCTCTGAAAGATGGCTCTTGGCAGGCGCTGAGAGCCACTGGACTAACACATAAATTTGCCTTTGTTTCAGTTGCATAACACATCCTGTGACACACACAGACAGACACATACACCGACACCGATGCCAGTCAACTTTTACTGCTGACTCGGCTCCAAAAAAGTGCAAAAAAAAGACAAACAAGAAAAACAACAAAAAACTTAGCAAACAGAGTTTTTCGACTGGGCAATACTCTGTTCGTCGAATGCATTAAAAAATAACTGAAAATACAAGTATGGGATGAAGAGATAGATGTGAGAGTTCTGTTAAATCACTCATCCTTCAAACTGTCATCCTTTATGTATTTAATTAACCGTAGTTCATCCGTTTAGATGGTCATTGTGTAAAGTTATACATCCTATTTCAGTTTGCAAACAGAGTATATAAAAGCAAGTGCCAAAACGCTTGGAAGTTTGAAGGAGCAGACGAAGTTATGCAAAGTCAGCAGCAGCGGACATTGACATGCAAGCACATGTGCACATGTGCATGTGCATGTGTATGTGTGTGCGGGTGTGCGTGCTTGTGTATATATATAAACGTGTGTGTGTGTGTGTGTGAAAAGGGTGATTCAATTTGCAGTTTTGACACTGCTGCATGTGAGTCCAGCACACACACACACACACACGCATGAAAGCTAACCCACACAGTGAGCAAAGTCAAATTGCCATATTTCATCTATGACTTTTATGACTTTTTCTTTAATTTTGAAACGCTTTTTTCCCTCAGAGCAACACGAATTTATATGCATGCAGAACTTTATGAACTTCTATACATTTCATTTACACGTATCGCCTTTTGCCCGTTTTCCGCTCAGAGGTGTGCACGAGTGTATGTATGTGTGTGTGTGTGTGGGGGGTGTGTGCGTCTGCTCCTACGATAGATTCGATTCAATGTCCTCCACGCACTTCGTAAAGTAATCCTGGGCCAAGCGACATTCGGCGCTGTTCGAGTAGAACTCCTTGGGGCACTTCTGCATCGCATGGATGCGTACACAGATGGTTACGTGCAGGGAGAACGGGTTGCACTTCTCCTCTATGAATTCAATATCCGGCAGATGCGTCACGAAGCGTGCTGCGTGCTGTTCGCCTGCAAGTAGGCAACGCTTTTTATAACACTCCCCTGTTAAAGCTCCACTTCAGCGGCAACTCACGATAAGCTTCACACTTGGTATAGGCATTGAACATAAAGGCTACGCTTGTTGCCTGCGGCTGTGGCAAAATTCGCTCCAGGTTGCGCTTCACACGAACCAAGTCCAGGCGAAATGGCGGATCGACGTCAATATATCCGGAACCTATATAGTTGCATTCCTCGATGCACTGCACAAAATTTCAACGATTCGCTTCGATGGGAGCAGAAGTATGAATGAAGTAGCTTACCATGTTGATAGTATACTGCTCTGCAAAAGTAAACTCTCGATTTTTGGGCAACTTTAAAGCTTTGCGACAGTCCGAATAGCCTGTGTCCAGGCTCGGACGCGTCAGCCGACAACAGCTGGCAGAGAGGCGCTGTCAAGGATTGAATGCATTTATAGAGATGTCCTTAGCTCTGGGTGTCACTTACTGTGGCATTTGCACTCATCTCATTGCAGCTCAGCTCCGCATTAGCAAACAAACAGAGCAATAGCTGAAATTTTGCAGTTCAGATTACACTCTAATCCACATACATACATGAAATTTAAATTGATGCTCTGTATTGTAGTTTGATAGCATACATATCAAAATATGGCCTTTGTTTAAGGCTTCGGCTCAAAGTTTAACTTTGTTGGTAAATATGAAATTTCTAACTTTGGAAATGGACATTTTTGTAATTCTATTACAGGCATCGAATCGATAAAGTCCTTTACTTTTACCTTTTCTTGCACTGTTCGTGAAATTTAAATTAAAGTACTATATCTTTAACTGACATAGAAATGAACTATCTGTAACTGGCTGTCAAATACGAGTATGTAAATCGTGTGTTGGCGCCTTTTATTGAATTAATTAAAATTTCTAATTTCCCTTTTGTGCACAAATTTCAATAAATCTATAAATCAAATTAATATTTCGCTTTGCTAAAATTGAATTCATACATAAACAATTTCTATTCCTCTTATATTTCTAAAATATATGATTACAAATTGCAGCCAAGTTTCACAAATCAAAAATTCAGTTATGGACTTGGAACCGGGTTAATTTGAACTCACGAGCGTTAAGAGAAGCGTTATTTGTGGAGCTGCCAGCATTGTCCGATTAAAACAGCGACTGTCGGAAAACACATTTGAAGTTGATCAGCGTTTAATTGAATGATGCCGGATGCGGCATCAAATGGCGCACATTTCATGGACGCTGCGCGCACTTTGCATTACCATTGCCAATTAAAATAAATTAAATCATCAAAGTGGGCAATTAGCAAGCGTAGCATTTACATTTGACTGCCTGCCAGTCAGGCAGATGGAGGGGTTGGAGGGGTTGCAGGGGTTGAGGGGAGAGACGCACCCAAAGCTCAGGCTGACATTTGGCAAACATTTTAATTGGCAGCGACCAAAAATAAATTGAACTATTCACGGAGGACAACTTCTAATTTATGGGGGATTCAATCAAACAAACACTTGGCCAGGTCAGATAGGTGGAGGCACAGGTGCAGGCCAAGGGCAACGGCACAAGACATCGACGACGTCCGTCCATGTCCATGATTAATATTGTTGGCACGCAAACATCACGTATACGCAGCATTGGCCACCAAGAACACAAGGTCAGAGTCAGCCAAATGGGCTGGCAAGTTAATAAATTGTTTGCCGTTGTTAACTAAATTTTGATTACCAGCAGGGGGCGTGGCTCCCAAGTGGGCGCCGGGTTGCGTCTCGGCCAGGCAACACTTTTTCTTGATTTATTGATATGCTAATTGAGCGTTTGCACGTTGCCACCCGCCCGCATTTTAAATGCCAGCGCTGACTTCTTGCAGTGTATGTGTGGGTATGTGGTGCGTGTATTGGGTGTTTGCATCTGTGTTTGTGTGACCGCTCGAAATTATGAGCCATGGCACGCAATTTGCATGGCAAGTGTTGTTCAAATTAATTGTAAATGGTTGTAATTTGCTGTTGCTGTTACCGTCGCCGTTGCCGTTGCTGTTGCCGTTGCCGTTGTTCGGTTCTCGCGTTTACAGTTTAATTGCAGCTTACACGATCCCAATTCTCGACTTGCCTCCTTTATGTGGCAGCTTTAATTAATTTATGGCCATGTCTGCTCGCGGCCCTTCCCGAACCCCGAACCCCGAACCTCATTTACCCTCGGTAAATGCGCCGTCATTTTGGACTTTGAGCGTGTTTAACGTGACGTATGAGTGATTTATGTTGATGGAGTGTACACGTTAAGGAATGGCCCTTTGACTTTGTTTAACTGTCAATTGTCAATCGTCACAATATCTCCAAAACAGGCCTAAATTAAGGTTAAGGCTTATACAAATACAGTGAATCAGATTAGTATACCTATTATTAATGCTTATATGTGTTTATGTATTTAACGACCTTGCTACGTGACATTTATTTTTCTTTTCTGGAGTCAATTGTGATAAAGATCGCAAATTGAATAATGCTTTTTATTGTATCTAAGGATCAGAAAGCATTATTTCTAATGATATGTGTATAATGCCCGCAGTTAGATTAGGGCTATGATTATTATAATGTTAAGCGACCAATAGAGTCCATTAAAAGTTTCGTTCATAAAGTTTAACTAAACTAATATAAAAAAATATTTATGAATTTGAATAAGTGTGATGGAGTGGCTACAAAAGAGCATCAGTTCTATCCCACTTACATTCCAATTGGTTCAAATTCTCGTTGTCTAAAATGAGGTAATCAAAAGTTCGTAGTCTGCATTCTTAGTGCTCAAGCTATTGAATATGCTCTTAAAGGCTATACGTAAATGGATGATAATGTCATTAGATGAAACCTATGAACCGGTAGATTCAAAAGTCCTGTTATTCACTGATAGCTGTAGACTATGCATATCCAAGGAAATATTCACTGATTTATGTCGCAAAAAAGGTTCCCATTGGAGTTTATATATGTACAAAGACTTAAAGGCCCACACCCAGACGCTCAAAGTGCTTGCAAAGCGGCTTAGGTCCGTCTCAAAAACCTTGCAGACAGTGGAGAGTGCAGTAAATGTATAAGACTACAAGTGTGTATCCTATATGTGTATGTGTATATATGTGTTATACTTAAAAATATCATGTTGTCTAGCCACCCAAGCTCTGCACAGCATTTTGTTTATAAATCTAACTAACATTTGATTGCGTTGCGTGGAGCTTACTTTTAGCTATTTGCTACGCAGCTGGAGACACACGCAACGCACACACTTTACAAACATACCCACACACACACACACACACGTGTCTTTGTTGTGATTGTTGTTTTCTTTTTTTTTTTTTTGTCGCAGCTTAGGGATTTTCTGGCATAATTACTTAAATACAAGTGGGAATTATTCGCATACAGTTGGATTTTTATGCCTGGCTGCTTGGTTTATTGCTGCTCATGTTGAAGGCATTCTGGGCGTGTGGGCGTGGTTGGCTGGCATGGCTCTTTTTTAATGAAATTATTTGTTATTACGTATAGTTAACTTTAACGTCTGCCCAAGAGCTTATACATATCCTGCCACCAACGGCGACGCTTGCATCCTTGCGACGTCGTTGAGGCACGCAATTTAATTATATTTCCTACTTCATAGCGAACAAGTAGTTGATGTGTGTGCATGTGTGTGTGGCTCCCAAAATTAGTAGGAAATTGTTAATGCGATAACAGATTGCCATAGCGAGTGTGTGTGTGTGTGTGTGTGTGTGGGTGTGTGTGGCTGTGTATGTAAGGTTGCTAGGCAGCCATATGGAAAGCAGCTACAAAAAAAAAAATGAGGAAACATTTCCTGCAAATAAATTTGATTGCGTCCAAACTGATTTAAGTGCTCCTCGAAGCCTTCGGAACGATTTACTTTTTCGGCAATTTTCCTCGCTGAGGAGAATTCATTAAGCTTTAAAGCGTGTGCAGCAAAGTAGTTGCTGTTGCTGTTGCTGTTGCTGCTGGCTGCTGCCAGCTTGTGGCATGCGCACTTCAAGAGGATTCATTTGCCGCATGCCACATTAATCTCGTGCGTTAGCCAGCTGATGCGTTGGCTCCAAGTGCTTCGAGTGCGCCAACGAGCTGCCGGAAAAGTGAGAAATTCATTGAAGACGCAGTTGCGGTAAGCAGTGGGGCGTGTAGCAGGCTCCAACTAAATTAAAGATGCATCTCACGCGGACTGCTCTTGCGGGCAACGTGAGCAGAGCTGTCGCCCTTTGCCGCACATAAATCAGTTTTAAATGCGTATAAATAAATTGAGCTGCTTGCCCCAGGTGGGTGGCAGCCTGCACAACTACAGTGGCCACTGGCAACAGCGCCAGCTGCTCGCTGCCGGCCGATCAGAGGCAAAGTCTAAAAGCTGGCAAACGGTTTAGTTTCAGCTGCTGCTCAGTTTACTGCTCTATCAAGGTCACAATTAGGGGTGGAACACCGTTAGAAAGAGTTCACACCTGACTAATATCTTTTAATTATATAATATATTTAATTATATACAGCTGTGATCAATAGTGACTATTAAATACAGTTACTAATAACTAACCCGAACAAATCAAATGTTATTAAAACTTCAGTTCTTGACGGTTTAGGAAAGTATTGGTAGCTCGCAATCTAAAACTAACATACACCTTAATTATTTCATAAGGTGTTATATTAAAAATATCATTAAAAACGATAGTCCCCAACATTATACATGTTCAACCATCCCTAGGACACGCAAAGGACACACATCTACACACATTCATAACAAATACTCGCTGCTGCGTAATCCGTTGTCTTCCTTTTGACAATTTATGCCATGCCTGCCAAAGGCGCACCGCCGGGAACGCTCGCATGTCCTTGGGTGTTCGCCAGGGACACACCAACAGAGAAGTGGGGGAGGAGGTGGGGCACGGCATGTGTCGTCCTGTTTGTCTTGCGTTTGTTTTCTTAGCTGGAGGTACGCGTGTGGGCCTTGTTATGTATTCAACGTATTTAAGCGTGGCCACCAGAGTGCCAGCGTCTTTGCAGGAAGAACTCTCAATTTCTCTAGCGCTTGGCCCTGCTCCGCTTTGTTTCTCTTTTAATACTCGCTAATGTACATACTTGACTGGTTTTAATCAAAGGATTTTCACATTAAATTTAACTAATTTACTTTGGTTTTATTTTATTTTGCTCATGCTTGTTTTTGCTACCCTCGGCTGCACTCATCTCCATGCTGTGTACCGTTATTGAAATTTCATAGTCTAATTTTCGACTCAAATTAAATTTTAATTACGCGCCTTTTGAGCTGGCATACGTGAACGAGTTCGCCATTGGATTTTGCAACCAAATTGGCTACTCTGCTGGGTCGCGAGTGTGTGTGTGTGAGTGTGTGTGTAGTCGAGTGTACTGTGCCTTTGACAACATTGCTGGCGAACAGCGTTATTAATTTTTATCTATTCACACCCAACAAATTTTGCATACAATGGCTTTGGGGTCACAGTCCAATTAAAGCGCTTCAAATTAAAAAGTGAAGCATACTTTTCAGCGCTACATAAAATACATTTGTTAAAACCACAGCAGAGTTTTACTTTCCCTTTTGGGGAAACAGGCTGGCGGAAATTGTTGTGCCAGGCAGACTTCCTTTGAACACACAAACGAATAAGCAAACATGCACACACACGCATACACACTCGTTGCATTTCTGACTTTCTTTGTGGTTTTGTATCTGTGTACCATTGGCCCCTGCCACGAACAGCCGCAATGATAAGCTTGACACAGAAATACACAAATTACACATACATTCACACACACACTCAAATTGCTCAATGGACGAGCACAAGACGAAATAAAAAATGAAATGCATCCATAAACAGTCAGAAACAGTAAAAACAACAACAACTACAGTAACAACAATAATAAAAGTTTTGGCAGTTGTTTTGGTTGCATTTTGTGATGTTTCGCTTTGGCGCCCAAAATGCAGACTGAACCTAGAGAGAAAAAGAGAGAAGCCAAGAGATAGAGAGAGAGAGAGAGAAAGACAGAACTAAAATGGAAGAGAAATACTGAGAGAGACAGAGAATGTTCGCTACGTTTAAACTTTGAAATTAAAATAATATTGAACGAAAAATGCAGGATATTTTAAGTAATTAATTTTGCAGGAGCCACCCGAAAGGCATGCAACAAATTTTCGAGGCAGCTGCCGCATTCCAGAACAGCAAATAGAGAGCACTACGTATCACAAATATTTTAATTCATTTGCTTATATTTGCTCTGTACCTCCTGCTCACCCTCTTTTTTCACTCACGAGTCTCACTGAATCAACGTTTTTATTGAATTAAACAAATTTGTTTCTAATTTGCAACTGGACATGCCACCAACTGCTGCCCATGTGGCACGATTTAGGCCAACTCCCACTGAATGTCACCAGGTTGCAGACTTTCTGCCGTCTGTGGCATCAGCCCTAACTGTCAACAACTGCTATATTTGGCAGTGTGGCATATTTGCCAGCAGCAGCAGAGGTAACATTTGACTATTTGATTAGCAGCTGCAATGCAACAGTAACAACAGTAACTGTGTGTGTGTGTGTGTGTGTGTGTGTATGTGTAAATTGGTTTTCTAAAACTCTTGGCAATTAGCCAAGCTTACGGCTCAAAAGTCCGTTCACTTTAATGGGGCCATCTACAAATAAAATCGATTTTAAAAAGAACAAACATTTTATTCAATGCTTGTTTAAAATTTGCATGTCTTCGTTTATATTATATTTTATATTATATTTAATTGAAGATTGTTTGATATGCGTGACAGCTGCATGTTTTCCATTTGAATGCTGCGACAAACAGTCACTCATTATTAAAGGTGAAAAAAATTACAGATTATTAATGACAAGCAGTCACTCATTATTAAAGGTGAAAAAAATTAATTCCAACACCTTACAAGAGGTGATAAATGGAGCTGTCTTAACAACTTGTAGATACCCTTAAATATGCTTAAGGGTCTATGAATATATTTTGTTGCTATGTAAATAATTTCTTCTTAATACTTGACTTTTTTCTATCAGCTCTGAATAAATATCTTCATTTAATACAATATACAATTTTTTATTTTCGTTTTTAATACATACTGTTCATACTGTTTACACGCTGATGTGCAATAGTTCAATTAGTGTAATGAATTAATTAATTTAAAAATGTAATTTAATGAATGTTCTAGATAGTATTTGCTTACTTCCATTTACACATGTGTGTGATATACAAATTGATGACTCATCCCGAAGCTTCGCCAATGGCTGAAGAGCTGAAAACACATTTGCCAGGCAACACAGCGAGAGACTGGAATGCGATTGGTTTGTGACTCTTAAGTGCTTCACGCTGAAACAATGGATGTTGACAAGCTGGCTGCAAGTGAAATGTAATCAATATGCAACTTTTGTAAGATGTTGCCACCAGGCGCGCTCCCCGTTGAGTCGACTTGTCATGCGAAATGCCCGATTGAAATCCGCAAGAGGCGTTGTCAATATTGCGTGAATAGACAACAAAACAATTTGATAAGTGAATGCAGATTGAAGGTGTTGTATGTAACATGTGGCAAGCGGCGCTTTAGATCAAATTCCTCGCCATCGAGATAAGATGCACGCTGTGCGACAAAAGTTGCCTGCATTCCAACATTGTTGACAGGCAACTCAATGCAGTTGCCTGCCCCTTCTGCTAAATAAAAAATTGTCGCCCGACAAAAAAGTAAGAAATGAGGACCTGTAATATAAATTTTTACGAGTCGTTTACACAAATGGCAACACTGTTGCCAATAAACGCCAGCCGAGCTCTGCCCCAGCAAAGATCGAGCATGCCACTAAGGCCAAGCCACCCTCCACCTTCCTTTAAGGTCCACCTCAATTTCTTGGCCCAACTGCTGGACGATTCTTGCTCCTTTCGTTTACAATTTTTATATTGTTGCAAAATGTTTTCGTTTCAGCTTGCTTTTATTTATTTTTTGCACCGAAAAAACGTTGTTTGTAGCCCTTTTAGCAACCCTTCCCCAACTTCTATCAGCTCCGAGGAGTTTATTCTTTTGTTAGTTGGAAAGTTGTCGCTTGTTTTGAATTC
The DNA here is from genome assembly GCA_037075185.1 of Drosophila pseudotalamancana. NCBI lineage: Eukaryota > Metazoa > Arthropoda > Insecta > Diptera > Drosophilidae > Drosophila > Drosophila pseudotalamancana. The sequence goes on along the minus strand of JBAMCK010000695.1, from coordinate 221,626 downwards.
ACGATGTTTCTGTTTCTGTTTCTAGTTTTCGTTTGCAAAAAAAATGGGGGACTTATGGAATGTTTATTGGCAGGAAATATCAGAAAATGAATAAATAATATTGGAGCAAAGGTGTGCTAATCAGCTTAAGTCAACAAAGGAAAACCGTCATAAGTATTATGGCTAACAATCGACATGCAGGAAATATTACTCATACGCAGCGCCGTCTCTGTTGTTGTCGCGTCTGTTTGCTTGATGGCAAAAGCCAAATAAAGTTGTAAACTTCGAAATGGGTCACTGGGCGAACGCATTAAAGTTTGTGTCCTGCAGCCAGGAGAAAGGAGAAATGCGAGTGCGAGCAGGAGAGGGAGGAGAAATGCAATGGGCTTGGCACCGAGAGGAAGGAGTGCTCGACTTCGCCCATGCAAATATTTACAAAGAACAGCCGGAGCAGCAAATGAAAATAGCAAACAAGAAGCAACAAAATAGAAATTGTAATAGCACTTGTACACCTGCAAGCATGCTTGAGCAGAGGGGTGGGTAACGGAAGTGGGGTTAAGGGAGATTTGTCAGAGTGCTCTTTAGAGCTGCGTGCTTGAATCCAAAGTAAATGTGTTCACATCTCGAGCGAGTAAATGAACTAGAGCCGGGAGGGTTATACACAAAGTTGCGAGAATTGAATTCTCTTGAAGTAGACACAATATAGAGATTATAGATTAGGTTGTCCAGTCTGATTTATATTTTACATTTTACATTTAATTGAACATTTTTAGGATAGGTTTCTGTAACTGTTAGGATATATTTATCCATAGATTACCAAAATAACCAAAACTTGCATGTTAACTATCAATAATTTCTATTCGGCCCTTTGACTGACTTGATAAAGCGAATGCCTTATTTGCTCAAGATAAAAATAATAACTTTTTACAAGGCATAAGAAACCATAAGGCTGCATCCCATTTGTAAGAGAACTTTGTACGTATTATTCATAGCTTTTAAAAATGATGTATAAACATAAATTTGATTCATAATTTTTGCACAGATATCGACAAGTGATGGCAACAAATTCGAAATCTTTATGACTTTCGCAGAGATGCAACTGCGGAAGATAAAATATATACTTTATGTCTGCAGCTTCCATAGAAGAGACTTTGCTCGTGCACCGATAACAGGAGCATCAACGCTCCAACTACAAACTACAAATGGCCGCAGAGCACATAAAAGGCAGACCATAAACACTAACACACAGACACACACACACACAGATACATATATTTATACACACCTAGCAGGACTCGTCTATACATTTTGGCATTACATTTTTCTTGTTCTTGATGTTATGTGCGGCTTTCAACCCAGTTTTCCACCTAGCTCGCCGACTCTCCTCCCCTTCTCCTCTCCACTTCTTCTTTCACTCGTTCTCTTTATATTTCGGCGCACTGTTGAAAACTTGACTTAGGTGAATGGGGAAAACTAAAACGACTCTCCACGCCGACTCGTTTTCTTTCCAGTCTTCATTTGCGCGTCTTTCATTTGGCTTTTCCCCCGTTCGTTTAGTACAATTTTTTATGTGCATTTTTCTGTCACATTTAGTTGTTGTCGTTAGTTTTTATTTGTATTATTTTTATTTTCGTGACATTTTTAGTGGACTGTCTTAGTCGCTGTCTCCCCCACTCCTCCTCTTCCTCACTCTGCTAGAACGTGTGCGTGTGTGTCATTTTGTCACATAGTTTTTATGTTTTATTTAGGAGCAGCGCGCTGGCAGGCGAGTCCTTACAGTACCCGGCAGTCCTTAAAGCTGCCTTTAACTCCGCATTTTATATGGTGTCCTGGCAGCGTACTACGACTTCATCCTTTTACAGTCTGTGGCTTGGCTCTATCCTCGTTCATATTTTATGAGTTTTCATTTGCCGCTCAAATAGTCGCTTATTGGCTGCTTGTTAGCAGGCGATGTCCTGTTTTCCCTCCACTTGCTTCTGCTCCTACTCCTACTCCTGCTCCTAGTGCTGGTGCTGGTGCTGCTCCTGATTGCTAGCATTTTAATTACTTATCGCTCCGACAGTCATTGTCAATTTTTAAATGTGCGCAGTCTTGTTTCGCTTCTGACACTTAACTGCTTTTTATTAGTCGCCCACTTTGGGCCCCACGTCAGGAGCCGCACCCGCAATCTCCTTGCCACATTTATCATTGCTCCTTGAGGCATTGCGTTTGTTCCGCCTCCTTTCAAATTTTTGTCATAAAAATATTTATGTGCCTGCCGTTGAATGTTTTTTATGGCAGTCCCTGCCCTCGGGCGTTAAGTCCTGGACATTTATTCCACTAATTAAATGTTAATTTCAATTGATTAGCTCTATTTAACTGCACCGATTGGCCCAGATAAGCTTTACGTACCTCCAAGTCAACTAGTCGTTAACCTGCCCCGAAACCAGACTCTTCTTCTACTGCAATCGAGGAGTCTCATCTGGCACACGACATGACTTGGCAACGTTGTTCAGCACTGGAGGACACGATGTTGTGCTGTATTTAAAAGGATTATGCACTCATGTTCTACTTGGGCAGGAAATGCATTGTAAGCAGCCGCGCTGTAAGCTCTGATAAATTGCCCCTCAGCCCAAAAACAAAAAAACACTTGAGCCGGCACACACACAGGCACACACACACACATTGAGTTGAGCGTCTTGTACGGTGTCATGTGTGCACACAGAGGCGTGTACTAAGAAAGCTTTTAGATGTGAGCTCTCTATAAGGTGAATTCAGACATTGATTTTAAAGTATGGCAACAAAAAAATTGTACAAATTTAATAAACTCTTAACTTTTGAAAACTTAGCTATAAAATATAAGACCTGTAAATAAATAGGTATAGCAAACTGCATTTAATAATTGATAATAAAATATTACTTGTAAGCTTTTAGTATTAGGTGCATAAAACATTGATTATAAACCAAACTTTAAGTAAGGCAAAAATGTTCAAAATTTAATAAGCCTTTTTACTTTTTAAAACGTAACTATAAAAGACAAAATCTCTAAATAAATAGGATTAGCAAATTGCAATTAATAATTGATAGTAAAATATTACTTTTTCGATAGCTTCGCCCCCTTCTAAAAGTGCTTCGTAAGCGCCACTGCACACACATACAAATAAATATGTATGTGCTATTTCTCAAGAGGGATGCAAGACTAACTTGCTTGCTGCCAGAGCTGGCAACTCACACATTGATATTTGCTACACATATGCGAGGTCCTGTAGCCGTCAGCGAAAAACAATTGTAGTGTACGAAAAACTTTTATTGAAAAACATTTTAAATGTATTGCAGTCGCATTTTTGTTGCTATAATCACGACATCTTGTTGCAACAAACGTTGCAAATGTTGTTGTTCTTGTTGCTGTTGTTGTCCCCAATTCTAGTTGCCAGCTTGAAATTGCTGTGAACTGGTCCTTGAGCTAACACAAAATGTTGCAGCACAAAAGCTAGAGACATTATTCATCAGCTTTGCCCCACTCAATCCGCTTCTTGCCTTTGGACAGGCATCGTGTCCTTCGAAAAAAAAAAAACATCAAATTGAATGCGATATATGCGATAAGTGCTTGCGATATTTCCATTTCAAATTGTGCTTTTCAATTTTTGATAATCGTTTAACTTCATTGTATATAAATTGCATTTGTATTTTTCTGCTGACCTTTGACATAATTGGAGATGCAAAATTTAAATGAAATTAATTTTTGCACTTGCAGCTTTTTGGCAGCTGCCAGGCAACTAGAGCGTTGAAAATCTGGGATAATTTATGCCTTTGATTAAATAACCATGAATTATTATTTTCTGCTCATAAATTTCCATTGTCTAAAGCTTATCTGTGAGTGGAGTTTGAACTATGCACTCGCCAGCAGATTGTGAGCCCAATCAAACACTAATCAACATGCAAGGGCAACAAAACGCATTCTACGTTTCCCTCCGAAATACACTTCTCCAAGGATTCTGGTAACATTTTTGCCAAGTTGCCAGTTTTTTGCTCAGCTGTCTCTGTTGTGGCTGTGGCTCTGGCTCTGGCCCTGGCTGTGGTCACAGTTTTTGCCAACTGCCCAACGGGTGGCCAAGGGGTCGACTGACTGAGCCAAGAATCAGGAAAAGCCAAACGAACTTCATTTCAGTTTGTTTGCTCTTTGGTTTTAGCCGAGTGTCACATTTGTTGCTGCACTTATTGTTTTGATTTCACTTGTTCTTTGCTGCCAGTCCTCTGAACGAGTCCTGCATGGGACAGAAGTGCCAAATCAGAGCCGGAAAACAGCGCCAACTAGTGTCTCGTATTGCCGAGGCTTGAATACACTTCCCTAATGCACCGCAGCTGGGGTTAAATATAATGATCTTACTTAGTTAGAATTTTACACAAGCTCATAAAACTGTTCAATTGTTAGAATTATGAAATTTAAATTTAAGTCCATATTTATAAAAATAATAACAATTCAGGATTTTCTTACTGTAAGTTTGTAATGGAATGCATAATATGTATGCAAATGCAACTCGAGTGTGTTACATTTGCCAGCATGCTTTAAATATACTTTACAAAAGAGTATAACAATTCAAAAGCAATTGGCCACTTGGGATCTACCTCATGCTGTTATTTGGCTTTCATTGCAGATACATCTTTTAGCTGGAATTAACGATCTGTTGTGACATTAAAATTCACTCTCTAAGCTTTCTAACAAAAAGTGTGAGTTTGGGCGACTGAGATCCGGCTTTTAGTTATATTAGCACACTTTTCCATTTCTGGAGCTCCGCTTCACTCTCCAGTGGGAATCCGGTCCGGCATTCACAGTGAGTAATTGCTAGCCAACAGCAGGAAAAAGGCGTAGCGACTGTCAGGTGTGGTGGGCGTGGTGCATATGCTAAAACGAACTCACATATTGAGAGATAAAGAAGCAAAGGCAGAAAGGCATACATTGAAATCCTTTTAAAACAGCTTTGCTTTACACACACACACACACACACACACAAACACAGACGCTTCGTGGTCCGCCACGTTAGTTAGTTTGTTTGGCATTGACTGGCCAACAAGTCCATTTGAGCGCCAGCAATAAATAACCGAGCCAACCAAGCCATAAGAGAGAATGAGAGGGAGAGAGACGGAGATAGAGAGAGTGAGAGGGAGTTGCAATCGCCGTCAAAGACGGAGTCGCAGTAGCAGTCAAAGTCATGAATGAAGTGAAATTACTTAATGGTACCAAATTGTACTTTGCTTAATTACTTGGCCACTGACACCCGCTCCCGCACCTCTACACACAACTCCCTTTACCTAACCACTGACACACACACAACACACACACAAAGCCACATGTCATTTATATTTCCGCTGCTGCTGCGGCGTAAACCGAGTCGTGGGTGCCGTAAAAACAACCTTACGTATGGCGCCGCGCTCGTAAACTTGCGTCTGTGTGCGTGTGTGTGTGTGTGTGTGTGCTGCCTTCTTTATGGCTTGTTTCTTTTGAGCTTTGCGTTTTGTGCGCCTTTACTTCCGTTTCATATCCTTGTTGCTCGCACTCCTGCTTCTGTTGTTGTTGCTGCGTTTGCGTATGTTTGGTTACTCGCTCGGTTGGTTTGGTTTTCGGCTTTTGGGCCGAAATAATTTCCACCTCCGTTTTAATTTACGTCGCTTTTACGCAATATATGACATTTTAAATTGTTTATGACTTACGAAAGGGCGCCAAAGGGCAACCGCTAGATAAAGACAACAATGGCCAAACTGCTTGGCAGAACCGCAAGCCTCAAGCTTTAGTCCACCCACTTAACTTAACCCACTAACTACGACTATTGTCTAGATGGCTTGCCACAGTCCCCACTTGGCTAATAGAATAGCACGCACTTTTGTTTAACAAGCTGTGCGTATGTGTGTTTAGTTGTGAGTGTGAGTGTGGTTTTTAGTTAATTGTTGAGAGAATTGCCGAATTGCTAAATTTCGTGAATTGCTGATTGATGCGCATTGCGTTGATTTGCTTGGGGCCTTTGTGCCGACCAATTTTCATCTAAGCGGTTTTCCACCAATTTGTAAAAGTTGTTCAATAGCTGAACGAGTGGCATGACACTTCCCCCTCCACCAACCGCTTCTCCTGCTCCTGCCTCCTGCCTTCTGCTCCTGCCTCCTGCCTCCTGCCTCAGTCCAAGCCTGTGTGCAAATATTTGTTTGTTCAACTTTCAAGCGCTGGACTGAGTCGCAGTTGTTGCGGTTTGTGCTTCCAGCTGAACGCACAGTGGTTCCAGCCATTGTTTGCACATGATTTGTTATACGAAATGTAAACAGCAAAAGTGGGTGTTTGTATCCATGCACATACAACACGCCCCTTGTCACACAATACCTTCTTCTGATGGGGTCGAAAATTTCGCAAATATTTTAATAATCATGCACTGCATTAACTTTTGGTGGTCACTGTCCGCTGCACCGCTGCACTTGCAATTGCATAATAATAATGCTGTTGTTGCCGCTCATATTGCCCAGCGGCATCAAATCGTGTTTTATGTGCGTTAAACAAACAGACAAAAACACACAAATAACAGCTGTTGCCCGATTTCATACCCTTTCCCTCAGAAATAGGCTACAGGGTGGAACCTTTATCGTTACATTGATTTCGTCCCTTTTTTTTTTTTTGTCACATTTTATATTTGTATCATCATCATTAAGCAGGATATTTAAGGTAACTTTAAGAGTCATTATTATAGTCACATTTCAAAGTCAACAAAAACTTTGATTAATTGATTCTCGTTTGAAATCACGACTAGAGTTACCCTACAAAACAATTTATTTATGATTTATAAACATATTTGATTACACGATATCTTCTAGTCGGGCATACACCACTGCGCCAGTCGAGCTCAAACTTATTTGAAATTGTTTTTTGAATTGTTTAGGCTCCATTGCGTTTGTATTTGTGATTGCTGTGTTGTTGTTATTGTTGCTGTCGTATTGTTGTCCATTATGCCATTTTATTAGTTTTCTAAATTTAGGTTAATTAAAAACTTATTTGGGGCTTTGGGGCGTACAAATCAGCCTGGCGCCAGCCTGTGTAAACAGCACGCACTGCACACCAGACAAACGCATAAATAAAGTACATATATTTCTATATGATACATGTATATGAAACTGTGTTTGTTTATGTATATATTTTCCCCTAATGAGATCAGATCCAACCGCTGCGACGTGTTGCAAATGTTGCAATTGGCATCGATGTAGCATTTGGCCAAATTTATTGCTTAATATTGAAATAGCTGTCATGTGTGTGCGAGTGAGTATCAATGGCTCTTATCGGCAGCAATTAATATGCATTCATTATAAATGTGTTGCATACTTAAGAGCTGACAAGCCGGACACTCATCCGTTCAGACAATCAATTTACGACACAATTTAAGATAGTTCTACATAAGAAAAGACAAATCCTTGTAGCAGAATATATATATATATACACATGTATATATATATTTATATAAATTTATATTATATGCCATGACAAATGCAAACTCGCTTGTGCTCTATGATAATATTTTGCAGAAAATATCACAAATCGGCAATGGCAGAGCAAACGGCTAACAAATATTTATAGCGTTCAACGCGAAGCGAGAAGCGACTGCAATATTTATTACAACTTGCATTCAACAAAGCGGCAAAAGCAAGAACAACAATGACTATTGCCTGGCGAAAACAAGCAGCAGAAAAGGCAATAGCTGCAGCTGCTGCAGCAACTGGAGCTGGGGCTGGAGCTGGAGCCGAGTCAGAGGCAAGGGCCGCAGTAATTCGTGGCAGACAACAAAGGCAAGAGAACAAGTAAGAAATATAACAGCGGCATATGGTAGTCTATTGCCATTCAAGGATACGCCAGACAGAGCACACAGACCAGCGAGGCAGCCAGTCGAGCCAGTTGAGCCAGTCGCAGTGGAAATCATTTAAATAAAAGTCAATGTCATGTTATGTAGAAAAGACAGCGAATAAATAGTCGGAGGCAGGCATTAAAGTCAAGAAAGGGACACAAAAATAAGAGAGAGAAAGAGAGAGAGAGAGAGAGAGAGAGAGAGAGAGAGGGAGAGAGGGAGAGAGATAGAAAGAAAAGAAATCGTCTAGGCAAGCGATGTAGCTGGCACCAATATGGCACATGAAATATGGGGCGTATGTGTAATATGCGCGACAGAGCAAGGATTCGGGACGCAGCGCAAGTTGATGCGCTTAATAAATGCCACAAGCGCTAAGCCTGCCACAATAGAATCAGCAATGCCAAAGAAGAAGCAGCACAAATAGCCGAAAATCTCAGCTCACAAACTCAGCACATTTAATTTGGCAACAGAATGAGCCGGGCTGACAGATGGTTGGGTAGCTCGTGGGCTCGAGGGTACGTGGGCTCGAGGGTACGTGGTCTGGCAGTCAGGTACGCCCTTGTCCTTAATGTATTTTCGTTTTATGGGCTCATTAAATTACGCTTTATTGCCGTTAAAATAAAATATTATGTGATAAAAATGCCCAAACTGCGCCCAAAGCCTCAGACTCAGCGAAGGACTGACGACAGCCCAGGGCCAAGAATCACATTTTAAATGCGCAAATAAAAATGACATTCGAGACATGCGCCAGCTCAGCGTCGAATGAAGCAACAAGGACTCTGCTTCCAATTGCATGCATTTTAAGGACTTGCCGCACGTGGCTTCCAGTTGCAGTTGCAGTTGCAGTTGCAGTTGCTGAAGTACTCCACTCGACTCTCGCCCTTCAGCAGTTGTCATTTGGTTTTTCCACTCAAGGACTGTGAGAATTGTATTTAAAAGAAGCGAGTGGCTTAAATTAGTGAAAGTGGGCAAACAACAACTGAAGTAAAGACCATAAGGAGTTTTCTTCTTAATACCCTACAAAAGAATTAGACGGTTAGGCAGATGGTTGAGTGCAAGTATAAAATCTTACTTGAATGTTAATCAAGCTTCAACATATGCTTTTCATATACGAAATATGTCGATACGTAAATTTAATTAAATTAAGCATTTTATTAAATTAACATAAGCATTCTTTTTAATTTGCCAGAAATATGTAAATTAATAGTAATCGTAAGTTATCATTTCAGTAAATCTTCAATTAATATGAAGATAAATATTTAACCTAGGTTTGTTTATTCTCTTTTTGTTTATTTTCCCACAAAGAAATATTTTGAAAAGTCGAGTTGAACAAAAACTTAAAAACTTAAACAAGCGTCTATAAAGAAAACGAAAACATTCATTTATAATACAAAAAACAAATATAATTTGCAATCTGTATGCCTCGATATTTGTGCTTCTTACGCTTTATTGTTTTTGAAATAGAGTATCGCCTAGTCTAGTAATCACAAATTATTGTCTTATAAGTCGACTCCACTGTTTCATCTGAATGGGCAAACTTGTTCTTCAGCCTGGTAAAGTTATTTGTATTCTGCTTCGCTGCCTGCTTTATTTATTTTTTAATTACTGCAATTTTTGTTGTGTCTGCCGTGGGGCTTCGTATTTGTTTTTGTTGTTGTTCTTGTTGCTTTTTTTCGGCTTGTCACATTTGAATAAAATGAATGAATACGTGAGACAGAAACGAGCAGCGGAGCAAGGGTCGTCCCTTCGCTCCTTTGCGTTGTCGGTCGCTGCACTTTCACAGCAGAAAATGTCAGCCAAACTAATCGGATTAGTGTGTCAGTAGTTTTTGCCAAGTATGTGTGCGAGTGTGCTATTAGGTATGTGTGTGTGTGTGTGTGTGTTAGTGTGCGTGTGACGGATAGCTCTGTGGCGAATGCTATTCGTTAGGCCAAGTGACCTCCATTTGAGATTCCGGATCCGTCTGAGGCTCAGTGGACAGCGACACGTTTTAGTGTAATTAAAAAGATATGCATGCATGTATATAACTAGGATCTGTGTCCTAGACAGGCGCACATCCCAATGCAATGTGTAAAGTGGGACACACACCTTTTGCTGCTAAATCTGTTCCACTTCCCTTTAATTTGAATATCAATTTAAAAAATTTAAGAGATTTCACAGGTGTGCCAGCACAACTGGGCACACGGCTGTGCTCCTTGCGCAGGACCTGCCATGTCAGCGTGACACGAACACATCCGGTGCCTTGTCATTTCACAGTGAAAGAGCATAATTTTGACGTATGCGATTACAGTGGGACTTGGAGGAAGGACACCAGCAAACAAATACGTTAGCTGAAAGCACAACACGTATGAGAGAACGCAGGACGACTTCTACGATTGCGACTGCGACTGCGACTGCGACTGCGACTGCGACTGAGACTGCGACCGAGACTGCAAGGACTCATCAACTGAACCATAAACAAAGCCACGCAAAAGACAAAGGAAAACGAGGAGCGTAAACGAAAAAAAACGAAACAAAACAAAACGAGCAATAAAACTAGAAACCGCGCCAAGCACAAGCAAAAGGACATCAATCAACGCTGGGGGATTGGGAAGGATACGGCAAAGCAAAGCGACGCCACGCAGCAAGGATAAACGTATTGTGTAAAGAAATTGTTGTTGTGTGTGTGTGTGTGTGCTTAACTGCAACAACAGCAGTTACATGTAGTTGTTGTTTTAGTTGTCTTAGTTGTTTCTGTAGTTATTTGTAGTAGTTTTCATGCCGCGTCGAGCGACCACAAAATACCTACCAAACACGAACGGGTCAGAGGACGGGCAGACGAGGGGCGCGCATGGGGCGTGGCACTACAGTCAGTTAGGAGACGAACGGCCAAGTACATGAGCATAAATATAAAATATGTAAGCGACACTTGTGTTGCCAATGTATGTGTGAGGAAGTGTGAGTATGTGAGTGTAAGTGAGTGTGTGTGAGTGAGAGTGTGTGCGTGTGAGTGTGAGTGAGAGTGTGTGTGTGTGAGTGTGTGTGCGTGTGTGTGTGACCCAAGAAGATTAAAAGTGCTGCCAGAGCAGAAAAAAAGTCATATAACTCTGAGTGTTCGTCTGTTGATGTTTTGTCGGCTGGAAAACAGCTTAAAACGGCGCCCAACGTTGTTGGCCCAAACAATTAAAGGTGGACATTTACTTTGGACAGCTTTTTTGTAACCTTCCATGTTGTGATGTAATGGAACTTGATTAACAGAAATGCCTGATTACTAGATACCCTGTATGTGCCACACGTTAACAAAGTTATCAATTTATATAGCATACTTTTGGGAGCGTGATTAGACTGCATAAAATAGCGAATGGTATTTGCTTAAGTTTTTCTAATCGATCCCACAATAAACCAAAAGACATTTAATTTAGCTAAAATATTTAATTTTTAATCATCTCTGTAGACTGTAAATACGGTAAACGGTTGTCTGAATACAACGACACAGACGAAACGGTCTAATCTTTCATAGCATATATGGAGCTCTAACAGCTCTACTAATAATTTAATTTGAATAAAATCTATTCACTTTGTTTTTAAAAATAGCTCGATTGCTGAACAGCTTTTGAACAATTTTTTGCAAAGCTTTGACAACTTTAGTCAACAAATCAATATGAGACAATTCTTGATATTTAACAAAGGTTTATTTAAGTTCAATTCTTGTTCAAAGAAAGTATTTCAGTATGAATTTAAAAACTTTGTTTATTTTACAAAATGTCAATTCACATGAAAAATTGATTATTTTCATCATAAAGTTGGAATCTCCATTTTGTGAATAAACAATAGGTAAAAACACAAAAAAAAAAAAAAACAAAAGGAAAAGAAGATTAAAGGTATTGTGTACAGAGTCATTCGCTCAAAAGAAGAAATAAACAAAAATTGTTTCAATATTTAAACACACTGAAAACAAGTGGAATATTTGATTTAAAACTCAGCAGAATTTCCTTTAGTAAAATAATTACGAAACTAAGAAGTAAATGTTATACGTATACGTAATATTTGATTAACACTGAAAACCTTAAATAATGTACGTAAATCAATTAAATAATTACCGTTGTAAATGTTTGATTAATCGTCATACAATCTTAATAGATTCGGAATAACACACGCTTATAGGAAACTCTTGACTTAAGTCCATGTTAATTATTCATGTTTGAATATGTAAAATGCTGTCAATGTGTGATATATGACTGATTAAGCTAGAAAAGGTGCAGCAAAGCTGTCCAAATCTCTGGCGATGTCACAGCTCCTTTACCTTCCCCCCTTCCATTGGAATAAGTGGCAATTGAAACCGTGGGGAATTCGAGCGAGCGAATAACTTACACCAAACAGAAGAAACAACAATAGGCCAATCGGAATATATTATGCACACATATGTAATATGTGTGTAAATAAGTGTATATGTATGCAAGGCATATAATGAATGTGTACATGTGTGTGTGTGTGTGTGTGTGTGTGTGTGTGTGTGTGTGTGTGTGTGTGTGTGTGTGTGTGTGTGTTTGTGGGTATTATTTTATGGCTCATGGTAATTACAGGTGTCGCTATAATAAATTACCTTTGAATTTACTGTTTGTCGTTCTCATCGCTGCTGTCGTTGTTGTTGTTTTCGTTATTGTTGTTATAGCGTTGTTGTTATCGCAGTTGTTGTCATCGTCGTCGTAGTTGTGTGCGTTATTCTTGTCACTATAGTGTCGGGCCGGAGTGGCCCAAGCCCAAGCTCCGAGGATAACTGAATGCCCCACGGCGGCAGCTGCTTTAGCCTCAGCTCAGCTCAGCTGCTGCTGCTGCTGCTGCTGCTACTGGCAGCTCGCATGTTCTGTCATTGATAAGCTTTATTAAAAAGGATAATGAGCCTGTGGCTGTGGCTGTGCCTGTGCCTGTGCGTGTGACTGTGTCTGTGTCTGTCTGTGTGTATGCGGTTTTGTAGTAACAAGTGCCTTTGCCTGAATGTGTGTGTGTGTGTACCTTGTACATGTGTCCATTATAAGTTTCGTTGTTGTTTACGAGTTGTTGTTGCCAGTTGTTGTTGTCGCTGCGCCTGTTACAACTGCCGCAGTAGTTGTAGTTGTTAATAGTTATGAGTTAATGGTTTTTTTGTTTGCCTTCATGTTGTTTGTTGTTTGTTGTTTTCCGTTTTCATTATTATTTTCGGATTATTATGATTACTTTTGTTCCGGCATGGTATAATCAAATTAACTGTGTATGGGTTGGATGTTCTCCATACTCTTACTTCACTGCGGCTGACATCAACTATGCTTCTCGCTTTTGTTTTATTTCTTTTTTCTGTATTTTGTGTTGGTTGTGTTGGTTTTGCAAGTCCTTCCACAAAACGATTGACGAGGGTTGCCTCTGCGGCAGTTGGCGCACGAATGTTGCACAAACGACCTTTTGATGTTGCTGATTAAGTTTTGATTAGCTGATCTGTCAATAGCTGCAGACACATCGCAAAACAAATACAACAAGTGCACAGGAAAGGCAAATGTAGGACTTGTCGACGAATATTAAATACTCTTTTATTTTATATTATATATCCGAGTGATTGAAATACCCGATTGATGATAATGCTGATATAACTCGATATATTATATGTATTATATTTCCTGCTTGCTCATTCATAGTTCATTCACTCCTTTTAGGAACTTTCCGCTAGGGTATGAAAACTTGTTTAATCGCTGCAACGCCAGCTGCTATACACCATTCGATCCGGCAATGCACCTTCTCTTTGGCCCCACATCCTCAGCTCCGGTTGCCTGAATCGAAGCAACACGAAACGATTTATCGACTTTGCTGAAAAGCAGAAATTATATTCGAGTACATATTTGCGTAGTGCTTGTTCCAGTCGTAGCTCAGAACGATTCCGCATGCCCCTCCGCCTCACCCTCACCATCGCCATCACCCTCACCAGCCGCTGACTCTTTTCAACCCGGTTGCACTCTGCCAATTTGATGTGTGCTCCTCAACGGGTAGCGCATAAAAAATAATTCGTTATGTGAATCGCTCCATTTCCCTTGGAGTTTCGGCTGCAGACCAATGTTATCGAAGAGTCGTATTTGCTCTCGACTTCCTCGGTCTTAAGGCCGCGCCTTGCTGTGTGTAAAGAGTGTGAAGTGAATGTCTGTGTGTGTATGTGTGTGTGTGTTGCTCTGCCAGCTGGTTGTGTGAATTTTTCGCATTTCAACTGCAATTTAAATGCTTCAGCTTCGTGTTTATCTTATGCGCTGCGCGTTGTTGGGCCATTGATTGAGATGCACGGCACATGCAACGCGTGGCAGGGTGGGCTGTGGACTGTGTCCACTGTGGAGGGCAGCTGAGTCACATTGCTAGGTCAGAGGGGACAGCTTTCTGGTTTCGTTTTGCATTTCAGTCGACGACGTCGCATGTGGAAACTTAATGAGCGCCGCAGGTCACACTCATCCACAGCGTCTTGCCCCGGCGACAGACGTTGCATTTGCTTGTGGCAGCGACTTGCTGCGGCTGCCACTCGTAGCTAAGCAGGAAACGGAAATTACTTTGCAAACACTTTGCGCCACCTTTGCCAGAGGCGAAGCAACGAAGCGCGTGGCAACCATGGCGTATACGTAACGGCAAATGCTGTAAAAGTCAAGTGAAGTCAGCTCATCCTGGAGAACGCTCCAGCCCTGCCTTGGCGTAATATTCTTACGCTATACTTGCCATTAAGTCTTCTGGCCGCCGCCCTTTATGGCCAAAAGCAATGTGAAATATGAATTGCGGTTACGGGAAATCTCCGCAGCAAGCGGCCAACTGGCCAAGCCACAAGCCAAAAGGGCTAACCCTCTCCTGGATTGGACACTGAATGTCGAGCTGCTGCTGCTGCCGCTGCTGCTGCTGGCTACTTCAAACACACACACTTACACAGATACACTTATCCTAAAAGGTAACAACTAAAGCATCAACTGCATTTAACTTTGTTGTTATGTTTTGCCTCGTGGTTGCGCCGCCATTTTATGGCTAAATCCACTTTAGCTGCGAGCAAGAAATGATGTGTGTGCAAGTGTGTTTGTGTGTGTGTGTGTGTGTGTGTTTTTGTAATTTCTGCTGCCTGCCTCTGCCTACGTACGTTGCCTGCGTCGCCTTATTGAAAGTTGTTGTAAGTTAAATTATGGCCAAAATGCTGTTGGCTTTTGGCCTGCTGGCTGTTTTGTCCTGTGCACATGCGAGTATCTGTACGAAGTTTCCTTGTTGTACTCGTATGTACGTATGTGTGTGTGTGTGTTGGGTTAAAATTACCTTTAAATTGAAAATTATTGTATGTGCGCGCACTCAACTCGCAGCTCCGACACCTCCCAACTCTGTCAGCGCACTAAAAACATAAATTTCTGTGGTTTCTGCTTAAAATTGCGGTAGCTTAACCCACCAACGCCCCATCTTGTGGGTGGCATATGGCGTTGGCTCTGGCATTGGTTGTGGCTGTGGATGTGGATGTAGATGTGGATGTAGATGTGGATGTGGCCCCGCGGTTGCTTGTGGCTTAAAACGTTGTCGAGCTTTGAATTACTTTTTCAATTTGAGGCTCTTGAGGCCACAACAGCTCTGCAGCTAAATGAATT
Source organism: Drosophila pseudotalamancana (assembly GCA_037075185.1). Lineage (NCBI taxonomy): Eukaryota > Metazoa > Arthropoda > Insecta > Diptera > Drosophilidae > Drosophila > Drosophila pseudotalamancana. The sequence continues at coordinate 206,202 of JBAMCK010000695.1, read as the reverse complement.
AATGTGGTGCGTCAGGTAGCTGGCGAAACTGAAGAAACTTCTAAAGAGTTCAATTTGTATTCATAAAAGAGCAGGAGTACTTTTTCTTTATACCCTATACGAAAATATAATGAAGTCGCATTGGCACTATCATATTGTTCTGCAGGTGTGCAACAGGCAAAAGTTAATATTGAATATATGTTCTGAATCATATCATTGCGATACATCCAATTTTATATTTATAAAGGCTCAGCTATTTCAAGCTGTTACAAGGGTAAGCTATTAAATATTATATATAAATATTATATACTATATATAGAATACGTACAATATGCTACACAATGTGAAGCTATCATGAGGAGGAGTTGCCAAAAGTAACTGTTAACTACGTAGAAACTCAAAGTCCAGCATACTCGAGCACAAAACCTGCCTTTTCCATTCCTTGTTTATACTTAATAAAAAACATAGCATACTTTTATGCGTTGCCTTTGGCTGCAAGTGCTGAAAGCATTGCCTTATAGCTGAAGTTCAACTTAAAGCGAATCTGAACAGCTGCGATCCTTCGGGCTATAAATCTCTGAAAAGAGTCCCAGTCATGGCCGAAGTCATCTGTTGACTGGGTCCCTGCTTATGTGGACATGTGGTCCACTTTGGTGCGAGCAACAATTGTGTTTGTGCTGTGTCAATTTTGAATAGGCTTTTAAAATGATTAAATTTCAATTCATAAATATTTGAAACTGGCAGCAGCTGTTGCTCACAAGGATATCAAATTCCAATCGCCTTCGACTTGTTGTCTTTTATTGACGGCTTCTCGGAGCGCAATGATTGTGACCAAAACTCTGTTTAAAGCTGCCGCAATATTAAATGCTTAAATACCGGTTGTGGCTATTTGTGGGCCAGCCACACCCACTAGGCCTAGGCGAACGCCTTTTGGCAATAATTCTTGTTACTTGTCACTGTCGCTGTTCCCGCTTGTGCAAATGTGTCTCGGTTAGACCTGCGCCTGAAGAGGTTCTTGGGTTCAACAATTTTGAACTTGTACATGTCGTAGTCACTCCCAAGTTCTGATCCTTTCCCACTTACTCCTTCTCATCCCCTATCCTCTATCTCTATCTCTATCTCTCTCTCCCCCTCTCTTGTTCTCTAGTTTGTTCTCTGCTGCAAATTGTCGTAGCCCCATCTTGCTCCATTGTGGCTTGTTTGTTTGCCTAGCGGGCTCGTAAATAAATCATTTGATAACTTGACGCTGCCTTCGATTCGACAACACACACATACACACATACACACTCACACGCACACACACTCATCCACACTTACGCACACACCACAGCCAATATATCGATGCCCTCTGCGGTTTTGTGCTCGTTTGTGGTCAAGGACTCACCTCAAGCGGCCGCTGACTTGGCCAGGACCTGTCCGCTGCTGCAAGATTTTGTGATTTATATGCTTTTGCTTTGACGTGACCCGGCGCCTGTCCGCCCCCTCTCCCCACACCCTGCTAGCTTACTTATCGATTTCGCCCAGCTTTAGTCGAACCGATACGCGCCTGTAGCCAGTTTGTTGTTTCGGCTTTATCTGTGGCTGCCGGCCACAACGCAAAGTTTGGTCAAAGCGAAATGGCGTCGTTAATTTTTAGTGCTAGTACCAAGACTCACACCAAGCAGCCATCATAAAAGGCTGTTGTACATATACATATATATATGCTGTGCAAAATGGCGACTGTCCGTTTCAATTATCTAGTTTGGAGGCCAGCCCTTTCATGTGGCCAACCGATCTAGCTGCCAACTGTTCTGCAACAATTTGGGCCAGTTTCCGCTCAAATGTTTTAAATTCATCAAATTGATTTCCTTTCTCATGTCAGCGCAATCCGGCTGACACTTTCCAGACCGCTTCTGCTGCTATGCAAATAAGCTGGGCTCATTTAGGGCCAAGACAAGTAAATCTTTTTCAATTACGAAACTGTGGTCAAAAGTTTGGCATTTCTGAAGGTGGTCTTGACTGGCAGCAGGCAACAACAAAGCCGACTGTGTAGAAAGTTTAGTCATTTTTGCCTGCCCGCGACTTTTTCTAAAAAAAAAAAATTCAAAAGTTTAAATCAGTTGGCCAGCAACATCAAACAACTTTACAACTGGCAACAACATGAAATTTCACTTAGCTGAGATGCACCTCGAAAAGAGCAATAGGGGAGCCATAAGAAACTGAGACCCCAGTTTTTACCTAAAAGGCTTCCTTAGGATGAGTGCAATGCTTCGCGATGGATTTACGACCTCAATTCATGTTCGTCAATGTGTGAGCACGAGAAGTTTAACCAATTTGCTATTAATATAAGTTCTGTTGTAAGTCTACAAGTCACCTAACATTTGCCAGATTGAGTGGGTCTCGTTAGTATCAACTTAAATGTTTCACATGACAGCCTCAGTTATGACAAACCCTTCAGACTCAGACGAGCCACAAGATTAAAGCGAAGGCAGAGGAAAAATCCGCAAATAATACTGAATGCCGGCTGCCGAAATTGAAATACCCTTTCTACTAGGGCACGTGTGTGAGAAGTAGTATCTAGTATTTTGTTTAAAATTAGGTATTTATTTATTAATATACCATATATAAAAAAAATAATTAAAATATTTCTAATTGACAGTTACACTAACTGAATCTTTGCGATTAACGCAATTTTTAATATAAAAATTATTATTTTTCAGTTTTTATATATAAAATGTGCTAATATTTAAAAGTCAGTCACTTAACTCCATAAACCATTGTGCCCAAGGAATATTTATTATACGAAAATACCCTCTTACATGGGTAACACGCATTGTGACAAAATGTTAATACCCTGTAGAAGGGCATGAAAAGATTAGGCATAATCAGGCTCGGCAGGGCACGAGGCAACGAAGCGAGCTCTCGACTCGTAACCCGTGCCAAATTCATAAGCCTGTGCAGAGTATCTAGCGGCACCGCCCACCCGACCCCACCTTTCTATCGCTATCGTAACAGGGCGGTTAAAGCTGCTCAGATAGATGCTGCCTCGCATGCATGGGGATTAGGAATTTCAAAAGTTTCTGACCCAAACGGATTTGTTGAGAGAGCGAGTGAAAAAAGTCGAGTCTAAGGGAAAAGGGTGTGGCTACCTATGTATGTGTGTCTTTGGGTGTGGGGTTGTAAGTGTGTGTGTGTGTGTGTGTGTGAGTGTGTGTGTGTGTGGGTGCGTATTGGTGCACATGGCAAACAAATGTCTATGGGTTTTTGTTTGCTTGACTTTGTTGGCACTTGGCAACAATGGCCACATGGCCCTGGCAATAGGTCTGCCTATTTGCTTGAATAGCCATTATCTTGATCATCGTTAAAGGAAGGAGCAAGAAGAGCGGAGCCCATTGAAGGCTGGAAGGCAGCAACACGACAGTTTAGTGACATAAACCCTTTTGCGTTCTTGATCTATGCCACAGAGAAAAACTTTTGCAGGCGCCACAAATTCCAGTCTAGATAGATGCTCTGTATATGCCACCACATCTATTGCCTCCTCTTCTCAATTGTCATGGCAATTTGAAAGGAGATATTCAATTAACTTGCTGTTCTTAATACTCTGGCTAAGCGCCTTGAAGTTTTGGGCCAACTTAAGTGGCCACAAATTGGCGAAACAAGCCTTCAATTGCTGTAACCAATTTGGTCGAGCAGCAAAATGCCGGAAACAAACGATTTGCAAGAAAGAGAGTTTCTAATTAAATAAATATATTTTTTTAAATACAGAAACAGTAAACCGGCTCAAGTGATTGAATTATTAGTTAAAAGAGTGAAAAATTAAAAAAAATAAATTTAACTGCTTAAATAATTCGAGCAACAGCTTAGAAAGCATTCCATTCAGTAAAGACAAAATTAATTCAATTTTGACATTTGATATATAAGATCTATGACAATTGTAAACTATCAAATTGACTAGTATATTAAAATTGTTTTATTTTATTAAAAACACTAAATATTCTTATTGAAGTTGTTAATTTTGTATGCAGTAAATTCGGTAAACTCTTCTTATTTATATAGTAGTGTGTATAAAACGAGGCTATAAATTACGTGAAGTTTCGGACTTCCGAAATTTATTGCAGCTAGCATTTTAACTCGTCTCGAGACTCGAGAGTCTTGACAGAGGCGAACAATTGCCAGGCAATTAAATTTATTATTTTGGCAATGAGATAAGTCAAAGGGCGGGGTCAGCGGATGCCAAGGCAATGCACAAAGGCTCTCAGCGCTAAGGATAATAACACGAAAATTCGGAAAAGCCGCTCAATGCCTACTGGGCAGCGGGGGCTGGGAGGCAGAAGATGGCAGGCAGCTGGGTCCATAAAAATTCAAACAATATGGCAAAGCTCATCAGGCGAATCAGCAGGTCTTAGCCATGGCCCACAGCTGGCAGCAAATCCGCATTGGCTTGTGCCACGCTTGTAGACGAAAGAAAGAGAGAGAGAGAGAGAGAGAGAGAGAGAGAGAGAGGGAGAGCGAAGCGGCGAGAGAGAGAGATAGAATGAAATGGAATAGTAGAGGAAGAGAGAGGTGTGCTATGACGAGGATTTTGCTGTGACGAGCAGTGAAATTTACAATTTAAAATGCATGCATAATGAATGTGTTTTTGCAAGCAAAGACTTTCAGTAAACCACAACAAGGCCACGGCCCGCAGCAACTGGCGCTTAGGGCTAACTCAAGAGAGAAAGAGAGAGAGAGGGAAAAAATAAGAAATACCATGAACCAGTAACAGTTGTCCAGTTGAAATTGATTGACTAAGGGATACCATTCAAGTTTCTCAAAGCAGTTCATTTCTGTAACACTTGGAAAGTTCTTTGAGTATTTAAAGATTGTACTCTATCTGCACTAAATTATTTATTATCGATATAATAAAAATGATAAATTATATTAAATCTATCTACATACAATACTAAAACTTTAAGTTAATACTACTTGCAGGTCAAAAAAAGTGGGAACGATGTTGTATACCCATTTTTGATGGCAATAGGGTATAAAAAAAAGGACACTCACCATCAAGAAGACCACTCTGCTCGACTCGCCTTGACTGGCAAAAGTCCCTAATCTGTGCGAATTCTGCATAAAAGCAAGCAAATGCGGCCACGAGCTGCTTCTGTTGCAATAGCAACTCCTGAACTCAGCAGGATGTTGCAACCAGTTTTAGGTGCAGCTTTATTTTGCTTGTTTTGCATTAGAAAAGTACTTGGAACATCCAAACACACACACAAACACACACTCACTCACACACACACACACACAAACACACTCCCAAGCTGTTTGTGGGCATGTGTGCACATATTTGCACGACTTTGTTTGCATTTGCTGCTTGAAATAGGGGAAGATTGAAGCTCCCCAGTGGAGCACCCCTGAGCTGCATCCCTTTCTACAATTTTACATAATTTCGTTAGTAAAAAGTATGCTTTTGTCTGTGCTGGCAGCTGGGGAAACCTAATCAATGGATACACAATACAGCACACTCGGTTAGCTCTTGCTTTTTCCGATTTGAATAACCGAAAACATCGCTACCAGCAGAAATTTGGCTCTCGTTTTCAAGATAGAGATAGAGATAGATTTCAAGCTCAAATTTCCGTTTTCTAATTTCTAATTTAATTAGGCGCATGCCACACGACGCAGCTCGTAAAGCCCCAACGCAATCAGTCGCGCACACACATACACACACACAGAATGTGTCCCTGTTGATCCACCAAATATGCAAACACACAGATACACAAACACACACACATACTCACATCTGGTATTTACATATGAGCAACATTTTCATTACGTGCAAACGCCCTCTCCCCATACGAAGGTCCTTGCTGCCATATCCTGTGGCCCCGTTTCACATACAGCAGCATTTTCCACAGCGACAATTTTTCATATTTTACTCTGGCGGCAACCCATTTGGCACACATTTTTTTCCATCGACATTTTTTTCTGGAGCTCCGCTTGTTGTGGCACGGATGGCAGAAACTGGTGTTGATTGGGCGCGCTATGCATTGATTAAGCTTCGGGCTTATAATTATTTAATTGTAATTAAAAGTTGCCCTTGGCAACGGCCAATCAGGGCAAATTTTTGAGCGCCACCTCCAGTTGCGATAAATATTAAAGTGGCATTGCAACAGATTCCCAAATGCAGCACTTTTCCAGCCATCCAGCTTTCCAGCTTTGCCGAAAAGTTCAATTTTCATTAACAGCAAACACACACACACACACACACACTCGCACACACACATGTTCGGGTGTAAAGATGCGGGTTTTTCGGCTGGGCAACTGCAGTCAGCTATTCGCATGGTTCACACTTGATAAATGTCCGCCCGTCGGGCCGGACGACCCTTCGACGCCATAAAAGCCCATTAAACACATTTGAAATTGAAAAGTCATGGTGACTCTACTTTTAGCCCCCTGCTTACCCGCACCCACACCTCTACGCTGTTCTGCTATTTGCATATCGCCCACACAGTTTACATAATGTTTTACATAAATTTGACTTTTAATACTCAAGTTTGCCGAACCACTCGTCCATTTGCGTGCCATTCCCTGTCTCCCTCTCTATCTCCCTCTCTCTCTTTGACACCCTGTCATTCCGTCTGTTTGACTGTCAGTCTGGCTGTCTGTTTGTGTGTTGGCAGCCATTAGGCAAAAGCTTTTATCAGGTTCAGTCCCCAATTGCTGCGATAGCAAACTTTTTACTTCGATTACTCGAAAAGCTGGCAAAGGATTTAATCCATGTCATGTGAACTAAACAAAAAATATGGCATTGCCAAACAGCAGCAATTAAATACACACACACACACAAACACATGGATATATATAGATATATGAATATACCACATGTGTAATGATTGTGGTCCTGACTTTAGAGATACTCTGTTCTTTAGATATGCTACAAACTATGCCTAATATTAGTAGTTAAAATAATACTAATATTTTATATTAATAATACCAATAATAATAATTCGTTGTACCGATTCGATAGGCAGTTTACTATTCATTATTATTAAAGACATGCCTTGAAGCCAAGTATTACAAAGCATTAAAAGTTTATATAAATTTTGATAGGTTTTTATTATTCGCTCTAAGCTTCAATTTTAATATCGAATGGTCCTCTATGTGATTACTTAAGGCATTATCGTAACCTTTACGCATATTTTTGTTGGATTAGGGAAAACATACTTTAAAGTGCGCCTTGGGTATGCTCAGAAGTTGAGTCACACTTGACCTTATGTCAGGACTTGTGAAATTGTTGTGGGTCGCACACACATCATAAATTCCGTTCGGCCAGGCGAATGCGCCCACTATTTAAAACAACCACACAACACACACACACACACACATACATGGCAGTAGATACATTTAGGATACGAGCCTTAATAATGGCTTGACCATTATCCTGCATATAAAGTTGTTCATTTCCTTGTTCTTTGGGCTTTGATTTTCAGAGGAACTCAGTCGTCATTTTGTATGCTGTGTAAGTTTTGACGCTTTGCCAGCGCCACGAACTTAACTTTTGGCCCCCGCATCGATTGTTGTTATTGCCATTGTGTTGCATACATAATAAATTTTATGAAACGTACATTTTTATTGAGCCCAATTTTTGGCACAGCCATAAAACGGCAAATGGAACACAGCAGCGCAAAAACTTTCCACTCTCGCCCCTTCACATGTATTCGCGCTTACAATAAAAATCGAATGGTTTATTTATTTGGCCTACGATTTGTGAAGATTTCAGTATATGGCACTATTGTCAAGCAGAGTTCGTTCTTAGGATTTGATTTTTAATTTGCTTTTAACTTCTCTTACTCGACCTACATCGAAATCCCCTAATGGGAAATCAACAAAAATTAATTGAAAGCAAGCACGAGTTTTTTTTACCATTCAGCTTTCCCCTTTTTAAAAGAAATATTATTTAAAAGGGGGAATACTTTTATACCCTACTTGTATTTAATTTTGCAACCATTTTTTTCCGAATTGTACTTATGAATATACATACATAAATGTTTGCTTTAAAGGGTTAAATACGCATGTACAACATTATGGATTATTATATACGATATACATTTATTCTGTTCTAATGGATATGCAAATATGCTCCATCAGTTTATTTTAGGTAATTTTTAAATAACATACATTCGACTTTATCATTAAAATTTTTTCTTTTTAAATAAATATTAAATTTCAGCTAAAATATAAAACTTTTGTCAACATTCGATTTATTTTTTTCGTTCTGTTTAGGTTTTGAAATCTCTTTTAATTATTTTCATGGCAATTTATTGGAATGCACGAAATTTCAAATATTGACATGTCAGCATTACAAGAGTCATATCAATTATATAACAACAAAGCATGTATGACAAAGCATAAATGTGACATACGCACACGCACACGCACACACACACACAAACGTTGACGAATAGAAACAATGTAAACATGCTTTTCTTTTTGTTAATTAAGCAAACACATAAATATTGTAAATCAAATGAAACTGTACTCAAAAACCGTGCGACCCACTGACAAAAAGTAGCAGACCAGTTGTTGATTTCAGGTTTTTTTTTTATATTCGCATTCGCATTCTCGAATCGAAATGGTTATTTAACTGTTTTATTGTTGCACAACAATGTATTTGCACAAAGGCGCCAAATGTGGGGCTTGGGGTAGGAATTTCTGTCGTTTGACAGGAAATGTGAAAATGTTTTCAAATCATTCAAGCACAAAAATGTTGAGCGAACTGCTTAAAAACATGCCAATGTCATTAAGAGTAGGTGTGGCGCCCAACTAAAGCCGTTATACGCATTACGTATACGCAATGTGACTCTGTTTTTAAATTCTTTAAAGTAAAATTGAATTAAACGTTTATTGGCCTTCAATTAATATTCTTTATAATTGTATTTTCCAATACGAGCTGTGTGGCAGAGGTGATGATATTTTCACTTTAAAGGCGCGATATATGGCACGTCGATTTTCATTGAATACTCGCCCGCTTGTATGGCGTTAAATATGCATGAGATTTAAAATAAAAATATTAATTTGTTCATGAGCAAGTAAATGTTTTCAGGTATGTACATACGCTGGGTAATTAATTTTCAATTATGCAATGTTCTCTAATGGACCATCAATGAGGTTAACCAACTAATTACAGTGGCATCTCAAGCCGAGAGGGATGTTCGGCAGGCGCATCGACTTGACCCAGTTCCAATCCAGCCTTTCAATGCACCTCAAGCATCCGATTGCTTTGCTCGTTGGCAAGTCGGTCGAAGGACTCGTCAACGTCATAATCGAAAGCAACTCATGAGGGCTCACGGCTCATTAACACGCTTCCCGCACAGCAGACAACGCAGACAACTTGATTGAACTTCAATGGCTTGCGCCTGCCTGCGATATGGAGAAGCGGCTGGAGTGGGACGGCTGGAGTGAGGAGTCTGGAGCAGAGCTACGTCGAGATTAATGCTAATGTGACAACTTAATCGAAAGCCATTTATAAGTCATGTCAAGTGGAGGACCGAGCCTTTGTAGCTTCCTGCCTGACTGTCATCTTTATGACGGCGCAGTCGATGCCAATGATGACAACGCCTAAAAGTAGGCAATGCCAAAGGCAGCCGCAATCAGGCTCTGGCCAACAGCTGGGAGCATGACAACGACAAATCCATAAAAAAACACGTTAAATATTTGCATTAATTTTTGGGCTACGATAAGTCAGGCGGTAAAAAACAACCTCAGAGAGTTCCATTTGTCAAACTAAGACTAGGAGATACTCTTTCTCAAATATGTATATGATAAATGTATAATAATTAAGAGAGGGTATATTTGTTAATTTGTAGTTTTCTTAGAAATAAATTAGTTGACTTTATAAACAAAAATACAAATATACGTAGGTAAATAAGCTACGCACAAGGTACAGGAGGGCCTTCTTAAAAACAGGGTATCATAGAGGAAGAGGAACATTTCGTTCGTCTCTCACTTACCCGGCAAGTCCGATGTGATACTGATAAGAAGCAATAGTTGCGCTATCAGCGTTTTGGTGCTCCTGCTGCTCCTCCCGTGGATGCTGCTCCTCCGGTGCTGGTTGCTCATTTTGTAAGTCGTTTATCGAGCGGGTCGTTGGGTGCTGTTTGTTGCCTCTTATCGCGCAATGCGTTACTTTGTCAATGACACAATGCGACTCACTCCCCTTTCGCTGTCCCTCTCACTCTCTCTCCTTGCTCTCTGAGAATGTAATCTCGCTCAGGAGTGGATGTTGAATGCCACGCACTTGACTTTTATTGCTGGGTACACACTATTTTAGCTTGTTGCAGCTCACTTTGGTGGCGCCACCGTCTGTTTGTTGGCTTTATAAATTTTGTATGCCAAATATTTGGTTTGGCTTGGTTAATTTTGCTGCCTTACATGTGTTTGTCGTTGTCGCTGCTGTTGCTGGCGAATAGTTCGTTTTGTTGGTAGTCTAATTGCAATAAAAAATAAATAACACGCACATTAACGCAAACGTTCATCACAAAATTAAGAACAAAAAGACGAATCTATAAACAATTTCAAAAGTTTTCCAAAGATTATTTTTTTCTATTGTTTTAATTGAATTTGTATGTTTTCCAATTGACACTTTTCGCACAGTGTGACAAGTATGTGTAAAATCAGATGCATTAAGACTTGCATGCAACGGATACACAGGCGCCCATTGTTATTGTTATTATATTTGAAGGTTTACTTTTGTTGTTTTCAATTCTCAATCGTTTGTCGTGCTGCATGGGGCATGCCACAATTTCACTTTGCACAATTTTTGTGTTTGTGTTTCTCTGTTGCCGTTTTTAATCAGAAATTTACACAGTCACCACATCGCGCGTCGTTCGCAAACAAATTGGCGGCGCTGCTATTATTGTCGTTGTTCTTGTTGTTGCAATTGTTGTATTTGTGTGTTGCAACTCCAGCGCAGCCAAATGAAAGCACAATGAAAATTTTCAATCAAAACTTTTTACACTTTTTCTGTTGCTATTTTTGTAAGCGTTATTTTACCTCCCTCTCGCTCTCTCTCTCTCTCTCTCTCTCTCTCTCTCTCTCTCTCTCTCTCTCTCTCTCTCTCTCTATCTCACTCACACCCTGTCCCTTTTCTTTTCTGTTGCTTTTTAGCGCTCGTTAGCTAGGAAGATTTTTCTCCCTTTTTGCACTTTTCTTTCTTTTTTCTCAATTTTTAATGCAATTTCCACGCTTAACTGCACTTTTTGCCGTTCCGTCTGGCTGTTTCTTTTGCTGCTGCCCCGTTTTATAAAGCATTTATTTACACGGACACTCACACACACCCCCAACAAACATTCACACACACACAAACCAACACGCAGCGACAGACAGATACAAGCAAAATATGCACACAATTTGCATTGCGTTGTTTCTCTCTATTTTTAAGCACTTTGTCTCTTTCTCTTAGTCTCTATTTTTGTCTTTGTCACTGTCTTTCTCTCTCTCTCTCTCTCTCTCTCTGTCGCTTTGCTTTGTTTTGTTTTGTTCTGTTGTGTTTCCTGTTGCTCGCACAAATTCAAATTACTTTTGTCGTTATTGTTTCTGTTGTTATTGTTGCAGCTGCTTGTTGCAGTTGTTGTTGCATGTCATGTTCATTTCTTCAAATCAGTTGGCAGTTCTGGCTGCTTGCGTCGACGTCATCAAGTTGTCGTCGTTGCGCATTGGACATGGCTCTATGGCTACGGCTGCCACAAGATGTTGCACATGCACAGCTTCGATTTGCAGCTCCACTTTCGTGCATTTTTATATTATTCCAAATGCAAACTGCCTGCAAAATAAATAAAAGAAGAGTTGCAAATTGAAAAACAATGTAAAGCAGCTTGCATTAATGAAAAACAATCAAAATTTCTTTACTTTCAATGACATATTTAAATTCACTCGAGCTGTATTTGATGTTCAATACCAGACGAGTAATTGGCATTCCTCACTTATACTCCAGTAGAGATTTTTATAGATCTCAAGGCCTCTCGACTGATCGACTAATCGACTAATAAAAGGAACGTCACGCCTTCTGTTTATCCATTTTCATTGAGCCTAATTTAAACAATTATAATACCAATCATTAAATGAATAACGAGAAGTAAATTCTTCAATTTAAAGCAACATTTATTATTCCATTTAACAGACAAATTGAATGTATCGAATGTCATTAATTTGAAAGCTGCTCTGCTATTTCTCATATATGCACTTTATATGTATGTTAGCAACTTTTTAATACTTATGCATGTATTTGAGTTTAAGCTGTGCCTTATTTAAAATTTCCTTTGAAGCAGCGTCCACAGTTTTATTCATAAGCCAGCTTAACTTTACTTTATTTATTTTTATTTTTTTTGAGACTCTTTAATTTTGAACTTTTCGTTTGATATTTCAATTTTTTGCAACAACGCCCCGCCCCACGCCGCATCGACACACACACACGCACACACATACTATAACAAGGAGTTGCATGCAGCCACTTGCCTGCATACGTGTTCATTTTCACATACACGAGCTGCGTGTAGGCCGCAGCATCTTCGGCCGGGAAGACAACGCACAGTCGAAGGTCGCAGCGTCTGACTGACTGACTGAATGACTGATGGCTGTCTAGGTTGCCACTGCTGCAGTTGCAGCTTGGTGTTGCAGTGGAAGCTCCAGCTAAAAACACCTACGACTATTATGCTTTATTTTCCGCTTGACACCTTTGGGCTGCGTTGCGCATTTCCTTTTTGCAGTCACTGTACACAGTCCCTCCTCCTCCTCCCACTCTTCTCTTCCTTTGCTCGCTTATGCAAGACTTTCCCCCACTAGCTTTTTGTGTGCATTCGCACTCTGCGTTATTTTCCTCTTTTTTATTTTGCCTCACACACTTTTAGCTAGCCGCGTGGCAAGGTGCGCGAGGTGGCATCTGCATGCATGGCGGCGGCTCTGAGTGCTGTGGCACCTTCTTATCAACATGGAAGTCAGCGTCAACGTGCGGCAGAAACGTCCTGATGTCGTTCTATGAATTGAAATTTATTATTCTGCTTTGTCGTGCGTGTGTGGCAGGCACTTTTGAGCCACCACCAGCAGTTGTAGCAGCAGCAGCAGCAGCAGCAGCAGCAGCAGCAGCTCCACCACCCGCACCACCATTGCTGCTGCAATCCTTTTATGAGTGGGTATTTTATATTTTAATGTCGCGCCTACATGCTAGCTGCCTGCTTATTGCGAGTCCCGTTAATTGCTTTCCAGCTGGGCGACCGGCACGGGGCACGACCTTTGATGTGCAGCATTTTTTTTGCGTTTGCACTTAAGGATATTGTTTACATGTCTCAATTATCCTTTGAATTTTGCGCACTCGCACGCCATTTCGCTGTCGCAACCCTCACACACATACACCCTCCCACCTGCTACACCTGCAACACCTGAACAAAGTTTGAGTTTCTGTTGTTCTAATTTCAAAGTAAACTTTTGACAACCTTGATGTCTGATACCACAGAATTGATATGGTATTATAAGGAATTGAATTGTAGAAGGCAAGGAGTAGGGGGAAATATCTCAATTTTCCTAGTATCAAATTTATATGAAATTTCATAGAATTCAGTCGTACAAAACTTTTCACTTTCAGCTATATATACGAGTATGATTTGAAACTGAATATCGAGTTATGGAATAGGCTGATAAAAGAATTGACTTACTGATTCTCTTATTTATGGAACTGCTGTGTAAATGTGATATCCAGAAGCATATTGTATTATTTTCTAATTATTTGATTTTAATTGGCAGCATATTTGTTACATTGAATGTCTAAAATTAGTTCATTGCATAGTTTATATCATAAATGTAATGAATTTAATTTCCATGGAACATTACTAAAGTAGACGAACAAGTTGTTAAGGGTTTGGATTACCGTTCGAGCTAACTGATTGGCTTGTGAGCATGTTTATAGAAAAATGTAATTCAACGGGCATAATTTTTGTTGTTATTTAACGAATTTATAACATTCGACGTAATATACATATATTTTTTAAATTAAAAGACCAATTTACGAGCCAATTTTAATAAGCTTAAATTATTAAACAGTTCAACTGAAATACCTATATATGTAGATATATATACCTGCCTTTAGGCTATACATTCACTTAATCATAGTCGTTTTTCAAAAGGTTCAATACCTTTTTGTGGCATTGAGTAAAAGTTTAACGGTAAACTGACACACTCTGTTATAAATAACAAGTATAACTTTTCATTTAGTTTGTCATTCATGTTAGCAGTTGAACGAAACGGGAGTACAAGCTTAAAAGTGTATTCACTCAATTTTGTTACAGGTTTAGTGTTTAATTAAATGAAAAGTTTCTCTGGTATTCATGTACATTGTATTATTAATTGGCTTTCGATATCTAGGGTCTATGATTAAATGAATTATATAAATTACACAGGCATTCATTGGCTGTCATTCATGTTAATACGCAACCCACTCGCAAGGATAACTTTGCCACTTGATATGCAGGAGCTGTTTGGTCAACCACTGATTATATGCATAAGTCCGCCATTTTCATACTCGATTATGCTAGCTTATGCGTGTGCTAATTCACTGGCTGGCCTCTCTCTTGCCTGCCTTCTAATTTCAGATAGTCATCATTGAGCTAGAGGCAATTTGTTAGCCAACTCTCCGCGCTGTCGGCCTCTACTTCGGCTAGATGAGGCACAAAAAAGTTGTTGCTAGTTTTATTTTTTTTTTCTGCTGACATTTGCCGTTTCGCCGCGTAGTAAAGCGAGCGAGTGTGTGTGTGTGTGGGTGTGTGCCTGCTGGTAGCGAGAAATTATGCAAAGATTGTGTGCACAACTTGAGACAGACCCTCAACTAAAGCCAACAGCCGCCAAGAAGGGCAGCCAAGTTGCTCGAGACCAGAGCTGAGGTCAGTTCAGGCTCAAAGTTTGTCGAGTGACATGTAAATCTTGCCCCAGGATGTGCGCCATTTTGTTTTTGTGGCGGCAGCAAAGAGTTGCCCGCAACACAAGCAAAAAAAAAGAATCAAAAAACAAAAAAAGGCAAAATGGCAAAGAAAGGAAAACGCAGTCGACATGATGATAATTTGGCGAACTCCGGCCATGGCCATCAGCCGTTGCCCAGGAGCCACATTTTCTTTCATGAAAATCAGTTAAATGAGTTTGTTTACATGTCTCAGCCGCGCCGCAGCCACCGTCGCTGCTGCGCCGAGGCGTGGCATATAAAAAATACGCTTTAAATGTATGCTAAGTGTTAAGGGCTGTGAGCAGCGAATGCTTGCGATTGCGGCAAATACATTGTCTGGACGCTGTGGCGGCGGCGTCTGCTCCGTTTTTCTGCGGAACTAAATGTAAGAAAAATTCCCATTCAATTTTCCCCTTATTTTGTTATACCCTAGCAGAAGGCACATAAGTTCATTGCTCCATCATGTGACGAGTTAAAGTTCTTCAAATAAATTTAATGCTGTATAAAACAAAATTCACTTTGAAGCTTATCTTCACTATTAATCTAATCTAACATTATATATTATTTCGTTTATACACTAAACATTAATGTTTTTTTTTATTACAAATGAAATCCAGGCATCGTTTTATATTTAACATCTGCCATTCGTTTTTGTCAAGGGTATTTAATTGTCAGCAATCCAAATACAAATGTATTTTCCGGCTTTTATTTCAATTTTTTCTGGAACCTGATACGGTACGTTGGCAGAGCCTAAAAGTATGCAGCATGTAATTTGCGTTTTGTTTGCCGTAGCCCTTGTTGCCATTGTTGTTGAGTGAGTGTTGCTGTTGTTGTTGTTGTTGTTGTTGTTGCTGCCGTTTGCTTTATGTAATTTGCATGTAAACATGTGCTTATTTACGTGCCTCCTGGCAACCACACACACACAGATACAGTCACATTGGCGCTGTTGCTGGGGAAAGCGAATTTACGCCAAACATCAAATGATTTTGTTTAACATATTTTGTTATTAAGTGTGGAAATGTGCATATTTTGCTCAAGCCTTTGCTTTTCCTTAGAAAGCTTTATAAGCACACAGCTGTAAGTGTGTGTGTGTGTGCTCACCCCTTTTGGATGGCTTTGTGTGTGTGCGTGTGTGTGTGTGTGTGTCTGTGCGTTGTTCGTGCCTGCAGTAAATTTCCGTTTGCCATCATTCAGGGCAGGGCAGGCATACTTCACTTGAACTTTGTGTAGCGTGAACTTCTTAAATTATTGGCCAAGTCTATAAACTGCATGACCGGACTGGCACGGACGGGCTCCACTGCCTCGACTCAAGAACTTTGCGAGGTTGGGGCCACTAAGCGAATTATGTTTTGGGCAAAGTTCAAACGGATTTTCGACTCTGCTGCGAGCTGCTGCCTTTTCACAATTGACAGTTGGCACAAAAACTTTTGCCAATTAGTTCTGTCACGGCACGCCTACAACGATGCTCGACACAGTTTTGCATTAACCAACACTAGCAGCGTTTTTCTGCCGCCTGCTTGTCACGTCAGTCGCATGCAACGCTCTTCAATTTGCTTGAGGAAAAGCTATGCGTACACGATGAGCTAGATCTAGTCTTAACGCTCGTCTCCTGCAATTTGTGTTGCCTTTTTGGTGTGTCCGCGTATTGCATATAAAACTAGCCATCAACTGGCAACCCATGTCTTGGCCATGTCTCTACGTGGACGCACTTGCTAATGCCACACGCTGCGCTTTGCGGCTTTGCAACCCAATCAACGATATGCCAACCCCTTCCCTCGCATTGTCTTTAACTTTATTGTCGTAAGTCGAAGACAACCCAGACCCGCGCCTGCTCTCTACTCCAGTTAATGCTTGCATTACTTTACTCATGGCTCTTGGCTTATAGCCTTGTAATGGTAAATGTGCTTAAGCCTTTGTTGTAGCTATTCCCGTTACTGCTGCTGCTGCTGCTGCTGCTTCTGCTGCTTCTGGTGCTGCTGCTGGGGAGCTCAGTAAATACAAAGTGTTAAACGCTTAGGGCTTAGGGCATGGAACTGGGCGCCCTCTAAGCGCCACCCACAGATCCGCAGCTAAGTAAATATATATATACAAATGCATACATAGATAAGCAAATATATACATATATACATATATATATGAAGTAAAACACACATAGTTCGCATATTAAAAGTTAACTTAGCGAACAAAGGCGTTGCATTCATTTCTTATTTAAAGCGAACGTTCGTTCGGCTTTACGGCATTCGTCTATGCCCTACACACTTAAGGCCCGCCTGCACAGTGTGTTTATTTATTGAGCTGTGAATAAATATCAACTTGAAGTACCTCAGACTTTAACTAAGCGGTTCGATACAAATCCTCGACTCTCCAACTCTCTGATCCGAGAATCTACTTCGCAGCTTAAACCATTGGAAGACGAATCGATAGACACTTGAGGAACGACTTTGTGTTGACTTTGCAGTTTGCACTGCCTTGTAATTATGTAAAAGTGTGTGTGTGTGTGTGTGTGTGTGTGTGTGGGTGGGTGCGTGCATCAAAGCAAGTGTAACCCAATTCTTCGTAGAGCTTTAATGGACTTACAGGCTATTGACTTGGCTGAGTTGAATATATTTGGCTTAACTTGGACAGGGAGCCACATCTTACGATGCCGCGCAGCTGTCCATTGTGATTGCTTGGGTAACCAAAGAAACGAAATAAGTCGAAAAGCTAATACCCTGGGCAGAGCAGAACTTCATCAATAGGGAAATACATTTTATTCAGGCAGAATATTTGGCTTATAGCTCTTTAAATGAGCTGCTACTTATCTTATTTTGTAGTGCTCTCGAATCAAACCAGTATTTTGCCAGTGTATGCGTAAGATGAGGAAGAATTCAAACTAATCAAAATAAACACCACGGGTTACCATGTCAGTTTAGGAATATATAATGGTTCGATTACATCAGGGTGTGCCTATTAATATCGTTCACGATTAACAATTTATATATACGATTTCAAGCTACCCGCTGGCTGAGGACAAACAGGGCACAACTCACTTGGACTTTATCTACCTCAATGGACATGTCACTGCGTGACGCAGCTGCGTTCTCATTACTGCCGATTGCTGCTCCGGGCCTATAGAGAGGCAATTGTCCTTCACCCTGCGACTGCCACCGACAGCCCCCGACTTCCCCCGGCATCCCTTAACTGTGCCAGCCTGCCAACACTCTACGAAGGCATTCACTTACTCACAAACGTAGAGGCAGGCAGCTAAAAAGGCTCTTCAGCTTTATCGCTGTAATCAATTGTCTGCATTTGAATAGTTGACAACCGATTTATGGACCATTGACTGCGCAGTAGCAGAGCCAACTGCCGCAGCAGAGCCTGCAGAAGTAGCAGTAGAAGTGGTGCCAAAGCCAACTGTGCCCCGCCCAGAGCTCATTTCTTTTGTGATTGCGGTCGCCTCCCTGCCCCTCCCATTTGACAGTACGTCTTCGATCTCGGCTAGTGACCAGTTTTTCCCCCCACTGTGTCTGTGTGTGTGCATGGGCAGTATCCTTTTCGGAAATCAAGTGGAATGACCCGCAAGTTCCCTCTCCCTATTTCTCTTTCACTCGTTCTCTGCGTGTGTGTGTGTGTGTGTGTGAGTGTGTGTGTGTTTATGCTTCTTGCTCTGTTTTGCACTCAGTTGTTGCCGCTGTAACTTCTGTTTTTCTATGTTTTACGTAATTTTGAAAGAAAAGCCGGAAATGGCTAGGAAATTGAGCCAACAATAACAGCAGCACTAGCAGCAGCACTAGCATCAGCATCAGCATCAGCATCAGCATCAGCATCAGCTACAGCAATACCAACAACAACTGGCATCATGCACGAATAAGAATAATAACGAAAATGTCAGACCAAGCGGCAATTCGTCCAAACCTCCGCCTGACCGTATGTCCATCTGTCCATTTGTCCATTTGTCCGTCCGTCCGTCCGTCTGCCCAGTGGGTGAGCTGGTCAGCCAGTGGCCCAGATAATGTACTGCCAAGTGTTTTTGACCTTTTTTTTTTCTTGTTTCATGCTTGTTGTTTGTGGCGCTGGCTTTGCGTTTGCCTTTGCCGTTTTCTTTGGCCATTTCATATTTGGCTGGTCTGTCATAAAGCGGCAAGGACGAAGGACAACGCATCCGTTTGGCAGCACTCCAAGCCAAACCGCTGCCATCAGCAGCTGCTGTTGGCGCTCTTGTCTGAATGCGAGACCCTCCTGTTCTCCCCTCTTGGCACACTTCAAATTATTTAAAGCTCAATGCAAATGAAATGCGCCGCAAAAGTAGGCCCCAAGTTAACCAAAAAAAAAATATAAATGAGTTCAAGTTCACAACTGCTTCACATGCCTTCCACACCAACCCCTTCCATCGTTCCACCTTTTCACTCTTGTTGACGGCATAATAACCGTATTTCTGGGGACAATTTTTCGGGCCATAAGCAAATGGGCCCAATTACCTTTAACAACTTCGCGGATAGAAATCTAGGACTCTGATTTTTCTGCTAGTCAGAACATTGCGATCTAAATTTCAAATAGAGCTCTAGCGACTTTTCGTTGTACGCCTGGTAAATCTAACCTTTTTAAATATTGAAAATCTAATTTTCAATTTTACTTAACTCTTACTTAACCTTTAATATTATTTTTTGGCAATAACTTGATAAATTTTGAATGATTTTAATAAACTCTTTTGATCGCAAAAAGTAGTTTTTTTTCGGTTTATTAGGCTTTAGGACTGACATTTTGTATAATATCATCAAGGTTGCTTTCCTTTTGAGGACTAGAAACTAACTGCTTTTTCTTCTTCTTCTTACAATTGCTGTGCAATCACTAGCTCTTTCCTCCGCTTTGTAGAGCATCCACTCCTTTTCAAAAGATGAACGCATTTTACTTTGTTGGTAATTGGTTAAGTGCTGGTAACCAGCAATCCGTCCCAGATAGAGAACGCATTCTTCGGCCAATGGACTTTTGAACAAGCCACTTGGCTTAAACCAGCTTCGGTCTTGAGGTACTTCTTTATCACAGTTAATTTTCTAGCAAAGCTTTGATGGTGAACCACAGACTAAAGTTTAGTTCACAAAGGGAGAGAATTATTCGGCTCTACAATTGAGCCCTACTTCTATTACCACGTTCACATATATATCCAGGGACCAAGTATGAAAGAATCTTTCTGGGAAATGCCGATGATGAGTATGCAGTAAACCCATAATGCATGTTAAGATTCTAGAACACAGCTCACAACTGCGTTACTAAAGACTATATAAAAAACTATTACAAATTGATTTTAATATAAAACTATCTTAGCAGGCTTCAGCTATAATAAACCGTTGGCTTTATATGGTGGATTGCAATTTT
This sequence comes from Drosophila pseudotalamancana, assembly GCA_037075185.1. Taxonomy (NCBI): domain Eukaryota; kingdom Metazoa; phylum Arthropoda; class Insecta; order Diptera; family Drosophilidae; genus Drosophila; species Drosophila pseudotalamancana. The sequence continues at coordinate 185,927 of JBAMCK010000695.1, read as the reverse complement.
GTCTCACTATAAACTTAAAATAAAACAAGTAATCAACTCAAGTAACTGTGCTCGACTGTAGGATACCCTAAATTGATACTTTTTTTATACATTACTGACAAATATTTGCGTATAGCTTTCGAAGCGCAACTCTTTATCTTTAAAAATGAAAAATAAAAAAAAAAAAGCGAGGCGAGGTATCCCAAATCCGAAGTATCCAAAATGTGTGTAAAATAAGTTTGATTCCTCTATCTCTTAAGATATAGGAAATATACTCGTAAAGCTAAATCCTGTTATCGATAACAAGAAAACTATAAGAGTTGTCGATAATCGAAAAATAGACGACGCGTTCATTCATACGGACAGACTGACAGACGGACAGCCAGACGGATATGGCCATATCGACTCGGTTGTTGATCCTAATCAGAATATACATACTTTATGGCCACAGCTCCTTCTGCCTGTTAGATACATGTGCTGAAAAACATTATACCCTGCTTACCCATAATAATATAAAAAGACCCGATGTTCTTTGTGTTACTTAAATTAAGTCCACGATTTCTAGGACATAGACTTAGTATGATTTTAAGCCCAGCTCAAAGTTAACGGCGGCTACCGACAGCTTGCAACGTGCTGCTGGCAGCATGCAGCTTGCCACAGTCTCCCGGTCGCATCAATTCAGCTCGTCAGATGCGGCACACACACACACTCACACACACACGTCTCATGGGCATTCACTTGGCAGGCTCTTGGCATGGCTTTTCATTTGGGTTAATGTAGTATTTGTGTTCTCTGCTCGAGCACCAGCAGCGCTAGCAGAGATTGATGTCAGCGCCACACTTACACACACACACTCACACACTTGCACACGCACACAGGCACAGACACAGTTGGCTGAGCCTCAGCTCCGGCTTAGCCGCCACGCCCACCTCGCCTCCTCCTCCTGCAGTTTTCATCATTGGATTGCCGTAACGGGCACATTTTGTCAGCGGCTACGAAGGCAATGCTCAGCACGTTTGCTGCAAGAAAAATATGTCAACGTCTTTTTCGCTTTCGCTTAGATTGGCATTGTCATAAAATGCCAACCCCCCCGTCATCCACACACATCCCCACACATCCACACACACACACACACACACACAAACACACACATGCAAAAAATGCACATGACTGTGATTTCATCCCTGTTCCTAGTTGCGCCTCCCTCGCCTCGGACGTGGACTCAGTTTAAAAAATGAATTGCACTTTATTGTTGGCATTTTGTCATGCTTTCGAAGGAAGGGGCACGTCTGGCGCTTTAAATAGTTAAGTAGCCACTCGCACCACTTATGACACCCAAATAGCACCACCGGGGGAGACGTTGGCGGTGGCACGTGTTCCTATTTGCCTTCATATTCCTCAAACGCAGCCCGAGATCTTCTCATTTTCCTTCCGGTCAAGCCACGCTTGCAATCATAATCCCAATCTCAAGCTCCACCACAAAGCAAAATATTTTTGCACTCAACTGGAGAGAACGAGAGTAAGAAAAAAACGAAATTCAATCAAAATTGTTGCCATTTAGTTTGACATTTCATTTTGATGGCCCGGCAAAATGATGATGAAGTGCCCCCTGCCCGGACCAAGCCAAAGGCTGGGCGTGGCAGCCGCGACGCAAGTTTGGCCAACAATTTCCCTTGGCTGCTTGCATTTTATGGAGTGCCAAAGTGGCACAAGTGGAATTTCTCTGGCAGTTTCTCTTTGCAGTCTAGCTGCAAAAAATGTCAATTTGACCGCCAGCTGGTTGATGCTCCTCCTGGCCAGCTTTGGTATCGTTGAAAATTGATTTTGTTTTTACTGTTGCTGCTGCTGCTGCTGCAGCTGCTCGGCGATAAGAATTTGCGTTTTCTCTCTGCGATGCTGCACTTCATCTCAACATTTTTCATCATTTTACAACACTTCAAAGCAGTGTTGGCTGCGTCCCATATTCTTTAGAAGGAACCGCAATTTTTAAGCGCGTTGAACAAATTTAATTAGTTCCAATTCTGGATGGAGGTAAAAGTTATTACGAATACCGAGCTTCAAATTGTTATTTTTTATCAAATTAGAAACATATTTAAACTTTAACCTGAAGGACAGGCCAAACGACCTTTTATTAATGCTTCATCTTTTTAGGCCACCTTTATTTATGGGTTAACTTCTAAATATAGAGCAATGTGGGATAACTTAAGAAAATTCAGCTAGAAGGAGGCGTAGCAGACCAAAAAGCGTATTTATGTGTGTGTAAGTTGAGTTTCGTAGGCGTATATGGACAAATTAGGCAGTAATAGATTAAATATTTATTCAGTTACCAATCAATAATTGCCTAATATTTTTTTTTTTATAGAAAATGAGAAAACGTAAATGAAACAGAAACAAGGACTTTCATATGTGTGCACAAAGAACTAATAAATAATTGTGGATATTTTTGTATTTATGAAAATATGTAAACATTTCAATTTGTATTTTCCTTATGCAATGAATAATCTTCATATCATTTATACATAGATATTAATGATTAAATATGTTCGAAAACGAAATAATTGAGGCTTGACAAACGAACTCTCAAAATAGGATTAATTTCAAAAACATTGTTGTTGTGTATATAAACATACATTTGAAATAATAAAACACTTAGCATAAAACAATTATGTATACGAAAATAATTTCATTTAAAGAAAGCCATAAGAAAGTACAGTAAATGCTATTTTCAGAGCTTTTATTTGGGTTTTCATTTGGGTCAACTCATGTTAAGTCCTGATCAAATATGATAAGTTGTACTTTTGTGCCATGCAAAGAAAATAAGTCAAAAGCTGAAATGTAAAATGTGAATTCTCATTGTTGAGGTTAAGCCAAGTGTTGCTTCAGCTTGAGCTAATTTTCTTTTCTATTGATAGAATTTTAATAAATCAGCGTGAGAAGTGTATTTGTATTTCTGTATAATAAACCGATTGAGGCATAAAAGAGACTCCTTTTGTGTGCAGACTGACACACACTCACACTCACACACACACGCATGTTGAAATTTCAGGAATTGCCAGGCGAACATTTCTTCACACGTTCGAATTTCGGTTTCGAGTTAAAGGAACGCCTGAAAGAACATGCAAATTCATAAAACTCAGCTGCCAGAGCAGGCGACGATGTGTTGAGAGATACTGCAGGAGAGTGCGGGACCAGACATACACTCACACACACAAAACCATACACACGTATACAATACCATACACAGCCATAAGGAGCTATCAAGAAATCACAACAAATTTACAAGTGCCACACAAATGTTTGACAAAAAGTTTCTGAAAAGCTCTTCACTGATTTCGCAACGTCTCAACGATTTCTTTGGTTTGGTAATAGACTATGAAAATAGAGGGTGGCTAGATGTGTGGCATCGCTGGGGGTGTTGGGGCATGATAGCCATAGACATTTATGGCCCAAGATGCTATCGGGTTGACATAAGTTAAGCTGCTTTGCTTTTGCTTTCTCGCTTAAACAACAGGAGCAGCAACAACAATAACAACAACAACAACAACAACAACAATCAGCCACCAAAATTCGCCTGCTTGTGCGTCTGAAAATAAACTCATGTGCGGTCTACAGCTGTGTGCGTGTGTGCGTGTGTTCGCGAGTGTTTACGCTACATAAACAGCTAAAAAGGATGCTTGAAGTGCGGCAACAACGCACTAAATTTACACTTGAAATATATTTTTGAATGCCCAAACCGCAGCAAGTTTTTCAGCTGTTTTTGTAGCTGCGACTTGTCTTCCATTTAGTGTTGACACACCAGGCAATTTGGCCAAGTCAAACAGGCTCAAGCCTCGAAATATTGCGCATACGCCGCGTCGGCTGCAGTTCGCTTTCAGTTATTAAATAAACTTGCGCCGTTTCCAGTTTCGCGCCTCGACAAACCGCATCCCGCTTCAACGGTTCCGCCCCCTTGTAACGGTTATTGCTTATTACTTTAGGGCGGAATTAGGGGGTGCTGGCTGGTGGGTGGTGGGTGTTGGTTAGTGGTGCACACATGATTTCTTATAAGTAGTTTGCGTCACGATTGCCGTGTGGTTGGGTATAAATGTTACCCAGGCCCTCGACTACTTGACTTTGCCGCACATTGAAAATCACAAGCTAAAATCTTCTTATGTTGTTTGTTTGTTCCTCTGTATGAGTGACCGAGTGTATGAATGTGTGTGTGCGTAATTCGCAGCACAATGGGAATTTAAATAAATAGCTGAAGCATTTTGCACAGCAGCGCGAGTTGCTACTTGCTCGGCGAGAGGGTCGCCCTCTACAGCTTATGTGTATAAAGTACTCTTGCTTTCTCCATTTCTTTTCCTCTCTTATATTTTACTTTAATATTTGAACACTTACTTACGCAGTCTAACTTAAAGGCTGCTCGACACTGATAGAGTGCATGAAATTGATAAATGAAGTTCGAATGTGACTGTGACTACGATTCTAATTGTAACTCCAGCCTTGAGTTTCACAGTATTTGTGATTCAAGCTAAACTCTAACTAAGAAATAACTCTTATTCTGATTATTATTAACTACTGCTGCTTATATATAATATATATAATTATGACTTTATACTGTGTTTTTAAATGAGGATTGGACGAAACTCCACTTATTACTGAAATAAAATTAATAATGTACAAGATCACACAATATTGTTGTTAAAGAAGATAAATTTGACGATAAGTTCAGCTGTTACTGTAATTAAAGCTGTTACTGTTACTGTTATTATCACTGTTACCTTTGTAGGGGTATCAAATATCTCTGTTTTTCACTGCAATACTCATAAAAACTTTCAGAAAATATATTACAATATAAACCTTTTACTGCACAGTACCATGCACATATACACATATCTGAATCATAAACAAATTCATAACTTTAAGTTCTTGTTCTAGATGGCATACAGCGCGTATGCGTAATAAGCTAAAGTGAACAAAAGCAGTTGACGTTCCGCTACTGCGAAAAATAAACTTTTAGTATATAGTCGAATGTAACTGTGACCATGAGAACAGCTGCTAACTATGTATGTGCGACATGCGACATGCGAGTCACAGGGCGTATGCGTAATAGGGCGAAAGTGAGCCTATGAAAAGTCAAAGCTCCAGCCGCAATCAGGACAATCGTTGTCATTAGCATTTGAGTAGGCGCGTGAAACTACTTGACTCTCGCTCTGTCTGTCTGTCTGAGAAAACACGAGCAATCCCGATACGAGCTGATAAAACTCACCGAGAATTGGCTTCTCGCATAAATTAGCGAGCGAGCGGCACGGGGTGCAGCACCACCCGCTGGCTGGCTGTGTTTGGGGGCACGCAGCAAAAAAAGGCTAAACGCGTAAGCGCTTACCATTTAAATGCTAAATAGCTGGTAAAAGGATAACGCATATCCTTATTGCCGGCTAATGGCACGTTTGACTAGCTCACGCTGGGCGTGGAGCCGAATGGGCCGCTGCCAGGGCAACAGGACAGCTGCCGGCACAAATTAAAGTGTTACCAAAATAATAACAACAAATTGCCTGTGTACAACAACAACCAAAACAACAACGAGCACACTCATTCGCGAAAATGTTGCGACTCTCGCAACGGGTTACAACAAGGCCATTTGTGGCTCTCAGCTCGCTGTGGGCGGTCGAGCTCTGTGTGTGGCACGAGGTCACGCGCTGCGCTGCCTGCTGCCTGCTGCCTGCTGCCTTCTGCCTGCCACAGCCAGACGACAACAACAGCAGTAACAACATTTATTCAAATTGCATAGCAGGTCGACATTATATCAGCTTGACATGCGATAGTCAAGCCAGCAAGCAAGACAACAGATTCTAAGCGCGAGTGCCATTTAATATCGAATTTCGAACAGTTGCACAATAAACTAATCCTCAAGATTCCAAAAAGCGAAACATTATACAGTTGGGCTAAAAGAGTTACCAACTTATAAGTCTCAGGTTTTCTGTGTAAAACAAATCAATCAGGCCAAAAACATTAAGCCACAATTGTTTTTTCCTTACAAGAGATTTCAATATTTGAGCTGAAACATGATGTGAATCAATAAGGACTCCATTAATCAAATAAATTTCAAACTTAATAAGCTGCGTGTTTTATTAATGCTCCAATAAAATTAATGTTATTAGCGTGATATGTATTGAAAATAAAAAATTAATTTATTATCCTGCATTTGCATGAAATGAGATTTCTTTTGAATATTATTGTGTGCTTTAAATGAATTATTTAAATATTATAAACTAAATTTGCTCAAAGCATAATAAACGTTAGTTTACAATAAGAGGATTTCTAAATTTCCTACCTTTTCCTTAAATGTAGGAGAAGCTTTAAGCTTTATCGAATTAAAATTTTTGTATTTTTCATTTTTGACTACTTTTAAAGTGCACTTAAGATTGTAAAATGTTTTTTTGTTCCCATTTTGAATTTTAACTTGACTCGCTGCCATTTGAAGTGCAGAGATGGTAAAAAGTACAAGTGTGCGAGACGAGCCGACTTTCAGCTATTAAGATCATTTTGTTTCACATTTTTCTCAGGCGCCGAAAATAAATTAAAGAGCGAAAATGTTTCCTTTTTTACGGCCTTTGTTGCAAGAGCCTTTCTATTTGAAGCCGCTGTCGTTCTCGTTGTCGTTTTCATTTTCGTTGTCGTTGCCTTCATTTGGGTACGTTTCTCATTTCAGCGTCGGTGTCCTCGTTATTCTCGTTGTTACAATGTCTGAGGACGACGAAAATCTGCAAGCAACAAACGCGCTGCAGCCGGACTGACGCTGAAGCCGTAGTCGAAGAAAAATGCCTCAGGAACGTGCTCAGCGTTTGCCGGATATCCGCTGTGAAGAGGCAAAGAAGAAGAAGAAGAAGAAGAAGAAGGAGAAGAACATGCAGAAGCAGCAGCCCTTAATCGTGCCTCAAGTGCAGGCTGCGGGCCCGGAAGGTGCAGCTGAGCTCGTGGCAGGTGACCGAGGCGGTAAAGTTTCGTAACTTAAATGTAACCCAAATGCCCGGCAAGCGGATATGTCGCATAAAATTACAAATGGCCGACGCTAAGTGGTGCCCAGCTGGCCAAGAGGGAGGCATATTTATCAGAAATAAGGCGCCTCAACATTTCACAATAATTAGACAGCAAATTTATACATTTAAGCAATAAATTGCCCGATTGTCGCAAGTCGAAGCAGTTAATTGCATATTATCACAGCTGTTCCAAAGCAGTTGCTCGAATAAGTGCAGCACTTGATTAGGATTTATGGCAAACAATATATAATGCCTGACAAATGCAAACAGATGCACATACATGACAACTAAATAAATACGACTGCATGGGGGTGGCGGGTTGTACTCCATGTTAATGTGGTTGTTGATGCTGCTGCTTTCGTGCCAACAAACTCACTCAGTCACACACACACTCACACACACCCACACAGAGACATATTTGAATGTGATGTGTATTTCGGTGCTCTGACATTTGCTTAACCTGCCGCTGCGCCTGGCTGACAAACACGCAGAACGAGAATGCGAATGCGTATGCTTAATATTGCATAATCTGGTATGCATGCCAAAAAGCACATTAACTGTACCGCACATACACACACACACACACACACATATATGAAAACAAACAAACTCACACACACACACAAATACGGATGCAATTGTGCCGTGTGGCGCTGCTGGTTTTGAAATTGTCATGCGCCATCTAGCGTTAGAAAATTGAATTATGAATAATTGCGTTTTGTTGCTGCAAGCGGTGTACGACTGCACTTTGCTGTGTGTTTGTGTGTATGTGTGTGACTTTATTCCTGGCAAGTTACCTACAATTGTGCCCTCGATTTCGGCTTCGCTGTTTGCCTCAACAATTGCATCAGCGCAATTACTAGCCAAAAAACAAGCTAGTTTTTAGCGGAATTTAATTTATGTATAAAAAACTTTTTCTTTATTTTTTATAGCAAGCCCTTTCATTTATTTGGCCAAGCGTAAAGAGAACGCAAAAATTAGATATTCAGTTTGGTAATTGATATATATTTAATTAATTTTTATTTTTATATTTATTTATAAAAATATGTATATCATAATCTGATGGATGATTGATGCATAGATCAAATGGAAAGCTATACCTTAATTTTTTTTTACATTATTACTTTTTGGCTTTAAAAATTTGGCTTTACGAAAATCATTTTTGGGTGCATATAACTGGATAATTAATTTTTTAGCTCCAAGATTATATGAAAGTCTCACCTTGATATTGATGGCATCAAACTTTCTTACTTTCTGGAAGTATTCGAATAAGAATAAGCTACTCTCGATTTTAATAGAATTTAGAATTAGAAGAGTTTATTATTTATTATTACAAGTTAGCTAACAAATATAAAACATGCATATACATATATTTATTAAGAAAAATCAAGCCTAATGAAGCGAAAAAAAGCGCAACGATGGCTGGCAGCACTGTACCGCAGAGACAGCTATATACACCAGTATTATGTATATGCATGTGTGTGTACTTGTGCACCTGTGTGTGTGTGTTTGCCCTGGCTTTCATATTACAGCAGCCCACATGGCACACGTGCTTCGTGGTGCGGTTAACGATTGCATTTCATTGCACTGACATTGCCTTGAGTCTGTGTGTGTGAGAGTCTACCTATGTGTTGGTGTGTGTGTGTATGTGTTGGTGTGTGTACTTATTCAGTCAAACAAAATTTGGCTTTTCGGCACATTAAAAGGCAGCGCACGAAGCAGCTGACAGAGTCATAAATGAAATTCATACAATTAAATATTTGCAGCAGCCATGCGGCAGTTCCTTAAGGCGTGACACACACACACAAACACACACACAGAGGCACACAACCACACCAATGCAGAATGCCATTGGCCCTAATCTACTTAGCGAGCCATTCAACAGAATGTCACAATGGCAAACAGCGAGCACAATGAACCCAAGGACCAAGCTTCGACCACCTCAAGGCGTCGGTGGCATCGTCCACCATTGTGTGTTTGTGTATGTGTGTGTGTGGAGCCTCGTTTTGGTCATTTGCTCGTCGCTTCAGTTGACAAAATGAAGCGACAACCCTGATGAGTGTAAAAAGTAAAATCTAATTTAGCGCAAGCAGAAGGCAGCCTTGGTCACGGCCCTGGCCATTATTGACTAAGCCTTGTTGTTGTTCTTGTTGTTGTTGTTGCTCTTGGCTCGAAGAGGAATTCCGTTGGCAGGTAGCAGACTACATGAAGCGTAATTTTGGTAACAATATTTGCAGCTTAATTTTTATAAACTTGCGAGGCAATTTTGCGAGCGACTGGCTGCCATTTAAATTTTGTAACAACATTTTCCCTGCACCCCCACCCCTTTTTGGCCATATGTGCGACCTTATTATTAAATCGCATACTCATGGCTGTTGTTGTTGTTGTTGCTGTTGCTGTTGCTGGCACTTGGCTGGGTGTTAAACATTGTTATAAACGCGCGTCAACATCCAGCAGCTGCTTGTCCTCGTCATCGTAATGGAAATTGAGAATGTTAGCGAGCGAGGGCGAGGTCCCAGAAATGGGATTACGACTGGAGCTGGGACTGGGACTGGGATTGGGAGCGGGAGTGGGACTGGGACAGAGTCTGTGCACTGGGACTGTGTATCCGCCTTTGCCTTGACATTTCAGCCGTGTCCTTGCTTTGCTTTTCCATGTAAAAGAAACATGCAAGTAATCTTTAGCTCTGTGCCCGACTAGAAGATATCCTGAACACAGCGCCGAACTAATGCTTAGAGCATTTGGATTTATTTTGTAATATACATATTTATGAAAAACATCATGCACACACACATACACAAGCTCACTTAATCGGCTGCTGCACTTCTTCTTCGCACAGCCTTAGAGCCTACGATATCTTTATTATTAAAATATATATATATTATATCCCGTGACTCTACTTTCTTTTAATATGGAAGGTATCTACAAATGCTAAATAATTTATTTAAGTAAGGGAGAAATACAAAAAAAGAAGTATATAAAATAATTTTCAAGTCTGATAATTTTACTTTCTACAATCGATAGGAGCAGGTGACAGACACAAATTCTTATTCTGTTTGAATATCAGATATATAATATACTCAATAGATTGCTTTTAGCCGGACCAATATACCATGAATTGTCATTTGCAAGGGTATACAAACCATGCAATTGTTGCTTCTAATAGACATTCATGACCAGCTATCAGCTAGCAGGCAGATCCTCTGCCTCTGCCTGTGCCTCTGCCTGTGCCTCTGCGTGTGCCTCTGCCTGTGCCTCTGCCTCTGCCTCTGTCTGTTCCTGGGCCTAGGCCGGGACGCAATCTCACATATATTATGAAGTATTTTTGCTTTGGCATTCAATAAATTCAGTGGGGCATGTGATTACGCAAACACATGTGGCAGGGCTCACATGCTGCGTCATGTTGCCACTGCCTCCTGCTACATTCTAATCAATTGTTATGCGGCGACTCGGCTTATGCAACGACCCCTGCTCTTTCTCCTCAGCTGCTCGTCTGCCACATCCTCATTGTCGTCGATTGATGCGGGCATAAAAGGCAGCTCATTATGGCTGAGTGCCATATAATTATGGATTTTCAATGGAAATGTTGTTCGCATCTCATTGTAATGGGGCTTAAAAAGTACTTAGCGTTGCAAGCTGTCTCGTTAACTAACAAAAACCAACCTGCTTATACCCTGTACTTGGTGATAATATACTATACTAAAACAATCAAAATTCGATGTGTAGATTGTCTGGTAATTTGTTATATATGAAAAATAGAAAGACAATTTTGAAGACGACTTAATGAGTCTCGAAAACATTAAGAATTTACATATATATTTTTATATGCATTGAAAATAGGAATTGAGTCTCATTAAAAATGGAAACTCTTGCATTTTGTAAACCGTAATTTACTCAGGAAATACCCTGTAGCTGGCTCACTATTGCTAATGAGTATTATGGAGACCCCGTTCCAGGTTTCTTTTTAGCGGATCATTACCGCTTATTAATTTAAATCAAGTTAAACAGTGGCATAGGGCAACAAACGCTCACCTAAAGAAACGACTGACACGTTCTTCTACTCTAATTAATTAGCCACACAAAAATCCTGAGGAGTCGAGCAAAATATATGCGTGCAGAGCACGCGACTGAGAAACTGGGGGCGTTGTCTTGGCTGACGCTGACGCTGACGCTGACGCAGACGCAGAAGTTGACAGTGACCAAGAGCGACTGTTGCAGCAATGAACTTTGACACAAAGTGTCAAGGATGCTGCTGCTGCTGCTGCTGCTGCTGCTGCTGCTGCTGCTGTTGCTGTTACTGCCACTGTCACTAAAAACGTCTTACACGAAAATCTATTTAGCGAATTACAAAGGAATCAGGGCGGGAATAAGTGGGAGCCGGCTGGAGAGCTACAATTAGGCAGCAGGCCGGAGTGGAAGCTGCTACGGCAAAAAGATGGCAGCAACTACGTTGAGCAACTGCAGCAGCAGCAAAACAAAAAACAGCAGCAGTGGAAGCAGCCGTAGACATAGAGGGAGATATTTTTATAAACTGTCAAAAAGTTTCTTGCGTCACATCAGCTGCCGCCTGTTGTGATAAGCAAAAGTTGTTTTTTGTTTGTCAGTCTTAAAGCGTGTTGCATGGCACGCGTGGCACGATTTAAAGCCGCTGCCTAATTGAAATTTCGTTGGGTGTCAAACGGAAGCGGCAGCTGTTTGTTATTTGCCGTTTGTCGCGCGAACGCTTCCGGTTGCCTGAGCGAAAGCCAAAGAGCTGAGAGACTGAGCGACTGAGAGACTGAGCGACTGACACTGAAGCTGAGTATATTAGTGAATTTTGCCTGGGGCATGCACGAGCGCCTAAAAGTACACAGCATTGATATAGAAGATATAGAATACGTGCAACCGCAGCGTGCGTGCCACAATGACAGAGAGCGGGTGGCAGCTTCTTTTCACACTGCGTGCGAAAAACTTTTGCAGACGCACCAAACAAAAAAAAAAAGCAAAAACGAAAATTAAAGACAGAAAAGAAAAAGGAGATATATATATATATAAAGCATAACACTTGACATTGACAAATTAGTTCCAGAAGACAACAGCGCAGTGTCGTGCGTTGCTGCCGCTGCTGCCGCTGCTGCCACTGTTGCTGCTACAAGCCTCTGCAGCTGAGGGGGTCAGAGGGGTGCGTCAGATGGTTAAAACAACTTCCACTTCCAGGCAGCTGAGAGCTGTGCTCGAGGAGGTTAAAAATAATAAAATACCTACTGACATGATAGACACGAAGGACTTTTCTTTTTATTTAACGTAGATTGGAAAAGTTTCGACAGTCGACTGGACCGGCAGCTACTCCTCGAATGCCGCTCGTATTGCTGCCGGCACTAGGCACAGCCACTCACTGCCAACTTGGCCGCACTTGCACTTAAGTAACTGGCAACAATAGCAGCAGCAGCTGTGATTTCGATGCCCCACTGAATGAAGCCTTGCGGACAGTGCGACCTGCCTTTGTGCACTCTCTGGGCTGTTCCCTGCCTTTCATGCCAGATCCTGAAGACGAACATGTTTAGCTAATGCTCCTATTGTATAGCTTTGACTGTGACTGTCTGTGTGTGTGCATGTGTGCAAGGGAATTTGGGTCATGGTTGCGCGAGGACACCAAATTTTACAAAATTTATTGCATACTTGCAGGCGCAAAAGTAGTTTAAGTAAATCTCTCAACATGCAGATGCGTGGCATCCCATCGCATCGCAATGCTCTTCACAAAAACCCGCACAGCTGAAACTTTCGCCTAATGAGTTATGTGGCGGTAATTCGGAGAGAAGCCCAAGGAATTTCCACTAAAGATGAAAAACAATTATAAGCATACCAAAAAGTATGCGAGTAATTTTTCTTCCTCTTCCTCTTTTTATATTTTCGTTTTTTGTTTTTTTTTTTTTTTTTTGGACAGCACTCAGTAGATTTTACTTGGTGGACGAAACTTTGAACCCGGCTGACAAACTTTATGCTTTTCAATTTATTTGAAACTCGTGCCTCGGAGCTACTGAAGCAGCCGGAGCTCCGAAGCTTCAGAGCTGAGGCTGGCCAATTGTGGTCAAGCCTCCGTCCGGGTGGCCATTATTGCGTCCCAAATTATGCAGCAAATAAATCAGGGAGATCAGCGAAATAAGTGCTCACTCCTAATGCCCGTCAATCAGGACTTACAACTTGGACCCCCAGCAGCGAAATGTGAACAAAAATATGAGGAACAACAGAATTTTACTTTTTAGTGTAGCCGAATGTCGAATGCTCTTGAGTATCAAATATGTAGGAAGATAAAGGAGTGAAAGAAATTAAATCTGAATTTATTATATTTTATATGCATATTTTATTGTATTTCTATCATTTATAATGAATACCAATTGAAATATATTTTAATGAGTTAGACCTGTTAAGTATTGTCTACAGACAAGTAAAAGAAGTTATAAGCTGAGCCTTGAAGATGATAAAAATATATTTACAAGAAATGTTATTTTTAATACATATATTCTGGCTACATAATATAGTAAGGTATATTTATTATAAACCTTATTTTGAAAGATGATCTACATTTTGTTTCATTTTTCATAATAACTTTCTTTGAGCAAAGTGTATTCAAAGGAACTGAACAAGTCCAGAGTCTTGATTATTATTTACGAGTAATATTTTTGAATTCTCAGTTTTTTGCCACTCGGTAAGTTTGTTAAGGAATAAAAGCCGTAAGCGCATTGGACGTCTGTCGAGCCGAAAGACACTTGAGAATTGTTTTTAAATTTATCATAAAAATACACTTCAACAACTTTTGTAATTTTTGCTTAGCTCTTCACTGATGTGTGAGTGTCTGTATGTGTGTGGGTGTGTGTGTGAAAGAGAGGAGAAGAGCAACCAAGCTGTAAAAGAAATTTGTATAGGCACTTTTTTGAAGTAATGCGTTGAAGTTCATAAAAATATAGCTTGGAAAATGTTGAAGCAAAGTGCTGCAGTAAAGTTTGTTCTCTCCAGCTGGTTTACTAATTTATCAGCGTTGTTCGATGTGCTCAACCCCTTGGCCCATTTCCTATTTCCCATTTCCCGCTTCCCGTTTCCCATTCCCCACTTTCGCATTTCGCATTTTCCGTTTCTGGCACTTTTCTGCTCTTGGCCAACTCCGGATCTCACATCGCTGGCTACCTAAGTGCGGCACTTCATTTGCATTTAAAATGTTTTCGCCTGCTCACTTTCAGCCTCAACTTTGGCTATTCATTTGGCACATTTCTCTTTGTTTGCCAATTCAACGGTGCGGTGAGACGCTGGCCAACGCCACCGACACCGCCACCGCCGCCGCCACAGTGGGTCAAGTGGGTCGCCCAATGTTTATTTATTTTTTCAGCTCTGAAGTTTATTTTCTGTGCCTTCCTTTTTTTTTTTTTTGAGTTTTTTGCTGCCGTTACTTTGCGGTTTTTAGCTGCTGTGCATTGTCTGTTCGGGTTGTGCTTATCGATTTCGATTACGATTGTGATTACGTTTAGGGTTTCGATTATGGACTAGGGTAACTTCATCCCCACCCCCCATTCCAATCCAAATGAGGCCAGCTGTAATTTGCGCAAATTAAACGCTTCCATCTCAAATGGTATTTTGAATAATCGTCGGGCATTTAATGCGCACCTTGAGAGGGCATTATTTATGCTTCTTTGGCGCCCCTAAGTATGCAATAAAACTGTATTTAAGATGCCTAATGAAATTCGGGCATTTAAATTATTATGCAATATACAACAATATAAAAAGCGAAGCGGCATTTAGATAAAAGCGAAAAGGACTCACCTTTCACCTCTAATTTATGACGGACATTCAGAGGGCGTGTGCTGTACAAAAGTGTTCGCTGACCGTTTGCGATAAATTTGCATGGCTTTAACACACGCCCATTCACTCACATACACATACACATACACAAACACACACACACACACGCACACGCATGTACACACAAATTATACGCAAATTGTGTGTACCCTGTCTTTGAAGATGATGAATTGCAGACAACACGGGATTTGTTGACGGCAAGTGAAGAAAAAGCGAATTAAAAATTAATTTAAATTCTTAATTCATTCGCCAATGTCCACAAACGGAAGCCAGAGCTCGCCCCCGGGGACAGCTTTAACTGTAACTAAATTTCAGCCGTATTTCGACCCCTGTGCAGGACCTCAACGAGGTCACTTTAAGCTGTCGGCTGGGCGGTACAACATTTTGTATAGCCGCATGGCAACTTTGACACTTCCTGAAATTAATTACTTTAAACTTAGCCAGCCGCGTTTTTCAGCACAAACCGCCTCTTCCCCCTCCACCCCACCTTTCCCATCATTGACTCGCGGCACGGGGCGAGCCGGCAAAATTAAATAATAAATTATTATTTCTGTTCGAGCCAATGAAGTGTGCCAAATTTAATGGTGCCCATGGAGCTCATAGTTGGCTAGTGCGCCACTTCAAAGTAATTGCTAAACAGAGTTCGGGAGCCGAGCGGAGCTGGAGCGGAAGTTGGAGCGTCGACTGGAGCGGGGGGCGGAGCTGGTAGAGAGTAATGTTTAGATTCACACGAGTGTATTGAGCTAAGCAATAATAAGAAACACGAGTGACTCAGCATTAAGTGTTTGACTAGAAGATACCCCTGCTAAACGTACAGATACAAATCTATCTACATGAAACACAAATTTGCATTTTTAAAATATGTGAGTTGATAAGGTGGAGTTTTTATAACTTCTTTCTTAAGATACATTTCTGCTTGAATGATAGATACAATGACGAAATTTGTTAAAGTTGGCTATATTTATTACCTTTTATGTGCTACTTAAATTCTTAGAATTTACCAACTTCATTCTTAAGATACATTTCTGCTTGAATGATAGATACAATGCCGAAATTTATTAAATTTGGCTATATTTATTACCTTTTATGTTCTACTTAAATTCTTAGAATTTACCATTTGAAAATAAATAAAGAAAATATATAAATCCCGCTTAAATTATCACTAAGAAATACAATTCAGTTTTAGGACTTTTATAATCTCCTAACAGTCGAACTACTTTATGACGAATTTACAGGGTACTATGAAAACAAACGACTTGTATATCTGTCCCTCTCTCTGAGCAAAGCTTAATTTGTGTAATTATGGACGCTCCGTTGAAACCGCTTCGAATTTTATCTCCCTATAGGAAGGAATTCATTTGCAATTTAACAGAGCGAGTCTCTTGTTTCAGATCTAAACTGTTGAAATGCGATTGCTCGCACTTTCAGATAAATGGTTGAGTCTACTTTTAATGTTATCCAACAAATTGCCTACCCCGTGCGCCATTCCGCCATTCCGCCATTCCTGTTTCGACTAGACTACTAACTGCTCTGTTTGGCGAACAATTTATGTGGCACACACACTCAGACACACCCACTCACACATTCGCAATTTGCCGTTGATGGTTTAAGCCATTAGTTGACGCTGGCGTGTGTACATTTTTTATATTTATTTTTCTATCCAAAGGCTGGCAAAGGCTGACTCGTCTAAAATTCACGTTAGAATGAACAGCATATTGTCAAAGTCAACAGCGTCAACAACGGCCAGACAACTTACCGACGATCAACCGGTAAAAAGTATTATATAGCATATGCTTTCGAGGCTTACCTGCAAAGGGAAATAAACATTAGTTAGTAGAGATAAAAACTGATTAGAGAAAGTGTTTCAGAATGCAAAAATATTTAGATTGGAGCAAAGAAAAAAACTGAATAAAGAAAATGTTTCGAGAAGCACAAGTAATATCATTAACTACGGATAATCCCAAAAGTATGAGAAAGATACAAACTGAGTCTAGAAAATATTTCGGAAAGCAAAAGCATTATCATTAACAGTGAATAAGATCAGAATTTATATATTATACACTGGAGAGCCCAAGGTATGGTAACCAAATTAGAATTGATTACATTTCCTTCAAGGCCAACAGCAAAAAAAAAAGGCATGAAAATCGGCTTAGCACATATGCCTATTTATATGCCATGTACATATGTGTATGTGTGTGTGTCTATATTCACGCAATGTGTCAACACCTTTTTTTTTTTGGAGTGCCACGCCCTCCAATCTTCCACTCCACTACCATTCGTAATACAGACACACACCAACACACACACACAAACACATTTGCATATGCATGTGATTTGCTTTTTTGGCGAGTGTCTTTGCTTTCAGGCAATATCATATTTGGTTTAAGCTTTTTTAGTGGGTTTTCAGGTGGGCCGAAACGCACAAACAACAACGCGTTGAATGGAAAAATCTATATTCATAAGCAAAGCATATACACACGCATGCACACACACACACATACACACACTAACACGCGAAAGCAGGTTTGAAATTATGAGTTGCCGCGCTTCATTTTAACAAAAATAAAGCAATATTTTTGGCTTGATGCATACATACACTCAAATGCACACACACCCACACCCACTCCCACACACTCAACCATAACATTTCCTCTACATGAGTCCTGGCAACGATTTTGGCAACCCTTCCATCCCAGCAGTGGCAATTTGAGCCCCTAAAAGAAGGCCGCACAAAAAGGTTGCCCATCGATAAGATGGCAACGGATTGCTGCTGCCTCAAGGGCAGGTGGCACGCACAGTTGGGCCGAAGCGTAACTGTCATAATTTGACACACGCCAAGCAACACACGCACACACACCTACACACTCAAACACACACACACACACACACGGACAAGTGGAGCGTTAAACGCGCTGCCTGATTCGAACTCGGATTCAGTTGCAGATCCAATCGTTCGTTTAATGCGTCAAGCAGTCAGAGCCAGTGGAACCCCCTACCCCCTCTCCTTCTACAATGTCAATGTCAACTGCTTTTCCATACCCGTCCACATACGCACACACGCAAGCCAACCCACACTCCCCACGATTAAACCCTACCTGTAGCCCACGCTTTGTGCAGCATTGAAACGCTTTATGGCTGCTCAGTTTGTGATTCATTTTGTCTCCTTATACCCTGTACATATACTAAATGAAAAAAGTCACTCAAATTTTCCTTACATATATGATATAATATAAATATGATAGAGTTATATGTAAAGTAAAGACTCCAAACAAACTCGATTAAGAAATATTAATTGAATCTCGAGCTAAATAATATAGTTCTCATATTATGATGCAGTGATTTCATTAAAATGTGAAAAATAAATATATTTAAATATATATTTTTATTATTTTATTATTAGCATTTTCTTATATTTTTGATATAATAATAATAACTTTATACTTGTACAAAGTTCGATTATGTAAAAAGTATTTTACGAAACCGTGTAGAGTATCTTGCATTCGATCACTCTCCGATCAAGCACACCCACACATACATATTTATTTGTGCCTTTGAGCCTGCCGATTTGTGTGTTATTTTCAGGTTCATTTAGCGTTTAATGCTTGTAAAGAAATTTTAATTTTATGGCCAGGTGCCAAAGGGCCGTTGGTTGAAAGCCAGTTGGCCCGAAAAGCTTAAACACAAAGCCGAAAACAAAATTTCAGTAAGAATTATGCGCGCTTCACTGGAATCTGGGTTGGGGGAAAAAGAGAAAGACAGAGAGAGAGAGAGAGAGATAGAGTATATCATTGAATCCGTGTGGCATGCAGCAATTGTCATTCCAATGGGCCAACAAACACATACGCACACACTGACACAACCGAGCAAATCAAATTGCACGCTCAATCAACATTTAAGCCGACTGCGCGGGGGGTTGGACAACTGACAAAGGGGTAGGAGGGGGTGGTGGGAGGTGGCACATGTGTGGTTCGGAATGCTGCGGTTAAGTTTTCGTGTTAAGTTGACAAATTATTTTGGTAAATATTTGCGTAATTTCGATAATAATGTTGCTGCGCTTCGTGCCACGCCGATAAGTCGCGGCTCAACTTCGTATGGTTCAGTTTGAATTGGTTTGTAAGCTGCGGCAGCTGCGGTTTTTGTTCGCGTGTTGCCACAAATTGTGTATGCATGTGTGTGCATGTGTGTGCATGTGTGTGTGCGTGTGTCTGCCTCAACTATAACAATGTTACTTGAATGTGTGCGAGCGCCGAGCCTGGCAGCACAATTAATTAGCTAGAGCTCATATTGAATATTAATTACACGCTTCACGCCCACTAGAAAAGCCGCCTTCCAATTGAGAGCCATTGACAACAGCGGCCAAAACAAACACTCGACTGCAAAAACACTTTGGGCCAACGCTTGAGATGGGCCAGTTTTGGAGCCAGGCACTCGATGGCCCGCACGTCCACTCGACTTTGAGGTGTAATTAACACCTGGCCTTCTGTATCTGTGTGTGTGTGTGTGTGTATGTGTGTGTAAGTGTATCCAGTGGCAGGCAATTAGCTAAACGCCCGATGGCGGCAGGCTTCATTAGCATTACGGCCAGCAGTTGAATTGGTTGACAATTGAGACTCTGGCTAAAACTGACTTTCCACAAACGCTACAAAAAAACAAAAAAAACAAAGAAAATAAACTTTCAGCCGCTTTGGTTGCAAGTAGCCATGACCGTGACACATGGTGCACAGTGCTGGGGCATTGTCTGTGCAGCGCCCGTATCAACAGCAACAACAACAACAACAACAACAACAGCAACAATAACAATAACAACAACGAAACACTTTCTAATGAACTTTTCGACAAGAGCAACAATTCTACCGCAAATCTAAATACAAATACATAAATTCAGACAAAGCAGGTGAATTACGTGTCCATAGACCATAAACACAGCCACAAAGCAGAGATTGCGAGAATGAGAGAAACGTAGTGAGTGGGCAAGAGAGGGGGGCGCAAGTGGAAACAATGGCGAAAACTGTTAGCCAGCCATGACGACTATCGCGCAAAATTGAATGCAAACTCGTTGCGCTGGAAAAACTCGAGGCAGAACTTCAATTTTCTGTGGCAGGTGCAACTTTGGGCAAAGCCTCGGCTTAATTTGGCTTAGGCCAAAATTTAATGAGAATCGCAAATTTTATGCCCAATTCTTTATATTTGAGCGCCGCTTAAGCTTAGTTTTACCAAAATAAATTAGTTCAAATAAAATACAGCAAAATTAAAAAAATATATCTGAATTATTTCAATCTATACAAGGAGGAGATACACAAAATACATACATACAAAATACATATATACATATACACTGCAGATTATGCTGGAGAAAATTTTATTTATTTATTAAGCATTTATGTGTAGGTTGAAATTGAAAATAGAAAATATAATTTTTGCGACATATCAAGTTAGCTGTTGATATAAATCAAGATTATTTATAAATTATGGATTCATATATTACTGTTTGTTAAGATATAATGACGTCACATTTACTTGATTTCATTTACTCTTGCTCGTTATACAAATAAGACAAGTAGCAACATTTCAGTTGGGTGTAACCGACTACGTGGTACTCGCTCATATTTTTAAAGAAGGTTTAGTTAAACATTTTTAATTTGAGAAAGAAGAGTAAATAAATTACATTTGGATATGCAGTGGAGACATATATTAGCCAAAATGCATTCTAATGATTTGGAATTTGAGAAGGAATAGTCGGGCATGCCCAATAAAATACATTTGGACCTGTAGTAGAGATACATATTGGGCACATTGATTACTGTAAAACTAGATGAGATATTAATGAGTAGATACGGATACACAAATACATATTCTAAATATAGAGACACTCTCCAGAGAAGCCAATATGCTCGCTTTACAGTAAAAGACAGTATTTTAACGAAACGAAATTTACATAAAAGCAATTTGCATAATGTGTTGCTTGATTATGTTAATGTAGTCTGTCAGCTATTTCGGCTATTTGCGAGATTCACTTGAAATTGTAAAAATGTATTAAACATAAATCAAATGTAAATAATTAATGTTTGTTTATTTCATTGAAGTTTCCAAAAAGTAAATTTGATTATTTTGCGCATATTCATGTGCAATAAAGCTTTGCATTTTAGACAAATATTCAATAAATTGCTTAATTAAATAATAAACAATTTTTGCAGACTAAATTATTAAAATTATGCTGGAAACGATTTGCCTGCAGCTGAACGCTGAAAATTGATTGAAATAAATCTCAGCGATAGGCCTTGAAATGCAACAATGCATCATTTGGCCATTATGACCACAAAGAGAGTAAAAACCAACAAGCCACGAGCAGCCCGAAGGCAGACACTCGAATAACAGGGCTAACCAAAAAAGGGCAGAAGGGTAACCGGACAGGAGCCAAGGTCAGGTGTCTGTTGGCCACCCGCAGTATCGGCCTTAACAAAGATATTCATGGCTCGCTCGGGATAGTTGGGGAATGGAGAGTGGGGAGTGGGGCGTGGGGATTGGGGGTAGTCGGTCTGTCCGGACTGAGTGTTGAATTGAGAATTGGCCATTATTGGCGCGGGTCTGGCCGCATTAATTATTTATAAACTCGACTCGCGGGCCTATGAATATAAACATTTTGTTAACTGTTTATTAGACAGCCAATTACCTGCTGTTGGGCAACAGGAGACACAGGTGACGCAAGTGAGTCACCGGCGGCGACTACCTGTGCCTGCAACTGGTTTTTAGTGTGGTACGTGCATTATTAAAGTTGCATTAGCGTCGCGCGCCCTGTCTGAGGCATGCAACCTGTCTGGTCTGGCCGTCGGTCTGAATGCCCGCCTGCCCGTGAACTAATCAGAGCTGCACGCTTATCGTACATATTGTCATTGTTGTGCTCCGTTGCACTTGTTGTTGTTGCCACTCATTTCCGATGCACGTGTGAGCGGCGAAGCGTAAAATTTTAAAAGCAGACGCTGTGTCCGCATATTGGAATTCTGATACCTTACTTTTATCTGACCAACGGCCAAGCTATGGAACCTGTTGGCATGTTATTTAAAACAAACAAACACACACACAAACACACACACTCAAGCATAAATGCTGCGATTCAATTAAATGCTGAGACAGCAACCACCCGCAATCGCCGTTCACACACCCACCCGCCCCCGCTGAGATCTCTATACAAGGGAGAGTCGAGTCGCAAAGTTCCCAGAAGGCCAACAATTAAAAGCATTCATTCGACAACAAGCAAAACTAATAAACCACATTTCCAGCATCAGCATCAGCATCAGCACCACTGGACGGACACACCACATCTCTGCTCTCGTCTTACAGGGCACCGCTGAGTCTTTGTTTTGCTTATGACAGAGCAGGAAATGAGTCAAGGCCCAAGTTGGGATCCAGCCCGAAATTCATTTGTGTTTGTTTACACAAACACATAGAAGTGGACGGAGGATTTGGGGAGGCGGCGGGTGGAAGGCTTTTTGTAATTTCGCACTTCATTTAGCGTTAAATTAACAACAACAAGAAGAAGAAGAAAGAGTCTCACAGAAATTCTCAAATTCTTAAACTAATTCCCAATGCTAGAAGCCGCACAGCTCTTGGCTTGGCATTTAGCCAATAAAGCACGAAATATCCATAAAAATTGAGTCGGCAACGAGGTTGGCTCCGTGGCACGAAACCCCATTTAATCACAACTAAGCGTGGATGCAACCAGGGACGACAATCGCGGCGGCAACTGCGTGCTGCGGCATAAATATGAGCGAGCACGGGGCAAGAAGAAGAAGCAGCAGCCGGTGATGCGCTTCAATGCAGCAGAAAGAAACGAAACGAAACGAAAAGAAGCTTCAACAAAACGATACGAAACGAAGCAACTTGCAACCAGCTTTTCGTGACAAAGCCAGCCAAAAAGCTTGCACCTTAGAGTATCAGACAAGGAGATACCCTGTAATCAGTTACAATTGATTATGCTTCGAATGCAATTCTTGGCTTAAGATTCGATTTATTTTGTTATATTAATGTAGGCCTTAGCTTTTATTTGAGTTTCTGAATTTTATTTTATAAATTTAATTTGCATTTTTATAAATTTAATTTCTTTGATTTATTTCTCTTTCATAGCCAAAAACTTAGCTCAAACATTTAAAGAATCAACCCTGCTTAGATGAATGATTTTTAAAATATTGCTCACAGAATATCTTCGACTAATTTATCCGGTTTTCGTTAAGTCTATTGCTAAATAGGAAATGTAAATTCCAGAGGGAAGATAGTTTCGTATTCTCAATTTAAATTCATAAGAAATATATTTATATAATACAACAACATATAGCTTATAGTTAAGAATCACACGGTTAAGCAACAAATTGTTCCTTCTTCTGATATACTTGTAATACCCCATACAAATTATACGCACAGGGTATCTCATCACTACGTGCAACAACAACAACAACAACAACAACACTGAAGTCAAAAACTAATAAATGCGCAGTCGCAACACCAAACAGAAAACAACAAATCGCTAAATGTGAAGGCCACAGAGCCAGAGCTGAAGCCTCTGCCGCTGCCTCAGCCGGTGCCGCCGCTGCTGCAGCTGTGTGGCAGCTGTGGCAGTGGCAACAAAGTGGCCGCTGGGTCACTGGATGCTAACGATGCGACGGCAGCGCATTTAATGCACAGATTTCTTGGCTATGCTCATAAAATTGAATGGAATAAAGAGTTGCCCATTGTTAGAGCGCGTCTCTGGCCAGCGGCAGATTGAAAATTGTTGTTGCTGCTGCTGCTGCGGCTGCTGCTGCTGCTGCTGCTGTTGCTGCTGCCGGCCAAGCAGCCTTTCATAATCGCAAATTGATGCGCCAGCAACGTCTTCGCCGCTGTGCAGTGGAGCGTGGGAGCGCTTTGAGCTGAGCGCATGTGGCAGCAACATTGGCAAACATTGACTAGACTGGTTTGGGGGCAGCTGGGGCAGCAAGAGGGCCCAAGGGGGACAGAGGACGCTTTTTAGTTATTGGCTAATGCCAAAGCCATGCGTTGGCCAGCTGTGCTTTGATAACCGCGAAATGACAAAGCCAATACACAATGAAATTCGTTACATTCATTTTTTAATACCCTGCTCAGACACGGGCAGGGCATAATTGGCATCTAACACAAAGTTGAGGAAATAAATACAACGGTGGACATAGGAAAAAATATGGTAATCAAGTAAATGGAAAACAACAGTCTTTTACCTCAACCTAAGCTTCTCGTGAATTAAATAAATAATTACGTATATCATAGACTAATTTTCTCTGTGGAAGGCGCATTTCCCAGTAGGCGTTGAGGCTAAGTGTGAATACTCTATATGATCTTCATATATAGATTGTATTATTGTTATATCTTTTGTTATTATAAATAACTATGTAGGTAAGAAATGCTGAATATCAGTATGCAAATAGTTATATTTAATTATACATTATACTCGATTCGACAATAAGAACTTAATAAAAAATCTAAATACTTTGCCTTAATATTTTTATTTATTTTTAACATATTTGTACTTTATACATAAGTAAAAGTGTAAATAGCAGTAAAACTAGTCTAATAAATAATAAATAATAAATAATAAATAATAAATAATAAATAATAAATAATAAATAATAAATAATAAATAATAAATAATAAATAATAAATAATAAATAATAAATAATAAATAATAAATAATAAATAATAAATAATAAATAATAAATAATAAATAATAAATAATAAATAATAAATAATAAATAATAAATAATAAATAATAAATAATAAATAATAAATAATAAATAATAAATAATAAATAATAAATAATAATTTACATGTATGAATATGTTATAGAAATATAAGAATAAATAAATAATATAAATAACAGTTTTATATTAACATTTCTATGTTTGGAATAAGTAAATAGTATTAGTAATAGTGTAAGAATCAGTATTGGTTTCTGTTTTCTCTTATATACAATATGGCCACACCCTATTCTTAACACGTGATTTAAAGCAGCTTAGCTAATTTTATAGGGCATCTGCCAGCCTGGCACTCCCATCTGTTACTCTTCCTCATTTGTTATTTATGACATTTTCGCTTTTGGTTCGCTTCGCTTGCTTTTCCTCGCTGATATTTTTGCGAATTGATTTCTTATTAATTTTACATTTGCAGCTCGTTGCCTTTCATAGGCGACAGCCTTTGTGTCCTGCCACGCCCCCAACCCCGTGGCAAGGTTCGTCCCCCTAAACTATATGGACGGCACAGCCTGCTGCCACTCTTTGTCGGCTTTTGTGTTGACTGCTTGCCGCTGATGTTGTTGTAGTTGTTGTTGTTGTTGCTGCTCTTCCTTTATGGGCGCCGCTCATTTCGGTGTTGGCCCCGTTGCTGCTTTCCCTTTGGAGCCATTGTTTTAGTTAAGTTGACCATTTGTATACAATTCTGCAACGCTTTGTGTCGCCGCACGCTTATCTGCCACAGCAAAAACAAGAACAAAAACAAAAAACAACAAGAAAAAATGGCATACAGAAAATGTGGCCAGGACGCGTTGTCCTGCCGCTGCGATCTCCAACTGCCAGCGCATTTGTGGGCTCATTTATTTTCATTTGCTTTGTCATAACAATTTTTTCTTTTCTTATGCCGGGGCTGGGGGGCTAGGGACTGGGGGGTGGGGGTAGCTATTTATTGTGTTTGTGGAGCCGCAATATTTGCGCCGTTATATTCGAATTTGTTTTTGCTGGCTACTTAATGCAATTGCCGCAACAAATTTGATTTGGCCATAAAATGCCAAAGTCGTCCCAAAATAAAAATAAGCAAAGACAAAGACAAAAACGAAATCAAATTAACATAATTGGCACAGATTTGTGATCCCCACGCGACACTTGAATTTGGGATACATTTTCCACTCCAGACTCCCGAAAAGCGAGAAAATAGAAAAGCGACAGGAGACGAGAAACGAGATTCGAGATTCGAGACTCGAGACTCTATGAGAATGACAAATCTTTCGCATGTGAATCACTCACATTACCCCCATTGATATACACTTAAGCGGCTTTTAGCATTCACGGCAGCAACAGCAACTACAACAACAACAACAACAACAGAAGTAGCAGCAACAACTACAGCTGCGTACAATTTTTGTGGCATTCATCGACAGTCGAAGCTCGTTAGCACCTTTAATAAGGAAAGACTCAGCAAAGTAGAGAGAAAGAGATGGGCATCAAGTGAACAAGAGAGAGCGAGAGCGAGAGCGAGAGAGAGCGAGTGAGAGAGAGCGTGCGTGTTGCTATGGATGCTGCCACAGGCAAGTCAATTGTTATGCCTCGCATTTGTGTACAAAACGAATCGAGGGCAGGAGGAAGCAAAAGGTAAGCGGCTTAAGGGGCAATCGAATGGTCAGTGGAGTGGCAAGTGTTGCGACTGCGACTGCGACTGCGACGGCGGGGGCATGCGGCAATAATAATAACGTTAAATAACGGACAACAAGAAGTAATGACAATTGAAGATTTACGGCCGCCAAAAAAGAGCAAACAAAACATTTTTGGTTGTCGAAGAGCTGCACGAAGTTATGTTGCTGTCTCATTACAAGTTGCACGCTGCACGCTGCACGCTGCACGCTGCACGCTGCAAGCTGCACGAAAAATGCATTTGCAGCAACAGCAACAATGAATGCCGCACAAAAATTACTAATTAGAAAGAGAAGCTGACTTGTTGGTTTGTGTAGTTGCAACATGCAACGTGCAGCAGCACCACTGGAGATGAGTTGCCACAAAGTGTGTCAATGTCTGTGAACTGGAACTGGAGCGTTGAGAAGCCGACTCCGAGCTTCGCTTGTGCCACATGCAGCATGCTGCATGCTGCATGTTGGCGTTGCGATTATTGTTTTTAGTCCGCTTCTTTGCGCTGCTTCTTGTATTTGTTGTTCTTCTCGTTGGTTGTTGTTGTATAATTTACACGGCCAGCGCAATTTACAGCAAAAGATGCCAGAGGAAGGGCCCTGAAATCGTGCCGGGCCAACTTCAGCTGAGAGCTGCTTGTCTTCTTCCTCCCTCTTCTTCTTGTTCATCGTGCCACCGATTTGCAGGTGGGCGTGAGCCACTAAATTGCCCATGCAAGCAGTGAACGTACATGTGTGAGAGTGTGTGTATGTGTGTGCACCTGTACAGCTGCACGAGGCAGCGGAGCGCATCTGTCCAATCTGCCCCTTCCCCCAATCGTTGCATCTTCATCGAGTTGCAAGTTTAAGACCTCATTGACACCAATTTAAACGCCCCCCACCCACCAAATGAATCCTTTTACCATGGCTAAATGGTAATTTCTGAGAAGGGTCCGCACTGATCGAAACCAAAACAAAATGTACAAGTATATGTATATATGTATGTCTGAATGTATATATATATGTATACAATAGCATTGCAGTTCTTGATAGATGAGCTGTGGGGTTCAATAATCAATCAAGTGTATCTGTAACTGAATGCTGTGCATTTTCATTTCAATCACTGAATATATATATATATATATATTTATATATATATTCTAAATATATATATATATGTGAATGATATAAAATATTAGACAAATAAAATAATTGTCAGAGTTTCGCTAAGCTTTAAACGTCT
Organism: Drosophila pseudotalamancana; assembly: GCA_037075185.1. Lineage (NCBI taxonomy): Eukaryota > Metazoa > Arthropoda > Insecta > Diptera > Drosophilidae > Drosophila > Drosophila pseudotalamancana. Next base: position 158,482 of record JBAMCK010000695.1, on the reverse strand, counting down.
TTAAAGACAAATAATTGCTTTTTGAGCTACGTTTTATGTACAGCTTATTATATATATAAAAGAGTTTATCCCCAATGATTGACTGACTGACTGATTGATGATCAATGCACAGCTTAAGGGTCAAGGTCAAGGAAACTCAAGATTTGGAATATGGTCAGAGGGCAAAAGAAAAAAGTGAGCTCAAGGTTTTCTTTATAAAAAAATGCTTGTGTCTGAGCTGAGAAGCAAATAAAAGGTCCGCGGTTCAAACTTCGCTAACAATTTAATGCAATTTTAATTTAAATAATGATAAATTTGATTAACTTTGCATAAAAACCCATAACAAAGTAAAAATAAAATGAAAAACTATATTAACAATAATTATTAATAAATAAATAAAAAGCATTGACAAAAAACTGAATACAGAAAAAAGGTTTTTCTGTTGATTGCATTTCATTGTATCAACTTTAATGTAACAATAATCATTTATATACATAATCATAATCATAATCATTTTTAGCAAAAAAAAAAAATTAAGCATACAATTTCTTAATGTATATGTGAAGCTTATATATAATTTTATGTTAATGAATATATTGAATGCATATGCAAAGTACATACGAAATGAAATTTTATTTTAGCTATTAGACGCATTTGCTAATGTCACGTCTATATATAAAGATATGACTAGGGTGTATATAAGGTAGGCATATCCATATAATTTCATTTCATCTATCATTACGATAGAGACAACAATTGGTTTTAATGCACAACGATTTTGTTTTGTTGTGTGCGTAAAAGCTAATTGCAACAAAGAGGCAAAGAGAAAGTGTTTGTCATTGCGTCGATCGCTTTTGTTTAATGGGTGAAGACGACACCGTTTTTGGCGCTTGGGAGCAACCAAAAACCAGACGCAACCTTCGACTCGTGAGCCCCACAAAAAGGCATTAAAACCCAATCAGAGAAAAGGGGCGTGGCACGAGAGGGGCTTTTGGTATCTGAGCCATCAGCTAATGAGACTTTGACTGCGAGCAAGTGAGCCGACGGCTCGTCGCCTGTGGCTGATGGCTGTTTAGTTTTCGATTTGGCTGACACACACACAAACACAAACACACTGGCATACATACACACGCACTACAGTTACAAAAGAAGAAGAAGACAAACTATGGCCCCGCTGCCCGCCGGGCTGACAAACTGTCAACGCACGTCAAATGAAAGAAACATTTGACAGGCAACGCAGCCAAACAGACGCTCAATTAAAGCCGCCAAATGAGCCTGGTCAAGTAGAAGGGGGTGGTGGGGTCGGGAAGGGGACAAGGGGCACCCAAAAAAAAAAGAAATCAATTAGTGCAAATTAGTGTGGCAGCCAGTTGAGGCGCAGACTGTGCTGCAAGCAGGAGCGGCAGCTATTTGGCTTTGCCTACCCTGTAAGCTGTAATTTGCTTAGGCCGGGTATAATACTTGTGTGCCAATGTATGTCACACTCTGAAGCTAGAGTTGAAATATATGTGAATTATGATTTAGAAGATGATATTTGAAAAAATCACACCTGTTTTGATTCACCAATTATCAAAAGTTGTTAACAAATACTTTTCTTATTATAAAACCTGTTATTTATTTGTATTTCATTTTAATTTAAATTTCTATGCACACTTATGATTTTGTCCATACCTGCATGCGTACTTCCATCTATTAATTTCGGCACCTCATATAGTAGAGGATTTAAATACTTTATTTGAAGCCACAAAAATCAGGCATAGAAATAGTTTTTTTTGGATATTTTTAACATTTCCATAATATCATATCATATATTGCATCCACTATGTTTTCGTATTGTTCTGATATTTAACTGCATTTCAAATTAATTTTTAAAATTTGATTGAATAAATAATTCAAATACATACATACAATATTTCAAGCTTCAGTAAAGTTCAGGGTATTTCCCTGTCGAGCACTCCCCGCAAATAACGTCTTATTTTCTCTGCTCATTGTTCCCATTGTAAGTAAATTATTTGGCTTTTTAGCATTGTGGCTTATTGTGGTGCGGCTTTTGATATGGGTATTCAATTTGCGGCTAATGAATTTTTGAGTGGAAATTCATAAGACGTTTGACTCGCTTTTGATTGCGGCAGCAACAACAAAAACTTACGACTTAATCTTAAGTGGATTTGGTTTTTGCCTCCAAGGTTCAATGCCCCCCACCTAACCGCCCGCCCGCCCGACTGCTGTCTGATTAACGGTACTCGAATTCTATTAATGCATTTCAAGTGCGGCCCACACTAATGTCTCCTAATTGCAACCACTGCTGCTGCTGCTGCTGCTGCTTCTGCTGCTACTGTTGGTGCCACACACACATTTGTGGCAATAACAGCAGCTAATGTTGCCACTCGTAAAATTATGCGCTTATCTCGAGCGAGGGGCACGCGGTGGGCTGCGGGGTGCGGGGAGCAGGGTGCAGGGTGCAGGGTATACAAATAGCGAGGGGCATGCATTGAAGCTGAGTGCATTCGACCAAATTACGAGAATGCCTGTGAAAAATGATATGCGCAGCTTTTCCAGGCATCAATTTCAAATATATGTGTGTGTGTGTATATATATACAAATCAGCCATAATGGAAATATAACATTCTAGCTGGCAGACGGCAAAAGCAACACACAACTATACCCTGTACGCATACCTATGCTTATGAAGGGGTATGTGAAGCTGAAATTATATTTAAGACTAGCAGCAAATAAGAATAAATCTCTAAGAATAAGTAAAGCTAATGCTAAAGTAATTAATTCTAGATTTAAGCTGTGATTTTTAATTGATTAAAATATAATTAATTAAAATATTTAATTTAAAATCAAAAAATATTTCTTAGCACTTATAATAACTAAATAAAATCGGGATTATACAAAAAGTAAATCTGAACAGCCCGAAATAATTAATTAATTAATTTATTTGCAATGTTTTTTTCAATAAAATTATATAAGTAACAAGTATTTTGGTCACACTTACAGTAACTCAAAGTAAATATTTGAAAACAACTTAATTACTGGAGTTTAAAGAGAGAAAAAGAGAGAGAGAGAGAAAATGCATTTTTAATCGGTGGAACTTCTTCCAAGAAGATATTATGTATGACAAAGACTTTTAGAACTGTTGCTGGGTATTTGCTAGTCAGTCACTTTTGACCTATCTAAACGCTTCTAACATCTTTTGTGCTGGCATTTAATTTGTAGCTTTCAGATTGAAAATAATTTGTGGCAAGCCGCTTTCTATCCACCCACTCAATCCCACTTGCCCCTCCGAGTGGCAAATTGTAGTCAAGATTTTTTTAATTATTTGATATTCGATTTGGCGAAGTGGAATTGACAGACCGAAAACTAAAATAAAGGCATTTCCGATTAGCACGCTGATGGAAAAATTGTTGTGTTGATTTTGTATTTGAGCTTTACACAAATAGAGTTATTGGCTGACATTCGGGCGGCAACTTAATGACATATAATTGCAGCATTTTCCGCGAAAAGCTCTGCGAAGCCAAAGAAAATTCAACTGCTGCGTGTGAATGTTGAATGAAGGCGGTTCGCGGAAAATGTTTAGCTAAATGCATTCAAAGGAAAGTAAAGTAAGCCAATTGATTGAATTGATTTCGCAGAAATACCCACAAGCACACACATACACAGGTAACTGGCTGTGTGTGTGTGTGTGTGTTAGCTGTGTGGCAAGTGTTTCAAGGACTTGAGTGCAACTGGCCACACTCACACACTCACACAGTCACACAAGCAGTAGTACACACACACAGCAGCATGAATTATTCTAGTTAATTAAGAACGCACGCCCCCGCCCACTTTGCGCTTGCTTTGAGGGCGTGTCCCGTGTGCATTTCCGTTTCCGGCTTTGACAACGACACGAAGAATTGTGGTCGAAATATCAGTCTAGGGGAGCAGGCTGCAGCTGCAGCTGCAACATTTCGGTGCGCTATGCCTCACTTGTCTAATTCTAGGTTAATATTCAAATTATTTTACATTCTCACACACACACTCTCGCATGCATGAAAATTTCTGCAGAGGGCGAATTTCCCCTCGACGAAATAGCTGTGGCAAGAGTAATTCTTCTGATGGCTTGTTGCTGCAACAAACTTGTTATTGTTCGTTGTGGGGTGGCGTCTGTGTGGTTGTGTGTGTGTGTGTGTGTGCGTGTGTGTGTGTGTGTGTGCGTGTGTGGAGGGTTGGGTAACAAATACAAATTGTGTTTTATAAACCTGCAAATAGAGGCCCAAAAACGAAACGCAATGCCGCTGCGAATGTTCTGCTTGGCTTACCTCAGCGGCGGCAACAACACACAACAGCAACAACAACACACAACAGCAACACACAACAGCAACAACAACAGCAACAAATAACAAACAGAACAACAACAAGCAACGTGTTGTATAAATTCATAAACGGCCGAGTTTAACGAACTGCGCTTGTTTTTCTCTCTCTCTCTCTCTCTCTCTCTTTTTTTTTTTTTTGTTGCTCCTCGCTATGGAAAAGCAATTTGGAGATCTCCATTCGCTTTTTGCATGCTTCTCTGCACAAATTTTGCATTGTTTTATTTATTTTATATATATATTTTTTTCTTTTGTACAGCAGTTGGCAACTGAAGACATTAACAAAAGGCTGCAAAACACAAGTAAATAAAAAAAAAAAAGAAAAGTAAATGAATTTGGAATTGGAATTGGAATTTGTGCCAAAGAATTTTACATGATTTTTAATTCAATTATGAATTCAAGCCCTCGATTACCTTTCGCAGCAGTTCGAACCTACCGCAAACACCTGACTAATCAAGCCAAATAGGATTATCACCTGTGCAAGTGGCATTCAGAGTCCTTTATCAAACATTGAGTCACAGTTGTAAACACGATTGAAATTTTGCTTCCGATTGCTTTCGGGCATGCAAACACTTTTGCAATATTTGCTTCAAATCTCCGATTGACAGACTCCTAAATAGATTTTCCAGCACTGGCAATTCAGTTTACTCTGCAAAATTCAGGAATTTCGTAGGCTGAGTAACAAGTGTGGAGGAGACAAAATTGTCTTTAATGAAGAGAAGAATTTTCAATGCCCATTAAACAGGTGCTTTGTACATGGTTTTACACAGATACTAATAACAATAATAATGATATTAATTAATTATAATAAAACAAGTAAGAGAACTCGAGTCTGTGCTCGACTAAAAGATACCCTAAACCCCCTGCACTGATACACACACATGTGGAGCTCCAGGCTGTAACTTTTTTGTTTAAAATCCGACTTGAATGAAATTTATGGAATATTTATACATAGTACAATATACGTATATGTTTTTATCTTTTTTATTTTCAACAAGGATTTGATGGTGGGTATACAAAATCTAAATGTATGCAAAATGTGAATAGCTGAATATATATATATATATAGTAAGTTTAATTCCTCTAGCTCTAAAGATATGCTCGAAATATTAAAACTTATTATTGATAACAAGTAACTCGATATGCCCGTGCTATAGATGACAGACGGACAGATGAACAGATGGACAGATAGACGGACGGACATGGCTTAATCGGCTCGACTGTTGATCCTAATCATAGAATATATATACTTTATGGGGTAGGCCACGCCTCCTTCTATCTGTAACAAATCATTATACACTGTTTACCCGTTTTTAATTGGTTCAGAGCATAAATAGCAATTAAATTAATGATTTAAACATTAATACAATTAATAAATAAACGTTCCAAATTTGAAATATAAAAGCAAATTTTAAATTCCGAAAGCTAGAGATATTCGATTTAGATAAGTATAAACATATATTATACATATATATATATATATCAGAATTTTATATTTTCCTTTTATATATCAAATTTGGAATGTTTATTTATATATATATATATATATATATATATATATATATATATATATATATATATTTTTACATCTAAAAATTTGCAACATTTCTAAAATAAGTTCAGCAGCATTTCCGGCGGCGTTTGGTGGAACCTAAAAACTCTATTAAAAGAAACAATAAAAGTCAATCTTGCAATTAAATGCAACTTAACTCAAATCCATTAATTAATTAAAAAATATTAATATATAAGATGTACAAGAATAAAGGCTCAGTGATTAATTCACCGTTACTTCTGCAATAACAATTTGTTTTAAGTTGCATTGGAATATTTTTGTTTACTTTTTACTTGTGAAAAAAATGTTCCATGGAATATTTTTATTCAATTTATAAAATGTTATTCATAGGAAAATGTGTTCTAAAAAGAAGCTACAATAAATATATTTTCTGTCTGCTAAAATGTGAAGTTAAGCGAACTATGTGATAAATTCTTAATAAAAAATAAGCACATGTCGAAAACTGTCTTTGTAAATCCAGTTAAATAATATAAAATGTTGTTTGTTTACCTTATTGAAAATTATTAACTTAATGATTAAAAATTAAATGCTATACAATATACTGTTAACAAATAATAATAATAATATTTTTAATGAATAGTAGGTAAAAATAATTTACTTTTTAATACATTTCTAAACTTATTGTTATACTTGATAAGCAATTATTTCTAATTGTTCTACTGTTGACCAACTCTCACTTATACCGCATAACAAACGTTAAGTTGAGATACATTTCATAAATCCCCATCACTCTGTGAAGCTAAGAACTGTTAGAAAAATCTCGTAAGCCGTTTAATGATTGCGATGCAAAGCGATGCAAAGCAGATGCGCATAAGCCAGACACCTAACCAGGCTTTTATACCCGTCCTGCCAATTTTAGGGCTTATCCCAGCCACTTCGATATATACATACATATCTATATCGATGTATGTATGTGAGAAATAAAACCGATTTTCTAACAGCGCTGCAACATTTTTCTTATTTACGAGCCACGTAGCCATAAAACGCATACATAAATTTTCTTGGAGCCAAACCAAAATAGAAAGCGGAGTTTTTCAAGAGGGGGCCAAGAGGTTGAAGTTTGGGGGTCACATATGAATGAATGCAAGTCGAACCCGAAAGGAATAAAGAAATTGATATAAATGTTTGTGCAAACAGACAAGCTGCCGTTATGTAAGTGCCAGTCTGTGTGTGTGTGTGTGTATGTGTGTGTGTGTGTGTGTGTGTGCCTAGGCACTACGCAAATAGATAGAATTATGCGAAATGTGAGCAAATTTGCAGAAATGGCTGAGAAAAGTGTCGTCAGTGGCAGCCGCCATTTGGATGGATGACTCTTTTATGATTCCGGAATGTGATTTGATATAAAAAACTTGATGATCAATTTAAACTGCACGCATCACGTTTTAAGCCAGGCGAAAGCCAAGTTTCAAGTTAATTTCGGTGACAAAAACGAAGCGTCGCACTTAAAATACCCTACTTAATTTTATGGCAGGCATATATATTATGCAAAATACAAAAACTTTTCATTCAACAAATCAAACAAATACGTTTCTTATAACTTTATGTTGTATAAATTCAAGACCTTGCAGAACAAAAAGTTTGATTGATAATTTCATGGCAATTAAATAATATAGTAATCTGATCTAAGCTGATCTTTATTTGTGGCAATAAAACTTAAAACTGAAAATCAAATTTCTATTTTATAGCCATATTGCTACACTATTTTATACTATATTTTATACTATATATAATTATTGTTTTTTTTATAACGATCGAGAGTATTTACTTTGTGGATTAAATTGTCTTGAATCGAATCTTAATTCCAACTGGAAGTGCAAGAGACTTCCTTTGGCAACTTCTCATTCACAGCGTATCATACATTATATTATATTACATTATATATAGTACGAGCTCATTATTGAATACCTATCGGTAGTATTTAACCTATAGAAGTTTCTTTTTCTTCTCATTCATACTATATTATATAGTATGATATTATATTATTATAGATATACCTATCGAAATAATAATATAAATATCCATAGAAAGTATTTATTCAAACGACATTTCCCTCATAAATATTTTTTGCAACTTATCATTTTTATATTAATGGCATTATTTATTTTTATTTTTTATTTTTGTATGACATTATAATCACCATAAACTCATCTTTAAATACCTATCAAGATTGTTTACCTTACGAACTTTTCCTTATTTACAGAAAATTTTGAATACCCTCTAAAAGAGCATAAGAGTTCGTTTTGGAGCTTCTCGCTCAAAGCCATAAAGCTTAAACTTTTGGCCAACTAAATTGCATGTGCTCCATGGAGCAGATCGGAGTATTCTAGATGCTATAGGTGACTTCTTTTTTTTTTCTTTTTTTTTTTTTTGTTAGTGGGAAACAATTTCCGATTATTACGTGCGCCGTTTTGAAGGGCTTTCACTTTACACTCACGGCAATAACCATTAATAAGAATGGCAGGCATTTAAAATTAAATGACTCCATCGCACGAGCCGCCACGCCCCTCCCCCTCCGCCCCTCTCTATGGGCTGTGTGCCAACTTTTTTGAGGGGTTTTGGGCAATTCCATTTCAAGTGGAGCAGCGGAATTTAAGACCATTTGCATATCAAAACAAAATGAAATCCTGCCTCCAGTTGGAGCACAGCTGGCGCCTGCTTTGCAAATAAAAATGCGAGTCCTGGCTCCTGTTGCTAGCTCCTGTTTCTGTTTCTGTCTCAGTTCTGCTCCTGCTTCTGCTTCTGCTTCTGTTTCTGCTTCTGTTTCTGGCTGCTGGCTGCTTGAGGAAAACAATTAGCGGAACATTTCTTGAATGCGGCTCGCGATTTCAGTTAATTGCACATATTTCGGGTTAGACCGATTTCGGCCGGCTGCAGACCCCCGTCAAAACATCATTAACATGAATTTATAAACAATAAAACGCCAGCTTAATTAAATTTTATTGTGTGACCAGCGGAGCAGCTCTGTCCAAATTCTATTGGGGCTGTCAAATTTATGCGCAATTAAAGCGCCGCCCGATTGAAAACTTTGGACAGACTCTGACAGGACTCGCGAATGACAGCTGATAAAACTTGGCCGGAATCCGCAGTTGGCCAGACAGCCAGCCCTTCACCCCTCACCCCTCACTCTTCACCCTTCACGTTTGGACATTCTTAAATAATCGTCCATAAATATAAACGCCGCATAAAAAGGCCAATCGAGCGTTTAATCCTTACGATATTTAAATATAAGAAGCCTTGACTTTGCTTGAGCAATGGAAACTGTTGGCCAAGTGCAAACGTTGTCCTTTGAGACTTACGCGCTGTTATTATTGTTGTTGTTGTTGTTGTTGTTGTTGTTGTTGTTGTTATTGTTTATTCGCAAGGACCTTTGGCTCACAGTTAAAAATATGGCACAGATTTCGAATAAAAGTGTGTCAAAGGAGAGGAGAACTTCACTTGCCACAGCCACACACAACAGGCACACACTCACACACACACACACTCGCACACACACGCAAAACAATGGGAAATACAGTTATAAAATATGCATGCCACATTTAGAGATAGAAATTTGTTGCAAGTACTAACCACAATTCGCAGTTAGTGAACCGCTCGCCGTTGCATAGTTTCGGGTCCCGTTTTGTTTATGTTATTTGAAACTGAATTCTTTAGAAATAATTTTGTTTATTTTTTACAAATATTTCACGGTTAACCTTTTGCTTTTGTTTGGTTTTTGTGTAGCAGTTCGCGAGTTTCGGTGGGACTGGCCCGAGTCGGATAACGCGTTGGGGTAGGTTGCTCTGTTTTCTGTTTTCTGTTTTCAGTTTTCAGTTTTCACTAGGTTTTGGATACTTTAAACTGTTATTTGGCGCGATTCTCGCGAACGCCGCAGTTCCGAACTAACCCGCACGAAATCCCAAAGTGAACTGAACTGAACGTCAACTTCGACGTGCACGTTAGTGGAACCTAACGTCGGACCGACTCGAATGGGCCGACGATTGACGGCTGTGACGCGCTCTCTGAGTGGGTCGGCGGAACGAACGGAATTGGTATTGTGTGTGTGGGTGACAGGAACGAGCGACCTATGACAATGCGCTCAAACATGCTGCGATCCGGCAGCCATGCAACTTGCAACATGTTGTGTTTATGTTTTTCAAGGCAGTCAGAAGGCACGTTTCACTCAAACAAAAAACCGGTTGGAGCGTGTTGCGCAGCACATGTTGCTGCAACATGTTCTATGAACCTAGCAACACTGAAATGGAAATTAATAAATACATTTAATTCAATGACAAGCAATCGATAAATAATTTATAAAATTTAACTTTCATATTTATAATGAATAGATATATAACTACGTATATATCTATGGCAAATTATAGCACTTTAAAGACTGTATATCAAACGATTTTTATAAGAAATTAATTTCAATTAATTCTCTGTTTTAGCATTTCTCCTTGTTGTGCTAAGAATTGGAGAGCAGTCAATAAATAATAAAGTTCGTATATAAATATCTAATAAACATGCCATTAAATAGACAGCCAGATATAAATCATACACACATCCAAGCGTACAATTAATTTAGGTCGAATATTAGAAAATCATTCTAATAAATTCGCATTAATTTACAAATAAAATTCGTGTAATTTTATATCAACTGTGTTATTTTAACATAATTCAATTAAATCTCAAATATTCCATCTATATTAAGCACACATCTATTTGTGCAACAAGCGTGTTATTTGAACATTATTTATTTAATTATGGAAAGTTTACATATTAAATTTAACAGGCAGCTAATCAAAAATATTCAAAATATATTTAGATGGAAATGTTGCTGCTTATTGTACTTAAATTATATGCAAATTGAATCGAATGTCAAGACCTAAAATTATTCATTTTTATAGATTCGCATAGAATATGAATTTTATTTGATGTGTTGTTGTTGTTTATTCTATATGTGCAGAATTTATATCGAAAATTACTTCAAAGTAGGAAATTACATGAGCCATAGAAAAAAAGAAAAAGACAAACTTAAAATAATGCAAAAGTTCATTTAAATTGTCTAATATATATGCACGCAAGACTGTAATCAGATTTATATTGAATCTATTTTATATTTTCTTTGCTTTGAATATTTGTATATTAATAAAAAAATAAATTTTTGTTTATAGAAAGAAAAAGAGAGCGGGAGAGAGAGACAAACAATTCTCGAAACACTCCTACTGTTTCTTTTGCACTAATTAAATATATGAGAATCGCATAGAAGAGTGACATTTAAGAGCATGCTTAAGTTAGCTTCGAGTGCACACACATACACGCACACCCAATGACATAACATATACAGTGAGACGCTCGTCGTGCTGGGTTTTCCGCTTGAATGGCCGCCGGATCGCTGTAACGGCTTTTAAGTGCTCGTATATTCGTGAACTCATCTTTTTAGGAATATGCCCTGATTATGTCGCACAAATTATGGGCCTAAGGTATAGCATAAAACGCATCGTTGGCTTTGCGACTCGTTTTCAGTTCTCTCAGCTTGCCGGAGGTTTAAAGCAATGTTTCTTCTTTTTACGGCCGAGCACGCCCGCAAGAAGTGCCACACCCCCAAGTTTCGAATGGATGGGCGGGGGTAAAGAGAACGTTTAATTAACCAGTTGCGAGGTCAATGCGAGATGCGACAAAACGCTGAAATGAAAACCGTTTCAGAACGAAAGAAAGAGCTCGTCTGACTGAAAATCGGGTGAAAATTAAGCTGACAGTCGGAGTCGATTATCGGGTATTCCGGCTGAGCGCAAGCCTGGCAGGTGTTGAACGATCCAAAACGGGGAGTCGAAAAGTGTGTCTATGAACTCGACAAAATTTGACAGCGTGCCGCAACCCGTTTACCCAGCCAAATTCCCATTAAAATCAAAAGGAATTTTAGATATTTCAATGCGAGACGCGCGCGCGACAGAGCTGGAGAGGGGGGAGACGGAAAGGAGGAGGTGGGTGCAGGCGGAGACCACTCAATGGGAGCTTGAAACTAAGACGAGGCGACAGGAGTGCCAACAGCAGCGTAGCAGGAAGCTTGTGACGCTGACAACACGTAGCTAATGACTAATGGACTCTTAATGATCTAACAAGGTGTACACACACACACACACACAAGTGTAAACACAACAAACAACATGCAATGAGGCGAAGGATGCGATGCAGCTGCTGCTGCTGCTGCTGCTGTTTGGCGGATGCGCTATGCTGGTGACAAAGTTCAAAACGTAATAATGCCACATTAGTTTCGGCTACAGAAAGAGAGGGGAGAGAGGGTGGTTAGAGAGAGGGGGAGAGCGGAAGAGAAAGGGAAGAGAAAGGGAAGGGAAGGGAAGGGAAGGTAGCTGCAGGTACTTTGCACAGCAAGCAACGTGCGCCATAACATTGCCAAGTGGCTGTGTGGCAACTACTTTAGTTGCACGTCGCCCGGGCGGGTGTTGCATGCATGCAAAGCGCGTTTTTAAAGGACGAGGCGAGCGCAACAACAACTTTCGCTGCCAGTGCCGAAAAACTCAACAAAATGGCGTAAAAATTAAATTAGTAAATTTTGTTACAAACTTGTTGGCAAACTCGGCTGACCAGCTCGGAGCCTGCAGCACAGGTCACGGCGAGATGTTGCCACAGAGTTAATATTGTTGCTGTTGTTGTTGTTATTGTTGTTGTTGTTGTTGTTGCTGTTGCTGTTGCTGTTGCTGTTGCTGCTACATTTTGCGCTATTCATGCGCTTCATTTATCACATCGCTGTCAAGCAATGCTGCCTGTTGGCCTGGCTGCCACCTTTAGCCAAGTTGAGAGGCCAGGTAAGCCCCACCGCCGAAATGAAGCCCGGCTAACCGAGAAAACGCGAATACCGTTTTACACGCCGCCGCACAAAGCAAACGCTTCCAACATATGTCAAGTAATCAGCAGCCAACTTTGCCACAGATCTGCCTTCGCCTCTGCCAGCAACTTGGAACTTTGTGACGCCAACCTTCGCGACACATGCCAAGCATAAAATTGAATATGTATCCAAGAATCTTACTTGCCCCTCACCCATCCCTCTGCCCATGCCGCTCGCTATTGCCCAAAATGAACCCGCAAAAGGTAACTTACTCGACGAGCCGACAAACTGGGCGTTGAGCAAACCTTGCAAAACAAATCCCAAGCAGCGGCGCTGGCGTCAACTGCGACGCCAACGTCGACGCCGTTCACGCCTCGCTGCGCTCCTGACCAGGTGCGGACTTTAATGGCCGGCGGGTTATGCATCGCGCTCTTTAATTATACACAACGATGAACAAGCGAACAAAATCAATAAAAATTGGCTTCGATTCTTGTTTCTGCTTTAAAGTTTAATTCAAAAATGTCGAAAATCGGTACGAACTACTTATACAACATTCAATATTAATTCAATATGCATGTAAATCATTCTTTACCTTCTCTATGTATCACACATTTATATAACATTCATACATACTTAAAGTCTAATATTTCGAATCTTTGAAGAAGAAGATTAAAGATTATTATTACAAACAAATTTTACAAGTAGAAAACTCATTTAAATAAAGTGCAATCAAAAAAGTTTAAATCAAATATTAATTTTTAAATTAAAAATTAAACATTATGAAAATGTCCATTTATAAATAATACTTTTATTAAAGTATAATTATTATTAATTATGATTATATTTACATTATCTTTTAAAGTTGTTTTTATAAAATTTGTTATATTAGATTTCATATTTATATCCATTTTCATTGTTTATATCCACCTTTTTAAGAAAATACAATACAAATATCGGCTTATAGGAAATAAAAATTCCCTGAAGTAATTTAAATTAGGTAAGCAGAGTATAATGTTGTATATAGGGAATGCTGCAATACGGAGTGGAATATTTTTAATAGACCTAAACACTTTATCGATTAGGTGTACGACCGCGGACATAACGTGGTATTCAAATAAAATTTGGATTAAGAGTGACCTTATAATCAGTGTGGCACAGTGAAAAATGAAGAAGAAGAAGATGAAAAGAATATTTATTTATTCTTGATCAGGATCCACAGAGCAGAGCAGATTACGCTTTGCCTATCTGTCTGTTCGTCCTTCTCTTTTTAGAGTCAGCAATTTTGGCATGGATGTGCATGAGTGAGTTCTTGTGCAAGCATGTAGAGGTGTACACGGAAAATATGCTAAACGGCAGCACATCATGGGTCTTAGGGTATCTCCTAGTCACGCACACTTTATTTATTAATTTATTCCTATTTATCAGAGATGCAAGCAACTCCTATATTGCTCTATATATTAATTCCATCACTGAAAGCTTTTCTTTACGGAATTTAGAAATTTTTAATTACTTTAGCTTTACAGTTCTTAAACAGTTTTAACCAAATGCAGGACGATCACCCGGCCTGCCCAAAGTCCGCTCCTGTACTCGACCTCCCCTTGTGTAAAACGCTGTCGCCGTCATTCTGAACAAGGCGCAAACCGAGGGTCGGAGCTGGTCTATGGGCATAGATTCTGGTATAGGAAGCGGAATGGACAGAGCGACGCCGACAAATTTTGACTTGTCGTTCTGCCCGACTGCACTGCGACGGCGACGGCGACGACGACGTTTAGGGCGAGAGGGAAAGGGAGGGCAAGTTTTTGTTTACATTTTAACAACAACTGTAAGCGGAGGCCCATAAAGCACACGGCAACCGCAAAATTTTAGCTGTGGCAACTGCTTGAGGCGGGGGCTTCGACTTGTTGTTGTTCTTGTTGTTGTTGTTTTCGTGTTTTTTAATGTGCATGGGAATGTTTTTTTGGACTTTTTTCTATTATTTATTCTCTGTGTTTTGTGTGTTTCAGTCGAGTTGTTAAACCAATTGACGATAGTTGCTGCACGGCTTAGGGGCAAGCAGATCAGCAAGCTGTTGGCTCTCCCAATGGGAATAACAGTAAGAAATAAGAGGAAGAGGAAGAGTAAAGCATACAGCAGTAATTTTCACAAAGGGATGCTTGTCTATGCCGTCGCCGAGTGGCATTTCAGTTTATTATGCGTTATAATCAACAACAACAACAACAACAATAACAACAACAACAACATCAAGAGGAACAACAATAATAGAGACGAACAACGGGAACAAGAGCAGCAAGTGGCAAGCATGCAAAGGACATGGCGCGCATCCTTGCTGGGCAACCCACCGTGCGGCACTTTGCGCCAGTAACTGCTGTTTAGCCTGCTGCACATTTTTTTCTTGTTGTTTAACTGCAGTTGCATGCGTGTGTGAGGGTGTGTGTGTGTGTGTGTGTGTGTGTGTGCGAGGGGGCCACGAAGGGGCGACTGCTGTTAAGTGCTTTCCACCTGGCGGGCAGACAAGAATTCTACACACACACACATAAACACTCACATACGTGTGCCGTTTGCTCATTTGTTGGCCTTTCTCATTTGGCTAAGTGCGTCGAAGTCGTTGGCCCCATGCTGGGGTCCGCTGTCTGCTGAATTAGGCTGTTGGCTGATAAATTAAATCAACTTTTGCCTCCGCTTGGCCCCCGCGCGGTGTTTAACGTGTTGCCGAGTTGCTGTTATTGTTGAGGCATGCATCGCGTGACACAGACGACACGGCAGAGAAGCCATCGCACTCGAGACTATTCAAATGATGCAACCTTCCGCCTGACAAGTGTCCGCGTGTGTGGCATTAAGCATTTGCAACACATTTTTTTCTCTCTGCCACGCCAACAATTTAAATGGCGGTTGAAAGTCCCGGCCTGCCGCTTAGGTGCGCGCACAAGTGGTCGCTGGGGTTTGACACGAAAGTCAGTGACACCCACACGAACACACACACACACACACACACACGCGCAGCGACGTTGCACTTTGACGCTTTGCCCCACTGTGTGGCGCGCTTCAATACTTTAATATAAAAATATGCAAATTATTTTTTGTTGCAATGCAGCCGCGCAAATGCCGCAGGCAGCGCTTGACAAGCAGGCGACAAGGACGATGACGAAAACGAGCATGAGCATGAGGATGAGGATGAGGACGAGGATGAGGATGTGGATGAGGTTGACGACGAGAATAAAGCTGGACTGAGGATGAGGAGGACGACAACGCAAGACGTCACTTTAATTAAAATTAAATATCTTTATGCCCAGCACGAGCGAAATGTGTAAAATGACAAAAATTAAAAAAGAAAAAAAAGAGCGAGGTGTAGGCAAAGCAGGGCATATGGTGGTGTTACTGCACCACTGCACCACTGGGTTATCAGTGAATTGATTAAAAAAAATTGCTGAGGGCAGGCGCTGAACAAACGCGCTTCAAAGAATTTGCTTATCTTTGTAGCTTACGGTCGCTGATTGAATATATATATATATATATATATATATATAATGCCACATAAATGACATTTACAGCCTCCACTCATATAAAAATAATTTCAGTTTAAATGCGGGCTGTCTTTTGCTAAAAAAAAAAAGCCCTGTTCAACCTTTGCATTTGACAACTCTTTTCAATTTCAGTCCCACTCACTTTTATGAATAAACAAACTTTTTCCAACTCTCTCTTAATTATTTTAATTTGAAAAACAATATCTGAGCACCTAATGAACTTTACAGTTTTACTAACTAAACTTTCGTGTACTCTGATATGTTTATCTTGTGCACGGGAGGTGGAAAATTGTTCAAGAGTTTAGTTAAGCTTCGCTCGTAGATACCCTGTACAGGTGACACAATATAAACAAAAATTAAATAAATAAATAAGTTAATATCGCCTTTCTATATATATATTTTCATGAGTTTAATAAGAATAAAAGTTAAGATACAAATATAAAAGAGAATGTGAATAAAAACAGAAAAGAGATAGCTAAAGAAATGAAGACAAAGTATAATTAAAAGAGAAAATCGAATACTGCTTTATAACATTTCACCAAACATTAAAAAAGGTGATATAAACAAAATACGGAGCAAAACAATATAATAAATCTAATTTTTTATAACAGATCAAATTAAAGAATAAAAAAGTGAATCTTATAAAAATATGAATTACTTTCAACAGAAAGATTTAATTCTCTGAATAATAATTCACTCAAATTTTAATTATATGTCCACTAATAAAATCGACTTGAAGGGGATATTTATATTTCTTTATCTAATATACTATATTGAATTTTTAATTAAGCAAATAGCGTTTACAAAGATTCTTCTAGTCGAGATTGCTGTTTAGAACGTTTTCCACTATTTTCATAAAGGCACTCATTGGGTTTTCCTTCGATTCGCTGCATATTTAACAAACATTTTTCAATGACCTCCCTTAGAGGACTGCAACATTGGACATTTATCCCTATCGACGCTTTCGTCCCTCTCTGCGAAGCGCTTTTTTTTTTTTAATTTTCAAATGAGTCTCGCGATGAGAATCTGCTTTCAAGCAACATTAATGCTGCCTTCAATATGAAGTGGCGACAATGTTGAGTCCCAGCCAACAATTAGGATGTCATTTTGTCTTTAGTCCCTTTTCTTAGTGAATTAAAGCGGAGTTTTATTGGACGACTGCAACTGTGATAGGACCCCAGGGCTCTAGATGCAGTCTGTCGCCAGTTGCTGTCTTATATATAGATACATATATATGTGCATATACATATATATATAGTAAATGTATATAGTGGAAAATCCTTTCAGCTTAAGCTGCGTTTTTCACTTCGCCTCGCCAGCGGCCATTGCTTTCGTTTTTCCAACTCCTTTCACATTGTGCTCTGATTTGCTGTTTTAGTTGCTTGTTAAGCTGCGTACTTCTTGTCGCTACTTACGACTGTTGACTTTTACTTCATATACCCTGCAAATGTGGGTGCTTTCGAATTAAGAGGCAACTCTTTGAATATCTTATTATCTACTAATTTCAAATTAAATTAAACATTGTAATCTTGGATTATACAATTGTATTTGAATTTGTAGTCTCAAGATATTTTATCAAATGTCGTTATATGTTATTTATGTGCATCCTTCATAGACAAAGAAAGAGTTTATCTTAATAACATTTTCGAATACAACGTCTAACAAAATTAAAGCAAATTTTAGCTAGCTTTCATACGCTCTAATATTTATCATATCATATCTTACCTACTCAGCTGCATAATACTAGAAATTCATCATTTTTCTAAATGTTGGTAAGTTTTTCAAACATATTAGAATTCTATCTATAAGTAATGCAAGAACATTCCAAGCTTTTCCACCTGATCAAAGCTTAGTAATAATTTAATATAAATAAACAGAAAATTGCAATCATAAATATGTAAGTATACTTTTCAAATAGTTAACTAGCAGAGTATTTAAAATTCGGCATTTTTAGTCTATGCTGTTTCGGCTTTCTTGCGATTCCACTTGGTTTGCGGTCTGCAGAAGCGGGTGTCAGCAACTGGCAGCCAGCTGGAGAAATAAGTAAAAACTATTCATTAAGTTGGCTCTGTTTGCAAATTTATCATAACTTGGCCAAGCCGGATTTCGACTGCTGCCATAGAAATCCTTTGGTCATGGAGAGTCCTTCAATGCCCAAAAGTTCAGTTCGACGAGGCTGTTGCTCAATGCGCTCGCTTTAACAGCAGCTTTAAGCGATTTATGTTGGACAGTGCTATTGTCCACAATGAAACAAAAAGCGAAATAAGAAAATGTTGCAGCTATATGAAATCGATTTAATTTCGTCACTGAAGCGAAAGTAAACAATGCCCAAGAAGAAGAGAAATAGCAACAACAGTCGCAGAAAAGTTGTTGACAGCTCACGTTCGCGTTGTCCAATAGATGATGTTCCCGCTGCTGCTGTGTGTCTCTGTATGTGTGTGCGAGTGTGGGCGTGTGTGGGTGTGTGTGAGTGTGTAACTGTTGTTGTTGTTGCAGGCATCAGTGGGTGCGTTATTATTTGGCGTATGCGTTCGCGTTGTCCAACCGACCGAAATGGGAAACCAAATTAATCACAAATATTACTTTTTGTAGCGCATGTTCTGTGTGTGTGTGTGTGTGTGTATCTGTGAGTATATGACTGTTGTTCCAAATGCTCAGCAGTCTATTTATGTGTCAGGGTCTGCAGTCAATATGCCAGGCAAGTTGGGCAAGGGCAAGTCCCAAAACCGCACAATGGGTCAATTTTTAAGTTTTTAAAGCAATTGTAATAAATAAAGTAAATAAGGAATAGAAAATAATAATATATAGAATAAAATACATAAGATATAAAATATTCTCGATCAATGATAATTACGTTTGATGTTATACTATATTTACATAAATAATTAATGTTAATATAGTATAAATTAAATGAAAGACAGATCTTATGGTCTAAAATAGATACGTTTGTTATTGTGTATAAACTTCTAATTTTATATATAAACATAAATAATTAATGTAAAGTTGATAAAAAGATGTTAATGGTCTGAAATAGATATGTTTGTTATTATGTTATATTAACATAGACTTCTAATGTAAGTTAAGAGCTGTTAAAGACAGCTGCAGTTGTATGGGAAAATAAAAAATTAAAGGATACAAAGAAATGTGTAAACAATTCCTTACAAAAATATTGACGTAATAAACTTTAAGCACTTTTTTAACTGTAAATATTGAAAATATTTCAGGCTCAATAAAATAAATAAGCATATATGTATGATTAAAATCTGAAATGAAATTTGGAGTCCTATTCAAGACATAAAATAGTTTGGATGCAATTCATTTATAGCTCGTAGATTGTCGTTCTTCGCTTTTGTGTTCTTTACAAACAAAAAGGTGTTTCAGCTCAGTATTCAGTATAGAGATTCGTTATCCAAATCCCATTAGACCTGCAGAAAATACCAGATTGCAGTTTGTCAACAGAATTGCATATTCAGTCTCGTCTTTCTCTTTTGATTATTAATTTATGCCACAAAAACTATTCATTTATGCCACAGTAAAACGAGGATGCGGTTCGAGTAGGTGCCAGGACATTTTGGCCAGCGGCGTAGCTATTGTCGGAGCACGTGGTTCCTTTTCTTGACACTCACTCGATTATGTTTTCAGTTCATGTTTTTGGAATTATTTCATTTCAGTTTTTGTTTTCTTCTTTTTGCGCTTTATGTTTTTGTATTTTTTGAAGTCTCATCTGAGCACTTCTTCGCACTCTGCACGCTCAGCTGCCTGGCTTTTGTGCTACGGCTCTTCATCATTGTTTGTGTTTGTATATTTATTAAATTGACACATGCTGACAACGGGCAGATAACGGCAACCAAAGGAAGCGCCACTTCCATCTGGAGTTGGTCAGCAGCAACAGCATCAGAAATAGCCAAGTCTTGGCTTCTCACAGCTTTCACAGTTGCTGCTATTTTCTGCCAGCTTCTTCGTTGTCAGTTGCCAAGTGTGTGAGCCAAAATAAATCACTCAAAGCCAAGTCACACACAGCACATTCCTTGCCCATAATGAACGAAACCCAATCCCCCAATCCCCCAACCCCAATCGTCGACCCCCCCCTCCTCCTCCCCCGCTGACAAGTGGAAAGTGGGGTTTCAATTTCAGTTGCAGTTGCTGCATAAAGAGAAATTTTAATTTTTCGCAAAATTAACTCTACTCGAATTATTATGCTTGTGCAATGCAAATGCCAAGAACTACAGCTGCAAAAACAACAAAAACAAGAACGGAGTACGCCTAACACAAGCAGCAAATGCCACGCCCACATTTGAAGCACTTAAGTGGGCGCGTGGCTTGGCTGCAGCTAACGGCAAACCATAAAACAATAATTGCAACATCAACAACAAACATCTGCGTTTGGACTTCAACTGGGGTCTGGGCTTGGAGCTTGGTCGAAGGGTTGGAGCTTGGCTTGCTCTTTTGTATACCCTAAATACATTTAAACTTTTGCAAAGGGGTATCAAGTTGTGTGTGTAGGAGCCAGAATGTATATCTACAATTGCTTGGATTTAACAGCCAGTGGAATTTAATATATTTGTGCAGGTGTCTATCTAATATATCCATATCCATATTGCATGTGGCTCACCTTATTCAACATTTCTTTCATAACAGTACATATAAAATGTTCGTGATTCAATTAAATTTAGTAAAACATTTATTTTTCTTTGTTAATTTATACTTGTTGTACAGCTATAATCTATATAAAAATATAATTGATTTATTTTTCTTTCTTTTACTATCCAAAATATATAAAAATTCAGATTGCATCTCTGACTTGAATGTCATAACTTCAGGGTATCTGTCAGTTGCGCACTCCCAACCATAGTGCCCCACCCCTCGACCAGCACACTCTGCTTCGGCTGCCAACTCTTTCGAGGGGAGGTGGCAAGTTTTCTTTCTGTTCGCCTGATTAATACAAATGAGCTGCGATTTGTCATGTCACTGCGTTTAAATTTATCATTTTAGACGACAGGCGCGAGCGCCCCTGCAATTGTTGTTGGTGTTGTTGTTGTTGTTGTTGGTGTTGTTATTGTTGCCGTTTCCTACATGCCTTTCCGTAACGCAGTTTTGTTTTGCTTTTTACCCCATTTTTTTATTGTTTGTGTGTGTGCGAGTGTGTGTGTGTGTGTGTTCGCTTTCGCCATCTGTAAAATTCGCTTGTTTGTTTTTCCTGCTTCCGGCAGGCGCCCCCAACCAAAGGACAAACCGGCGCCAAGATCACAGCCAATGCACATTTTGGCTCAGATTCTCTGATTCGTTGACTTGGCCATTGTTGTTGCCATTACCCGTTGCCGTTGCCGTTGCCGAGCAAATTTTATGTGGCATATGGCAAGGCGCAACATTTTTGTTAATGGCTTGTAAAATTTTTGCCATACACAAATCCTCGTTTGGCTTACTCCTTTTTGCTTTCATTCCAACATCAACTTTTTGCCGGAAACCAAATTTTTACAGCTAGCTTGGGCCATTGACATGACTCGGCGCATTGCAACATGCTCCACGCCCACACCCAAGACCACGGCCCCGCCAACCGTTCCACAACAGTTGTTTGTTGTGGATATTTTTGGCAATTGCCAAAAGCATAATTCGATTAGCTTTTATCGCGGCGTGTTGAACTGCAATCATTGCGCAAAAATGCCAATTAGAAAAGTTGCATGCCCCTTGGGACTCAGCCATGCCACAACTTATGCTGTGCAATTGCTTCACTCAGTGACTAACTGTAACTGAAAATCAGTTTTTGCAGCTGAGCCAGTTTTGATTTGCAATTTGCTGCTGGCTCAACTTTGGCTAATGAGCAACAGCGTCTGTAACAGTGGGCCATAACACAAAGTCAATGAAACTTTTTGCCTTACGCTGCACAAAACGGCAAAACACAGAACACAGAACACAAAATACAAAACATAAAACATAAAACATGGCCAACACACATACAAATCCAACAAATTTCAACAGAAGGAACCCGAAATTTCAGCACAATAAACTTCTACAACACTACAACAGGAACATCAATTGACAGTAGCAGCAGAAGAGGCAACTAAAACTATTCCATACAGCACCTGCCATAACATGAGCGCACACCCACACACTTACACTCACACTGTGGAAAATTTGGCAGCTTTCGTTTTCACTTTAATCAAAAACTTTTTGCAACGCTACCAAAATTTGCATTCATTTTAATTTTACGCTAAATAAATTATTATCTAAGCAGTGAATGTGTGCGTGTGTGTGTGAGTGTGTGTGAGTATGTGTCAGTGTGTGTGAGTATGTGTGTCTAGTAACAGTTTCAAAGTTTGCCTTGATGAATGAGTTGCGCAGGTTTGGCTCTTGCAACTGAACTTCCTGAGCACCTGAGTTGCAATTTGAAGCTTGCAGTTAATTTGGATTGATTAATGCCAAGAATTTTTGTAGAAAACAGCCCACTGCACAATTTCCTAAACTGCAAACAGCAGGAAAATAGGTAAGTGGCTAAGTCGGATATGCACGACTAAGGGATACCCCGAACCTCGATATGAGTCTCGCTTTTACTAATATTCTATTTTATGTCTATGCCAATACAAAAACAACCATTTACCAGCTCTTGATTGATTGATTGATTGATTACACTACAGCTGCGCCTCTTCTTCTTCCTAACCTCTGGAAAATAAGCGTAATTGAATCAATTTGGTGTTTATAGTCTGTTCCTATTCAACTTTGTTTAGCATGGTTATGGCACTCAATTCAATTTTCAATGGAATATGCAATTGTTGTGTATGCCTCTTCTTATTCCATTGCAATTGTAAATCCGATAGCTGCAAATTTGATTGGAAATTCCATTGCAGCCAAAAAAAAAAAAAACAAAACAAGTACAACAAATTTTTAATATTTCCAATTTTGGATACCTTCCTTTGCTTCATTAACATTATTGTTTATGTGTACAAATGTTATTTCATAAACATGAGTTGCAAAATAATATTTCAGACTTCATTATAATATTAATAGCTGCGTATATCAAATTAAAAATTTCCTAGCTTTTATCTTACAGCTGCGACTGTTAACTTTTATCCCTGCCATAAAGCGGCAATCAAAATCATAACTACGTATATTATACAAGATTCTTAAGCTACTTACAAATAAATAAAACGTATCTTTCAATAGCTTTGAAGATGCTCGGACAAAGACGAAAATAGAAAAACGTATAAAAATTGGTAGCAAGTGCCACATGCTGCACAGAGACAAATGGCGGTGACGCATTACATTTGCAACAAAGCGTAAGCGTAATTAATAAATACTACGCTTTTGGGGGCTGTGGAGGGCGTGGCGACAGTCACTCAGCTTGAGACGGCTAAGATTAGTGGCAGCTGCAACAGTTGCTGCTGCTGCATCTTCTGTTGCAAACGGAACTTGCGTTTTTGATAACATTTTAATGAAAACTGTCAGTTGCAATGAGTTTATGTGTCTGCGTGTTGTGTGCGTATGTATGTGTATGTGTGTGTGTGTGTGTGTGTGTGTGTGTGTGTATGGAAGTGTGTTGGTGTTGATGGCAACACGCGCCACGCCCAACACTCCTAGAGCCCAGTGGCTGCAGCTGCTTTGTCAAGTGTGAATTCAACACTTGTGACTTGACATTTTTGGGCGAAATGCAAGCAGCAACAATAACAACAACTACAACAACTTATGAAGATTGCGCATACGCCCTGACTACCGCACAGGCTTGTGGCAGCCACAGCGGCAGTCGCTCTGCCTTTTGTGGCAGCAGCTGCACTTAGCTGTACATTAGGCGACGCAAAATAAATGCGCGAAACAATTCTGCGGCGCTTTGTTTGCCCAGCCGATGCGCCGCCTGCTGCCGCAGTTGCTCCATCTGCAGCATTTGCCTCATTTCGCGGACTAAATTAAAATTGCAGTCGTCAAGTGCGCGCCGGTCGTCGAAGGAATTGCAAAAAGCGTCACATCCTCTAAATTTCCATTTAAAATATGTCAAATTTGATTCGCTCTTGCTGCAAATTTGTGTAACTTCCGCTCTTGTGGATCTTCCATATATATATATATATATATATATATATATATATATATATATATATATATATATATATATATATATATATGCAACGTATATGCCCTGAGGCACGTGATGTCTTGAGCTCTGAGAGCGGCGACGTCCGAGCGCCATGATTAACATTTTAATTGTGGCAACGGAAATGAGCTTTTGGGCCACGTCAAACGTGACAGCCTAAGCGCAACGGCGCAGCAGCAGGCAATTAAGTTTGCCGCACGCGCCAAAAAGTATGCAATGAAACGCATTTAAAAATGGCTCGCGGCCGCCATTTTGTGAGCTAGTTGGCCAAAGCCGGCAACTCAATTTGAGTGCAAACGAGCAAAGCGTTAACAAAGGGCAGCACACAACACACACACACACATGCACACGCCCATAACTCGAGCTGCCGCTGTGTGTATGCATATGTGCATGTGTATGTGCGTGTATGTGTGTGTGTGTTTACTCATACGAGTCGGATTGGCCGGCCAGTTGGATTTGTTTGTGCATCAAATTGCAATTGCCGTTGCACTTCTATGCATATATGTTGCAACAACAACAGTTAACCTGGCTCTGTTGAGGTGTGTTTTGTGAATGTGTGCGTACATGTGTGTGTGCGTGTATTGTGTGCCGAGCGGAAATAAAACCAAAACGGATATGCTTACTAAGTGCCCGTACACACTGCGGCCACTTCCGCCGGCACAAGGTTTGCTCTAGACTTCAACGCCAGTTCCCAACAGCCACGCCCCACGCCCCACTCCCAAAAACTCAATTTTTAGCCTCGTTGCCCTGTGGCACGGTGTCAGTTTATTTGCATTCCCGTTGATATGTGCATCCATTTTAGTTATTCCTATACCCTAACCTTAAGGCATACTTAAGTTCAGCCACCAGAAGCAACCATAAATTGCGACAAGGTTTTGTTTTGCATTGAAGAAGAAGAAGTTGGATTGTTCTATGGCACAAAACTTTCATTAAATAAATTAAAAGTTATCCTCATTAGAGGCATTCGAGTTATCACTTACTTGAGTGAACTGTTTATTTAATAATAGAATGCCTTGAATATCAAAGTTAGTACTGACTACGGCTTTGCACTGTGGCATATAAAATAATTCCGATAGATACAATTTTAAGCTAATTTGAATAGTATGTCCCTAGTGTTCCATTTTATATTAAACATATAAGTTGACATTTAAATTAGTTAAGTTTATATCAATTCTTAAAATTAAATTTGTGGTCAAAAGTAAAACCAATTACTCAAGTCGAGAACTCAGCAATTGTATTACATAGAGTATTAAGATTTAAGCATTCGTTGATTAAACCTTTATTTCCGGCTTTTCTTATTTCTCACTTTTCACTCCTTCAGCTGATTGCAAAATTTGTTGCCTACTTTTGAGCGCAATCGATAATAGACAACAGCAATTTAAAAGCCATTTTCATAGTGATTTATGAAACAATTGGACTGCCAGATACAGAAGTTTCTGGCTTAACATTTGGCTTGCAGAGAATAAAAGAATAAAATGAAATCATTCACTAAATTCAAGCATGCAGTCTATCAAAGCGAGTGGAACAAAGTTCAATGCACTTCAATAAATTGCTACAAGTTTTTGTGCCACCACACCAAAGCGGGAGTCAGAGCTGTGGCAGAGACAAACTGTGGCAGAGATGGAGACGCCCAGTCGATGTCATGGCTTGGTCAATAAAGTCAATTTCCAACACAGATTGAATGTCATGGTGGATATCATATGCGCTCTGCAGGCACAACATCTTGCGCTTCGCTAAGGAGTCGGCATCGCAGTGACAGTTGGATGGGGGCGGCGACCGCAGCAACCGTTAGAGGTTGTCTGTGCTGGCAAAACTTGTGGCACAAACTTTGAACAAAGCAGGAAAACTTTGACAGCTTTTGTTCATCGTGTTGCAGCCAGCAGCATCTGATTTTGGCTTTTCCGAATATTTTCGCCTGTAAATCAAAGCTCGCACCTTATAGACCGCAACGTTAGTTGGCAAACGGAGTCGCAGTCGGAGTCTGAGTCGGAGTCGGATTCGCATTCCATTACCACCTGCTAATTATGCCCAGCAACAAAACAACAAAAACAAAGTAGAAAAAGTAGGTCGCGGCTCAGCGACACTTTGGTGCCATTGTCTTGTTAACACTTCTGGCCAAGCTCCGTTCGCTGGCCCGTTAAATCGCCTTAGCTTGAGGTCCTCTGGACCCGGGGTGAACTAAGTGAAGATTTTCGCCGCTCAGCGCTTAGTCAAATTAATCCTTTAAATGAGTTTTGAGTGACAGACAGCTGGGTCCAGTCACTGGTTTAAATTCATGACGATTTGGTTCGCTGGTTTGTTTATCGCATACCCAGGAATTTGAGCGCAGCGAGATGATTTGCTAACAACAACAACAACAGCAGCAACAGCAGCAACTGGGCAAGCCGGCATATCAAATAACATACACACTATAAATAAAGAGTGTGAAAACATTAGGAACCAACCGAAATGGGAAAACAATGCCGCAGCGCAGTAATATAAATACAATAAATTGAATATCATTTGTTTATGCGCTCCAATGCGCTTACCAACTGACAGGGTTCCACAGCAACAGCAACAGCCACAACAACAACATTAAAAAAAATGCACACACTCATACACACACACACGAAAGCTTCACACATAAAATGTAATAAAATGCGAGCATTGCAGGTGTCATCCAAAAGCGACGGGCAACTGTCAGGGCGATGACGCCGGCAAAGGCCACACTTTTGTGGCTAAAATATACAAGAGCACAAGTGAATACACACACACACGCACAAACACAACACACACACACGCACACACACACACAGTCGCATACACACATCCATATTTATGCAATTTAAAGTAAAACACAAACTGTCCCGCTTCTGGTCAACGTGACGTATGCGCAATATGTGCATGTGCCGAGCGGCTGTCACACAATGTGCCAAGGGAGAAGACGGGTTGGGGGTAGGGTTGGTGTTAGGGTGGAGAGCAGCACTGCTGCAGGTGCAAGTGCAGTTGCGTGATGGCATCTATGTTAGCTATACGCTTTTTCAGTTCTGACCAAAAATGTCGAACGCGCTTAGCCCTAGTCCGGCGCCAACGGCGACGCTTTGACACGAAACAAATTTAACTTTTTCATCTCGAGCGCACAAACAGAAAAGCAAGCAAACAAACAAACAAACAAACATACGCACACATACGCACACACATACTTATAGAGTCACTAGCTTCAACTTACATGGCACATAGCCAAGTGTGTGCTTGTAATAGAGATGACTCCGTGTAGCAAGCAGCACCCAACTGTATGCATTGGTACTAAAAAATGTTTTAAGGAATACCCTCAATATTAATTAAAGTTTGTCGTTGCAATATTTACATTGAAGGACTTATTCAAAAGTTATCGATAGTTTGGCAGCGTAAGTTATATACCCTGTAAAACAATCGTATTCAAATAATGTCGCATATTTTAATTTCCAATTTAAAAAGTGATATTACAACAAAATTAAAAAAATTATAATTTTTTCTTTAAACTTCCAACTATCTATAATTATATAACAATTATTATATATAATTTATATAATTATGCTGACAAATTTTGTAAGTCTAAGTTCTGTGGACTGTATTAAGAAGGATTTTTCTTCTTTTTGTTTTCTTTTAATTTGTGAAACCATAATTGTTTTATATATAAATTACAATTTTGTCTAATATTTGTACAACATACTAATAAACTATTCATTTATTAACATCTCCTGAATTTTTTGATTGAATCCAAGAAACAATATTAGTTTATATAATAATATATAATTATCAATACTTTTGTTTAATACTCGCATATAATTTTCTCTAATAAAGTGAAAGCCAAGCAGGTTTTTCTCGCATGCCTTTTAGTAAGCTAATTTTGTGGTTCTGTTGTGTTCGTGACTGTTTCTGTGGTGCCATTAAACCACAGCTCGAAATAGACACTTCCGACCCGGAACCGTGCCTGTGCTTGAGTCCGTGTACGCGTCCGTGTCCGTGCCCGTTGCGGCACGAAAGAATGCACGGATCGTGGCCAACTCTAACTCTAGTGTGGAGTAGCAATCGGTATGCAGGCCCTTTGCATGGTTTACGCTCTGTTGCATACTTTCAGGCTGCAAAGCGATTTTGCGTTTTTGGCATAGGACGAAAGCGTCGCCGAAGTGAGAGAAAAAAAACTAGGGAAAATGAAAATAAAAGTAGAAAAAAATAGAAAAAAAAATGAGCAACGCCGCAAAATGCATAAAATATGCGCATATTTTATTTTGACTAGGCATGCGGCCAGCAGGTGGTGCAAGTGGTGCAGATACAGGTGCCACATGCATTCGTGTCGGTGTTGGTATCGGGTGTCGCGATTGTTCCTGTTCTTGTTGTTGTTGTTGTTGCTACTGCTGTTGTTGTTGGCTTTAGTGCAGCCCCCGTTGCATTACTTTCATAAATATGCATGCGGCAGTTTGTACTTTTAATTAAAATGCAGCGCAGCAGTAAACAAAAACCAAAATACAAAAACAAAAAAAAATCATATTTGAGAGGCAGCAAAGAGCGAAGCGCAGCAAAAATTTTGCGTTTGCCTTGAGATTGATTGAATTTTCGTCTTAAGCAACAATTTCAATTACACAAAGTATGCAGAAATAGTCGAACGCAACTGCCGCAACTTTTGGCTAATTAATTCATGCAAATTTAACTCCCCCACCCCCACAACACACAATGGGACTAATTATGCGGCGCCAGCTTTGACCTCTGACCCCTGACACCGCCCGCAGCACTCACAGAATCCCATTGACATTTTTGTCAATGTTGTCAACATGAAATCCCAAACAGAAGTGTCATAAACTTTGACAACACCAACTCGAAAATGTCCCCCACTTCCGTCCCAACTGCCCCTAGCCCTACCCTTCTCCTTCTCCTGCTTCTATCTGGCATCATTCGCTCTCTGGCATTTTGTAAAATTAATTAAACAAAAATGGAAGAAAAGTACAAATAATTTTCCGACGCGTGCTTCAAAGACACCAAAGTCCAACTTAAATGAATTTCGCAGCAGAGAAGCGTGGAAACTGTCTCTTGGCCATGTTATAACCTATGGATAGGGATGGAGTCTGTGAAAATTTCTATACTCTGTTTCTAAGGTCAATTAGAGCATATTAATTATATGTAATTGAGTTTATATTAAAGGCAGTCACCACTTTAAGCTTGACTTATAATTTAGCTTCAAGAGTTGTGGCAGTTAAATTTTCTAAATACTCTTTAACTAAAAGTTTATAAAATAGAAAATTTGCAAGGCTTAAGTTTTAGAAATAATGTATCCTAATGTCTCAGTTTGTAAGTCATTATCTTTAAATCTTTAACAAAGATCTCAGCAAAGTAAAAACAATAATGATGTAATAAAAAAATTACATACATTTTTTTCTGAGTTTCTTTCTTTGCAATGTGTTGAATAGGACAGTCTGCAAATTATAATTTACTTCTACTTTGATTGTATTCGATTACAGTATAGTTCTACAAAGGGATTGTATTATAAGCCAGATTGTTAGTTGGGTAGACGGGGTGAGGGGTGAAGTGAAGAAGATACAGTTGAACACACTGAACTCTTGGCTAATTAGGTGTATAATTGTATAAAATTATAAATGTATACTTAATATAAACAACCTAACTTACAGATCAATATAAACCTTAATCAATTATAAACCTTAATCCTGGAAAATATCATTATAATAACAATCCCACAGTTATATCTAGATCTCTCTACATTCGCAGTTTTAGTTTTTCTGTTTTTAACAAAAACCAATATACCCTTCTTAACTTTCTGAATTAGTTAAAAAAGAAACTCGGACTTCAACTGTTTAAGTTACAGTCGAGTCTTTGCCTGAAACAGAGTATTGCGTAGTCAGTTACAGCTTGAAGAAAATGTTCTCACTTACTCTCAATGGTTCTCTTAAATTTTTAAACGCACTAACTATTTAAGTTGTAGCTGTCAGCTCTGAGAGGGAACTTATGCGAAGATTAGTAGAAAATTGCAATGAATATTTCATGTGGCAGCCCGAGGAAAAGTAAAGCATGATAGAGAAAGGGATGGGTGGAAGGGGGGAGCGGGGGTGGATAAAAGGGGAGCACAGCTTGAGCTGTGTATTGTGTATGGTGGCAGAACGTGAACTCTGCCACACCCACAATAACAATGTAATTTGCGACAAAAGGCTTTACAAGCGGCAGAGGCGCAACCGAAAGGGATTTCAGGTGGGTCTAAGGGTGGGTGTATGGGGGGCAGGGCCAAGGGGCTGGGGAGCCAAAACAACCGCGACGGCAATAAGAGCAGCCGCGTCGACAGGCCAAAATGCAGTGCAAGGAAATCAACTCGGGCAAAACAATGGAAATTGCACTTAAGAAAATGAATTGCATGCAAATGAGCAGGCAACAGGGTGGCAAGTGGCAGCAGTCGTGGCGTTTGTGGCAGCTGTGGCTGCCGCAAAACAAAACCACAAGTCAACCACTGAACAAGCAGCTAAACAGCACCAACAACAACAACAACAACAACAACAACAGCAGCAGCGGAGGTGCAAGTTCCAAGGTGGCGCAACCAAACCACAATCAAGCGTTAAAATGCAGCCGCGCGCTTTTGTTGTTGTTATTGTTGTTGTTGTTGTTGGTCCCGTTGATGCCTTCGCCTGGGGCAGAGTGCTATAAATTTTGCAATGGAAAAATTTCGTACATTTGATTTGCGGCAACTTTAACGACATTTTAATGCGATTTGTAAACAAACCGAAAAGGCGAAAACAGAACACACACCCACACACACACACACACACACATACACTTGCAACAGCAGCCGTTAACTTGCGCGCATGTGTTGGTGGCAAATAAAATGCGCACTTTTAATCAAATTAATAGTTACGTGTGCGATGACTGCAAGGCTACGGCCACACAGTGAGGTCAAGCAGTCAAGCAGTCAACAGTTCAGCTTCTCCCGCAGTCTTCTCCCTCCGTTACTGCAGATTTCTCTCTCAATTCTCTCAGGCGTTCATTTTCAGCGCCATTTCAGTTGCTAGCATTTAACGAGCAGGAGGCAGTCTAATTGAGTTCTCTGTGTACAAAGATACCCTGTAAATAATATTGTCTAATAGCTGCACTTTTTACATTACCACAATAATTTAATAGCCATACTCCGATCTGCACTTTTAATACAAAATTTATAGTCCAATTCCTTGAATCTCACACACAACTCTGCTCACTTATTGATCAGGTATAAGAGAGAAAGTGCAATGGAAAATAAATTTAACTTATATTAATATATATTATAATATTTCTCATATTCATTCAAATAAATCAAAAATCTACACTTATACTTTCTACAGAAAATTTAGTGATATCTGAAGGCAACAAAAATTTCTATCAAAAAGATCAAGCAACGCAGTTTTGGATGGCTTTTGATTTATATTGGACTGAGAGTCTAATATGCCTCTCTCAACAGCTTTACGAGAGCCATTGTAATCATTTTATGGGTACAGGATATAAAAATGCAGTTTAGTGTGTAAGTGGTCTGTGTGGCTGTGTGTGGGTGTGTGTGTGTTTAAGTGTGGGTGTGAGTGATGCATGGCGAAAACACTAAAATCGCTTTGGCAATCAAACGCGAAATCAAAATCCGAAATTGAAATACGCAAACGAAATTTTGAAGTGGACTTTATAACGAAAGTGTTTGAAATGCGCTGCTGAGCTCCCATGCCAAAAGTTCGAAAGCCGTCTGTGTGTGAGTGTGTGTGAGTGTGAAGAGGCGTGGCATTTCAGTCACGGCAGTGCATTAAGTGCTAACTGCCGGCGCTTAACTATGGAGAAACTTTAAAACTGCCAATGGCTGCCACTCGTACTTGCAGCTTGCTTGGGGCAGCTGCAGCGAGTCTGTTGCATCGGCACTGGGTATTGCCACGCCGTCAATCAATCAATGCACAACTGCAGCCACAAATAAGCATTAAGATCAACCACACTTTCGAAATTCTCTAATTACTTTAACAGCCGGCAGCCAATTTCAAAGCCCGCCTCCTGGTTAACCGCCGCCCGAATAATCCGCCGGACTGCGGGTTTTTTTTTTTTTTTTGTTCACACCGTTTGTCGCAATTTAGCAGCAATGCGCTTTTTAGAAATTCTGGCGACAAACGACCATTCAAGATAAATAAATAATTCAATGCGATATTTTATTTTTATTTTTGTTTTTTATTTTTATTCCAATTGATTTGCCGCTGCGGCCTAACCAATAAATCACTCATTAAAGTGTCCCAAACTAATGCGACAAATGTGCGCGGCGGCCACATAAATTAAAATTAACATTTGGGTCTGCATATTCAAGTGTGTGTGTGTGTGTGTGTGTGTGTGGCATCATGTGAATTAGTAAAATGAAACCCCAACATGATGACCACAAGCTGCCGCAGCAGCAGCGCTGCAATTTAATGAGTTCTGGCTAAAACACACCCACACATACGTTCATACACTGTAAACAATTAATGCCGAAAAATTTCCTATAAGTTGCAACTTCCTCTTTTATCTTCCAATCAATCAATCCAAGTATTTTCTCTATCCCAGGGGTAAATTTCGTAGAGTTATTAAACATTTAAGTCATATCCATATTATAAGAAATCCTAGATTTGAAATATGTAGATAAGATGTTAAAGTATCACATTCGAAAAATGTATATATCATTGCTAAGCGTAACATTAACTTCATATAATAATAATATATTAATACTCATTTATATTTTTCTTTAATGTTTTACACACTTTTATAAAAACAGCATATAATACAATATTAATTTTCATTGTGTAAGTGCAACTATAGAAAAAGCATCCATATTCGAATCAGCTGCTAATCTGTGGATGTTGCGCTGCTTGAGCCGAAGGTTAGATAATAATATTTTCAATAATTTCATAATAATGGTGCAACATCCACACATTAGCCTCTGATTCCAAGTGGATGCTTGTTCTATAGTTATATATTTATATTCACATTTCACAAGGCATTATTTCATAAAATTCAATTTTGAAAGGCTTTCATTTTAAATATGCATTAGATTCACTTCCAACTTTCACTTTTTTATAAACCCATTTTCATACCAAAGTATTTTTATTTTGTAGTACCTTCAATAATTCCCTTGAGTTACGTTTTCCCTATCCCTGGTGACAATCCTTCTTTACTTCTTTTCCTTTGCCCTTAAAGAGCCTCAAAGTAAAGCACTTCCCTTTCAGCTAAATACGATGTGTGCTTCTCTTTAAATTTTTATGACATAAAAACAATTTTGCCAGTGTATAGACACGCACACAGGCACAAACAATCGCCGTTGTTGGAGCGTGAAAAAAACACAGCTTGAGATATTTGCAGCTTGGTCAATTTGCTGCCAAATTAAATAACAACAAAATGAATTGGTTTCAAAATTCGTAAATATTATAAATAATTTATGATAAACATTTCAAAGGGCGCATTTCAATTGACGCGCCGCCGAACAACAACAACAACCCGGGGACCAGTGACGACATTTAAAAATAAAAATAAAAATAAAAACGATGCTTGCCGCCATACGAAGGGGCACAAAGAGAAAGGGTTGCGCACCTGTTAGGGCCCAAACGGCGGCAACTAAACAAATTTGCACAGCCGCCAGGCGACATAAATTCCATCTTATGAATAAATTATTAAGAGAACAACCGCTGGGCATTGAGACGTCTTGGGTCCTTGGACGCCGTTTAGTTTGGGACTTCGTCGTGACACGACGACAAATTTCAATGAAGCGGCTACTTAGGATATTTGCGGGTTCAACCACTTGACTTGCTCCACCGACTCCTGCTCCAATTCCGACTCCGACTCCGACTCCGGCTGGTCGTAAATGTCTTGTTTGTCTCAACCCACAGCGAGATTGGCCGTACACATGTTATGTCCTCGACGACGAACAGGACAACGCAGGCACTTAACACTTGCTCTGCAAGACCATAAAATGTGTCTCTCATATTATATATATTCCTTTTTCCATGCAAGTGTTCGCTGCTGTGCTCAGATTCTTGCGGGATTCTTGGGTAATTTATCATTATTAGCTCTCGACTGTTGAGCGTAAAAGCAACGGCAACTGTTTTTCACTTAGCCTTACCCGATCGGCTTTATTCATATGCAATACCTAAATTAAATACAATGTATTTTAATATATGAATATATATTTTATTCCCAATATCAAAGAATATATTTGCTTCTCTGAACAATAATATTATAAGTAAGGACTGCATACTACAACTACATAAATAATTTCAGCTACAAAATTCTCCATATAAATAATGATTATTATAGGTGATATTAAAATATAATTCAATATCCTTTACATATAAATAGCGAATTGTTTTTTATTGCATATTTTTCTGCGCTTAACGCACATTACATATTGATAAGTTTAGTTGTGTTTGGGCCAAGGTAATCGAACATATTATTAAATAATTATTCATAGTATAATTGCCTATGAAGACTCTGACAAAAGTTCTATATATTTCCAACACACAGATGTTTCTATGTTAGGAAGGTTTTTTAATTTTATATTCAAGTCTTGTTGTATCTATCAATAGATCCATCTCTATTTACATAAAGTTCCTAAAAAGTTCTAAGTTTTAAGTTCTATAACCCCAATCTTTCAGAAGTTTATACGATTTCTCTATTTATATTAAATATATTTCAGACAGAAAATATATTTCATAGACTTCATTCAGTTTTTGTAAAAGTTAAACTCATTCTCAGTTTTATTTATCAAAATTCCAAAATGTAAATATGCAAATGTAAATTATCGCATATTCAAATGTTGCCCACAGACAAAATTGTTTACAAGTAACACAATTTGCGTTAATTTAGGCATTATTATGCACTGGCCATAAATATGGCTCATTTAATAAAAAAACAGAGATGTGAACTAAATATATATATATATTGAGCAAATAACCATAAATTATTTAAATATATATATTTATAAATGTTTCTGGACTAAATATCAAAGGCAATCAAACTTTATACAAATGTCACAAATTTTTGTTGCGATTCTATTCGAGTTCAGTTTAAAATGCATTTCGACATTTAATACAATTTTCCAAATTGCATTGATTTGTGTGAGAGAAAACAACAACAACAACGTAAACAGGAACAAAAACATAGATAATCAAATATCAAAAATAATTTCGATATCAGAAATGATTGCATTCAGTTGCGCATTTTTGTTGCTAATTTAAGGGAATTTAATTGAAATCGGTTTCGGTTGTGCCTGCGGGTCAAAGGGTAAGGAATTCAATTGCTTTCATTAGGCTGTGGGTTGTTCAGTTATTAAATTGTTATAAATAAATATGAAATAAGTTTGGCAAACAGCCAAGAGGCATGAAAACGAGCAAAGTTGCAAAAAAAAAAACAAAAAAAAAAAAGTATATTGCAAGTTTCTTTATCCTTTTGGCGATTGCTGGCAAATATCGAACCGCCCTCGAGCCAAACATCAATCAATCAAGGAGTTGCTCTTCCACGGAAAAAGGCAACGGCCAACTTTTCAGATGTGGCTGGACTTGAGCCCAAAGTATTTACAACATATGCAACTTGTACAACGTGGTGTATGATGAATATTTAAGAGCGAGCATTTCATTATTATCATGCAGACCTTTAACGGCCATTGGGCTTACAGATATACGCAAATATATATGCACAGACATACAGACAAGGCTTTGTATAGTTAAATAAATCCATGAGGAAAACTTTTTTGGGGTTTTGGGCGTTAAAAGTTTTTCGTTTGGCATAAGTTTGCATCCATGCTTTTACACTTGGCTTTTTCTACGGCTTTTCTATTCATGAATAATTAACGGCATTGTTGTTGTTCGATAGACGTCGTCGTCGTCGTCGTAGTCGGCGGTTTGTCAAAGCAGCAACTGCGAAATTGGAGCCCGAAAAGTAGTTAAGATTGTCTGCACTGCTGCCAAGTTCTTTGCCAGATGTACGCGTATAATGCCAAGTGTGGATCTCAGAGTCTGCAACCGGCTGAAGGTTGTGCTTAAAGTTTCAACTGTGCCCAGGGGGCATGCAACGCCTGCCGCTTGAACTTGTACGCCAAGCGCGCAATTGCCAAGAAAGCCGTCGGAAGTATGGTTTATAAAATTGAATTGGATTTTGATGCTAGCAGCGGGGAAATGTGATTCACCCATCCGCCGTGTGGCTGCAATGCAATATGCACTCCCTCTCTCTCACTCTGCTCCGGTTCCATTCATAACCACATATCCATTTACCACTCGCACCACTTTGCTGCACCTCACGCACCACTTGGCTAACTGACGCTTTTATTGCCTCTCATGCTGACCAGCAACAAAATAGTTTAATTCCGCGAATGCCAATGACCGACTCCGCCTCGGTCTCCGGCTTGGACTCCGACTTCGACTCCGACTCCAACTCCGACCTCGACTCTATTTATTCGCCATGTGGCAATGCAACACTCCATTTAAATGCTCGCACGTGATTTTGTTGCAGCTACAAGATTTATTTTTAGTGCTGAGCGCCTCGTAGGTTTTGTTCCAGGACACGAACACCCAGGACGTGCTTTAACGACACTCCTCTGAATAATTTAAAACTCAGAATGTCTAATCCAGAGAAAAATAAACTCACTTTTTATAATCTCTAATATGTTTCATCTTATAATTGAGTTTATTTTATTTGAAATTCAATACATTTTGAACACAGTTTTTTTAATAATATTTTGACGATATAATCCTTTCTGAATATATTTATATATACAGAATGCATTATAGTAAATATTATTTCATTTTCTTATGCAAAAGGTGTCACTTATGAAAAGTATTTAATTTTTAGATTATTTATATTATTTAATTTTTTTATTTTTATAAGCTTAAAAACTTAATCATAAATTCTACTTAATTTTAGAATCTTATATATCTTATATCTATATAATATTATGTATAAGCACATACAATATACAATATTAATTTATCTTATATCTAAAAATGTATCAAAATGATATAAAAATAAACTAATTCATATAAAAAGTCAACTGTTAAAGCTAAATTGTCAATTGCGAAGATTTACATGCGTGCAGTCATTTATTTTGCATGGTAGTAATAAAAGTTGTAACTGTAAAGCTAATTAAATTGAAAAATCGTGAGTGACATGTCAAGCTGTCAATTCGCGGTCTGTACTCGTGTCCAGCTTAATTCGATTTATCCGGCACGCGGCAATCTCCATACTATATAGGGCGTAACACTCAGTTCGAGTGAGTGCATCTATTCCAGCCTTTAATCTAATAAACTGACTGTTGGCCGGCGATAAAATCACAAGTGCGAAAATTAACAGTTGGATTGAGCGGCTTTTCTAATTAAATGAGCTCACTGGATGGCAAAGACAAACAGCGGCTGTAGTCCAACTGCCATATCCGCTTCCGTTGCGTAACAGTTACTCGCACATTTACAGTTACAGCTAACAGCTTACAGCATACAGCTTCAGTAACAATTACAATTTCGCGGCATTAAACAATTCAATTAGGCAAGAGGCAAATCAGCAACGACACCAGCCAAAGAATTCTCAACTGATGCGAACTTTTAATTACTGCGTGAAAAGGAGAAACAATCGAGTTTGAGTTGATGAAGCTTATAAATTGTGCAACCAGCCCTTAATGCCACCCCTCCCCTACTTCTTAACCCCAGCTGTTGCAAGGAGCAGCGAACAGGCACCGACAAAATGAAGTCTTAAATCACAGCATGTTATTTCCGCTGCACGCGCCCCTACACAGCGTATCCTCAAAGGGGCCAGGGGCAGAGTCATGGGGCAGGGGCATGGCTCGAGCTGTGCCGGCGCGGCGCATTTAACGTTCCGTTTCCGGTTGCGCGACTGGCGAGGACAACACGCCAAGGACGATTATGTCGCCCGCGCACTGAGATCCCAATCGCCATTGCGAATTGTTTTTGTTGTCATCTTTCTGTATTTTTTTTTTTTTTGGTCATACTACTGCTTCAGCTGCGATTGGCTTGTTTTGCCCTTTTGGGTTTTATCAGTGGCGGCTTTTATGTCATCATAACCGCAACGACTATAACAAGGCGTTGTGTCCATGTCCCGGACCAGTCCAGGTCCCAGTCGCCGGTCATCCTGCGGACTGGCGAACGAGCCAGCGAATGTCCGTTTACATAAATTTCGCTGCGCAGCAAAGGAAAACTGTCGAGCGTGCAGAAAAATGAGATGACAAATGAAGTTTGTCGGCTAATGGCAGCGGAAATGCGAGCGGGACAGCGGCGATAGAGAGCAGCGAGGGAAACAGCAAGAGAGCAAGTGAGCAAGAGAGCGAGAGAGGGTGAGAGGGAATGGCGAGGCGATGCCCGCCGGAAGGTTCAGTAGGTAGCAGCTTACACTTTTTGCGGCGTGGCAATGAACGGAAGTTGAAACAAACAAGTAAATAA
This sequence comes from Drosophila pseudotalamancana, assembly GCA_037075185.1. Taxonomy (NCBI): domain Eukaryota; kingdom Metazoa; phylum Arthropoda; class Insecta; order Diptera; family Drosophilidae; genus Drosophila; species Drosophila pseudotalamancana. The sequence goes on along the minus strand of JBAMCK010000695.1, from coordinate 119,737 downwards.
ATGGCGCCAATTGGACGGCTCCCTCCCAAGCGAGCCGAATCCTGGCAAGCGATTCCCTACCCCCTTCCCTTACCGGCTGGTGTCGGTTGTTGTTGCTTTAAAATTGGTGGCCATGGATGGAGAATTTATTCGGTAATCTGAACTGAGTCAGCCAAAGCGATTATTACGAGTAAACACAATCCATTTTCGCGTAATGATTGGTGGCTGCTGCCCGAAGCCGATAATTAACACCGAGCTGAAGAGTTGCCCGACTTAGGCACCATCGACGGACGTGTACTCCGACCGCACTACGGCCGTAATTCAATATTAAAAACCAATATCTTCTACTTGCGCAACACTTTGCGATATGGCAGCCCCATCTCGCATAGCTGCATATCCTATGATAACACACACACACACACACACACACACACACTCACACACAGTTACAGAGGGACGCATAGTTCCCTTTGGCAACTCGAAACATAAACAAGCAGAAAATCTAATCGCCTGCTACGATCAAAGTGTCCAGTTGTGATATTAAGTTCAACATTAAATGCGAAACTAGCCAAGTGTTTGGGCGGCGAATAGCCGTTGCCCAGGGCCAAGGACTCAACGGCTACCAGCACACACACACAAACATAAAATATATATATATATATGTATATGTTGCGTATACGTAATTTGAGGGGCGTCATGTGGTATAATGTGCCATCAGCTTTGGATATGTCGCTTCGTTTTGGCTGCGGGGCAGCCAAAGCATTTACCAAACACATAAAGTCAACTTTGTCGCCATAACTGTATCTGTATAACTGCATAGATATGTGTGTGTGTGTGTGTCGCCCCTGGGCGTTGTAAATATTATTCTTATCTTACACTATAAATCTACATATGACAATTTTCGCACAGCTGCTGGCTAGAGGGCAACTGCCACATCGGGCGACCTGCCGAGCCAACATTTGCCCACCTTAAAGTAGCAGCAGATGTTGAGTTGGCTTATAAATTAATATTTACTCAATACCTTAATTCATGTGTAAAGAAAAAAGTCTAAAATTTAAGCTAAGCCAATTAAGCAATTTTGCTGGAACCAAATTTGTAAAAAACTATCTTTCTCATTTCTGAGAAAAGTTTTTCATATTTTCATAGCAAATACTTTAATTCTGCTTTCAGATTTGTATTAATATTTGTTCAGTAAATATTTGTGTAAGTAATTCAAGTAATTGATTTTAAAATCAACTAAATACAATTTAAATCTGTGCTTGATTAATAAACGTATTAAATTGCAAACTAAACAGATATTATTTATACAAATGAAAAGGTAAACTTAAGAAATTATGGAGAATTATAAAAAAAAATACTCTATTTCCTCAGTATATAATTAAGCTCGACTAGAAGACACTCCCACAATAAATACATTCGAAGTTAAGTAATTAAAACTCTAATAAGATAATCTGTGAGATCTTACGAGATTAAGAGAAAAAAATTTATATATAAATTAATATTCTACGGATTTTACGGTCTGTTAGAAATATTGATACAAGCCAATATTTTTAAGCATTTCTATGCTAATGAAATATTATAATAAAAATTAAAATATTATAAACCTCACGATTATTACGAGAGTTTAACCTGCTTACAGGGTATCTGCAGTCAGTATTCTTGATTGAACGTATTTGTTGTTTCATGCATTCCTCCGAACTTGTCGTTTATTTTTCTGATGTGAATGCAAGTTTAATTGGCAGCTTTGCCTCATTGCCAACTAATTAAATATTTTTGTTCTCGGAAATAAAACAAATCCATCTAACGATGTGGCATTCAACGCAAAAGCAGCCACTGCAGTTGTGGGGCATGCAACTTAATGAGTGGCAGACCTAAGTCCACGCTTATCAAAAACTGTCCCGCACTTAAGGTTCTTGGAAATATAAAAAAAAAAAAAAAGAAGAAAATATTCCTAGAGAGTTGTCATAGAACTCACATAAGTCAGGACCACATGTTACAATTGTGGCGTTGTGGCAGATTTTGTGGCTCTGGTGCAGCCAGCGGGACAGTTGCCACAGTTGGCATGGCTTGTGCGGCATGTTTTGCAGAAATGTGGCACATGCATGGAATTGCATAAATCAGGAAACTGGATACATGTTGCGCTGGCATACGAAGGGATATACAATTGCTGATAGCAAAGGACAAAACACGGAAGAAACAGAAAAAAAAAGAATATATATGAGAATATATGAACATCCGAACAGACAATACTCTTACCAAATGTATTTCGATAATAATGATATTTCAAATAACCGATAAGGTTTCTATATAAGAAATCATTCTTAGAGAGATTTTATTTGTTATGATTTTGTTATAATATATATGTTGTATAAATATATATATATATATATATATATATATATATATATATATATATATATATATGAATGCCCAATAGTAGTTTATAATATAACTATAGTAAATAGATCAACAGACAAAAGCTACGTAAACTCATCCCATGCACACATCTCTTAGGTAAGGATATACAAACTATACCTATAGATCCAATTAATCGCTTTGCGATCACACATGATCCCCTCTTAGATAAGGATATAAAAACAATACCTCTAATTCCGATAAAATCAAAAGTTTTGCCTGCAAGAATTCAATTATTGAACAATGACACATCTACCTTATGAAGCCGACCACTGATAAGCCCCCCCACAAGCTTATATAACTACTTATAATCATATAGTATCTTAATTAGATAATCCAATTATTAGTTAGAACGTTTTGTGAATGCCGACTGCAAGAGCTTACCTATTGATCAATAATAATTGATTGTTTTATATTGTTCATTATATAGTGCCTCGATCAGGTAGATCTCTAAAGCGAAATCTGTCGATTGATCAATAACACGTCTACTCCAAAAAGTCATTCTCTATGCGATCGCTGATTATGCTCTTAACAAGGGTATACAAACTTTACAACATCCGGCTGCATGGTAACAGTTGCAGGCTGCAACAACCACACATCAGTGGCAAGGACAGCCGCAGGAGCAGGAGCAGCCGGAACAGTGGCCGTAGCCGTAGCTGGACATGTCGCAAAGCATAACGCAAAAGCGCAAAAGACAATGGAGTGTGGGATCATAAAGGCGACGGCGACAGCGACGGTGACGACGACGACGACGACGGCGACGGCGATGTTTAGTTTTATGGCCAGCGCTGAAACGTTGAAATGGAACACACACGCAGGTAGAACTACAACAAATAGATGCGCAGCGATGCTGGCTGGCTGGCTGGCTGGCTGGCAAGTGAATCCGCAGCTGATAAGACAGCGGGGATCAGGCGGCGGAGCAGTGGCACGTTGATTGCCTCGTTTGGTGTTGCGGACATCAAAAACAAAGCAGTTGCCAGTTGCCAGTTGGCAGTTGGCAGTTGGCAGCGAGTCCAGCCACGGGATGACTGCCACTTAACTTTGACCCTAACGAATACGCAATAGTTGCCCAAGCTGGCGCCCAGTGGGCGTGGCACGTCGGTCATTTTCCGCTGCGTTATCAGCGGCCAACGCAGCAATCGCATCCGGATCCGCATCCGCAGCCCCCTAACCCATTCGCATCCGCAGTGGCCGCCTTCGCCGGAGGCCAAGTTGTTGACACTTTTATGAACTCCACAGATTGGCCATGTTGTGTGGCTTTTGTTGCGGTTTGTTGGCCTTAACAGCAACCGCCGGTTGTCCGGCTGCCCTTTCTCTTTTTTTTTTTTTTTGTTTTGCAATTGCTACTGCTACAGCTTCTCCTGCTAAAGGAGCTCAACCAACATCTTTGAACACCGCCTCCGTAATTCGATGTGGCGTTAAGTCCAGCTTTAACGTACTTCAGACTTACGAAAAACATTCCTGAATATATTTCTATATAAACTAACATATATATTTTGTGTAAATATATATTAACAAAATTAAATTATAACACACACATTAAAATCAAATATTCTACAACGATATTAAACACTAATTTATTAACTTCATTAAACGAATATTTCCAATTTCCATTACATTTACATTAACATTTTTGGCAACTTTCCATGTTTGTTTTCTACATATATTTATTATCATAATTATTGATTTAACATAACAAACCATAAGTATTTAAATCAATTTAATGACTTGAATTTATTATAATTTTCAGAAATAATTTTTTTCTATTTATCTTAAATTTTATTCACATATCTTAATTGTTAGCGTAACGTTGATTTAATGCAAAAACAATGCAAAGGCAGAGCAACAGTTAAACAAGACACGCACAAAGTCGACAACTTGCAACTGCAGCTGCCCCAAGTATGGGGTAAACAGCTCGTTGGCTGGCCACAACTCTATTAGAGTGGTGTCCTTTCTGACTCCGACAATTGCGTTGGACGGTTGTATGCGGAACGAGGCCAACAATCGGGTACTGCCATTGGCATTGGCCGCTGACAACGTTAACCCTTACGTGACGTTGTCAGCCACCGCGACGTAAATACAGCTGCCATTCGACAAGGTCCTGAAGCAGCCAGCAACCACAGCAGGAGTAGTGTGTGTAGGTGTGTGTAGGTGTCTGTGGGCAGGTGTGCGCATAGCAGCTCTGTCAAGACAATACCTGTGCAGTCGTTGCTATAACGGGACATCAGAAGTGGGCAATTGAAGCACATAATTGCAATCGTGATGGCTCATAAAAATGTCAATTTTCATAAATTCCCATAAAAATCGATATGCAAAAGAAAACATAAAAAAAAAAATAAAAAAAAATCCGCGCTATTTTCATTTGCCTCCTGCGAAGCGTGGAAAAGCCTTCGTGACATTTTCATTAGCCCAGCATTAGCCAATGCCACTTGCCACTTGCCACAAGGCCAGCAGAAATGGCCCATTTCCACTCCCTACTCTGCTCCACGCATTTGCAATATTTTAATTAAAAAATTTCTGCCGCTGTTCATTATGCGCTTGCATTGTGTCTGTTTGGTTTGATAGCGCATTAAGCCTCGTCTTCAGCTCGAATTGCGTGCCGCAACTAAGACTAGCTGACAGGCTGACAATTGTCACAGTTTGCAGCCGCACTTGAAGCGCAAGACAAGTCTCCTCCTCCTCCTTTTTTTTTTTTCATTTTGTTCTTGTTATACTGCACTGAGTCCTTGGCCTGGAAGCCAATGCAGGCTTGGCCCAAGCGATTTGTCAGGCTTGAGAAATGACCGCATACAAAAAGAGGCAATAAGTTGGCCAACTGGCTGTTCAGTTTTAAATTAATTGTTTGTGAACAAATTGTATCTACTCGTAAGTAGAACTGAAATGGAAAGCACACACTTGCAACTGCTGCCAATCTGTATAAATATATGTGTGTGTGTGAGAGTGTGTGTGTGTATGTAGCAGAGCAACTTGCAACCCAAGCGACGCCCTTACATGACAGCAAGTGACATGCCACATGGCGTATGCGTGCTGCCAGCTGTCGGCAGCTAATGGGATACAAAACAACTGCAAGCCGCAGTGAAAGCCTCTAGCTCTCCCTCACACTCACTCTCTAGGCCGCTCTCTATCTCTTTCTCGCTCTGTATCTCTGTGTGTGTATTTAAGCTAAACATAAATAATGAAACATACCACACTTGATTATAGCCCCTACACAACGCACTGCGAAAAAAAGTAATTAAAATTTGTCAACATTTTTTTAGCACTCACTGTTTCTCTTGGAGATTTAGGCGTTTGCTTTTAAGCCACATTTGTGTGTGTGTGAGTGTGTGTTAGAGTGTTAGTGTGTGTGCACAACTCAAAAAGCGGGCATGTTCAACACCTAACCAAATAGCGTATGAAAACCCATTAAAATGCAAACTGTCGCAACAAATGTATGTGTGTGGGCGTGGCGTCGACCACAAATGCTTAATAATAATGTTTTTTAAATGCAAATATTTAAATAGCAAACAAACATTCAACATAATTGCAACATTGCCAGCTGTTGAAGCGCGCGTTTCCATTTTGATATGCTTCATATCAATTTTTTTTTTTCTAAATTTGTATATACCCTATACCCATTAAAATGAAAAGTATTCATTTACTTTTATTAAACGCTCAACCATTATTCTACTACGTGTTTCATAAACATAATAAAACATAAATATGAAATACGAAATGTTTTTATACGCAATGTTTATTGTAGAAAAATTCGGGAAATTCCTAACTCACTTTGATATGATTTTTCATATTTAAAAAAATAAAATTAAATTAAAATAAATGCTTAAACAAAACTTCATTTTTTTCCGACTAGTGATTTTTATACTAATCAACTCAAAGTTCATCAAACAAATCCAACTGTTCGACAAACCTGGGCTCATCGTCCTTTAACTCTCATCTAAATAAATCATAAATAATAAATCTCTTAGAAGAAAGCAAAACGATTCTTCAATGCATTATACAAACATTTATAACATATATAATTCCCTCCACTAGGGTATATTTCAATTTGTTATTCAATTGGCAAATCGTAATGAAAAACTCGTTATTATTATCACAATTGTGTGTGGGCGTGGCAATCGATTGTTGTCATCATATTTGTGCGATTTTCGGCTTATCATTATTTACATGTGCTGAGCTCTAAGCGCTAATAGCTAAACTATTCTAATCCATTGTAAATATTTGCGCAAATGCCGAACATAATGGCGGCTGCGATGCGCGCTTATATGTGTGCTTGTTGTATATACCATATGTGTGTGTGTGTGTGTGTGTTTGCTTGTGTGTGAGTCATTGTATAGTAGAATGTGGGTCGCACAGCTTCATTAAAATTTCGCAAGCACTGGGCCGTAGCAAATATATGTAAATACTGACACAATTTTTGCACTCACACCCCCGAATAATCTTGAATATCTATATCGTAGATATCGTATTCTGTATTTTGAGTACGAATACTCGATGAACCGCAAATAATTAATTCAATTTAGGAAATGGTAAAGCCTAAAAACCATTTGACTTAAACTGCAATCAACTTCTTGCCGCACATTCATTTAAGCGTTGCTTTTGTCTTTAAATATCCATTATCGAGAAACTAGCAATTAAAGTCTGTACAGTTAAAAGTTTGTATTGATTTATGCATAAAATAAATAAAATAATTTTAAGATTCAACGACAGCTGCTTCAAACATACATATAAATTTAAGAATTTTGCATCGTATTGAGTTTATTTTAAGATTAAATGCTTTCCACAGACTCTTTTAATTATATGATGGAGTACGCAATAAAAATGTAAACAAGTAGCTTAATTTATAAAGTACCTTCTTTTTGCCCCTTTTAAGTCTATTTGGCTACATCTTATCGTTTTTGTCCTTAACTCTAACTAACTCTCAATTCAAGAAAAATATAGCAGCTTATATATTTAATACACATTGTTGAATAGATTTTTTGGATTAAAAACAGCATTTTTCTTTATTTCAATTTGGTTATGTTACATTTTGTATAATTTAAGGAACAAGCTGAATATTATTTAAATATTAAAATAATTTAATTAGTAAGTACATTAGTGTTTAATATTCCCTATATAGTCGATTTTGGATAAAAAAAAAATATTAAAATATACGACTACTTGAATATATTGAACTAATAAAAGATAAATTGTATCTTGTACTTTTGTACGGGAATATATTTAAGGTATAAAATATAAACCTTGGCTTGTTAAATATGTTCAACTTCACAGTTGAAAACTCCTGACTGGCTATCAAACTTTCCAACGATCAAGATTGTTGGAGAAGAATATTTACTTTTATTCACAGCTATAAGAAAAGTAGCTGAAGATGTTAATGAAAGTTTTTATCTAGCATTGTTCATTGCTATTTGTTATCTATATTTTTGTTAGTTCTACTTAGTAATCCATTAAATTAATACACTATTATTAATATCTGAGCATTCCTCCGAGTACTTATCTTCCAACCTCTCTCAAATTATTTTAAACTTTGAATATTTAAGTTATCTGTAACATGAAAGTGTTTTTTTTTAACAGTTTGTAAATTGTTGTAGAATCAAATATCAATTTGCAATTAAATCGCCTTATTTTCAATTTATGTGAGTGTGTGCGTGTGTGCCAGCGCGTGCTGTAAGCCTAATTTAATTACAAATGCCATTAAATTGACCAACAGCAGCAGCAGTCTAAAAAAAACCGTTCGATACTTTTGGACAATAACTGTGAATTTTAATTAAATGCAAATAAGTGCTGCTTGTGTGTGTGACTCTGGTTGTGTACATGTGTGCGTTATTGCATATTAAATTTGCACAATTTGGTCCGTTTGATGCTTTTGAGGCCGTGCACCGTGTGACTTTTCAATGTGTGCAGCAGCTGAGCGCCGCATCGGCAGCCGCCCACAAAAGTATGCAACAATTTCAAATCAAATTTTGGCCATTTTATGCAATTATGCATGCGATTGTGGCATGTGTGGGTGTGTTTGTTTGTGCGGTCTTTCGGTGTTCTCTGTGAATAGAACTTTGCGTTTTTCATTTGATTTTATTTGCGGCTATCCAAATTTGCAGCGCCAACGTTTTATTTTTTTCCCATTTATTTTTTTTTTTTTTTAATTTTTTCTTGTTGCTGGCTTAGCTGGTTGGCAACGGGTATCGAGCATCGGGGCGACCATTAATGCCACTTCAACTAAATTATGACAATCCGGGACAATTCAAGCGCTCGCACACAACATGCGGCGGCTGCTGCGGCAACTGTTAAACTTGCGCATAACATGGAAAAGTCCTTCGCACATCAACATCAGCGGCTGTTGGGCGCATGTTAAACACTCGAATGCAATTTGTTAGACAAGATATGTGGCAAGCGCGCTGCAAATGTGCCACATTCCCAGCACCAGCCCTTTCAACTTCATTCGTCCTACTATACCCTGTGCCAGGCCCTGCACTGCCGTCGGCTATGTTGGCAGCTGCGAAATTTATGCAAACGCATGCGCCAGTCGAACGCATAATTCACATAATTTGTAGCAGTTGCATTTTTCGCCAAATGCTTCATCCTTTTGCTGCCCGTTGTTGTTCGTGTTGCACGTTGTTGTTGTTGTTGTTGTTATTGTTGTTTCTGTAGTTGTTGTTGTTGTGGCACATTTGCGTATTTTGATATGTTCGTTCGGTTGTTGCGTCAAGTGGCATAAGGCAAAAGACAGTAATCGCCGTTGATGCATTGTTGATGGTCGAACAATTTTGCCAGCCACTTTGCAATGCAAATTACCAGCAAGAACTCAACCTTACAACCCGCATACAGCTGGCAGTGCATTTTCTTTTTCACCAAGCTCCACAAAACATCTCAAGCGACTGTCAGTAAGTTTTTCCTGAGGATCAGACAGTCAACCAAGCAGTTAGCTAAACGCTTTTCCAACTTATTTCAACTTGTTTAAAGGGATTCCATATTTAAGAGCAGCTGCCCGAATTTACAGCCAACAACTGACAAAAGCTGCTGTCGACAGGCAAAAAAAAAAAACAGCAGATAGACACAGCATTAGAGCCGGAGTTTATTAAAAAGGGTAGCCAAAAGGTAGCAAACGGTATTTTTGGGACTTAAAGATTTCGCAGTTAAGCAGCCAACACACCTGCTGGCCATAAATTATAAATAGCCTCTGTCAGTTGACACATGGGCATAGTTAGACAGGTCTACGGCACCAGATGGTTTACCCCCAGCTTTTATGTTTCTTCTTCTTTTTGTAGTTTTACCCACTTAACAAATTGATGGTTCGATTAAGCACAACAAACCTTTTGATCCTTGATGGCTTTTGTATCAGACAGTAATGCATATGTATGGAGAAAAAGGAAATACTTTTGACAAGAAGAAGGCAAAATGTTGACTTGCAAAGTTGTTTTTGGACAACTTGTTTCATATGTTAATATATAATACATATATTTATTTTTTTCCTCTACTTATCTATATTAGACAGGCAATATATTTATATATATATACATACATATATATATATTGGAAAATATGTTTTAAGGCATGCGAAACAAAACAGATTACAAAAGTTTAATAATTGTAGAACGGGAATATTAGCACAACAGTCTGGAATTATGTTGTTAACAGCCACATTAGCATAAGAGTCAAACCTTATTTTTTTTTTATAAGAATATCAACCCTAAAGTTTTTATTGGACTAAAAAATGGCTAGAAGTAACTCTAGCGAACAATTAAAGACGTTAAATTAAAATTAATTAATTGCCAGAGCTTATTCGGATTTTTTAATTATGTTCTAGCATATGGATTGGTAGAGCAATCCTCTCTGATTTCTTTAGAACATCTTAAAGGAAATAAGAAACGTAAAATTTTTCGATGTGTGGTAAATATATAATACATACAGTCCGCATCTCTTTTGTTAAACCGTAGGTATACACAGTTTACTTTCCATAGTCTTTAGTTCACTGTAAACTAGACTAGCAATCTATTTTAGATAGAACTTAACAACAATATACACTGTTCACCTCTTCAAAAGGAGTATTTCATATTGTTTTCGCTCAATACTTATTTATGGTTGTAATCTAGAGTTTGTTGTCCACCGCAAATTGCGAGAGGGGAGGCGATTGTGAAGGCGTGGCAAAGTTTTTAATTAAAAATCTGCCAATAAATTATTTGTCACGCGAACAAAGACGCTGCCACAACAGGAGCAGCAACATTGATAATAATAATAAGCAGCCGCAACTCAAAAGAAAATTCATTACAACAAATATTTCTCATTAACTGATTATGCAAGGCATTAGCATAGACAACAAGAAGCCAAGTTGCTGCCACAGTCTTAGCCTTCTGCCTCATGCCTTCTGCCTCATGCCTCATGCCTCATGCCTCCTTCCTCCTGCCACATGACGGGGCAGCCGTTGCGCACTTCTTGTCAGGCGTTGTCTGCGTTGCAAAGTTTTTCTAATTGAAAATGCAAACGCGCCTTCAGCTGCACTCGGCCACGTCTCTGGCCGCTGGTCGCTTAGGGGCGTCGATTGTAGGCGTGGCCTTGGAAGTGGAGAGCCGTAACAAAGCTTGCCCTATACACAATACAAATAATAAATTTAAAATAGCCACGAAATGGCGTCGGGGCCGCACATACAAAAGCGTAAAAGCGCGAAAATACAAAACAACGGATGCGAAAGGATTCGACGCAAGCATTCGAAAGGGGTGAAAGGGGTGTGAAAGGGAGGGGCGGTTGGGTCAGGGGAGGGGCGCTGCGTTTGCTTGCAAGTCAAAGTCTTAAATTGAAAATGAAACTTAAATTAAAATGCTAACTGGAGTGGAACGAAAATGATATTAAAACCGAAGCAGCAGCAAAAGCAACAATAGCAACAACAACAGTAACAACAACAGCAACTGCAACAGCAGCAGCACTAGCTAGAGAAATGGAGGCGTGGCACACGCCTGTTTTGCTATTTGTCCGTGCTGCATGCATTGGCACTGATAGTTGACAGTTTTGCAACAGCAGCAGCGATCAATAAACTGTTTCAAGTGGCATTCTGTGGCATGCCACAGCCGCAAGTTTGTCAACAATAATGAAATTGTCGTTAAAGCCATTGTCGCATTTTGAATACTCGGCACAAAGTACTTTTCTAATTAAGCAGCAGAAAGGTAATTTATACCTACATGCAGATGCCACATGCTTCACACACACACACACACACACACACACAAGTGCATCACCAAGTCGGAAATAATGTATTGCAATCGATTGTGCCTGGGCGTATGCTGCGTATACGTAATATATTATAGTGCACTAAATTATGAATACTTTTGCTATCGGGTAAGATATATTTGTCGTGCACAGCTGAATGCAATTATGTTCTATATAATTAATTAATAGTATACTTGATTTGCATTGAGAATCGATTCTACATAAACTCATCATTTAATATAATTGGTAGTTAACAAATAGAGCTAACGGTTGAAGAAAATGGGAACTGATAAATTTCTTTCTAAATAAAAATCGATTTTTGAAAAAGAAAATAATATAAATATATTTCAAAGATTATAAAAATATGTTTTATAGATTTCTGTTAATTATATACGAATAAGAAAAATTTTCCAGTATTTTGTAGGAAAACAGCTTTAACTGAATCACTTTCACACCTTTGTACTAGTTAAAACATCTATACTTAAACTTTTTTTTAATTTATTGTTAAGTATTCTTATTTGGCAATAATGCTACAAGAATCATATCTTATATTAGATTTATTATTTATTATTTATTTATTTAGATTTTATTTCTGCTTTGAATTATTTGCATTCGTGGCTTCTTAGAATTTTTCTTAAAGGGTCTCCAAGTCCTTCAGTTACTATGATATGAGAACTCGAACATGTTAAGTAAATGCCTTACATAGACATAATTTCTGAATAAATAATTTGGTATAGCATTATATAATTAATACTGAGTAAAAGTAAGAAAGGAGTAAGAAAGTATGTCGGATAACAGTGTGATCTTTCGCTTTAGCCTGGAATATCCTGGAATACTTGTAAGATGAAAATAGCATATTATATACTGCTTAGAGATCTAGAGGTGTATTCCATCTTAGTCAATTATCTATATATCTATGCTTGAGCACTTGCCATGCATGTACATAGAAAAGTGAGCGTTGAAAAATCAGATGGTTGAAAGCCTTTGGACTGATGCACGTAAATTCTTTTGTGAGCAGCAAAACAAGTCTTTTGCAAGCTGCTTACGCTGTCAGCGAGAGACCGAGCACAAACAGTTTAGAGTTTTAAAAAGGCATTTGATGGTTGTGTTTTTCCATCGTTGCGCAGTCAATAAAAATAAATGTCATAAAGAGCAGCTTAAACGACAAATGCGTCAAGCGTGCAAATACAAAAGCAAGTACTTCTACTGCCACTTGAAAGATAGCAAAAGTAGCAGACGCAGTAGCAATTGCGCTAAAAATTGCAGCCAGCGGCACTTTGCTGGCCTTTGAGCTGAGACACAAACAAACATGCAAACAAAACATCCAAACAGGGGCTAAATATACTTTTCCAATGGCACTTGCTGTTCAGTCAGCTAAGATAGCAATAGCAATAGCAATAGCAATAGCAATAGCAAAAAAAGCGAGCGGTAAATAGTTTATTTTGGTTGCCGAGTTACCAATTTGATTTTACATGCAGCAGCTAATCAAGACATTTTCCCACTTTTGCGTAAACTCAATTTGCTAGAGTAATAGCAAAACTGTTGCATACTTATATGGGCGCCGCCTTCATACATACTAATGATGTGCAGTGCACATGAAGCTGATTTAATTTCCGTTACACCTGAACTGCAGACAAACACACACGCACGCAGCTGGTGCAACGGACACCACCGCAAGTCGCAGCACAGGCATAAAAGTCAACGGCAGCAACTCGCTGGGATTGTAACTTTGCCAGCAAATGTAGCTACTCGGTTATATGAGTGTGCGTGTGCGTGTGGGTGTGGGTGTGGGTGTGTTATGGAAGGATTGTGGGTGTATGTCATGCATCAAACTTTAACATAAACTTGGTTGCCGCATCCGTTTCCGCTGCCTCCTTCAACGATGTCGGCTCTCTAACGTAGTCTGTTTCAACTTAATTTTCTTCTTAGAAGTTTTTTGCTAGTATGCTAGTATGCGTTGAAAATGTACTGCACGTGTGTGTATGTGTGTGTATGTATGTGTGCGTGTCTATATGTGGGTGTGTAGGTACTTCTTGTAGCTACTTAAGCGACATGCCACTACCATAGTCACTCTTACTACTGCTGCTGCTGCTGCTGCTGTCGCCAGCATTTTGTTGTAATCTAGCGTAAAAAATGAATTATGTGCACATGCATTTCTTATATGCCGCTGCGAAAGAGAAGGCTGTGGGCCCACTCCCTCTCCCTCGCCCTCGCCCTCGCCCTCGCCCTCGCCCTGCCTCCTTCTGCAGCACATCCGCCAGAGCTCCGACTCGTTGCCGTTTAAGCCGTTGAGTAATGAGCAAATGAAATCCGGCTGCTTATCTTTGTGCATACAAGCAGCGCCTCTTTGCGGCCGCTTTGTGTGTCTCAGCAGCACATTAAGTCCTCAACTCCAGCTCTCCTCTCTACTTATATCTTTTATTACGACCCACTTCAGGACTTCTCAGCTCCCTTCTCCACTCTGTATCTCTTCCTCGTTCTTCTTCTCTCGGTCTACAGAATTTCCCCGTAATGACTCAACGCGTTGTCGCAGAAAGTTAATTGCATTTGCATTTAAAAAGTTGACCCAGGTAAATGGTCCTATGACAAAACCTGCCATCAGCATTTTACACTCATAAATCAATCTTTAAAGATAGCGATATTAATGTTTATTATTTATATTAATTCAATCAATATTAATGTATTCTTTATATGTATGTATATGGAGTAGACCCCCATTAATAACATTCACCAAAATCAATTAAAATAATGTAAAAGGTCTGTTTTGCCTGTTCAAACTCTAGCAAAAGCAACACATTTTTCGTATGTATATAATCAATCAACCAGATTTTAGTATAAGCAATCTACCCTCTAACTTACGACTTAATTAAGAGTCATGTTTATAATTATTACTTATATACATTTTCATTATATAAACAGTCAAAATCCAATGACACACTTTCCAATTTGAGAATAGGGTAAAGCAACAACTTGGCCCTTTGATGCTAGAATTGAAGCCAAATCGTTACAATTAATTATTTGCCCAAGTAAATGCAGTTAATGAAGGTCCATATAAATGATATATGACTGTTCCGAGAAGTCCACTGTAATACTATGTATAGATATAATTCCAATTGGTAATTGCTAACAATTATTTACAATAGAAATTTATTTGTAAGCTGATTTTCACAATTTCCAGCTAACTGTCAAATTTATGGCCCGTTCGTATGTTTTTGTTGTAACCCTTTCAGCTTTTAGCCTGTTGACCAACAGCACACAAAATATTCAATTAACTTTTCGATTTATCAATGCTACACACACATTAAAGTACTTAGAAGCATTTCAGACACATTCCCAATTTCACAACAACAACAAAAATGTGTGACGAAGAACCTAAAAGCCAAATGGCAGTTCTAACAGTTTTATGATATTCTAGAGCCATTTTTATAAACATTTTCGTTGGACATCCGAGCGATAAAACTGTGCAATGCAACACTCGCATTTGCCGCAGTCAAGTTTTGACAAGAAAAACTGCAAACTCGAAATCAATAAATCATCCGATGGCATCCAAAGAAATCAACTAAGCTCAACTGAAACTACAATCTGGGCACCCATGGAATGGCGGCCATTGGGGGTTGTATCACATATTGTTTCAATATTTGAATTCAATTTAATGGCAGCTAATTGAAAAAATAGTGAGCTGAGCCCAAATTGCGGCAACAATAATACATCGGAGTTTGTTCAACGGGGGTATCACGTTTCGATACCCTAAAAAAGAGAAAATAGAAAAGAGAAAATGGGAACAACAGCAGGCAGTTAAGATATCGTAGGGCATGCTATACAATGGGGTATATGACAATTATCTTTGATAGACATTTAATTTTGTTATCTTATTCAAATTATAGTTATTTATTTTTATTTTAATATTAAACTAAATTCACAGCTAATTAATTGATCGAAAAAGATTTCAACCTTGATTCAATGTTTTTCAAAATGTTTTTTTTTTCTAAGTATTCTAGTAAATCTGAATTTATGTAGTCCAAAACGCATAAGAAATCGGCAAATACCAAATATGAAAATACGTTATATGAGAATTTATTTAACAAGATCTGATGAGATACTCATTAAGCCACTTATCCAAAAAAAATTGTCAGAATTAGGCATTTTAAACAAAATTGTAATTTTATTTTGATAAATGCAACATATGCAAGGCTTGCATATTTTCGAAATTAATAATATTTAGCAGGACTATCATCCTTAAACTTATTATTTACAGAGAATAAAATATAATTTACGCATCCTCGACTTGTGTTTGGGCATATGTTTTTTGTTAAAGCATCGCATTACAGTCAAAAATATATTGAAATTCCAGCTGTCGTACACTTCGACTCAAACGCAATTTCTGTCTTGATTTTTTGTTGATGAATATTCGAACATGATTTGCCTAAGGATTTGGTTAAAGGGTATCATCGAATCGAGCTTTTTTAACTACATCAAACGGAAGTTTTTTATACATTTTTTTGTTCAAAGTGCCAACAAACTTTTTGCATACTGGTCAATGGACACGGCTCAGTGGGTCATGTGAGCCATGTGCATGTGCATGTGCATGTGCATGTGAGTATACGTGTCTGTGTATTCATGTGTGTGAGCGAGTGTCAGCTGTGTGCGTCTATCCCGGGTGTTGAGTTATTTGCACGTTTTGATAAGTGGATTTAACAATCAGCAGCAAGCACAAAAATCGAATGGAAAAACAATTTTTTTTCATTTGGAGGTCGATCAAAGACTCAACGACTTTTTTACTAAATGCCAATCGAAATACGAATACTATTTAAGTCTATATTAAGCATTTGTATCAATATATTTTACACGACTTCATTACGAATTAAATTAATATTAAAATCATATATTACTCAGATTGGACTTTGTTGATTTGAGAAATCTATTTAACTTTAACGTTGAGACTTTTCAACACCCAATGCAAAAAGTTTTTAATTTAATTTATTAATTTGTATAAAGTGCATTTAGAGAATAACTTTGAATAAAATAATGCTAAACGAAAGAAAACTTTTAAAACTAAAAAAAAATATCAAGACTCCAGTTAACCACAAGTTGTATGTATGTGTGTACAAACTATTTTAAAACAAATATTTTATATTTATCAAATTTATTCAAGTTTTTCTAATATGCTAAAACAAATTTACGCTCAACTTAAACAATATTTGTGTTATTTTGATGTTGAATATATAAGAGCGATGACCGACCCATAAAGTCTTGAAATTAAGTTATTATACTAAAGTTGTATTTTTGTCAAAATTAAATGTTATTTGCAGAGGTAATTGAAATGCTCGAGAAATTGTTCTTTAATTGAACGAAACTTTTAAGATCTTTTTATTAACAAAATCATGACTTAAGCCCGAAATATTGTATTCTTTTATATGAATTGAATTTAAATTGTTAAAAATAAAACTAATTTATGTATGAGTCAAAACTATTTGATATAAGCCACTGGATAAGTTTATTTTCTTTTTAAAAAACATTCCAATACAATAAAGTAAGTTGTTTTTTGCTCTGTAGAAGGTATTTAAATTTTTTTATTTTATATTTTTATAATCGACTATATTATTAATTTATTGATTAATTATCGCATATTTCGATAAAGGTAATAAATTCGAAGTATTAATTAATTTGCTTATGCAACCGTAAAGCAATTGGCTTGGCAAAGAATCATTCTATTATTTTATATTTCTCTGGTAATATTTAACGCTTTACAAGTATATTTTGAAATATGGAGCATGGTATGGAAAACAAATTGGCAGACAAACAAAGCAGCTCGCATATATTGAAAATACTCGTTGTTGTTATTCTTGTTGTTGTTGCCATTTGAAAATCACACAAGACGTGACCAGAAATTAAATGTTGGAGCGCACAGATGAAGCTTTATAAAAATTTCATAAAAATGAAATATAAATCCCTCGCAAAGACCCAACCAAAATGGAAGCGAAAAAAATATGACACACTGCTTCTATTACATAATGCTATATATAAATGTCTACATATAGCGTAGAGTAGGGTGGCTTAAAAAAGAAATGTGTATACATATATACATATATATATTAGGTGTATATATATATATATTTTTTTTAATATGTTTTATGAGCGGCCGGCGAACTGAAGCGCAAGTTGTTCGACTGCCAGTTGCAGGTGATTCATAAATTCGTCAAAATGTGCACTGCATGTTAGCTTTATTGTTAGCCCGCTGGCGGCATTGGCTCTGCCGATAATATAGCCATATCCCAGCCGCTTGGCCATTTCATTCCAGGAAAGGAAATAGCACCACGGTGGCTTTCTCGAAATGTCGCTGTCGTTTTTTAGCAGTTCGCACACTTCAGCGCATAAATTGCTAATATTGCTGAGTGCGTAGTCAACACACACCCACACACCCACACACCCATACACACTCATACACCCACACTTACAGTTTATAGAAAGTGCATTACATGCAATCAGAACGTTTTGCTGCAAAATGTCGACATTCTGTGCTCCAAGCAAAAGAAACATATTGAAACAACAACAACAACAATAACAATAACAACAAATAAAATACAACTGAAAAACTCATAAAGCGCAACTTTTGCCCAGCCAAAAGCGTCAAATGTAGTACTTGGCAACCGGCGAATACTTCCTACACAGAATGTTGAGCAAACACGCCCGCAAACTAAGAAACACCCTTCCAAAAGGCAACCATAAATATGTCACGAAGTGTGTTACATATAAAAATAAACATCTTTACTATGGGTTCTATCAGAATATCTATGTAGTCTGATAATCTGTTCATTTTTATGCCATTCAAATCAGTTTAAAATCTTCTGTTATAAGAGTTAGAAAGGACAGTTTTTCGTTTTCAATAATATATCCGAGCATTATTTCCTTATTGCACTACTATAACATAATAATCTCAAATAATCAATGGGACAGAAAAAAATTATTTAACAAACTGAACAAAAAACTAAATAATAAAAAAAAATATATTTTTCATCTTCTTATCTTTTAATCTATCTTTTAAAAAAGAAAAACCCCCATAAAATTTATATTAATACGAGTACTATACAAAATGATGCAACCAGAAAAAACCCGCTTTTATTTTAAGAATAATTATAGGTCATAAATGTCTAAAAGCGTATTCAATATTCGGTGTGGCAAGTACAACTTATTTTTCAAGTTTTTTTTTAGTCCAGTTATTTTTTGAGATTTCAGCTAATGCACAAGGATGTGAACATGCGTTTGCATAATGAAGTCCTGGTACCATGGACGCGGCTTGATCCTTTAAAAGCATACGATATGTGTAGGGGATTTCGAGCATTTAAAAAACACACATATCCCGAGAATTTCTATTTGACATACATGGTGCGCAACAAAGCAAAAAACTTGTACGACAATTGCAGCAGCTGTAAAACGCAGATAAACAAATGTGAAAACAGTTAATGGACATTTTAAAAACATATCGAATGCTATTAACGTGCTTAACAAAATAAGAAATGTGATCTCATTGGTCTTCTTTTTTTTTGTAATTTGGAAAATTTGTTGTTTACCTATGTAGGAATACGACAAATAATTTGAACTACCTCAAACAGTGTATTTCATCATCGGTTTCATCGCTTTAAGACTGTTCCATCTAACAGTGACTTTCAAACGGTGACTATTTGAAATATCTTCTTTATCTGGCTCTTATTAAAAAAAGAATTCAGGTATTTAAATTCCTAATTTCAGTCTAGAATCTTTGCTACGAAATTTCTGAAGTCTTTTTAAAAATCTATAACCTTTCATTCCCACTCTATAAAAAAGGAAACCAATATACTCATTTTCACTTAAAAACAGAGTAAACAAACATCTTACATCTGTCATAGTGCCTCTGTTGACCTGTAGAAAAACAGTAGCCTTCAGATAAGAAGGCTTCTGGGAGCGCATTATGATAAAACAAAGAGATCGGCGATATCGAACATCCGCATAGCTCCAGTTCTGTTTGTAGGCAGCCATGGAAATTCCTGAACTCTGAAGTAGAGGAATATGATAATCTGTTGGTAAATATAACCCTTAATCGAACGTACCGCATCGGCTATGAGCTGTCCATGATGACAAATCAAATAGGCCTGACTCAGAGAGGAAACGAGAAATAAAAAAAGCTTGATCATCTCATCGGGTGTCACTCCCACCGTCATTTGAAAGCTCACAAAGCAGAGGACAAACGAGGAAATCAAAAAATTTAATATAAGAGGTACTCCAAAAATCTTATTCAGCTGTTCGGAGAGACGAAGCAGGCGTTCATGGTAGCGCACAACATAGGCCAAGAACCTTGAGTCCTCCTCCCATTTGCCACTTAGTTGTTGCTCCTCAATCGTCCTCGAAAGGTAGTCGAAATGCATGATAATCAGAGTAGCCACAGCGCAGAGCAACAGATCTGTAGACACTTGACCCGCTGCCGAAGTGATTCCAGCAAAGTTCTCGCAAAAGAGAAGCAAATAGTAGGTCCAGTTATCCACTGATTTCCAGGGTATGTACATTGGGTAAGGCAAAGTCTCGGTCACAATGCGCGTCTGCAGCCACACTTCGTAAATGAAGTACTGCATCAGGTTGAAAAGGTTGTATGTCCAAATAAGGACAGTGTAGAGCGTGGCGAAGATCAGACTGATCCGGGAACAGGAGCGCAAATAATCATCCAATTTATAGGCTGTCTCAGCAGCTTTTCCACGTGGAAATAACTCCTCCAGCTCCCAAATGAGGTGGCTAAGCCCCGCTTTATTCAACCACACAAAGAACATTTTGTTCATAGCTACCAGAACGAATCCAATGTAGGACATAACCTTGATGGCCTCCATGGTATTTCCACCAGAGACAAAGGCAGTACCCACAAAAATGATCTCACCGAGAAGCGCCAAACTCAGATTTGTGATGTTCACCCAAAAGACAAAGCTGAACCACATGCCGGAGACACTTAAATCTGAGCGCTTCGTATACGGTTTCATGCCAACGCACTTGTAACAGAAGTTGGCATACTTCATTAAACTGTTCATTTTGGCCAGCGGCATGGTCAGGAGTTATCGGTTGGCTTTCACTTTCACAAATATAAACTGCGTGTCACAAAGCACGCATTTTTATAGCCAGGATAAATACTGAGTAGGTCCAATTATGCATTCAAATTACAGTTTAGACTTAACAGTTAGGCTTTAAATGTTGACTACTGCGGCGCGTGGGAGCAATCGGTTATAGACTTCCATATGCCAAATTATAAGGTGTAGTACGCACAAGCTGGATATAATTATTATTTACATTCGTTGAAACTCATTCTGTTTAAGCAATTGTTGGCTAGGTAGATAGGAAAAATTACCAGAGTGCTTACATTTCAGAGCATATACATGAGTGCGTTGTTAAAACAAGTCTGAAAACCGATAAAAAATAAGATTTTTATATTTTACAGTTATTCAATATTCACTTGGTAAATGAAGCCTTTATTAAACCCTTCCTTAATGATGTGGATTGACCTTTTAAGAACATATGAAATGTGTAGGTGATTTCAATCACTTGATAGAAATATACATATCCAGGGTATTTCTATTTGACATACATGGTTCGTAGCAGAGCAAAAAACTTGTACGACAATTGCAACAGCTGTACAAAAATATAGTGAACTTATTAAAACGTATCGAAAAAAATAACCAATACACTAAATTTTTGTAATAAACACAGTATACAAACATCTTACATCTGTCATAGTGCCCCTGTTGACCTGTAGAAAAACAGTAGCCTTCAGATAAGAAGGCTTCTGGGACCGCATTATGATAAAACAAAGACATTTCCGATAACGCACATCTGCATTAATCCAGTTCTGTTTGTAGGCAGCCATGGAAATTCCCGAACTCTGAATCAAAGGAATATGAAATTGATAATCTATTGGTAAGTATAACTTTGGATCCAACGCACCGCATCAGCTATGAGCTGTCCATGATGACAAATCAAATAGGCCTGACTCAGAGATGAGAAGAGAAACAATAGGAGTTTTATCATCTCATCGGGTGTCACTCCCACCGTCATTTGAAAACTCAAAAAGCAGAGAACAAACGAGGAAATCAAAAAATTTAATATAAGAGGTACTCCAAAAATCTTATTCAGCTGTTCGGAGAGACGAAGCAGGCGTTCATGGTAGCGCACAACATAGGCCAAGAACCTGGAATCCTCCTCCCATTTGCCACTTAGATGTTGCTCCTCAATCGTCCTCGAAAGGTAGTCGAAATGCATGATAATTAGAGTAGCCACAGCGCAGAGCAACAGATCTGTAGACACTTGACCCGCTGCTGAAGTGATGCCCGCCAAATTTTGACAGATTAGCAGAAAATAGTATGTCCAGTTGTCCACAGACTTCCACGGTATGTACATTTTATAGGGCAAAGTCTCGGTCACAATGCGCGTCTGCAGCCACACTTCGTAAATGAAGTATTGCATCAGGTTGAACAGATTGTAAGTCCAAATAAGCACTGAGTACAGAATGGCGAAATTTAGGCTGATCCGGGAGCAGGAATTCAAATAATTATCCAATTTGTAAGCGGCCTCTGCGACCTTCCCGCGCGGAAATAATTCCTCCAGCTCCCAAATGAGGTGGCTAAGGACCGCTTTATTTAACCACACAAAGAACATTTTGCTCATAGCCACCAAGACGAATCCAATGTAGGACATTACTGCGATGGCATCCACAATGTGCTTGCCGGAATTAAAAGCCATACCAACAAAAATAATCTCACAAAACGTAATCGCACTAAGGTTTATGATATTCGCCCAAAAGACAAAGCTTATCCAAAGACTGACAACACTTGATTGGGATCGTTTTGTATACGGTGTCATGCCAACGCAATTATAGAAGAAGTTGGCATACTTCAGTAAACTGTTCATTTTGGCCAGCGGCATGGTCAGAAGTTATCGGTTGACTTTCACTTAAACAAACATAAAAACCTTGCCAGGACGAACGCACTTTTATAGCCAGGATATGCGCTGGATAAGTCCAATTATGCATTCAAATTATAGTTCAGAGTCAACAGTTACTAGTATAAGATTACAGGTTCCGTGAGAGAAATCGCTTATAGACTTCCGTATTCCAAATTATATGCTACGATATACACAATAATATATAATTATTATTTACATTCGTTGGAAATCATTTTGTATAAGCAATTGTTGGCGGAGCTGAGGCATACCCACTGACGGTTGCATAATAGATCACTTCAAGATAAAATCGACATCAACATCAGCCAACGCACACAGTGGGAAAATGTAGTAAGCGGAGAAGCAGAAAAGCGGAAAAGCAATGTCGGCGATGGTGGCCAAACAAAATAGAAATCCAGCAATTGAAACGTTTAAATAAATGCAATGGAAAACGAATCAGCGCATCAAACCAAAACGAAGTCATTTTTCACCAATCGATAGATGAATTCAAAATGGGTAATGGGTAATGGGTAATGGGTGAGCGGGACGCAACGAATCGAAATTGGATTGCCAAATGGCTACCCCCAAGTCGCCAAGAACTGAAGCGCACTTCAAATAAATTAAATCTTCAAGTTCCCCGACAAGCCACCATATCTCTCAGCGTACCGAGTAGCTAGCATAAAACACGCTGGCCCCAATTACACGAATGTATTGTCCACTGTGCGAAAATTAAGTGAAGTTTTGATTAGCTGCATCGGTAAGTTCTATGCGATTCTCATACGTTTAAGTTGCAGCTATTTATAAGTGAATTTTAAAAGAAGTAGTTATATATAAATATACTTTCTTTTACTTATAATAAAAATATATTATATTTATTTGAATTGTTCACTTTGTCATGTGCATAATATTTATATATAATATAATATACATAATGCTATTAAGTGTTAACAATTAGAATTCTTATATTTTTTTTGGCAGGTGATAACAATTTTTTTTTATGATTTTGAAAGACACACTAGTTAAAGAAATACATTTATTGTAAATATATTGGTCAGTTAAGTCAGGAGTACACATTAAAGTAAAAAAAATAAACAAATACTCACTTGTTTTTTGCAGTGTAGCAGCACGAGTATCTGGTTCTGCGTTAGACTCTACGCTTGTTCTTTAATATGCTAAAGTTGGGTGATGATAGACCCGTACGCAAAGGTATGCAACGAAAGGAATGGCAAAACAAAAGGCATCCGTGTTGGGGAACAGGCGCAAAAAACACGGCCAGCGGTTTGTTTGGAAATCGGGCCAAATCGAAAGACAAAACCGATGCGCGGAAATAAAGGAAAGCAGGGAAGGCGCGTCTGTGGCGAGCAAAGGAAAACCACACGCTGAATCGAAACACAGAATACGCCGCACTTATCACGCATGAAAATGCAATGTGTGGGTGTACGGATTTTCCGCAGATTTCCCAGTTAAAATTTTAGTAGCTTTTATTTTTTTTGTTGACTATCTTGCGAGCAAGAGCTTGAAACTGGAAATACAATTAAGCTTTTGGGAGGAAAGTTTCTCAAGTGTTGGTCCCCGCAGCACGAAATTGTTTTGTTGCACAAATCACTACGAAGAAGGCAAGTTACGAGCATTGGGGCACACACACGAGACGACACAACACGGTGGGGCAGTGCGACGGCAAACTTTGCCGAAACTTTTATGAGCAGCGAACTAATTTTGTATGAATTTGGCCCGTGTTTTGCTTTGGATATTGCGCCGGAGACTGCGCTGCCCCACACCGGGAATTGATTTCTGATTTTTCGCCACGGCATGTGCACAAAATTTGCATATCCGAAAAAGTAAGAAAAAGAAAGAGGTAGAAAACTGGCCAAAAGCAGTGGCAAAGTTCAATGCGTTTGAACCACATTTGGGCTCACCTTGCGCCCCATCAAATTGGCAATGCAGGCGTTGCAGCCATGGCAATAGAATCGTATTACACTTCATTAAGGTAATTTGAGATTGACAGTGCCCTACAGAAGTAAACGGACAAATGCCACAACTTGTTCTCAGCTTCAATTTCAATGGCAATCCATTCAAAGCTCAAAGTTCTCCTGACATTTTAGACAAATTCAGGCGACAATTTGAGGGTTGGACCATGATATAACACAACGGAGCACGCTGTAATTCAGTATTACTAACTAAGGAATACCCTACACCCAGCTCCAACTATAAATGTAACAACTAACCAAATTTTACTCTTGCAAAATGAAAAATTGTTTTATAAATAACTTTTCCCATTTTAGAGCTCAACTTTCACACATTCAGACATATTTTTAATACAAACAAAATCCAATTAAGACGACACATATACATACACTAAGACTGAAATATTTATTTGTATAGGCTTTCTTTCTTCTATAGCACATATATTCACACAAATATTATTCTTAAGGGGTTCGTAGGCACATTCTTCTGTTTGTTACATGCAGTTGAATAATTCTATAAACCCTTTTTATCTGTCTTTTCGGTCTGCAGGATATGGTAATAAAAAGTTCTCTGCCTGACCCACTAGGTCACACCCTGTTTTATCATACTTTTTGCATATATATGAATATTGGTGTATTAAGTAAGTTTATTTCAAAATATTGCTTTTTATATATATATACAAACACTATCTGTAATTGGCTAAGTTACCAATAATTTAAAGTACACTTTGGCTAAAGTTCCTCGCCCCTAAAAATCTTGAGAGAAATACAGATTTATCATCTTGAATTTTGATAGATCAATATAGTCAGAGATTGTTTGATCTAACGGTTACATCCATTTGTAATCGGTCAACAGGGTATAGGTGTAAGAACACTAAAGTATGCTCACACTCAGACTCTTGAAGGAATTACAGGGTATAGAAAAAAGACACACACTTTCAGAGAGCATATAATCCATTGTTAATTCTACATTGGATAACAGCTTCCGCTTGACAAGGCAAATCGTGCAGCACCAGAGTCGGAGTCACAACCAGTTGTTGGCCATGTCGAAAAGTAGCTGTAATGCAGTTGCCCCCAGTCTCCGTGTCTGTTTGAAGGTGGCAGTGTATGTGTGAGTGTGTGACATTTGACACATTTGCTGCGGAAATGTGGACAACATGTACAGACAGACAGACTGTATGCGTGTGTGTGTTAGTTGATTCTCGTTTGTTAGCTACAGCCGCAAATTTCTATTTGATGTGAAGTCTCTGCGGTCTTGGCCACAATTTTTGGTTATGCCCAAAATGCTGAGCCACGCCCACACCCGTTCTTTAAACTCAATGTGTGTTGACTTTTAGCAATGGTATTCATTCTTTTTTTCTTTGTTTTTAGTCTGGCCAACAATTGCTTGACTATTGATGACTTTGGTCTTTTGTTCTGGCTGCCAACATTTTGGTTAGCCTCCGATTGTTTGTACGTTAGGTGAGGGGCCAGCAAAATAAAACCGAAAATAAATGTAGCAATTAATAAAATAACAACTTTTGCGTATAATTAATTGTATATTATGACCCTGGCTTGTTAATGGCAGGATATGCATCAATGTACAATGTCGACGCACACATACTGAGCTTATCGCTCCACTATGCGAGTCTTCTAAAGCCTACAGTAAAATATTACAACAAGGACAATGTCGCCTGCTGTTCCATAGTTGCACCGGATGCCAACCCCCAGCTGTTGTTGTTGTTGTTGTTGTTGTTGTTGTTGTTGTTGTTGTTGTTGGTGTTGTTGTGGCCATGCGCACCAATGGGCAAATGAACAATTTATAACCGCTTAATTGAACTCATTTAGAAGGAAGCAGGAGCACACACACCCACACACTTACAGACACACACTCACACACTCACATAGACACGCACTAAGAGCCGGCTAAGCAAATGGGCCGAACCAGCAGCTAAAGCAGAAGACAAAGCAACGGACAACATGGATAGATGAGCCGCCTTAGCCAAGTCGAACGACATGTCTATAAAATCAATGCCAATCCAGCCACATGACCAATTGCTCCTGCATCATATCATGGAAGGCGCGGATGGAAGAGAACGAGCTGCAAGGGAAGTCACCAAGCAAACAATTTAATAATCACTTGCTCTGCTAATAGAACGGATGCCCGTTGTGGTATGTGGTATAGTGAAGCCTCTGCGGACGGACATCATTTGTTGGACAAACATAATCTACAGCCAGATTTGAGCTATTATATATCGGTTATAATTATACTCTACTTTTCCAAAAACTCGGACTCATGTTGAAGAAAATGAGAGAAGAAAAACATCATTGCTTTAAATACAGTATTTTCACTTGATATTTTGTAAGATCTTTTTCCAGTCCCATTGAAAATTAAAATATTCTTGTACCCCAATTTATTAATATATAATGCATAATTTGTTGTATCTATCTATTAAAAAGGTGAGATGTGAAAATTTGAAATTTATATAATTATTAACAGAAAAATGTTTAAAACTGTGAAAAAAAAAACTTACATACGAGTATATGTATATATATCAACTCTACGTCAAAAAATAGATTTTTAAGCTTTACTATTTATTAATGAGTTATTTTCATATTTTCAAAGATATATGGAGATGCTTATATGAATATGCATATCTATTCAGCTCTCATTTCTCAGCTCATGACTAAAATGTGTGCTTTCGTGTCAACGAGCTTTCACTGTAGCTGCATGTGTGCATGTTTATTAGTTGCATATTATAAGCACGCTTGGCTGAACAAATTGACATACCATTCACTCGAACTGCAATTAGGATTCCACTGTTGGCCAATTAAATGAAGCAGCTGAAAGTTGCCTTTCTTTCTGCCAACCCATTCCCAACCAGGACCAACCTCCAACCCCCAACTCTTACACCCCACCCACAGCCCCCGCTAAGCTCCATTGCTATTAGATTGAAGTGCGTTTTAAGAGTCAAGTGGCATGTCAAACGCAAAGATTTATTCACACAGGCCAGTATATCACCTGGGGTAAATTAAGTAAGTAGCTGCTGCCAAATGAAGGTATGCATGAAATGAAGGAATCCTCCAATCCGCCGTGGAGCTGTGAGCCATGGCAACAGTGCGGCTAAGCCCCAAAAGCGGAAGTCACACAAAAGCAACCGCAATTTTCGAAAGCAGCTAAACAGAAGGAAAAAAAAACAAAGGAAGCGAGCGCATCTCCTCGTTCATATTGCTTGAATGGAACCACTTAAGAACGTTAGCTTTACGGCATAAGCCGCACCACAGCCAAGGTGAGGGCCAAGTGCCAAACCGTCCCACGCCCCTTTTCCCAACATAGCTAGCCACAGAAATTATTTTGTTATTCTCTGCGTAATGTCAAGTATGTTGAGTCTGACGCCTGAACAAGACACCAAAAACAAGAGCGTCTTATTGTTTTTATTTCCGTTAATAAACATATAATCGACAAATAGACATCCAATTTGATGTTTGCTGGCATCAGGGCAACTGCTATTAATATAGTCATTGTAATTCTAGAAGCAATAATTTCACCATCATGTCAATTGTAATTACCACAGCACAAAAATTTATTTTTTAAGCACACAACGAACACATTTAAACGCGCCAGTACAAAGCTAACTGATACGACACCGACGTGCAATAATATTCCGCAACTATCGAAACTCGTGCCACCAACTTATCGATATTCAAATATGCAAAGCGGGTATGAAAATTAGCGCCAAGGACGTGCCTAATTTATATGTATTTCATTTTAAAAATGTATTAACACATAAAAAGCATTTATATACTATTGACATATTTTTGTAAGATAACCTTAAGCACAATGAACTCAAAGTTCAAAGGTTAATGTTTTATCTTGCTCATAGGAGATAAATCGGAGCAACTAGCTACGGTCACACTGCGGACAGCTGTTATAATTGTTTTGTTTACATTTTATTGGAACGCAGTTAGCGTTTCAGCACACATCAGTGCATTTGACGTACATCAAATTCTATATTATTTTTACGCTCCGAGTCCAAAGTTGTTACTGTTCTGGCTAACTTAATTTACTATTAACTCGCAGCTGCAGTTAAGCAACAAATACATTCACAAATAGTAATTAAATGTAAGTACGTCAAAGTTCGAGAGCATCAAGTGGAAAGACATCGTTCGTTTTTATCAGCTGCGTACTATGTGCTTGACCCGCACAAAGATAGGCCAATTGTTCTTGCTTCCTAAAATAAACTAGTTCACAGATAACGCACATATATTCAGCTCTGGTAACAACTGTTAACATTTTAGCGTTAAGCCAGTTAAATTCAGAAGTTCAAAAAACTCCAATCACCATCATAAAGCGTTTTATTTGATAAGATTAAAGGCCAATCTACGGACTTCTGGCCTTGGCCCTGCTGCATTAAATATTGTACGAGTAATATTTAGTTTTTATTAAATCGTTCACAGTCGCATTCAACACACAATGGCTGTTCAGAGCAAGCTGCTAGATCCGCTGTGCATTAGCTGCCAGGAGTTCCAGCATCCATGGACGAATCAGTGCGTGAATGCCACCGCTGGGATTCTGCTGTCAGCCACGCCCTACTGTCTGCGTGTCTACACAATCGTCTACGCCTTCTCGCTCCTCATGCGACACCGTGTGCCAACCCTGGTGGATCTAAAGCGCACACTCCTGGGCATAATTCAGTCGACTGCCTTCCTGGTGACCAATGCCTACACATTTATCCTCTACAATTGCTTGCTACGGAACCTCCTGGGCCGCTATTACTTTGGCACTGTGGCTTTTTTGCCTTCGTTTCTGTCTTCACTCACAGCCATTCTCGTCGAGCGCCCGGCACGCCGTCCACTGCTGACGCTCTATGTTGCCAATGTGGCCACCGAAGCACTTTGGAAAATGGCCGAGTCGCGCAACTGGGTGCGATCCATAGCACACGGCCAGACATTCATCTTTGCCTTCAGCATGTCGGCTCTGCTATATCTGTATCGCATGAATGCAACCAACGACTCCATCTTCAATATTCTCCGCATCTTTGTGGGCAAAGAAGAGGCTGGACCGGTGGTCAAGCCCGAGCCTCTGGTGCCAGGCGAGCAACCAGCTCCCTCAAGAAGACGTCCAAGCGTCTGCTTTTCCACCACCGCCGATTGGGTGCGCGTGTATAGCAATCTAATCCGTGCCAAGCATAAGAGCTGCCGCCATCAGCAGAGCTGCTCTAGCTATGCCATACTAGGAGGCTTGCGTCCCTTTGCCGGTGGCGTCGCTTTGCAAGTGGCATTGAAGTTGGTGATGAACATTAAGCCCATATTCCGTGGTAGCATGCCGTGGCGTAAGCACATCTTCAACAAAAGCACTTTACAGCTCGGCATCTTCATGGGCAGCTTTTCATTTCTATATAAGGTGGGTTGTACTTTATATACGTATAAAGACCATCCTCTTATATATAACTCCTGTATTTCAGTCCATGTCTTGCCTGCTGCGTCACAGTTTTAATCGGGATCAAGCCCTGTTCGCTATTCCGGCGGGTTTGGTGGCTTCGTTGGCCTTTACCCAATATCCAGACAATACAGTCGCCTTGTACGTCATGTGGAAGGCTATACAAGTGAGTTTTTGTTGAGCCATAACAATGGTGAAACTTCTGACTAATCAATCGTCTTATCTTTATAGATACTCTGCAGTATTGGCCAAGAGCGAGGCCTGCTGCCACGTATACCAAACTTTATGCTGTACACCTATGCTTTCTTCACAGCTGTGCTCTTCCATGCGGGTATTGTGGAGGCCCAGTCGCTGCGACCCAACTACTACAAATTTTTACAGGCCATATCAGGCGAGAGGCGAGTTATGGCTTTAATCACTATAATCGAACTACTTTTAATCGTCATTATTATAAATCTTTTATGACAGACTCAACAAGTTCAACTTGAGCGCCTTTGACGTATTTGGTCTAAACACTCAGCAACAAACTAACGATATGCTGAAGAGCCTCAAAATCGTTGACAAACAGACACTGCCAGCATTTGCGTTTGCCTCCTGAGCGAAGCAACGGTTCAAGTTGAACTAAATCATGACCACAAAACTTTACCACATTAAGTCTCAGCACTTGAAGTGCGCATATTCAGCGTTTGACACGTCTCTCGAAAATCATTTTTTAATATATTGTATATGTATATATATTTTAATATATATGTTAGTATCTAAGTAGGCCAATAGCGGTATGTGCCGCTCTATCTATGGGCGGATTTTTATGGTGTCAACAGGCTTGGTGGCTAAACAAACTAGTTAGTACGGGGTATATTGACATTTAATGGACTGTGTTTTTTTCTTTTGCTACCAGCTGTTAATAAAGCCAACAGAAGAGATTTAATTTACGCTTTTTTATGTAGCATACGGATTTTATTTATTGTAGATGAGTACAAAGGAAAAGTTATCAATAAAGTATATATATTGGGCAGTATAAATGTGTCGATATCGGCCAGTGTGTTTTTACTATGAAAGCTTGCGTCCTGATAATTTGCATACGTCTACCTATTGCAAGCAGAACCAGCTGGTCTGCAATACTATTTTGAATAGATTGTATGGGTCATAAATAGAATTTTTATATAAACAACTTTGTTTTTATAGACCAACCAGTATATATTATATATATATATGTATATTTGCCTTGAAGATATAATTTGTATGTATACCAAAGCGTAGCAAATTCATTGTCTAGACAACCGTACCAAATCTCATATAAATGGTACTTCTTCTAAGCTAACTCTCCCCTAGAGTATTACAACTTCGACATGCCATAGGGAGACTTTATTACGATTTTTATTAAAGAGCGTAAATGGTAGAAAAAAATATCCAATTTGTGGGAGCGATAAGAACTGCGCTCTCCACCTCTAAATCGTTTGTTTAACTCTATCTGATAAGCGGCAATACGGAATTCTTCGAAATAAATAGTGTTCAATCGTCGGCGGCCGTAGAGCCAGTCATATTTGGATCGCGCACCTGTCTGGACTTAGTTAGATATCACACCTGTTTGTCGGTGAAGGTGAAGCAGCGAATGAAAGTTAAATTCAGACAGAAATAAATATTTAAATATTTATTTATAAAAAGAAATATAAATTGGCATTTTTCGGTTGCAGAATTGCACTTTGTACGCATTGTTTTTGTTCCATTGTTAATCTTATCATTGGCACGCGGCCAGGGCGATAATCTTAATAGTTCCACTTAAGCCCAAATTGGAATAACAGTTAACCACACACGTATAAATCATGGCCGGGCAGAGCAAACTGTTGGACGCAGCTGTCAAATGTAGCTGCCAGGAATTTCTGCATCCATGGACAAAAAGTTGCTTTAGCGGCGCAAGCGGCATTTTATTATCGGCCACATCCAGCTCCATACACACCTACAGCCTAGTCTATATGGCAAGTCATAGAAAGCAACAATAACACACATATTTACTAACTGATTATTTATAACTTAAAGCTGGCGCTGATCATGAAAAGGCGCATTCCACGCCTCTTGGACATTAAGCACACGACTATTGGAATTTTCACATCCGCATTCTTTCTCACGACCAATGCGTATCTTTTCTCCCTGGGAGTGTGCCTGATGCGTCGCCTTCTGGGCGGCTTCTATTTCGGCTCGGCGGTCTTTTTACCCACCTTCTTAGGCAGCATCTTGGCCCTGTGCATTGAGCGTCCGGAACGACGAACCCCACTCGCCCTGTATGTGGCCAACGAGGCAACGGAAACGCTTTGGAATATGCTGGAGGCACGTGGCTTGGTCCGTTCGATACCCAATGGACATGTCTTTCTGTTGGGCTGCAGCCTGACAGCTCTTTTGTATATGTACCGCAGAGGCGTACACAAGACCAAAGTGAAGGATGTCGCCTTTAAAGCCCTGTCAATAGTCATGGGCAAGGAAGAGGAGGGTCCACTAAGGACACCCGCGGTGACCACAATACAAAGCTCCTGCCGGCAGCCACTCAACTTCCGCACCATCTCGGCCTATGTCCATCTGTACGAGCGCCTGCGCAACGCCAAGCATCCCACCTGCCCGCATCCTGGAGGCTGCGGCACCTACGCACTCCTCGGCGGCCTGAAGCCCCTCGTGGGCGGGGTGGGTGTGCAGGTGGGACTCAAGCTGGCGCTGAACATAAGCAAGATAGTCAAGAGAAAGATGGACTGGCGCAAGCAGGTCTTCAACAAGAGCTCCTTGCAGCTGGGCCTCGCTCTGGGCAGCTTCTCCCTGATCTTCAAGGTATATTTTTAATTAAAATTCTTTTTTACTGCAAATGTATGTAACAGGCAAACAAAGGCGTGTCCGACTCTAAAAGGTACACATATGAAGCACCAACTGCTCAGATATATGAAAACCTCATCCAAATGTCCGTCCGTTTATATAAAAGCAAAAATCTCGAATACTACAAGAGTCTTAAAAGTTGTTCCACCTATATCGATGGAATCATTTTTTTTTTCATATCTCATTCTATTTTAGAGTGTACACTAATGATCATTGATATTCAGAGATTATAACGATAACTTTCAGAATTAAAAAACTTCTCTAAATCCATATTTTTTAAATGTAATGAAAATAAGATGCACAATATGTACGTGTGTGTGTTTGTATGTGTCTGTGTGAGAGTGAGTGAATATAATTACAATTTTTGTTGGCCTAAAAGTAAGGAAAGAAGTTTTAAGCAACAGCACGGTGTAGGGTGCAGAGTATCTACCAGTCAGGCAGGCTCTACAATAACACACTTGCTTATTTATTTTCACCTTACTCAACACTACTTTTCCAGGCCGTTTCCTGTGGACTGCGCCATGCTTGCGGCCACGACAGCGCCAACTTTGCCATTCCCGCCGGACTTTTGGGCTCCATCGGGCTGCTGCAGTTCCCCAACATGACGATCGCGCTGTATGTCATGTGGAAGGCGCTGCAAATGCTCTACAATTGGGGCAGAGAAGAGGATGTACTGCCAAATGTGCCGCACTTTAATGTAATACTCTATGCAGCATGCACTGGCTTGCTCTTCCACGCGGCCATCATTGAGGCCAGCACCATTCGTAGCAGCTACTACAAGTTCCTAATGGATGTCTCGGGAAACAGGTGCGTTGCTATATACTGTATAAATCTTCAGAACTTTTGCAACAAATTGCATTCCACAGAGTGAGCCGCTTCAATTTGCGATCCTTCGAGCCTTTCGGCTTGAAAAGCCAGGATCAGATATTCGAGGTCATCAAGAGGCTTAAAATAGATATGACGAATCCGTTGCCCGTTTTTCCGTTGGCTGTTTAGTGGCAGAAAATGTTTAAGCTTAAGTGAATTATTATTTAAATTTATATAGATACACGAATTTGTGCAAGATTAATTGACTGAGAGATTGAAAAACAGCGCTTGGCGCTGGGTAGATGGGTAGATGCAAGTTTCATAGAATTTACGCTATAAGTTGGGAAAAATTGGGGTTTTAAGTGAAAAGACTAACAAAATAAAATGAATGCCAAAGCTTTGTAAAATTTGCTTTATTTTTCTAACGGTAATTGTATTATCTTACAGAATTCAACCATATTGTACGATCTATTAGACGTGAGATTCATAAAATTATAATAAATAGTTTAAGCTTATCAGATATGATAGTGTGGAATATAACTGTTATTAGTATGGCAAGTCATATTCTATGACACATCTATAAAAGATCGTGCTGTAAGACCAGACTTTGTGTCCGTTCCACGAATATAAAAACAGTTTGCAATAACTTTAGGCTTTTTCTGGACCCACAATTACAGAAAAATACCCTACATCGAAGCTATTTGAAACCTAAAGAATAGCGGAACAATTCACTTACAGTCTCAACTACTAAGTTGCTCTATATATTTAATATACTATTTTATTGACAAGCGTGCACGAATGGCTTAAAGGCTCTACATCGCAATTGGATTTGGTAAAAATAAATATAATTGTTAGATCAAAGTACTATAATTTGCGAGCATAAAGTGACGACGGCGCCTCGGTAATAAAATGTTGTAACAAAAACTTTTGAAATTAAATGTTTGTGCATGCCCAAAGTGGTCATAAAGTGGGCCGAAAGTGGGCGAACATCCATCACATGGTAAAGGCCTCGTGCTTGGCAGGGGCCTGGCCAAAATGCAAATGGTAATGGGAGACAAAGGCAAATGGAATTCTAGACGAGACGTGGCGGCTGAGCCGGGCTACTCAATTATTTACATTTATATGTCATAGAAATTTATTGCCCGCCATAATTCACTCGGCTAGCCGAAAGTGCAGCGTTTAAAATTTACTAAAAATAAAATAAAATGAGAACGAGAATGAAAATGAAAATGAAAATGAAAATGTAAATGTAAATAAAATAAAATAAGCGCTGCGATGTCCTTGGCCCATGATTATCTTGGCCAAGTGCGTGCGGGCTTAACAAATGAATTATTGGCCGGGTCAAATTTAATACTCCACTTCGTTAGGCTTCCGCCACGCCCACTTGAAATTCTTCACTCAGTAGTCAAATGTACTAGCTATAACGAAGACAAGCTTGTTGCCTTGCTGCTTAAAGAAAGTGTACGAAAGTGTAGCATACTTTGCAGGGTCTGCAATTGCAGCCTATTAGTATTTATGAAATTTATATGCAAGCCTCTTGGTTGGGACCAGTGCCACTACAAAAAGGGAAGTCAACAGCTTGGAAAATACAAATGAACCAAGTGACAAATCTCATTAATCACAGCCGAGATTTTATTTTGCAATGAAAGGAGCTGAACAACGTCCACTGCTGCCTGCCTCTGTATGTGTGTATATGTGTGTGGCTATGGAATTATCAGCTTAGCAGTTGCAACCGTTGTTGTTGTTGTTATTGTTATTGTTGTTTGTAGTTTGTATCTTGTTTTTTTCCGCGTTGCTGTCGTCTCTGACGTCTAGAGGAGCAGAAAAAAATGCATATAAATTGAATATTATAAATTGTCTCATTCTAACTTCTGTTCAGCTCGTGCCTCCTACTTGTCGTTTAGTCCACTGCCTCGTCTTGTTGCAAAGTCGTAACTTCATTTATGTCAATCACAATGCTCTGCTCGCTAGTTCTTGTTGCGCTCGACCCAAATTGTAAACAACTAAATTATGCAAATAAATTAGCCTGTCCTACTTCACCGAGTTATGCACCAGGCCCAAGAAGAGCAAGGAAAAAATTAATGTCCTGATGCTTTGATGCAGTAAACACTTATTATGCAACACTTATACTTGTTGTTATCTATATCGATATTGCATATGTCTAAAGATAGTTACATTGATAATTAGTTTAACTCTTAAAATAAATTTGTTAACATATTCGAAACATCAATTTACCAAACCAGAACAGATCGTAAACGATTTCATTTCTTTAGGTTTCTAGTCAAAGTATTGGTGGAAGACTTTCTTTATATTTCTGTGGTTGAAAGTTGTTTTACCCATTCCCTAAACTAACTGTAAGTCATAAAAATTTCGACCACTTTGTTTATATACCTCTATTTAAACCAACTTTATTTGTAAATAAATACCACAGAGACTTACCCTACCAAGAAATTGCATTTTAAAATAAGGGATTGAATGAATTTATCAAACGAACGTCGTACATTTAATTACATTCTAAAATAAAGTCTCTTGCAAATGAAGTTCGTGCTGTCAAATAAAAAATAAGAGAAAAATATGTAAATAACAAAAACTAGAGCTGTTGCACCTATGCAGGTCCTTCTTCCTGTTGCAGTAAATTGCATTTGATATTTGTACGAAGACAGGCCAAATGACAAGGTATGTCAACGCAAGATAAGCGCTAAGTGAAGGCCAGGTGAAGGCAACCATTGATGGTCGCTCCTGCAGCCAGGAAATGGGTTTGATAGTGTCCTTCTGTGGCACACATTTTCTTTTCCTTTCTTGTTTATCGAGCAACGTTGACTATTTTTTAATTAAATTTCTTGCTCACTCTTTTTCGGCCATTCAGATGATTCCCTCTGATAAAAATTGAAATAAAATTGAATGTAGCAACAAGCAGACAAATACAAAATTGGCTGTAAAATAAAATATGTCATCATAATGGTCTCAAGCGGCGCAAAACTTCACTTAGATAAATCTGTCATAAAAATATAATTTTCAAATTTTAATCAATTAAGATATATTTTAATGTAACATTTATCCCTATTCGTTTTCATATGAAAAATATATCAATATTATCAATAATAACAATAATACAATCTATATTTATTAAACAGAATACAAAAATTAAATTCTTCGAATTCATTATGGAAGGAATCACTTTTGTATCTTCTTATCATCTTCCATATAAGATAGCAAACATTTCTTCTGGGTCTAGCAAATTAAACTGTGTGTTTGGCATTATAAAATTCACGTTTTGTATTTACACTACACATTAAAGAATTTCCAATTGCACTGTTATATTTCAAGTATTATATGTAAGATTTATAGTCCAGTAGCTTGAGCTCTCAGCTAATCATGTACTATACTATTGTCTGACCCATGCTGACAATAAGAAATGCTTTAAGATATTAGCTGAGAAGCTTTTGGCCAAAGGTTCGGCACAAAGAGATAAGTTACGGCACCCCGATCGGCGCATGCCACCCCGAAGCACGTGCTTATAATGCTATCTCCAGTCATGACAGTCAAAATAAAGCCAATACATTTCCAAATAAGCAGCTAATCTGTCACATAACTTGCAGATAAGAGAATTGCTGATAGGGATAAGCTGCAAAGAATTTGTGATTAATTTCTGCTTTATAAGAATTATTCAATGCAATACAATTAATAAATTAACCAAACGGATTGCCGATAATATTTATTATTGTCTAGAATATTATTATAATAATATTTATCAAACCAAAATAATATATAAAAGTTCCCACAAATCGGCAATAGCAGCATGCTTATAAACATTTGCGCCTTCAGTCGGCAACAATGTTGCGCAGCATGTGCGAAACACACTCAAAGCTCTCGCAAACACGCTCAAACTTGTCGCCAGTCCAATGCCAAATTGTATACAGGACAACGTTCGACTAGAGCTTCGGGATTTTGTCGCTGAATGCCGTTCGTGTCAGGACTCGCCTGCATTCGTGGCTGCAGCTAGGCGTGCATTACGGTACGCATCCTGTGGATTGAATGCGACTCTAAGTGGGTTAGTGGTACAAGTTCAGTTGAAGCTTTGGCGCAGCGCCTGTGTTCCATATGCCACAGAGTGCCGCAACAGTGTGGAACTGAAACAGGACAAAACGCAGTTGTCCTTTAGCGGTGGCCTCTGAAATACCGCTGGGAAAACAACGGCTCGACAGCAATACAAAACTAAATGCAGTACGAAAGAGTCGTAACCGCTATTACAAGCCAAATAAGACACAATTTTTTTCCCTTTTCCCATGTACAACTGCAATAACTGTAAACGATCTGTCTGAGGGAGTTGTTCGTTTTGTTTGAAGAGCCTAAGCGATTCAGCATTTACCAACATTTACCAATTTGTTAACTCTGCTATCTACATCTGCTCTCATCTGGTTGATTTACTCGGTGGCGCTTCTCTTTGTCTTTCGCCATTGCCTTTTGAAATGCTTTTGTTTGTGCTCCTGCAACATCCTGGCGCTGCAAGTTATCTTTTCCTTCCTGCTGGAGAGGCTCCAACAGCTGCTGCCGCCACCCGTTGACAGTGCCCAGTTATTGGCAACGGTGGCGTCTGTTAAACGATTCACGTCTCGGCAACGTCTTTGTTCGCTGCCACGACTCAACTTGCCGTGTGTTTACCCCGCCACATGTAGCACCACCCCCACCCGCGCCACCATCTGCTACTGGTTGGTGGCAGGAGCACATTTCTTTGTTATGCTTGCCGCTCGACAATTGCGCCGCTGATTGCCCTCATTTCAGACTTGAAATAATATTAAAAACTTTTACTCAACTCGATGCCGTCTGTCTGCCTATCTGGCTGTCGGTCCCACTGTCCGTCTGTCTGACGTTCAGCCGCACCGGATTTCATGTTCAGTCTCTCTTGCTTGCTTTTGTCTACCAGCACACGTCCTTTCGCCGTGGCGCCTCCTGCAGGCACTTTGCTTTGTCTTCGACGCTTCTTTCTCTCTCTCTCACTCTCTG
Organism: Drosophila pseudotalamancana; assembly: GCA_037075185.1. Classification (NCBI taxonomy): domain Eukaryota; kingdom Metazoa; phylum Arthropoda; class Insecta; order Diptera; family Drosophilidae; genus Drosophila; species Drosophila pseudotalamancana. The sequence goes on along the minus strand of JBAMCK010000695.1, from coordinate 81,154 downwards.
CGCCTAAATGTATGCTTTAACCGCACTTTGTCGACTGCTGCTGATGCAGCTGCAACTGCCACTGTCGCTGCTGCATCTGCAGCTGCAGTCGAGCCCGTATCTGCGCGCTTTGATTCTCATTTGTGTCTGCTTTTATTTACCACATAAATCACGTGCTCTGCCACTAGCCAAAGCCTTGCCAAAGACATTTCTATCTATCTACTTAGCCGCTCGCAGTGCTCGGAGCACTTCCTTTGCCTTTGCCGTTGCCTTTGCCGTTGCCTTATCTGCAGTGGCAGTTGTTGCTGTTCTTATTGCTATTAGCTTGTAGTTGTACTTCACGACTTTCCTCACTTCTCCTTTGCTCACTCTACCGCCCATCTGCCCCGCCTACCGAGTAACTATACAATAACAACACAGTTTTTTGTATGCTAGTTGCTATTTTTACGATTGCCCATTTTCTTTTTCATTTCATACAATTTTCATTGTCTACTTGGCACACGCTCTCTCTCTCTCTCTCTCTCTCTCTCTCTATCTCTCTGTCTCTTTCTTGCTCTCTCACTCTTAGACTCTCCCTATGCCCTTTCCTCCCCTGTATGTGTTTTTGTGTTTGTAATACCCTAGCGCAACCTTGTGGACTTTTTTATGTGTTTATATTCCAGTTCAAAGTCTTAAACTTGAAAGAAATCTCTATGATAAATCGGATCGCTTGACTATAAGTACATATATATTTTCTTACCATTGCATTTTATTATGCCTGGAAAGTCAAAGTTTTACAATATTATTTACAGCATCTTCCGAGATAAAGCTACAGAAAGATTCTGTAAATATTTAAGAGAATTATTGGGTTTAAAAGAAAATCTTTCAAAGTTAAAATACATTTTCTTAAACTTCTTATAACTTCAAAATTTTATTACAAATATAAAAATTAATATAAATAGTAAATACGTTCAACATTTATTACAAAAATGTGATTTTATTAATTCTATAACACGGATATCTGTTTTTTGTTTTATTTATTTATAATTTTGCTTTAGAAGACGCACATGTAAGATATATCGAATTTTGGTACAGAAATAAATTTAAGACCTGATATAAAAAATGTATTTCAAATATATATAAGCTATTAACATATTGCTCAACTGTATTCATAATATTATTAAAATAACTATTAAGCCCTCACATCAGGCCTGTGTTAACTATATCGAATATTAACTTTATTCAAATTGATTTTATTTCTTAATGATATAATCGATCAAATAATACAAAATCTGGCTGCTTAAGAAACTTGTAAATATTTATATTAAAAACCAAGGGTATCCAGGTTTCGTTCCTCGTATAAAACCTTCTACTCCATGTTTTTTGTTTTCTATATATTTCTTTTATACTTCTCCTATTTGGCGCGATAGCACACGTATCCGCTTTGGCGATTTTTCAGCAATTGCAGTTGTTATTTTTTTGTGCTACAAATCGAAATGTTGTTGTTGTTGTTGTCGTTGTTGCCAGAGGTGGTTGCCAGTGTTACCGTGCTTGCGTGTGTGTGTGTGTGTACTATGTAGGTGTCTGCTCTTTGGGTAATTGATGATTTACAACTTATTTACGCTTCAATTGTGCAATAATTGAAAATTGCTCCAAATTCATTTGGGGCATTCCTTAATACCCTGTCGCACTTGGCAACACGGCGGCTGTTGGCTTTGGCTGTCTTACGGGTCAACGGAGGCGTCTATCGATTTTGGCCATGTTTGGTTTGGCGATCTGCAAGCAGCTCCTTAAAGCAGCAGCTAACATATAAGAAAAATGTTAATCGGCTTTGCGCTAAAACACATGGCTGCCACATGCCTCGACCCGATATGCAACACAAATGGGGCATGGCAAATGAAATGGTGAACGGATTAAGCAGCTGCAGCTGCAGCTGCAGCAGAAGGCGGCAAAATATGCGGTAAGACTGTTGAAATCTCTGGCAAGCAGACAAAGAGAAATTTTGATCCGGGAGAGCCGGGAGTAGAACAAAGGACAAAGGACAAAGGACCAAGGACAACTTGGCATGGAGCCACATTAAATTGAAATAGATGCAGCAAACGTGGCCAAAAGCTGGCCAAAAAGGCGGCAGCCCGGGTTGCTTTTTAAATTCAATTCGAAGTAAATGAAGCAGCAGCTACAAATTTTAACTGTGCAGCAGAATTTAATAGCTCTCCACTTGACTGCAGCAGAAGTTGCAAAGGCTGTTGCAGCAGTAGATGCAGCAGCTGGTGGCTGTGTGGCATATGGCTGGGCAGCTGGCAAGTTGGCCAGCATGGCGAATACGTAATGCCGGCGCTCGCACTTCGACAATTGGCTACAAAATGTGGCCAAAATCATACGTTAATTGTACAGCTTGGCATCATATTTTGTATGTTTCTAGCCACAACTTCTGCCACATGCGTCAGCCAATTATTAAAGTCATTAGTTGGTGCTGCACTTGGCAGCAGCTCCTTGCCCATAAATTGCCTGCCGGCCAACCGTAAACACATGCCAGGTAGCAGTCAGGACAAATGACAGCCCGACAGCAAAATGTTGCCTAATTTTTTACGCTTTTAGCCCACATGCAACGCCAACATCGACGTTGACAAAGTTGCAGTCAACGCTAAGCGAACCACCTAAATTTGTTGGCTGCTGCTGCCTCTGCTGCTGCTGCTGCTGTTACTACTAATTCGAAAGTGGGCGTGGTCATAAATAAAACCAAAAAACAACAACAAAAAATAATCACAAATTATGCCTAGAAGCTGGGGGCAACAAATGCGATGCTGCATTAGCAGGACACACAACTGCAGCTGCAGGACTCAACAGCTCAACTGGCCACATGGCCCTGCGTCCCGGCTCTACAAATGGCCATCCACTAGCCATTAGATTACCCAGCTACCATTAAACAAGCCCCAGCCCCTCTTCCAGCATACGAACGCCTCTCGCCTCTCGCCCCATCGGGCACAACTCGCATTTGGCAAAGCCATTTCGCATTCGCGCTGTCATCGTCCAATGATATGTGTGTGTGCATGAGTGTTTGTGTATGTGTGTGTGTTAGTGTGTTGTGCTGATTATTTTGTCGGCCGCCAGTTTATGGCTGATTTCGCTTGACCGTTATAACGCTTTAAGATTCCCTCTTTGCAATTTGAATATGCACATCACACAGTCATGGCGTATACGTGATATTTTTCTTAACCCGTTTTCTTTTCGAATTTCACATTATTAACTGTTAGTAATTATATAAGCGGCTGCCAGTAATAGCCAGTAAAGGCTTCAATACAACCGGTAAACATGGCTAGAATTTATGTTCGAGTGAATGATAGACTTATAGATACCTAAAGATGTCGATTGGTTTATGCTTTAAGTAATGTCTTCTTTTAAAGGGAAATACTCTAAATTTTATTTTTATTCTTATCAATAATAATTGAACACAAAATGCCAGATCTTAAGGCTAGACTTAGACTATGTAAATGAGTGTTTATAACAATAAAATTTATTACTATTTATTTAATATATCAGCTTGTAATAAGTTTCAATAATGTTAGCTATAAGCTTTTGTTAGATCCCTAAATAAATGATATATGTATGTATGGAAATGTTTGTAGATAGCTAAATAGATTTATTCTGATATATCACAATGAATTACTATATCACCGTTTCATTTAGGATATTGTTAGAAGTAATATCTGGACTGAAATAAACAATTTATGAGAAACAAGTATATTGACTTGTAAACAATCCTCGATAAACGTAAAACTTTAAACCCAATTATAAGGAACTCTATCTGTTAAAAAATTGAGTACGAAATCAAGCAATTGTCTCTGATTTGTTTGGCCTACTGTTAAGCCCACAATCACAAGGTATTATAAAAAGCAATTAGAAAGGAGTAAAAAATTGTAATTGTCGCATACTTGGGCAAACATTTGAACTGCTCTTATCACTTAAAAGAGGCATCATGAGGCACTGAGCCAACTTTCAACTAACGAACGGAGCTCTCGTCCAAGTCGAGTTTCTTCCATGTTCCCACTTGATGTAGTACGTCGATTTGCGTTGCGACTGATTGTTATATACATACCCACACACACACCAATTTATATATTGAGGCAACAGGAGGGAAAAAAGACGCTTCGCTTCCCCTCCATGCAGTCAATTTCAGAGCACTTAAAACGGAAACGGAAGCGGTGAGCACTCATTGTCAAGCTCAAGCTCAGGCGCAACCGTTGTTTGCCCATCGCCATCGCCATCGCCATTTCCCATTTACCATTTACCATTTACCACTTGCCATCTATCCACTGCTCTATCAGTTTCTTCTTTCCGTCTATCCGAGGCTACGGCTGATGTTTTTCTTTCGATTTTATGCTCTTGTGTAGGCTATTTTGATTTCGTCAACAGATTTGTAACGTTTCGAAAGAGAGAGACGGAGGATCTTAGACAGAGAGAGAGAGAGAAGAAAATATTTTCAACTCTATAATCGTGTGATCGGCATTAAATATGGTTTTAGTTAAGATTTTCTGACCTATCCTTTGCTTCGATACAAAATAATTCCAACTTTGGTTGGGTTTCTTTTTCCGCTGCAGACAATAGATATGTAAGTAGGAATGTGTCTTATCCGCATACTAAATTAATTATTAATTTATTTAATTAAATTTTAGATTTTTTAGTTATCCTCTTAATATATAAAACAATAGAAGAAATTTATTTTATAGTATAGTTTATTATTAAGGATGAATCGTATATATTCTGCTATTCTCTTCCCCAGGGCTATCGAATGGAATATCTATAATACACCACTTAGATAGATATATATTGTATAGCAGCACATTTACTCCACTCAACTGAAAGGGTATTAAATCTTCGGTTTGCCACTATTTGTAGTTCTTTTTTTTTTTTGCTATTGGTTAAATACTCTGGGCTCGAGCGTGTTAAAGTACATTTGATTTGATTTGTTGTTGACGTCGTCGTCCCTGCTGCTGTTGTTGTTGTCGTTGTTGTTGTCGTTGTTGTTGTTGTTGTTACTACTGCTGTTGCTGTTGCTAGTTAATGGACAGTCGGGCTAGCAGCAGTTGTTGGTGTGACACTAATCGCTCAGTTAGCTGACGGCCCCAATCGAGAGACCAGAACAGAACAGAACAGAACAGAACCCAACCGAACCCAACCGAACCGAACCTATCTAGACCCCCCAACTATCCAGATGTAGCTGTCGGTCAACAGACATTCGAGTGCCACAGCATTTTTAATGCAATTTGTCTGATTTGTTGTTGACATATCTGTTGTTGTTGTTGTTGTTACTGTTGTTGTTGTTGTTGTTGCTGGGTTGTTGCTTGTCATGATTTGTTGCTGATTTTGTCATTTAGTGATTATAAGGTTTTTTTGTTGGCACTACACATACATAGACAAATTAGTGTGCCACTGCAATCATTACTAATTGTCATCAAAATTAAGTGGATTTCGCGTTTAATTGAAATCGTTGCGTTGCGTAAGTAAGCCAACGGTTCAATCGTTAGTATTCGTTTTAAAGTCAAATCAATGCCAGTTGCTGCAGTTTTAGTTGCAGCAGTTGTTGCTGCAGCTGCTGTTGCGGCTGCTGTTGTGAATGCAATCAAAACCATTCCACAAATAAATCAGTGTTGCCGCTTCTCTGTATATGTTTGTCTCTATCCAGATACCCTGTGAATACTAATAATAGTAATACGATAATAATGCTATATTATTAAAAAAAATTGTTAAAATAAGTGATTACTGAAATACTTTCTTAAGCATTCGCACATAAATCAATTAATCAATAAATGCCAACATTTTATATTATTATGCTGGCAAATAAAATAAATCAATATTTTTTAAATTTAGTATACTTAATATATTGATTAAATATTTATGAAATCATGGCTAATAATTATTGAAATTATTTCTAATTAAATTAGTAAGACTTAATTCTATTCGAAACAAAATTAGTTAACTTTGATCAATGGAATATACTAAAAGCAACAGATTGAGCTAGAATATATACTTACATATATTATAGGAACAGAATAATGCAATTTTCATTGCCTATTTTTATTTAAGTATCAGCTATTGCTTCTGGCATAATTCTACAAGAGATTGGAATCCAAATGGCCGCTCCCTTGTTTAAATATTACATATCATCTAATAAGAAATTCGGATGAATATTTAAGTATTCTAAAAATAGCTTTAATTTTCGACTGGCAAATACTGTTTAGCTGAATCCAGCTAATATTTACCACGCCTAAGCTCTGAACACAAATCGCAAGGCAGACTCTTAAGGATAGACAGACGACAACAATCAATGTTCTCTAATTGTTTCCGAAAAGATTGACTGGCCGACAAAGGGGCCACCTGCAGTGGCGGACGGCAAGATGAAAGTGTGCAGCAAATGGTGACAAAAACAACTGCTACTGCAACTGCAACTGCAACAGCAGCAGCTGCAACTACAGCAGGCACCAGCTGCAGTGCAGTTGTGCGGCACTCGGCCTTGTCGATGTCTCAGTGATGTGCTCTACCAGCTTCCGGCATCGGTCTCATCAACATCTCCACACACATACACACACACACACTCACGCCATGACAATTACATGACCTAGCTGACCAACTTGCCAGCTAACCAACGCAGTCCAACGCAGCAGTTGGCAATCAAGTCTGATGAGCCAGCGGCTGCGGTTGTGGCACTCACATATTTGCCCCATTGAAGGTACGAGTGTGGCATTATAACATGATGAGCCTCATTCAGTGGCAAATCTGTGCGGCAGTGCGCCATTAAGTGACTCCTGGAATGCAGTCGCAGGCAACAAAAGGCACTTTTGCTAAAGTTTTGCGTCCTCAAATCTAAAACTCGATTGTTCCAATGAAAAGAAACAACTAGCAAATTGTTGACAGGATGCGTTTGCGGATGCGCCTTAATTTGTTATAGACACAAAGCGAGTCATTTGAAAATCTTAGGAAGTGAGTATAAGAAATGGAAGACACCCTGCACTTAGTGTGCACAGCAAAAAAAAAAAGGGTGAAAAAAAACATTTGCTACTTATCAAACGAAATTGAATTTCAAAATATTTACAGGGTATTCAAAAGTAAGCTGTTTTGCTTAATAACAAATATTGCAATTTGAAATATTTACAGGGTATTCCGAATAGAGTATACTAACAAACTTTTCACAGAGTGCTTGCCGGACACTTTGAGTCCGGTCTCCGGCTTTGCCTTTATTTGGGTCTTAGTTTGCCTTGCAACGGGAAATGATTTAATTGTGTCGTCCGACACTTGTGCGTAATACCCAATAAGATGCTTGATTTACTCGATATTTGTCAGTGCTGTGTAACAGTTAATGAATGCATAACCGTCCATGGGGCAAACTTATAAGTTCATATTGGCCCCAGCGTTACGTTATTGGCACTTCATGTCCTCCGTATAGCACAGCGTGCTCCTTGGAAGCCAGATCAAGAGCTAGAGCAAAAGCAAGAGCAAGAGCAAGAGGAAGAGCAACACCAGCCCAAAGGACACCATCAGCACATCATAGGGCCCCCAGAATGAGGAGCATCAGCTGCTGCTGCTGCTGCTGCTGCTGGCAATTATGGCAATTCAAAGTCACGTAGTATGGCAACAGATTTTCCAAATGATTTCATAAGTGATGAAAACTCACACAACTTTCCACAAAGGCCAATGCCAACGAACCTTCCAGTCAAATAGTTGGGCGTGTTACATTATTGCCTTGGGCTTTAAGGCTTAAAGCACTTGTTGCTGGCCAAAACCAATTACAATCCGCAACTTTATGGAAATGCAATACAAATAAATTAAGTATACGCCGCACACCACAATTCACAATTCACAATTTTATAGAGCACTGCATGAGGCACTATCAACAGAACAGCGTGCGGTCCATTAATCAGAACTTTGGCTGAGACCTGCCTGGTAGCACAGAGCCGCCAATAATGGCCAACAGACCCATTTAAATGGCATTCAATGAGCCTGCGAGCTACGGCCCGGCGTAGCACAGGTAAACAAGCTAAGATTGAAAAGCAACATGGCTAACGATGACTCCTTCGCTTGTCCTTGTTGCCTTTGTTGCTTTTGCAAAGTGCAATGCCAATAAATAAAATGCCTTCGAGTGCTGGCAGCGAACAGTGGGCAACATTATACACACGTATGTGAATACTTGGTTTTTTCTTTTAATCTTAATGGATTACTCAAAAATTATCTGATAGCTTCGTATATGAATATGAAATAAATAAATATCAGTGTAATTATGAGAGTTAAATTTATTTAGTATATAATATAAGTTATGGTATACAAGCTAAATCACTTTTTTGTTTAAAATATTTATTTCAATCTTAATAATCTTTTAGTCATATATTATTAACAATTATGGCAAATTTTCGACCTCAGTACATAAATTGGAATTTTGATGAAGAAGTCAACTTTATGATTGATATTTGGGCCCACCGTATGGAGTCAGAGTACGCGTTTACGTAAACAATGTTTAAAATCAATTTATCAGCTTGACTCCGATGAGCTGCTGCCATAAACCTAGCCCTGTCCCAAAGGCTGCATCTGAAGGTGTCGGCGCTAGTTGCCATTATGGCTGGGTTAGCATTTGGTGCGATCATCAAAATTTATTGATACGTAAAACAAAGCCAAGCGCTACAAAATTTAACAGCGAGCGCTTTTTACCTCACGGCTTAACACGCGATTAAATTCTAATATGGATTTTATATGGCTACCGGTGCAGGTAGCTGACAAATGACAGGTGCTATAAGGGGGACTAAAACGGGCATCATTGACAAGTTGCCATTAAAAGCGTTTATTGTTCTCTGCAAGGCTGCGTAAAAATAAGTAATGACTGCCATCCGGGATGTCCCTTTTTGGATTTTATTAACGCGTTTAGCTGCCAACTGGATAAATTTCTTCCACTTGGCAAGTGGCAATGACTTGATAAAGATTGATTGATTGATGGACGGCAGCTCCTGTTCCTGTCCCTCCCCTGTTTCTACTCCATCTTCAGTCTGCGTGGCATGACAAATTGAGCTGTCATAATCTTGTATACGTTTGCCACAAGATATGCGCGCGTACGCGGCGTATGAGTAATTCAATGTTGCGTATACGCCGCACCGCACCAGCACAATGCACCGCAGCACATTAGCAGCGAAGACACACATCACACACAATCATCAGCATTAAAAACAAATAATTTTACACTACATACACACACGCACAGACTCCCACACACATACAGGCTAAGAACGTGGGAGTTAAGCTTTAATTTTGAGCTGCTTTATTGAGGGCTTACACGCGCAGCGTTTACTTAGCAACACACACTCACACACACATACGCACATTTAACGAGCGCACGCACATATTTGCCCGTGTATGTGTGCTTGATGAGGTAAATTAAATATTGCAACACAAATAGCAATAAAAAACATGATGCGTAATTGCATGCATTTTATCACACGGCCAAAGTAACGAGCATTAAAGCCAACATCACATTTGCAATATTAAGAAAGATGACGCCGCAAGCAGGTGTCGCCCAACTTTGTGTGTGTGTATTTGTGTCAGTGTGTGAGTGTGTGAGTATGTGAGTGTGTGAGTGTGTCACACTCCCGCATACATTGTTTTTAATTGCGAGCCATGTGGCATGCATAGCTGGACATGTTGGCATTGAATCAGCCACTGATTGCATGGCTCTGCAGCAAAGCCTGATTAGCGCTACTTTGTTGCTGCCCCATGCGGCAGTTGGCGGACAAACGCATCTGCCACTTAAGCACATTAAAGAAATAGAAATTCATTATTTTATGTGCAGCTTATGCTGGCGCAGCTGCCAGCAACTGAAACGAAATCAAAGACGGCAACTCCACAGCCAAAAACAATGCCAGACAGTTGCAATTGTTGCCACTTGTCGCGCTGTGTGCCCCATTTTGCAAGAGTTGAGCGACACAAAAGAAAGAGGAAGAAAACAGATCTGCCAGCTTTTGGGGAATTGCAGTTTGAATGCTCTTGCAGGCATCTAAAACTATATTCAATATATTTTCGTATTTCGACTTCTCGAGCACAATAATTCCATTTGCATTGAAAATGTGAAAATTCAGTTAAAGTTTGGCTTAGATTTCTGAAAATTCATTTCTTATTTTTAAGCATAGTTTTTCTAAGACATTTATATTTTCTCTTAACTTTGATAAAAGACTTCAATTCGATAAAAAGTCCAACTTAGTTCTTTAAATGGTTACATCCAATATCTGTATCCTTGATCGAATTATAAATATGTTTATCAAACAAAATAATATATTTACAAGTGTTCCAAATTATACAGTTTATACATAAACACAAAATATTGAAAATCATTAGAAATTAGTTGTCAGATATGTTTTAATATAAATTTGTGGACTATAAATAAAATTAAAAGATATTAAAAATGTAAATCATATTACTTATAAATAAACAAAAATGATTTATGCAATATTTCTTATATCTAACATTATAATTACAACAAATTAATTACGAATTACTAATTTTAACTATTCTACAATAAATCCAATTACAAAGATTGACTAAACAGCTAGAAAGAGAAAGATATAGCACATATATCCTTTTTTATGTAAATGACTAACCCAATTGACAGTCTTAACGGGAATTCTTATTCTTAGAATATTTTTTGTACCGTTACAAATTCCGCCGGAGTATAATCAAACCCTCCGCTAGGGTAGATGAAAACCCGTGCCGCAAAAAATGTTTTATTGTCGCCGCTCGTCGCGTCGCGTTGCATCGCGTTGCATCGCATTGTGTCTTGTTGGTTGTCTTGTTGCACGCCTTTGTTTCAACTGTCAGCTGTCAGTTGTGTTGTTGCGGCTGCAGCTTGCCGTCGGTTTGGTTTAGTTCAGTTTAGTTTAGTTTTGGTCTGGTTTGGTTTGGCTTTAAGCTGTTCTCTGTCTCACATGCTAGTCCCGCTCGATGTTGCACGTTGCTGTTGTTGGTGGGGCACACAACTGTTCGTTGATACTAATATTTGGTCTTAGCTGTTGCTTCTGCCACACATTTGTCTGCATCTGTGTGGGTGACTGTTTATATGCGTGCGAGTGTGGGTAAATACAAAAACTTCTGCTTAACTCCTGCAACATTTCTTTGTTTATTTTACTCCTCATTTTATTTTTTGTTTTTTTTTTTTATTTTTCACTTTTCGGTTTCTCCTTTGAGGTTCTTAAAACAAAAGCTGCTTTCGGCCTGCAACCCAACGCACTTTGCTAATATTAATGCCAAAGTGCAAAAGGTGAAAAACTTGTTTGCTCAAAATGGACTTTGGCACGAACTGTTGTCTCAAAGTTGACCACGACTGTTTGCTACAGTGGGACAAATTCGCGTTTTAGGTGTGAAAAATAATATTCTAAATATTTTGTTGTTTATTTATGCAAAACTTTATTAAATGCCAAAAAAAGATTTATTTTTATATTATTTAATATGTTATTTATTGATGTATTATTTATTATTTAATGTATTATATTATTAAGGTATTTTTGATTGATTTTTTTTTTGTTTTCTACCAGAGAAGAAAGTACATTTCTGACCACTTCGATGTGTTTATGTGTATATGGGAAAACTACTCAAGGAAAAAATGTTTTATAATATTAAAATACTTCAACAGATTTCTCAGATAAACAGCTATTAAATAATATATCAACTGCTATATTATTTTAATCCTAGAGTATATGGGAATCTGCTTATCGTAGAAGCCGGAGTTACTAGAAAGCTCTATAAAAAGACAATTCATACTTTATAGTATTACAGAATACAACATATTCTAATCTCAAACCAGCTTAACGTTGCCTAACTTTACTAAAAGAAACAAAATATTTTTCATATTCTCCATAGTACTGGGCAAACTCTTTTCCAACGTATAGCACTAAAGATATGTATTATAAATAAACATGTATGTTTGTGTATGCTGCTATGTGATTGAAATAAGTTTTCCTGCACTCTGAAGTGCATTTAAACTCTAGCCTCTGCCATTTACCACTGTTCAGGCAAAAACTTAACAAGCCGCACGACCACACTCACACATGCATGTTGTTATAAATCCACATATATATATATATATGTATATAAATGTGTTTGTCCAGACAAACTTGCACCTGTTTGCATCGACAGCTTTAAGCTGGGAATGCTAGCCGGTTGTCTGGCTATCCTGTGAGCAGGACATTTGTAGACCACACGCAGTTTGTTTCAGTTTTGAAAGTATCGAATGCGGCCAAGAGAAGGGTATTAAGTTACCTAGTTTAAACATTCAAATATTCAACATTTTATTCAAATTGTTCATATTTATATTGCAGTCTGTTCAAATAGACAGTTTGAAAGCCGATATTGGACTTGTTTATTGTTTGGTATTAGACGCGCAAGAAAATTTTAATCCAACTCATGTCAAATAAGCGTTTGTTCGCCACACATACACATACACACGCACACTCACACTCGCACATACTACAAATAGTTAATAAAATTTTGCAAATATCTAGGATGCTGCAGAGCACAAATTTTGCAATATTCTGCGTCAAGTGGCGAGCTTCAAAGAAATCTGAGCAAAGAGATGACCACAAAAAGCCAACTTGGCAACACACACACAAACACACACACAAAGCAAAGTTGTTGGCATCAAGTGTGAAAGCAGCTTTGGCTAGCCGCAGGTGACAAAACTTGAGAGCCCAACTAAATGGAAAACCAATACATTGATGCAATGATACAATGCTTGACCCGAAAGAAAACAGAAAATAGAAAAAAAATATGATTGCTTGCTTTTGTGGCATGGCCCACAACATTAAACATAACATTTAACAGCATTTGTGGCAAGCTTTTATCAAATTCTACATTTGCGCGAAAATAGTTTATGACCGACCCTTTTGCAGTAGCTCTAAACTTTTGTTATACCCTGTATGCCACGCAAATCGAGGGTAATCCATATAGGCAGGCAAACAAAAAAATAGGTTTATATTTATATAATTTATTCATAAAATGTGCCAACTAGTTGGTTGACATATCAGCTTTTAAATTCCTATTTTTCGACCAACAAAAAAATCTTAAATCTTCTTTATCTCTATCCCTAAAGGTCAATAAGCATTTGGTATATAAACAAAAGTAATTTAAAACTTTTCCTCAAATTCTTCAAATTTTTTAAACTAATGAATCAGTTCCATAGAAGATTTTGCATATATGAAGATTTTTATATACCTAAATATGTAAGAAATGTTATACTTATAGACTGCCGGACACTGACGGCTTTACAGTGCACAATTTGAAGATCAAATAAAGATTCCTTAGATTCTAGAATTATTAACAGACAAGTAACATATATTAATATACAGACTAACTGTTAGTCGTGCACTCCCCATTTGAAGGTTTTGATAATGGCCATATTAACATTCTATACATATAAAAATACAATATTTATTAATTGCAGGGCAACTGCTAGTCGTGCACTCCCCATTTGATTCGAAGAACTAAAGCAGTTTTCTTCGACAAGTCTTTTAAACAGAGAAATAGAAGCCGTACCTTATAGCAGGGCGACTATCAGTCGTGCACACCCCATTCGAGCACTTTGACTTGTTTTTGTTTTAACTTTTTGGCTGGCCAAGTTGCCGCAAACCAACGCCAGCCGCAATATCATAAATATTTTATGTTGCGGCATGTTTTGTAATTCGTTTGTGTTTTGCAGCTCGAATATTTTTTATAAAATGTTTTTCGAATAGTTGCGAGCTTTGGGCCAAAAACTTCTTTAAAGCTGCTGCCACAGAGCACAAACTAGCAGCAAATTATTTTAAATGGCACATCCGTCCCGCCAACCACGAACTTATGTTTAATTACACAAAGTGCTTGGGTTCTCATAATTAGCGCACTGCGTGCAATCAGCCAACGAGCAGCTGCCGCATTCAAATCCCGGCAACATTTTGTGGCAACACGCGCAGCGCGTAATTAAAAATAAAGAAATGGACAAAGCGAACAAAGCCAAGTCTGACTTAAGTCGACTCCCACCCACCCCTCCAATAGAGCCAACTCCGACAGTTCCGAGCTCCATGTAATCCGGTGTTCCAGCACTGAACCATCGATCGATCTTAAAGTCGCAAACTGGGCCAATTTTCAGCATCCGGCTGTGAGTAGCCCTGATAATTGAGGAGAGAGAGTGAGTGCAGGATGCTGCTGTAATGCATGGGGGACATGTTCATCCCACTGCAGGTGCAGGTGCAGTTGCAGTTGCAGCAGCCACTGCATTGTTGCCACTGCTACCTGCGACAAGTCGGCACAGCTAAGAGACCATGCGACAGCGGCAAATATTGCAATTATTATGCAGCAGCCACATGACGTGATAGTATGCCAGGCTCGAATATGAATATGCATGTGTGTGTGTGTGTGTGTGTGTGTGTGTGTGTAGTGTGGGTATATGCAAAAGTTCAATATGTAAATGGGCATTGTGTGCGTGAACTGTCAACACATGGGCAAACGGACGAACCAACGAAAATGCAACATTCACCTTGGGAGTCATCACCATGAACAACGAAAACAGGCACACACACACACTCTTCTAAGGGAGGGTACAATTATTGACCACGAATACAGCAACAATTGTGACACACAATTTGTGGGTCACTGGCACAGGGCTAATAGAGACAATGAAAAACTGTGCCAGAGGAATATGTATTTAATTTTTTAAATTTTAAATTCTTTGCCTCTGAGCTTCCTTTAAATTATATAAATACATATTAAAAACAATTTTTTTTTAATTTTATTTGGAGAAATAATTTTATTATTATTTATCTAAGATCTGCCCCTATTTGGCCAATAAAAAAATTGTCGTGGGTTTTTCTTGGATGTTAATTAGTTACGAAAATTATTTTGGATCCAACTTGTTGACAGGCACTCTGTCAAGCCAGGTGTAAATCCGTTATACATATACATATATACATATATATTTTTTGAGTAAAGAAACAAATCTAACTCTGTAAGCCCTACAGTTGGTTGTATTTAGCAAAAACCGTTAATCACACTTTGGCGCTGACACTTGAGAAAATGTTTTTCCTCAAAGTGCGAAAATGCAGCAAATGATTTGCAAATACCTTACACATCGGTTTGCAGCAAGTGTTACTGCAGCAAAATGCGCGCAAATTCTTAAGAAGGCTGACATTTCGTTAACAGCTGTATATATATGGGTATGTGTGTGTGTGTGTGTATGTGTGTGTGTGTGTGTATGTATCCATATATACGTATACTCTGTGCATTTGTTTTGCAAGCACGCGCTCAATAATTAAGCATAGATGCCAACCACAAACACACGCACACAGACACACTCACACAGGAGAGACAAGTAAGCTAAATGTTTTTGTTGCTGCTGCATGTTGCTGCAAGATGCGGCACACTTTTGTCCGTCCAACGACACGCTGACAGGAGCTCTACTTTAGCTGCCACTGCGGTTTCTCACATGTCGACTTAATTAAAGAAAACTTAATTAAATGATAACACAGCAGCAGCCAACAAAGTTATGCGAAATATTTCATTTATCCGTCTGCACGCTACTCCAACAACAACAACAAGCACAATAACAATAGCAATATGTCAGTTGCATTGACAAGAACAACATGCTCTCTGTCGCCCTGTCACCCTCTCTCCATTTCTCCATATCTCCCTCTCGTTCTGGCGTTTGATCAGATTGTTGCCTAAGTTATAGTAAACCGCTTAAGGCAGTGCAGAACAGCTCTATAGCTTTTCGCTTTTATGACAGGCAATTGAGGGCAGCCATTCACCTACTTAATTGCCACAACAATTGGACAACAGGTGTCTGCAAATGGCCAAAGCACTTTCAGGGCCATTCAGCGTTGACCAATTATATTGGCCTGAATGCCGGAGATTATCAATGCTGCCAATGCTGCCAATGCTGCCTACTTGCAATGTGAATGACGTGAGAGCTGCAGAAAAAGTATACGGGGAGTATACACTTTTCGAGCAGGGTATTATCGATATATCGCATATGTATGTATGTGTAGTATGAGTATGTGTAGATATATATGAAGCTTACGCCCTTAAGTCTCCAATTATGTTGTTTACTTCTTTACTTTAACTCTTGCATATAGAGCTAGAGAGCTTTCGCCACTGCTCGGTTCATTCACACATATATAATTACTTTAATAATTACATTCATGTTCATACATGCAGATTATATTTCTTTTTTTTTCTATGTAGTTACTCACGTACCTGTATCACTCCCACTTACATACATAAATATTTTGCTTTTGTAGATGAAGATATTCTTTTAATTCGTCTTTATTTAAATTTATGGCACAGCTTGTCAAGTCCACCACTAATTGCTCATCTCGCTCTTTTATATACAAATGTATACTAAAACAGTATTCGTCAAATATGCTCACCTCGCTCGCACACATTAAAATGGTTAACCCTATTCAGAGAGCATTAAATACTGCTAAGCTCACTCGCTCTCTTTAGTTGCTCTCTTTCATTGCGAATTTTTGTTCACTTCACAGGCAAAAAGTGAACGTAGAATCAGTCTCGATCGAGCGCTTGAGTAGAGGTGATGTGTTGCCGCGCGACTTCTATTAGCAAAATATATGCTCACTTTAAATTCTTTTACAGTAATATCCATTTACAAGAGTATTCAATATTCAGCAATATATTTTTTTTGCTTATTGAAAAGTGGGTTAAAAAACACACTGTGCTGAACGCTCGCTGGTTAAAAGGCTCAGCAATTCAGTCGTTAACGCTGCAAGTACTGGGACACTACACTCGTAATGTCTCGTCCTTGCTTTGGTCCCGTTAGGACATACAAAACAGATACATTAGCGGCCATAGCGTATGAGCAAGCGGCTCTTCAGCGTGTGTGTGATTGTGTGCTTGTGTGTGGAATGAATGGTACGGCTTTTAGATGACTATGCTGAAATGGCTCTATAAGTGTTTATGCAACTAGTCGAGGGTGTATGCTTGTTTGTGTGCATGTGTGTGTGTGTGTGTTTGTGTGCTTGGATGTTGCCGCCTGTTGCCAAGAAAACAGTGACACTTTTCCGCATGTTATGCCTGTTGTTGCAATTGTTTGCATTCACACACACACACAAGCACACAGACAGACATTCAGTGCATGCTTTATGGCATTGTCTCTGTCAATATTGTTGCAACGTGCTGCTGTTTCGACTATGCAGTCCAAAATAACATTTTTTACAGACATTTGGGCCTCAGCTTTTGGTCACAGCCCTTTAATAGGGCCTATGTTAAGAGACCTGCATGCAAATTAGCTTTAACTGGTTCAAGTGCTTATAAATTGCAAACTTTACAGTTGCATGTCCACTTAATTTGCCATTGAACAGCATGAGACACCCCATACACACACACACACACACACTTCCGGCGGAATAATGCTTCTGTGCACACACACACACACACTGTGGGAACATCCTGCCCAACGGAGGTGCCAGCGAGTTCAGCAATTTGTTGTTTACGCGCATTGATGCTAATGCCAATTGCTGCTGCTGCTGCTGCTGCTGCTGCTGCTACTGCTGCTGCTGCAACACGAATTTTAGGGTCATCGATTCACTGGAATTGTAGTGCCATTGCAATCGCCGTATCGCCTCCCTGGCCCGCTGTGTCGGCTGCTTTTTATGGCTGTTGTCAACTTCCATTTTATTATGATCACGCGCACGTGACTGCAGCCAGACAGGCTACTGAAATTGACGCAAAATCGAAAATAAAAGGCGGCTCGCTCCCAAACCCTTTGCTTGCCTGCAGTTTATAGAACCTGTTCAAAAAGCTAGAAAAAATCTATTGAAATTGAAAAAAGAATCAGAGTGAAGAGCTCAATGATTGTGTTATACCCTGTTTTTTGTCTTTAAAAAAGAGTTTGTTGCGAATAATAAAATTTTGTCAGCTTAATTTGTTTTGTATATTCAATCCAATATTTAATTCTTTACATTCAACCAAATTTATAAATGGATTAATCTAATAAGACATTAATCTATAAAATTTAGTTTGTTTAATTTCCGTTATATATTCAATTTAATATTGAATTTTTCATATTCAAAAAATTTTGTAAGTGGATTAATTTATTAAGAGATTAATCCATCAGGCATCCACTCTATTTTAACATTCCGAGACAACAAATTTGGATTGACATTCATTAGTATTAATTTAGTTTTTTCCTAATGCGAATACATAATGTAGCATAAATATTTAATTCCACTTCATATGCATATTCCAAAGTACAAAAAATACTAGGGTATAAAATAAAAACTATGCACCAACTTACACACACTTTCACAATATTCATAGGAACTTTGCGTGTATGACTCTGTGTGTGTACTGCGAATCGTTTGTAGCCCACGTTACTTTTTGTAGCATGCTTTTGAGCGCCAAAAATAACTGACAACATTTATTTACTATATTTGTTTTTTTTTTTTTTGCTGCTGCTGACCCTTTGTGTATATTAGCATGTGCATTATTATGTATGTGTGTGTATGTCTGTGTTTGCTTGTAAATTACAACTGATGATTTTCATTTCCCGCTCGCTCCATCGCCGACCCTTTTCATATGATTTTCCGTTTGATTGTTGTCCTGTTCAAGTATTTCGCTGCTGCTGCAATTCCGATTTTTTTCTTTTTTTACTCGTTCTGCATAGCATGTGGAAATTAGAAAATCATTTTTGCGTAGCATTGTAGCTTTCAGTTTAATGTTTTTGTTGCTGCTGCGTTTGTACATAAAAAGCTGTGCTAACAAATTCTCGCATACATTCGAAATTAAACTTCCTGTCACACAATTAGTATGGTATCCGTTAGCTAAATGAAATATAATGTCAGAAAAATGTAGAATACAATTTTCATGCATAAATTTGTGGCCAGTTGATCGTATTTTTATAATTTTTTTTTTTTTTATTGGATTGTATATATGGAAAAAAAAATATATTTTTTCTTCACTTTTACGACTCGAACGTGGAGCAAATTGTTTTTTGATTTCCCAGCATAGAAATTGTTTACGCAATGCTGCAACTCAGACCTCGAATAGCTTAAATCCATTTCCATTAAGCAGAAATAGAAAGGCAAAGGAGCAAAACGCAAACACAACAAATAAATCCTATATAATGTTTGAGTCTTACCAAAAACCAAGAAATAAATGTGTTATATTTGATGAGCCGATGCTTAAATACACTTACTTCAAAGAAGAAATACAAGTATAATTTAGAAATTTTATAGTCTGTGAGTCAACATTTTACAAGAAATTTAACGTCCAATCATTTTTATGCTGTCTGCAAGGCTTCACAATTCACAACATAATTAAAGCATCCAATGAAAGGGTATAACAGACACAAAGCGATAGAATATTACGAACAGGGCCACAACATGACATGGCCATGGGGCTGGCGGTAATGAAAATGAGTTTTCATGGGTGGCAAAAAGAGTTTTTTTTTTTTTTTTGAGCTGATGTTGATTGATTTCGCGTTTGGCCCAGCTGACAGGCGCGCTTTTCCAACTATGACTTATTTTTAGATGAATTCGCAGCGGCGATTGCTTAATTAAAGCGTTGCGAAAAAATCGCTGTTACACTCATGAGCAGCTGCAGCAGCCGGCGGCAGAAACCAAATCAAAACAGTTTTAAAAAGAAAACTTTTTAATGAGTTGTGGCAGGGCCCACAAAGCAACGAGTCCCGTCTCGCCGCGTCGGCAGCTGTTTTCCCAATAATTTAACACACGTTGCGTATACGACGCGTGTGACGCACTCATAGAACACACCACTTGGTGCACAATCCAATCAAAAGTTTACAATTCACGCTCGAAATGTCACGCCTCGACGTTATCTGCGTCCCCTACCTCACCTCACCTCACCTTCTCGAGAATTCGGGAACCCAAACAATGGATCTCTTTAAACATCTGCAGCCAAAGTTTTTCGGTATGATAGGTGTCGCCCGGGCATGAACCGTGTCTAAGCCGCTTAGGCCAACAGACTTTAAGTACCAACTCCTCCCCCTCCCCCCTTTCCCATCGTATTCAAGTATGCCATAAAAGATAGCTGTTAACGTTAAGTGTACCGCATTGTAAAAAATTAAGTACCATGCGGCAGCTGTGCAGCTCTTATACCTAATAACTGCCTACCAATGTTTACCTGATTTATGCTCCCAACCCATGTAAATCCTCATTTATTCCGCAGCTCTTATGCTTATTACGATTTAAGGTGACATTTCTTAAGGATTGCCACGGATTTTCCACATTTTCCGTCATGTTTCTCAATCATAATTTTGTTGGCGTAAAAAAATCATCATCAATATGTTCTGTGTTTCTAACATGTTTGAGAACATAACAAAATATATATTTAATTTTTTGACATGAGAGAGTGAGTAAAACAAATAAAATACAATAATTAAAATATTCTTATATTTAGATATTTGATCTCTACAACTGCAACAAATATTTATATTTTTTAATTAATAATTCAAATAAAATTCTTTAAGTTGCAAAGTTAACTCTGCAATATATAAATATTTATAAATAAGAACTAGGACTGGGTTTCAAATCCGGGCTATAATTTGGTCAGCTATATCCCATTCATTATATACTTTCATACATACATCTACTTACGTGAAGACTTTCGTATTACTTTATGAAATTTTATTTTAATTTATTTTATTCAATTTTCTCTTCATAAAACATACGAATAAATAAATAAATCTAATGAAGACTCAATAAGACAAAAACTTAGATTAGATAACTTTTTTACAACGTGCTACGAGCATTTTATAATTACTATATTATATATTATAAGTATACCCATGACCATAGGCTATATTTCTCTCACCAGCTATAGATTCTATTTTGATCCCAGGAAGAGATATTCAAAGCTCAATGTGACTCACACAGTAAGATATTCCCATCTAGAATCAGAAATTTCATAATACTGAGTCAGTCTTTTAAAGATATTTGATGATCAGCTCAAGCAAACATTTTAAGTATAATGATTCCAAAAAGTCAACAAGTATAATGATATCAAACGTAAGTAAATATTTTATAAATATTTATTTGCAATTAATTTTATTTTACAATTTATTTTATTTATATAAATAGAAATGATTCACTGCCTCACTTAAAGTAAATTAGACGTATATATTTAATGCGTGGAATCCGCGTTGCGTCGAGCTCACGTGCTCGATATTCATGACATGCTTACGAATTCATTGCACATTACAGATGCAACAACAAGCAAGTGCTGGGCGTGGCGGGGGCTAAAGTCTATGGATTGGATCAATCTCAATGGCAGAGCTGCTGCTGCTGCTGCTGTTGCTGCCGATGCTGATGACGTTAGAGAAGCAACTATATTAGGATCCATCAATGTCAGCCAATTTATGCGCATATTAATGTGGTCTGCCGATGACAAACATCGGCTGCGACCCCTTCAGACACACGCACACACACACACACACACATTGACAGAGTGTCAGCCAGGCTGACGCACATGGCTCACACCGTAAGGAGCATATGACGACAGCTTTCAGTGCAGAATGCGCCAAATTGAAGAACAAGTCAAGAACGTGACAAAAGCAGCCATATCGAAGTCCTGGATCGAAAGTAGCTCAGTCCGAGGGGCAAGCGGCGTGTCTTGCAGCAAATGTAACTTTAATGCATGCTCTGGAATGTAACCGTCAGGCAACTGAATCGATTAATCTCTCTCTCTGTGGGTGTGTGTGTGTGTTTCAGCTCAGGTAACACTTGCACCTGCCGACATAATCAATGCACACGCATCGGCAAGTCACAGCGAAAGGAGAGCAGGAGGGGCAAGGTAGAGAGAGAAAGAGGGAGCTGCACAAACAAGCACTCGGCACCAATTATGACAAATGCATTCAATTGAGTTGAAATGCATAGCCTTATCGGCACAAAGGACATGCAATGGGTTGCAGGGAACATTTCCCAGCTTAAGCTGAACATCTTATCAGCTGGTTAGCAGGTGTGCCCGACTGACACTAATAGTAATGACAACAACATTGGCGCATCTTCTCATCAAATAGACCAATATTTCGCTGGCAAATATAAGACACAAAGTAATACTTGAAGGAGTTAAATTCAGGTAACGAACGTGCTGCTTAATCAAATAACTGAAACTAACATTCCAATTGTTTACAACTCGTGCTTGTAATGTTTGGGCCATTAATACAGTGTTTAAGCTTCTGCATTTAAAATGTGTGTAAATTTGGCAGTTGAATTTAAGGAAATGCTCACATTGAATTATGTATTTGAATTGGTTTGTTGCATGTTGGTTGAATAGAAGTAATGTTTATAAATAAAAAGTAATTTTAATAGGTGAATGTTTTTTTTTATAAAAAATCTCTTTAAGACATCTGTGAAAAAATGTGGCATGGGATACAAACTAATCAATCAATCATCATCCATCATACATCGAAAATGTTCGCTATGACATTTGAAAATGCATAATATAATGTAACATATGATGCAAAATGAAATTACACAACAAAAATAAAATAAAGATTTATGTCAATTTATTTATAGAAAACTAAATTTAAACACTTCCATCAATTATGTAATTTGACTTAATGCCTCTAACCTTCAATGAATACAGGTTAAAATGTGAATAAAACAATGTTTATTATGCTGGTGCCAATCAATCCATCAAAGTGCAATCCATTAACTTTTAACCTCAGATATAATTATGCAGCACAACTCAAAATGCCAATACAAATATTTACGAAATATCCTTTTAGTGGAAGACTTCAATGTAGGACAGTACAGAGATGTCATTGCGTATCCATTTATGCATCAATAGGTAAGAGACCACATTTAAATAGAGACACATTGCATTGTATTGCATTGCATTCGCATTGGTATTCGTGTATCTAAACAGGACATTGATGTCCTTCTATTCATTATTAGTGTCCCTTGTCCAAGGACAACTTATTTTAGGTCAAAACCAAAAAGCTGCACATCGATAATGACGATTGAAACAATTATTAACTTCAATAAATTACACATACTCGCTTGGACAATACTTTTTTTTTTTATGTCCACTCTGCAACAGCTAAGCTATGCACGGTAAGAAAAAAGTAGTGCATTAAGTTATAACAATATTAAATTATATTTTAAGTAACATAAAGTAAAGTCACTTGAATTATTTACTATAATTGTATTGAAACTAAAATTTTCTAAATTTAAAATAAATAAGATAAATGAATTATTATAACTCCTCAAAAAGTTTAAGCTATGACAGCCTGAAATTAAATTAACATAAATGTTATATGTTTTTGTTTCTCTAAGCACTATTATTTGTTCACTTTATTTGTTAACAATATTTGGTTTTTGATCTCAGTGTAGAATGTCCTTTATCATTACTAGCAATTTAATATATAACATAAATGTATAGAATCAATTGCATTTAAATTGCATTTGCTTGAGCTCGAAAGCCCCAAGAAATTGCCTGTGTGCTTATTTATTTATTTATATTGTGTGGTGAGTGGAGATAAAGTCTTCCGGACACACACATACATATAGATACACACATAATATTATGCAATGAGTGTTGAAATACCCTGTATTTAAATAGTAGAATTGTTAAATAGTACTAGAAGTACTGGAAGTACTAGTACTCTAATTGAATGGCAGGTTGATCTTATTTAACATGCTTATCTATAGGGTATTCAATCAGATCTGCTTTCATTTAAAATAAAATAATTTATGGTAATTTGCTTGGTTTGCATTACTATTAAAATGGGTTGGAATACTTAAGTCTCACATTAAAGACCCAACGACATTTTCCTCTTCTGCTCTAATTTAGAAGTAAATGTTGTTTTTGAAGTACAAAGATAAAATTTAAAGACTTAAAGAAATTAGAAAGCAAATTAGTTAAGATACAGAAACCTGAGCTACATTTTTAATATAGAAGCAGAGACTTAATGTGCATTAAACATTTACTGAGTGCTATTATTTGTTAGTGTAGAATGCCCCTCGTGGGTATATGCACTTTAATAACTATTTAAAAAGTTTCGACACAATAGTCATAAAGCATGGTCTGGATAAAAGCATTGAGAATTGAAGAAATTATGTCAAATAGACAACAGCCCCTAAAGCAGCTACAAAACTTGCAACTTGGCCTAGTTTCCATTCACCTTCGATGGAGAAAATTTGCAAGCCATCGTTATGCCTTAAAGGAAGCAAACAGCGGAAAGGCGATGTAGGAAGTTAAACGCCCTCACTCTGCATATATAAAACAAATCAACTCCCAGGTCTTGGTCTAAGCATTTCCAAGCAACATATTGCAAATATTAACGAAATGAGCAAAGTACTGTAGAAAAAATGCATTTTAAAATTGGGTGCTAAAAGTGAGCTGTTTCGTTTTTTTTTTTAGATGCTACTGTAAAATACCAATAAAGTGCGAATGCAAAACTTTTGGCTTCTGCTCTTTTCGCTTAACAAAAACAACCAGCCACGCCCTCATGGTATAACTTAGCAAATGGGTTTCGTGTTCGTGCACGAACTGCTAAATCAGACTTTGTGCAGGTGTTGCCGACTCTTATGCTAAAAAAAGAACTGCACCAATTATAGGTGAGTATATATGTGTGTGTGTGTGTGTATGGGGGCTGTGTGTTTCAAAAGTTGGCTGCATGCAACAAAACTGTGTTTTCAATTGTAACTATGCAATAAGTCGACGTAAATCAATTGGGGGAAAGAACGGAGTTGTCCGCGCCTCAGGGTATGCAACAGTTTCCTCAGATCTCATAATTTTGTTTAGCAAATCATTTTGCAAATTTTGCATGATTTGCTTTACCAAGCTTAAACGTTTACATTTTGTATAATTCTGTATTCACAAATTTCTGTTTTTGACAGTTTGGACCAAAGAGAATATTGATAATTTAATTAAAGAAAAGTTTTACAATAACTCCCAACAATTTCAATAGTTATTATTTTAAATGACAGTTTGAAAAATTAGCTGAAAGGAGATGAGAATACCAAATAGCATACATATGAATTTGTAGTATAAATTGTTTTATTTTAAAGTAATTTGTTAATTAACTGTCTCGAATGTCAAATTTAAAACAACTTTCAAATTTTAAATATCTTCTTTAATTGGCTCTTCAGATGTGTGAATTAATTTGCAACTTGTAATATACTTTATTAAAGGCAATAAATAATCATATCGGGTCCATCTCAAAATAGATTTTTATTGACTAGGTAATGGAAATAGTGTCATGGGTCTGTAGCTCTTTAAAGATTTAAGATTAATTTACCTCAAAGGTCAAACATGCCTTCTCTCTATATTTCCATATTCAAAGCATTGTCTGTATAAATATTATGAATGAGTATTAATGTGGACTTGACAGCCAGTAAATTGGAACATTTTCAAACGAATTACGAATTGTTGAGTAAGCGTTTATATTTTACAGTTAATTAAAGACCACATAGACAGCTTAGTGGCTACATCCAGCAACAGCCCAACAAAAATGGCCCAATGCCAGTTGATTCTGGCGCTGGGCAGATAGGAGGTGGCCCAGTACTAATACTCCAAGGGGGCATTTATTACTATGCATGTGCGCTATTGCCGAAAATGTGGAACAAGCACAGACACTGGGTGGCGTTATCATTATAGCACATTTCACTGTTTGTAACAATTACAGCAAAACCAACAGCAACAAAATTTGTAATATATACATTCAAAACTGCCAGCAGCCAAAACAAGCATATTTCCGTATCCTTGCCATCCCTTTCCTCTTCGCATGTCCTGTCCCCCGCCCGCCTCCTGTCATAAGTTTGTGTGGAAATGTTTTTACTAATACTATGAAACAAGTCACATGTTCGTGGTCTGCTTTCAGCCACACATACACATACACATACACATACACATGTATCTAACTCACCGAAGTGTGTGTGTTTCCTTTTTTTTTTTGTGGGTTATAGGTAATTGCTTTGTTTTTGTGCAAGATGAAAATAGTATTCAGTAAGTAGGTTCCAACCATCCATGTCTTACCTAAGATAAAGCTTTAATTCTGCTCATTATAGACAACTGCCTGAGTTAACATGATCGAGAATATATATGTTTGCCATTTATGAGGAACATATTAGAAGTAGAGTGGTAAGTTATATTGCAAGGTTTCTCTGCTGAATTCTTAAATCTTGAATATTATTTAATTTATTATTTAAAATAGGTTCTGCTGAGATCTCCCATCTGTTTATTAAAGTTAGTTACTCACCTAGAATATGGCAGATCATTTAGCTAAACCTCAAGCTAGGTGATCATCATCATCTGACTATATGGGCGTGTAAAGTGACGACGGGCAAAAGCCGAATAGTAGCCATTCATCATTTTAACATCCCATTTGTAGCAGGTACTAAATTTTTAGTTGTGCTCTGATTAGTCAGTCAATTAAGACAAATGGTTTTATATTTATATACACATAAATTTATTTAAAGATACATTTGAAAATAGTTAATAAATCAGCAAGAGCCGGAAACTTTAAAGCGTTACAAATTGCTGAGATTGCAGTAATTATTTAGATAGTTGCCAGAGAGAAGAGCCAACATTTTGATTAATTAACTCGCTTGACATCGCAAAACCCATTTAACTCCGAACTATGCGGCACACGAGAAATGGGAAATGGGAAATGGAAAGTGGAAATGAGAAATGGCACATCCTGGAAATGAATATAAAATGCTAATTGCATATGAAAATAAATCTAAGAATGACAATGTGGTAACATGAACATACAATGCACTTCATTAACGACGCTTCTAATAAATGTCCATTTCCCACACAACCCACACATCCACACACACACACACGTGTATTCGCATAAGCATTTTAAATGTACATGTAAATTATTTTATGAAACCCACAGAATTGTAGGTCAATCTTTCACAAATCGCAGGAGACATTTACTTAAATAGATTTAATACAATTTTTTTGAATCTGTGTAAATGATGTGATTTATTTTGGGAGAGATAGTGAAGCGCAAACAAATATTTATAAATAAACTTCACTTAAAGAACCTGAAGTCTTTTTAAGATTTAACATAAAAATGCTATAGCAATCCGATAACGTTCTTTGTCCTGTGCCAACGATAACAAAGCGATACAAATCGAAAGCAAACGATTACAAAGCGATATATAACAAACTGTTAGCAAATAAAAAATATGAGGCTGATAGCAAATCGATTACAAAACGATGACAAAGCAACAACAAAACGAAATCAAAAAAAAAAAAATAAGAAAAGCGATACCAAAACGATTACAAAGCAATATTAATAATAGTAAATCGATAGGAAATCCTACCGAATCCGACGCCTGAACTTTCTGCTAGTAATTTAAAAAAAAATTGGGGTAGCAAAGCGATTAGCTCTTGACAGACGGTACCTGCTAATAGAAAAGTAATTTTCTTTTACCTCTTTTCAACACCCCATTTTCAATTCCAAGCTGTTATGGCTGAGATACATTTTCTTCTCCCATATAACCATCTAATGGATGCGGGGTGTACAAACAAGAAAAAGAGTGTCAAAGCAAAAGACTTTTACATGCAGAAAACAGCAGCCAACTCATATGACTGTCACTTACACTGAAACAAATATGGATAGTCGTAGTTGAGCACAAAAAAACAAAGCACAAGGAAACAGGCTTTGGATTTGGCTTTGAGTGGAGCAGATGGAGGCGCACAGTCGAAAGTATCTGCTAGATACAATTGTGTGCCAAGGCAAGTCACATTTAATGCTGTCACACAGCAACTGCACAAACAGATACTCAGATAACTGACAGGACAATGCTGTTGCTCAAAATATTTCTTGTTGCTCAGCTCAGGAAATAAACCTTAGATGCAATAAAAAGCAAATGGAAAAGGTCTTAGCAAGTGGAAAGTGGAAAGCATGTCTTAATCTTGACAGAGCTGACCTAATAAAAAGTCAGCTGCTAAACGTTCAGATGAAAATAGAGATTTAAAAATAAAAAGTAATTTATAGATATAGATAACTCAATAGATATAGATATAGATATAGATATAGATATAGATATAGATATAGATATAGATATAGATATAGATATAGATATAGATATAGATATAGATATAGATATAGATATAGATATAGATATAGATATAGATATAGATATAGATATAGATATAGATATAGATATAGATATAGATATAGATATAGATATAGATATAGATATAGATATAGATATAGATATAGATATAGATATAGATATAGATATAGATATAGATATAGATATAGATATAGATATAGATATAGATATAGATATAGATATAGATATAGATATAGATATAGATATAGATATAGATATAGATATAGATATAGATATAGATATAGATATAGATATAGATATAGATATAGATATAGATATAGATATAGATATATAGATTTAGACACAAACAATAAGGGTATTATTAAAGCCACGTTATCTTCTCGTGGCCAAGTCCTTTGTTCCGATTAATTGCTGATATATGTGGCCGCGACTATTGTCGTTCACTTAACTAATTGAGGATGTCATCGATTTGCTTGGGCTCATTTATTTCGACTTAGGCGCAATTAGACACGCCCACATGGCTGGAGACAACTGTTTCTGTTCTCAGGACAATGCTAATTGAGAGATTTCTAAGCAGGCTAATCAAGTGGGCGTGGCACTGCTCCAACTGGCAATTATCAAGTCGTCGTTGGGACTATAAAAGCGCCTCAATCTGCGTTAGGCACAAGGAGGACTCAACGGGTTACGATACAGAAATGTTCTGGAAATTAACGAATCGCACGGTGACCACTGAGGAAAAGGAAGTCGGAAAAACTATTCCGTTGTATAGGTTTTTCCATTATGTGGATATGTTTTACTTATCCATCGGCATGGAGGCCTACGATAGGAACTCCGATGAAACCTTTCCTAAGAGCAAGCCGTCCAAACATAGCACCTTATTGCGCTGTTACTTTATATTCCAGATGGTTAACCTTAACCTGGTGCTGATCTCGGAATTGATCTATGTATTCCTGGCTTTTAGCAGTGGCAACAATTTCCTAGAAGCCACAATGAATCTATCCTTCATTGGATTTGTTATAATCGGCGATCTGAAGATTCGTCATATCTGGAGCAAGCGGAAGCATATCACGCAGGTTGTCCGGCTGCTGCAGCAACTGCATCCGGTTACCGTTGGCCAGCAAATGAAATACAAGACGGATGAGTATCTCAGGAGATACAGACGCGTCAGTGTATTCTATTTTGGAATGCACCTCGTGCTCATCTGGACCTACAATCTTTACTGGGCCATTTACTATTTGGTCTGTGATTTCTGGCTGGGCATACGCCGCTTTGAGCGAATGTTGCCCTACTATTGCTGGACTCCGTGGGATTGGAAGCACAATTGGACCTACTATGTTATGTACATTTCACAGAATCTGGGCGGCCAGGCATGCCTCTCTGGCCAGCTGGCGGCGGACATGTTCATGTGTGCTCTGGTCACACTGCTGATCATGCACTTCGAACGACTCGGTGCACAGATCGAGGAGCATGTGGTGGAAGGATTGCCAAGTAGACAAGATTTGGCTTTTCTGCAGGCCAGCGTCAGCTACCACCAGCGTCTACTGCAGCTATGCCAGGACATTAATGAGATCTTTGGTGTCTCGCTGTTTTGCAACTTTGCAAGCTCCACCTTCATCATCTGCTTTGTAATCTTCCAGATGACCATTGGTGGCAACATCGATAATCTGGTAATGCTGTTCCTCTTTCTCTTCTGTGCCATGGTCCAGGTCTTTATGATCGGCATCTACGCCCAGCGCCTGATCAATTCCGTGAGTACTCCCAATGGCTAACGATTCAAGCTAATTTGGGCTCATCCCGCAGAGCGAGCTCATCGGCCAAGCGGTTTATAATCACAACTGGTTTTTTGGGGATTTGCGCTATCGGAAGCTCATGCTGATGATCATCCAGCGTGCCCAGCGACCCAGCTACCTTAAGGCAACAAACTTTCTAAACGTTTCGCTGGTGACCGTAACGGATGTAAGTTAATCCAAATCCAACATCCTTCAGCTCCTGTTATCCTGCGTATGCTTTGCAGCTGCTGCAGCTGTCCTACAAGTTTTTTGCCTTGCTCCGAACCATGTACGCCCAGTAGAATGAATTTGCGGACGGTAGGTTTTATGGGTGTGTGCAGCATGACATAACTGTAAGCTTTTTGTCATTGTCGGCGAGTGTGTGTAGCAGGGAGCATGTGCAAATGACAGGACATACGCGAATCCGGATACGAAATACGGAATACGGAATACGGAAACGGCCAAATCATGCCAAGGCAATCATTTACGCTAACTCTCCAACAGTTGCAGCTTCTAATTAAATTAACCAACCAGCTCGATGCCATCGCCCCAAGCGGAACGCTAAGGCTATCGATTGTAAAAAAAAATGAAAAAGAAAACTGCGTCCTTTGGTCATAATGAGTAGTGAAAATCCAACGCTGATTTTGCTTTGGCTTATGGAAGGTGGGACTGTGGATAGAATTTCAACTCTTTGTAGTCAAAAGTTTACGTATTCAATTTTAACAAGTAAGAAAACTCTAGACGGGAAGAAATTTAAAATTCGAAGTATCCTTAACGTGTATCTCCTCTAGCAGAATATGTAAATATAGTAAGTTGGATACTTCTAACTTTTAAGATGTAGGAGTTCCGGTCGACAAACAAAAATGTGTTATCGATAACAAGAAAACAGAAACAATTATCGATAGTCGAAACTGGATATGCGCGTGCTATAGGAGAACCCACATACAAAATTTTAAATCTCCAGCTTTTATCTTTGATCTGCAAGTTCGCACATAAGGACAGACGGATGCACAGACAGACAGACAGACACGGCTCAATCGACTCGGCTGTTCACACTAAATAAGAATATATATAATTTATGGGATCGGCCACGTCTCCTTTTGCCTGTTACATACATTTTGACATAAACAATTTACCCTATTAACACATTTTTAATGGGTTCAGGGTTTATAAACTGTGTTGCTGGTGATTTTGACATAGTTTTGAGGCTATGTAAGCAAACAAAGACGGTTGAATATCTGGGAAATTTCTGCAATACTGCAATAAATTATAAATCACTTTCGTACCTTTAAATCCCACCGCATGTTATGGTTATGAATGTTGGTTAAAAAAATGTACAATATTTTTAAATACCTTCCACAGTAACAAAATTAATTAATGTAAAAAAGTGTTATTACCGCCCACTGTGCCAGTGGGAAAGGAAAGAGATGGAACGGCATTGGACTGATGGAAGAGAACGGGGACTAAGAAACCACAAAGGCTATGATTAATTAACGCCATTTCGTTTGCACAAAACGCGCGTGAAATGCAAGACAAATCTTTGGTGTTGGACTAAAATTAGCGGAGTGAAGCTTTTCCATTGGTCAGCGCATCATTTGCACAGTTCTTCATTAAGCACTTGCCGCCATTTTAATTAAGCTTGTCGTAATAATACTCTCACACACAGATAGAGAGACAGACCGACGGGCGATTGGCATTTAGGCGCGGCGCCTGGGCTTATGCAACACTTAAAATTAATTGCAAAATTGGCTGGCAAATTGCATTTTTATGACTGTAAAATTGAAAAGTTGTCATAACGGTCTCACATTGAGTTGAAAAACGAACGAAACAGAAGAGAGAGAAAAAAGTGAAGCCTCTGAACGTGGCTAATTACATTTCTACGGCTGTCTGGCTCTGGTTCTGGCTCTAGCTTTGGGGGAGGTGCCACACAGTTAGATAGATGGCAAAATTGAAGAATTTTTTCAATTAAAATTTTGTAAAAAAGTGGCAAGAACAAGAATGCGGCACGCTCGCACAACCAAATGGCAATCACGACGCTCGCAATGCCCCAGCGTATAACTCGACAAGTGGGCGTGGCCGGCCAGTTGACTGGTAGGCGCACCTAATCTAATTAGAAATACGCGCGTCACGAACTTGACTTCAACGTGTCCCTCGCCAACGTGCAGCATGGCGTATGGCCAAATAGTTTCGACTAATTTCATTTGTATTTGCAGTTTTCATTTGCAAAGTTGTAAAAAGTTTTACCCGCCGGTCAACCCCAACTCCAACCCCCACTCCAACAACAAAACCATCTGCAACCCGAAACCCAAACCCCATTTCAATTCATTCACAACATAACTTGACTGTCCGATGGGAGGCAAACCACAAGCGCATTTCCATTGGATGGCAAACCGCTATTAATCAAAGTAATTGCGACCGGCAAGTGGCAACAGCAGTTGGCCAGGTGTGCTTCTGAGCTGGTCTTTAGTCTTAAGCCCTTACTGTCGGGCTCGGGCGTTGCAAGTGGGGTTGGCCAACACGGTCGATCCACATTCCGCGCTGTATTAGAGTCAGGAGTCAACGCAACAACCACGACATCGCTGTTAATCTACATTGAGAAGCATTTTTCTATAAATATCTACATTTAGAAATATAATCAGAAATGTGTGAGCTAACGGGAATATGTTGATGGATTAAGCTTTGAAGTTATTGATAGATGAATATAATGAAATTATACAAATTTATTTAAAACGTTAAGGTAATATCTTTAAAATATTCAACTTTTCAAACTATTGTAACTAAACTTACAAATATTTTCGATTAAGAAATGCCAAATATTTTAAATATTTACATTTTATTAAATATTCCAATTTGAATTGCGCGTTGCGCTTAACGAACTGTGGGACCTGAGACGTATGGATAATATTAATCAACTAAGAAAAATGAAGCATACTTTGCTGCGCTTATTTAAATATTAGTTCACACAAAGTAATACTTGATGCAGTTTTCACTAATTCAATATTGCCATACATTTGCTTTATTTATATTTTATCATAAGAAAAAAAATTATCCTTATTAAAATAATAACATATTTAACAGATAAAAAATTAATATTGATGCCAAATCGGATCGTCGCAAATTTGGATCGTATTCGTGTCTGTAATCGGCTGCTGTCCATCTCCTAAAGAAAAAACAGAACGTGAAAAGCAATCAACATTTAATACGACGCCACAAAGATGCAACAATGCGAAAGGAAGAAGCAAGCTTTCATGATATTCATTTATGTAGACGTATTGGGCGAATAAATTAATTCCGAATACAAAAAGTTTAAATATGTATGGATAAAGTTTTGTTGCCCCAAATCTGTAAGCAGCTGCAATTTGGTGCCTTTTATAACACAGACGCTGGATGCGCTGTTGCTGCTGCTGCAATCCGAGGATATATTGACTTATAAAAACGTCAATATTCAGGCTACTAGCAACTGGCAATGGGCAATGGAAGGACGCATTGTGCGCCAAGAAAATTGCGATTGCAACCAACTTTTTTTCCGTTGCATCGTGTTGGTCGTTGAGAAATTGTATTTCATTTCATCAAATGAAGAAAAATCGTACATT
Source organism: Drosophila pseudotalamancana (assembly GCA_037075185.1). Taxonomy (NCBI): domain Eukaryota; kingdom Metazoa; phylum Arthropoda; class Insecta; order Diptera; family Drosophilidae; genus Drosophila; species Drosophila pseudotalamancana. The sequence goes on along the minus strand of JBAMCK010000695.1, from coordinate 47,764 downwards.
TTTATAAGTGAACGTCTCTGGATTGGTGGCAGCCTAGTGGGCCAATATATATTGTCAAGTCGAGTCGATGCGAGTAAAGTCGTTGGCGCCGAACTAGCTGCACGTCATTTTCTCACATACTTATTGAATTTGACATACGGGTGTGTACAAAGCACATGTGTATACATACTTTATTTGTACACACACATATATATATATATACTATGACAATTTTAGAGAACATTTCATATGCCTTAAGCTCGTCAGCTTGACCCAGTGCTAAGGCGACTTCCGGGCAGGTTCCCCAACACTCATTCCCCCATTCGCAATGACTGCATTTGTCAATTCTCACTTACTTCATTTGAGTAAACACATTTGCTGCATTTCATATTTCCAGTCACGTTCTAAGCATAAATAACCAACACACTCACACTCACACACACACACACACACACACACACACACACATACACATGGCATATGACTATTGTGCATATTTCTTTAAGCTCAAGCAAGTCAGCTTAAAATGTAAAGTCCCATTAGAGTCCCTCAGCACAAAAAGTTTGATCAAAGCAGTTTTTAGTTAAAGCTTAAATGTTTGTTATGCAACCATCATAAGTCTTATAATTGTTACCAATCCGTTTTGTCATTGTTTTGTAAACAAACAAATTGATGTCCTTTACTGACTTCAACAAAAACTCTTAACGGAAATTTAAAAAGCACCTTATCTTCATTTAAAATAGTTCTGCACAGCTGCAATTAATTGAGTATGTGACTACGTTAATAGTGTTGGTAAACAAGCGACATTTAATAGACCAAAAAAACTTATAAATAAAATAAAATAAACATAAAATACTTTTTGGAATGAAGACTTACATTCACATTTAAAAGGACAATTGACTTTGTTTGAAAGTACGGTATTACAAATTACTGTTACTTCCAAAAGGATAAGCATCTAGAGCTCAAAATAGAACTTTTGCTCTTACATTGATTTTAATAGTTTCTTGTACCCAAACAACAGAAAATAAATCAAATAAAACAAATATAAAAAATATACGTAGGGCTTACAAAGAGAAATCCATATTTTTATATTGTAAATACAAACAAAGTAGAATTATTTTTGTACAAAACCCTTTTGACTTACATCCTTGTTGAATGCGAAGTATTTACTTATTCAATCGCTTTTCCATCCGATACAGCAGAATCTTCTTAACTTTTGACCTTAAGCTCGTTACCTTCTGACATTGAGAATTATTGACGAATCATCAGCAATGATTGCGCATTTATACATTAGCTTCCTTTCAGTTATTAGATATCATTGTAAGAAATCCTTTATTCTGATTATTTGAGTTATGCCAAGTAAAATAATGTTTAGTTGCAATATTAGTGCAACTAAGTGTCGCCCTACTATGCGATTCTCAAAAATTTAAATAAGTCAATCAGTTGTTATACTCGTATATATGTACGTATATACGTATATAAATATACATAACAAAAAAACTATGGAAAATCCAATACAAATATAAATTATTTAAACTAATGTTAAATTGAATTGAATAAAAATTTGATGGTAAATTTACAAAATTAGTGAATAGAAAATTTTAGAAATTAAATACGAACTTCGACTTCATTCCGCAAAATTTTGCAACCGATTTCTCGCGGCTTATGTATAACTGAAAAGTTTTCATTAGACGTACGTACATGGTATATGGGCATATCTTTGGCTGTTTTATAAAAACTAAACAATTTACAGCCCCTTCCGAAGAAATTTTTAATAACCGCAGAGTAAACGATATCCGCGAACACAGCCGCAGGAATTTAAATTAAATGAAAATTGAGCTGAAAGTTTATCGCAGCATAAAGTCAAAAACAAAAGTTTGACAACAAAATAATAATGATAAACTAAAACTGTGTTTAATCCCTATTAAAGGAAATAATTTTAAATAGATGAAATAGAATTCAAATCATTTGTCAAATTTAAGTTTTATATTTGTCTATCTTAAACTACAGTTAATGCATGTAAATAACTGTTTTTATACATTTATTTAAGTAAATAATTATATAGAATAAATTTATATTTATTGAATATAGTACTACTTAATATACGTATGTATATACCTAAATTAAATATATTATATATGTTTTAATTTTCTATTCGACGAATAAGCTTTATTTTTATCACCTTAACAAAAAAATTAATTTTTAAACTGTATTAATTTTTAAATGTATTACTAACATAATGCTAGCTTTCCATTCAGCCTCAGTTACTTTCCTTTAGTTAGAGTCTGACTAGATAGCAAAATAATTCCGCATTTGAAGTATTGTAACTAATTGAATATCTATGGACTTTCTGTCTTAAACGAACATTTTTATTGTTGAGTTAAAGTGGAAAACGTTCGAAACTTCATTATTTTCAGTTATTTTTAAGGCTTCCGTTTGCAAAAATAAATTGAAGTACTGCAGCAATTCGAATTCGAATATTAGGCCTCAGCTACTTCAAAATATTAGGACTACAAATCCAAATAATAAATATGGAACAATTGCATTACGGCAGAGTTCCTTGTAACCCATTCATAGACATGCACAGATACATATACACACTTTAAATGCTTTAGCATCAACAACAATTGCTGTGAGAATAACAAAGCAAGTTTGCAGTTCCATATTGTTGAAATGCAATCGCAAAACGCTGCTTATGGGCTTCACACACACACGAACCACAGCTCAAATGTAGACACACCCTCACTCCCCCACACACACAGACGCTAAACAAAACATAAATAAACGTATGCATCAATAGTTGTTGTTCGATTCTAGACTGTTTTGCATTGAACTGGACGCCACATTTATTTTGCAATTTATGCAAAGGATTCCGAGCCCAGATATTGGCCATACGCACTGTTGTCCAACGTCTCTAAGCAGACAGACAATGCCGGGCCATAAAATATTTACAAATGCTTTACGGTACTGCAAATTCAAGTGTACACAATCATAAACAATCAAATCAATAATAATACCCGTTCCATGCAGACCTCCAGCAAGCAGCATATAGAATATCTGTGTGAATACGTAAGACAAATCACGCGTCATATGTCAGTGGAGAAAGGAGAAGATACTCTATGAGGCGACGTCTCGATGAATCCTTTGCACACCAACTTAATAGTTAGCCCTTCTCTGCGATTCTTATACATTTGAGTAAGAGAAAGATTTTCACACTTTAAATTTAAGTGTGTGCTAAAAAACCTTATTTCATTCTCTCCTAGTATATTCTATGTTCCCTATCTTTCTTTTCAATCATTCGCTCTTAAGTTATTTCGCTTCTTTCTTATTTTATTGGGTTATGTAAATAAATTAAAATTTTAGCTTCTCTTTTAGTAAATAAATAATAAAAATAAAATCAAATTTCTTAGAAGGCTTTGAAATTGTACACATTGTATTTCATCTAATATACTACGAACCATTGCACGGTTTGTAACTATCCATTAAAATACCCTAAATTGAGTGTTTAATTTAAATTTATGTACGAAATGAACAATCACTGTACAGCAAACACAACAGACAGCGCCGAGATTGCGGGTATAAGAGATGAGGATTCATCCACAATATCTGCTGAGAAGCCATCAGAGCTCAAGCTCTCCCTCAGTGACAGGATTCGGAGGGAGGTTGCCGTCCTATTGACCGCACCCAGTTTCATGCGCGAAATGGCACGGGAGCTGAAGCTGCTAAGTCCGCATGTCCCAACAAACCCGGACAATGAGTACGTGAAGATAAACGATCTCAAGGATATTGTCGGCGAGCTCATCTCCCGCAACGTGGTTGGGCAGAGTTTAGCGGCGCTGGAGGATAACAGTAAAAAGTTTGGCATATCAATACAACATATGGAAATGAAATTAATGGAGCTTCACGAGCGATTGGAGCAACTAACACGTGAATTGCAAGAGATCCCCAAAGATGTGGATTCAGGTGGAGATTATCAAAATGAGATATCGGAGAAGTCCTCACCACAACGATTAGCCGGCGGCGCTGTAACATCGTTAAACTACCCACACAACAATGAAACTTTTTTCAGCTTCCATGAGCACATTCCCAAGCCGGATAAGTTGCGCATCTACAATGATCTCATCAACAAGTACAACGATCAACTTGAGAATGCATCATCCAGCGATGTGTCCACGCATTCCAGCAACGCATCGAAAACAAATACACTCGTGGAGCCGCTGACCAAATCGAGAGCTGATCTTATGTGGGATACACCATCACCATTGCCACCTTTACGGGCAGAATCTACGCAGGTACGAAACGATTTTGATCGACGTTCAGCGGAGCGACGTCAATTTGAAACAAATATGCTGATGTACCGCAAGTCGCAATTCAGTTTGAAGTTAAACAGTCGCATCGATAAGTTTTCCTTCAAGCTGTGGAATCAAGTCCGTGCATCGAAGGACTCTAAAAAACCGCAGAAATTTGTATAACATACAACTTTCGTTCAACGTATACCCCTTTAATCAATGACATTTATTTAAATAACTGAAACATAACCCAAACATTGCATATCCGTGTTTAACGAATAATTTTATTAACCCAGGGTATAACATTTTCTGTGATATGGAACGATGTCCTTATGAGTTTCTCACAACCAAAGGCAATAGAGAATATGTGTTGGCTGAAGTTGATTGCAATCAAATAAGATTTTATGGTTGTTTCCGCATCAAAAGCAGAATAAATCAAAGTTCTTACAAATGAAAGGAAAGAGGATAGACACATCGTTGTTCACTTTTGCTTTTTTATAGCAAATGGAAGAACGCTGTGAAGTGGTCGCTTGCTTAATTTAATACTTGTCATGCGTTTTCTTGCGTAAATGTCTCTAACTTTAGGTGTTTCTGCTCAGCCAGAAGCTGTTCCAATGCTAGTAGCATAGCGTCTAGGAAATCCGATAAGTTTATCTTTTTGTTAACCTCAAACACATCACGGCTCGTATGATAAGCGTGGGCCAAAAGCGGCAATTTGCGCAATGTGCGTCCACTTAAGCCAATACTACGCTCCGCAAGATTAGTTAGCAAATCTTCAGAGTCCTCCTGATTGCCTTCCAAATCCTCTGTTCTTACAATCCCTCTTGCCATCAATTCCGCCAGCATTGACTTGTAAATAGAACCAATTGCTGATATAGCTGGCAGACCTATAAACTGGCGTATATCTGCACGATCCAAAAACGCCAGATCAATGCTATTTGCTAAGTTTGAAGTGGCCAAAATTAAAACATTTGGACAGGACTTTATATTATCCAGCTGGGTAAGCACCGCATTAACCACTCGCATGGCATCACGCGGCTCATTGCTGCTCATGGCACTACGTTGGTACGCCAGAGATTCCACCTCATCAATAAGCACACAGACTAAATTGTTTTTGTCCGCTACGAGTTCACCGATTTTACCAAAGAGACGCGCAACCAGTTTGCCGCTCTCAGAGAACCATTTAGAAAATAGACTGTGGCTATTGATTTCCACAAGATGAGTGTAGGCAAAGCTATTTAGAGTCCTCACGGCCAGCTTCTGGGCGAGAGCCTTGCACAGGCTGGTCTTGCCAGTTCCTGGAGGACCGTGCAGAAGCAACAAACGGTTGCAGGCAATCACATTAGTGTCCACGCTGTGTTGCGAGAAACTCAAGGCGGACAGAGCGAACTTAAGCAGCTGGAAAATATAATAAAAATAAATACATGCAAACACATACATTTATGTATATATAGTAAATAATACCTTTTCCTTTAATCCTTCCTCGTAAATCAAATTATCCCAGAGACCAACAAACTCCTTAGCAGGTAGTAGTAGATGATCGGCAGATATCACACTGTCGAGGCCATCAGTATTAACATCACCATCGTCCTCGAAAAGTCCTCCGCTTGAACGGAGCTCAGTACGCTGCGTCATGTAAAAATGATAGCAAAATTTTAATCTATTATGATCTGGTTTAACGCTTCCATTTTCGCCGTTATCCTTCTCCAGAAGTACACTTTCAACAGATGATATGTGACTGTCCACAGTGAACGAGACATTCCATCGCAACGTTTTAAGCGATTTTAAGTACGCGTCTAATTGAGGCTCGATTGCCGTTTGAAGCGTTTGAATTCGTCTATCAGTAAAAATAAAATTAGCAAAATTAATAGCATTTCAATAACTTCAACTTACTGCTCGCTGCGGTGCAAACGCACTTCAACGTGCACCGTGTTGCTATTACTTAAAAAACTCATTGTTTATCAGAATCGCGCCGTTCTAAAATAAAAATTTGAAAGAAAACAATACATAAAACACCT